>CM074722.1:396871649-398071649 GCA_037306005.1 Rhinophrynus dorsalis
CACAAGCAAAGTTTCCCCCTCCCGCCCCTTTTACCTAGTGTAAGCTATCTCTTCTCAGATGTGGAATGCAGTCCATAGACCAGACAGAAAACAAAAGGGGACACTCTTATTCCTATGAAAACAATGAAATCTCTGCCTCCTTGACAAGCTTTTCAGGTTTTTCCCTTATCTTAATTGAAGATTGTCCCTCTCTGCAGTCTACCTGGGCACCTCCCCTCTGCTCTGGCTGAGCATTGTTACATCAGTAAAAGGGGCGGGAGGGGGACACTGTCATTGAATTACTCTTGAACTACAACTCTGACAGAATTGAAATAACACTCTCCAAAGTCCAAATACTATGATAATTAATTAGAGCTGCTTTTATTATGAAACATTAGTATCCCTTTAAATAGATAACAGCTGTGTCAACAGATCCAGATAAGTGCAGACGGGAGAGACAGTGTGTACATATATTTTAAATACCGACTATATCAATCAGTCCGCACTTGCATATCTTTCTTTTTCTACTACTTTGAAAGACTAATTTATTACTCATTGGGATAGACTGCGATTGAACTACCATTGGGACATACAATATCAGTTGATGCTGTCCATTGTCTATTTGACATCTTGTAGGACACTGGGTATTCACAATATATTATAATTTGTATTGTGTTGAGATTGTATTGTTTTTATCCACATCGCTAATTTTAGCGTGTTTCTAATACTCTGATAGATATAGGAGATCTCCTTAGTATCCTTTTCCTCTGTGATTAATAATAAAGTACATTATTTATCTTATATTACTGATTGACTTGCGCTTTTACTCATTGATTGTTCTTTTATATATATTGCACAACTGATCAGCAGAGGCCCGATTCTTGTAGGCCCAGAAGGTCCTGGTGGAATGAGCCGTGATCCGAAAGGAACAGGTTTCTTCCTGAGTTCACAAGCCGTACGAACGGTAGACTGGATCCAGGAGGCAATAGTTACCTTGGATGCAGGCTCACCACTACTGGGACCCTCAGGAATGATGAATAGGGCGTCAGACTAAAGGGTTAGTTGCGGTGCACATAGAACTTAAGGCAGAGCACCGCATCAAACAAGTGGAGATCCCTCTCCTTGGCAGATGAAGGGTCAGGACATAAGGAAGGCACAATAATCTCCTGACTGATGTGGAACTCAGAAACCACCTTAGGAAGAAACTCCTGAGAGATGCAAGGAACCGCCTTGTCTTAGTGAAACACCAAGAAAGGTGGTTTGCGGGACAGAGCCTGCAGCTCGGCAACCCTGCGAACAGAGACTATTTCCAAAAGGAAGGCCATTTAAAAGTCAGTAGACGAAGAGGAATAGTGGCCAAGGATTCAAAAGAAGGGCTCTGTAAGAAGCCCAACACCAAAATAAGGTCCCACTGAGGAGCGGGACTCAAAGTCAGGGCGAGCATGCGCCACATCCTTAAAGAAAACCTTGACATCCGGAAGGATAGCAATGTGCTTCTGGAAAAGGACAGAGAGCACAGAAGTCAGAATCTTCAAGGAACTCAGGCTGAGGCCCATGTCCACACCCTTCTGGAAAAAAGATAGGACAATAGGAAGGTCGAAGTCTTGTAAGGACAGATCCCTGTCCACACACCAAGAATGGAAAACAGACCAGACTCTGTGGTACGCGGTAGAAGAAACAGGCTTCCTAGCACGAAGCAGGAACAGGAGTCTGACATGTCAGGTATACCATGTGAACTCTTGCATCCAAGGTGGCTCTACAACATGGCTGGAGGGTCCTGGAGTAGAGGCAAGGGCCACAGCGCATGAAGGGCAGAAATGACGTGTTTCCACTAGGAAGCCCTGAATGACATGAGAAGCAATGCGCAATGGGGGTCCCAGATATCCCAGTATCCTTAGTCTTAGGTCTAACCCCAAGTCCCAATGGGTCTGACATCCTAACTGGGTAGCAAACGTCTGATAGTAGGAGGAAAAACCAAATACTGTGTGCAAGATTACATTTTCACTCCAGAAATAGCGAAATGCTATTAACTGGCAGGCAAAGGGTTAATCTGCTGCAGATAGAGGAAAAGTCCAAGTCCTGCATAGGATACTCGTGAAGGGAAAGCCAGAAAGTGGTGTCTGCAGCAACAGCCAATCAGAAAAGAGCCCGCAAAAAGGGAGCTCATGGGAAATGTAATTTCCCTTCACGTACTCTAAGAACAGTGCCCGAAGCCCCCCAAAACACTCCGAACATAAACAGGATGACAAGACAAGGGTAGACAAACAGAATGAGCCATCTATGAAGTCGCTAGTAGCAGAGATATGTCCCAAACTGTAAAGTCCCATACAGGTAAATGGAGCATGGCGTCTATGCGGTAAAGCGTGCCTTAAAGTAGCGAAACTCAAATAACGAAGTATATTAAAAGTAATTCCAAAAGTTGGAGAACACATAAATTTCACCAGCGTGATAATAAAAAAATCACTAAGCTCGATGGGAAAAGTGTAATAATACTTCAAAAGAGCTCAATGTGGCAAGCAAGGGGTTAATTTACCACAGAAACCCAGAAGCTCCATAAACCCAACGGACAAGCATGTAAACCCAATGAGTGCAGGAGTATGTAGTAGGAACTCCAAAGGAGACCCCTGTGTGGTGGGGAAGCGTGGAACAAGTGGACATCAGCACTCAAAGGGTTGCTCACCTTTTTAGCAGGTCTTCTCTCTTCAGATTACCATTTGTAAAGAAGAAGCATCAGTGGGCTTTCTCCTAGGTAAAAAAAAAAGTGCTGCGCAAGATTTTCCCTCCAGGGCTGGAAGGTCCACAACAGCACCTGGAAACTGAGCTCTCCACCATTGGAGCGTCAGTAATGGTAATCCGCCTATGGTGGGATTCCATATATAACAGAAAACAATAACTAAAAACTAAGCAGAACTGTTCTCTTTGCCTTTCCTGTTTAAGGAACAAATCTTACCTGGTTGGGGAATAGCTGGTGACCAGCTAAAGAGGTAAGGAAGGCTCCACCCTGCACTTCTTTGCAATAATTGTTCCAGCCTACTTAAAGGAGCGGTCGCCTTCCCAGAGTTACCTGTAAGCTATAGTGGACAACAGAGAAAGGCAGTTTACAGGACAGAACCTTCAGCTCAGCCACTCTGTGGACAGAGACTGCAGCCAAAAGAAAAGCAATCTTCCATGTCAAAAGGAATGGTAGCAAAAGACTCAAAAGGAGGGTGCTGCAGAACTCCCAAAACCAAGCTAAGGTCCCACTGAGGAGTGGGAGCCTTATGGGCAGGGAAAGCATGAGCGACACTGTGAAAGAAGACTGACATCTGGCAACATGGCAATACGTCTCTGGAAAAAGACAGAGAGCTGAGGTTTGGACCTTCAAGGAACTAATGCTAAGACCCTTGCTCACACCATCCTGCAAAAAGGACAAGATGGATGAAAGATCAAACTCTCGTGAGTACAGATCACTGTCAACACAAAGCATGGAAAATAGACTAAACCCTGTGGTAGGCCTTAGAGGAAACAGCCTTCCTGGCTTGGATCATAGTGGAGACCACATCAGGAGAAAAGCCCTTCCTTCTTAAGATGGAGGCTTCGACAGCCATGCCGTCAAAGCCAGACTGCCCACATCCTCTCTCCAGAGGTAACCCTGGAGGAGGAGATCTGGTCTGCATGGCAGAGGAAATGGATCCTGAGCAGACAACGCCAACAATTCCGGAAGCCAAGGTTGCCTGGTCCAATAAAGGAGCAATAGGTATGGCTGATGCACCATCCATCCAAATCTTTCTTAACCCCCTGGGGATGAGGAAGATGTCGTCAGGAACATCTGCCCAGGCCAAAATAGCCTTGACTTCTAACCATGTGGAAGTGCTTCTTGTGCCTCTTTGCTTGTTGATGTAAGCCATGGCGGTGGCATTGTCTGACTGGAAGAGGAGTGGACAGTCCCACAGTGGACAGGACCAGTACACCAGAGCATGGGGAATTGCTCTGAGCTCCATAATGTTGATGGGTAGGAGGGTCTCCTCCGCATTCCATCATCCCTGAACCCCCAGGCGACCCAGGACCACTCCCCAGCCGTAAAGACTGGCATCAATCATCACCAGAGTCCTGTACTGGGCAACAAGTTGGAGGTGTCCAACCATCAGAGGAGGTCCTGCCTCACTTCCTGGAGAAGAAAGACTAAACGATCCAAGAGTTCTGGATTCCCCAGGTAAGCCACGATAGTGAACCTCAGCAGCTCCATGGTCTGCGCCACTGAATATGGAACCGCTTCCATGGTAGATATCATCTTGCCCACAAAGGATGAGAACTTGCGTACTGGGGCTGAGGTCCACTCCAGAGCACTGAACAGAATCCTCTGTCAGATAGACCATGCCCTGACAGATGTCGAACCGGAGACCCAGGAAAACCAGATTCTGAGAAAGAACAGGAGCAGACTTGTCCATGTTCAGAATCCATCCATGATGGAGGATCGGAGCACATTCCTGGACCTGTTGGTCCAGGGGATCCCTGGAAGGAGCCTTCTGCAGAAGGTCATCCATGTACGGAGTCACCTGGATCCCCTTGGTGTGCAGGAAGGCAGTCAAAGAGCCCAAGACCCGTGAAAACACATTAGGAGCAGTGGTGAGCCCAAATGGGAGATTGGTAAACTGGAAGTGTCCCAGACTGCAAGCAAAATATACTTCTGACTGTTTGGATGAACTGGAACATGCAAGTAAGCATACTGCAAATCCAGAAAGGCCAGGAATTCCCCTGGACAAATCGCTGCAATGACAGAGTGTAAAGACTATCTTGTAGTGAGTATGGACCACAAAAGAGTTGAGGTCCTTGAGATCCACGATAGGGTGACTGCCACCATCCTTCTTGGGAACCACAAAGAGATTTGAATAGAAACCTAAACCTCTCTCTTGTGGAGTCAGGACTTCCTTGTCCAAGAGAGTATGCACCGCCCTTTTGAAAAGACTTCCGTTTTCTTGGCCCCGAGGGGAGTCATACTGAAGGAGGTTTGGTGGATTTGGGTTGGTGGGGGGAGTGCTTGGACCTCCACTGCTGCCTGGGCTTGGAGTTGGAGCGTGGGGTGCTAGCCAGAGACCCACCTGGATTCGGCCTTTGCGCTTCGTTTTGGCAGGGACAAAAAAAGCTGCTTCGTCACCAGATTATGGCATTTAGGAACCAGAGTCAACAAAGTGCTCTTACCACACTGATGATGTTCTTCAGATCAGGCCTAAAAAGTGACATACTCTGAAAAGGGAGATAAATGAGTGACTTTTTAGAAGGAAAGCCAGAAGATCAAATCTTAAGCCACAGTGTGGCTAGAAGCCACTGAGAAAGCAGAGGCCTTAGCTTCAAGTTGGACAGCGTTAAAGAGGGCATCAGTCATATTGGTTAGAATAGCCAAAAAGTCCTCCTTAGGGGCACCTTTGCAGAAAGTGTCAGTAAGCTGTTCTGTCTAAACAGCAATGGCTCTGGTAGCCCATACAGAAGCCATGGTGGGTCTCGAAGAGGCACCTATGGCAGTGAAGGTAGACTTCAGGATAGATTCAAGCTTCCTATCAGTTTAAATCCACTGCTTTGTCTTTGGCAGCTATCACTTTAGAATTTGTCTGGAAATAGGGGGGGTCCACCTGAGGAGGTGTAGCCCACTGAGCCAATGCTGCGTCAGGAAAGGGATACAGCTTAGAGAATCTCTTAGAGAGAGCAAGGCACTTGTCTGGAGTCTTCCACTCATCCAGGATAAGCTGATCAAGCATGAAATTAGGAGGAAACAGTGCAGGACTTCTTCAGGTCAGCCTCAAAGGGGTCACCATAGGTATAGGAAGAAGTCCCTTCTGAGCATTCACCATCCTCAGACTCCTCAAAAGAATACTCCTCAGAGCAATCAGAGAGATCAGAGATACCAGGGCCCTTAGGGGCCACAAACCTGAATGAAGTGGGGGGCTTTCAAGACTGAAGAACCCCTAAAAGAGAGAGAAGAAACTGTGCCACAGAGGACTTTAAGTGCTTCATCCAATGGGGCTCTTATTAATGGCTGGAGGGCACTGGTTGAGAAGCAGGGGCCACAGCGCATAAGAGGCATAAGTGACCAAGCCCCGCTTGGCATGAGGAACAGTAAGCAAGGGGGGGGGGGGGCAAAGACACCCCTGAGTCCTTAAGCCTTACACCTAGCCCCATGTCCCTTCTGATCCGAGAAGCGTCTTACAGTAATAGGGAACTGTCAACCCAGGTTAATAAAATCACCCCAGAAAGCCTAAAAAGTACTTATCTGGCAGGCAAGAGTTAACCTGAGGAGGAGAACAAAGGAATCCAAGCCCTGGGTAGGATACTTATCTAGCAGGTGAAGGGTTAACCAGGAGAGAAAGAAAATGGCGTCTGAAATCAGAGCCCATGGGAAATGTAGTTTCTCTCATGAAGGTACCCCAAAAACAGAACCCGAACCCCCCAGGCAAACTGGAGTACAACACAAGGGGAAACAAGAAGAATGAGCCCTTTTTCAACTCTGTACATGAAGCGGTTGCAGAGATACGTCCCAAAGCAGCCAGTCCCATTGAAGTCAATGAAGCAATTGCAGCTATGCGGTAAAGCGCTCCCTGGAATTGAAATAAATTTAAAATGTTAAAAGTGGTTGTATCTGCATAGTATTTTCTATCTAAATATTATGTACATTATCAATGCTTTTGTATTGTTTTATTTCTGTCCTCTTCAATAAAAATGTTTAAAAAAAAAAAAAAGTTAAAAGTGATTAAAAAGTACTAAAAAACACATGATAAAGATTATAAACTCATGAATTCAAGGGGAAAATGAGAATTAAGTCCCTTAACCCAAGAAACATGGCAGGGAAGGCGTTAATTACCACAAAACAGCTCAAAAAACTCCAGAGAACCAGAGAACAGACAGATGAAGGGGAACTGTGGGACAAGTGGACCATGATACTCAAAGGGTTGCTCACCCTTTTTGCAGGTCTTCTTTCTTCAGATTGCCACTGGGAAAAGAAGAAGCCTCAGAGAGACTCCTTCTGGAGAGAGAGACACATGGGCTGCATGATTCTCTCCCAGGGCTGCACTGGGTCCACAACAGCACCTGATAACTGGGCAATCCTGCAGGGGATGCCAGTAATGGTAATCCACCTAACTGGGGGATGTGGACACCCCATATCTAAGACAAAATAATTAAAAGAACTAAAAACTAAGCAGAACTGTTCACAGCCTTCTAACCAGGTTCTTGGAACAAATCTATCTGGCAGGGAGGGGCTAAGGTAGCCTGATATGGAGGAGAGGGAGGCTTCACCCTTGCACTTCTTTCAGAATTGTTCCAGCCCACTGGGAGGAGCTGTCACCTCCCCTGTGGTACCTGTATGTCATATTGGACGAAAGAGAAAGATAGGTCTTAGTGCTGCACCAGTGGCCACAAAGGAGACCTTAAAGGGATAGTAATACTTCATTTTAACTTTATTTTATTTTATAGGCATTAAAAAAACATGAAGAATGATATAAGTCTTATCTCTGAAACCTTTATGGTTTAAGAGATATTCACAAACAAAGTATCCCCCCCCTGTTCAACCAGATCAGAAGGGAGATGCCCAGGTAGACTGCAGAGAGGGACAATCTTCAATTAAGATAATGGAAAAAGCTGAAAAACTTGTCAAGGGGGGAAGGGCTTTCATTGTTTTCATACAAAGAAAATTGTCCCCTTCTGTTATCTGTACTGTCATACAACCAGACTCACATCTGAGAAGAGATGGCTTACACTATGAAAAAGGGGCGGGGAGGGGAACTTTGCTTGTGAATATCTCATAAACCATAAAGGTTTGAGAGATAAGACTTATCATTCTTCATGTTTTTTTAATGCCTACAAAATAAAATAAAGTTAAAATGAAGTATTACTATCCCTTTAAGGATAGAGTCCAGTTTCTTGTCCAGCGGCTCTTCAGGTCTGCTGTTTCTGCAAGTGGGAGAGCAGTAGACTTAGCCAACCATGAAATAGGGGTCAACGGTGGGGTGTGAGGCCCACTGCACTAAAGACATCTCTGAAAAAGGATACTGCTTAGAAAAACTTTTATTAAGAAACAGCAGATTATTAGGGGTCTTTCATCCAGAAGGATCTGGTGAAGAATGGAGTTAGAGGTACACTCTTAGGAACTGGGGCTACATATTTAAAGTTCAAGACTGAAGTACCCCCTGCTGAGAGAAGGGGATCTAAGCTACTGAAGACAGCAACACCTTTACATAAGCTGGCTCTTGATCAGTGCTGGAGGGCCCCAGCCGAGTAGTAGGGAACAGAGCAAGAGGGTCAGAGATCCCGAATACTCTCTCTAGGACGCACCATTTGTAATAAGGAATAATATGTGAGTGGTGTAATGGACACTCCTGAGTACTCTGCCTTGGATTTACCCCCATGCCCCTTAGAGTCTGACATACATCCAATAAAGTGGACCACATTAGTAAACTACTAGGAGTATCCCTTGGACACACACAGCACCCTTAAAATTCCAGAAAGAATACTTATCTGACAAGCTAAGGTTTAATCGGAAAGAAAATTGGAAGAAAACCCAAGAAACTGGCATTCTGGGAAATATAGTCTACTCTGACCATTGTATCTTAAATGGGTGCAGATATATGTCCCATAAAAGCATTATCAATAGAAGTCAAAGGAGCAAAGATGGCGGCAGGAGGGCTCCCATTCTTAAAGGGGCCGCTACAGTAAAATCAGAAAGAATGACAAAAGTCACTAACTCAGAGACCCAAAAACAACTGAGAATATAAAATTAAAGTACAAACCCTCAAAGCTCCCAAACTAGCCAAAATCACAGCAAAAGGGTTAACCCAAAGAAAAGCAGCCATCCTTACTCCAAAGTCCCCTGCAGGATAACCCATAGCAAATAGAATATCCCTGGAGAGTCTGTTCAGGTGCGGGCGCAGCATAGCAGCCCCAGCCAGCCACTCAACGGCGGGGAAAAAAATATGCACCACCACGTTAGCAGCAAAGACTACGTCCGTATCTACATCTGCACATCACTGAGGGACTGGTGGGCGCATGCTGTACTGGCTCTGGCTGCGTGACGCGTCACTGTTCCACTCCCATGACTAGGTCCATCCAGGCATCTCTCCTCTGCCGCATACCACGCACAACCAATGAGAGAGGAGTATCCTTTCAAAGTACTCCTCTCTCATTGGCTGCAGTGCGATTTGGACTGCGACATGGCACATTCATGCCTAGGATCTAATTGCGGTATGTTAGGCTGTCGGTCCGGCTCTGCTTGCCCAAAGCAGGGCTAAAACTAAGAAAAATGTACCTGCCCGGCGCCCGGGCGATATAAATTCCTCAACTCTACTGTACCCAACAACGTTGCACAAATTCAGTGAACTCTTATTATACACACTATAATGAACTATATTAGTCTTATCTCTCAAACCTTTATGGTTTAAGAGATATTCACAAGCAAAGTCTCCCCTTCCCGCCCCTTTTACCTAGTGTAAGCTATCTCTTCTCAGATGTGGAATCTGGTTGTAAGATCAGACAGATAACAGAAGGGGACAATCTTCTTTCTATTAGAACAATGAAGGCCCTGCCCCCCTTGACAAGTTTTTCAGGTTTTTCCCTTATCTTAATTGAAGATTGTCCCTCTCTGCAATCTACCTGGGGGCACCTCCCTTCTGCTCTGGCTGAGCAGTGTTATATCAGTAAAAGGGGCGGGAGGGGGATACTTTGTCACTGAATTACTCTTGAACTACAACTCTGACAGAATTGAAATAACACAGTGCAAAATCCAAATACTATGATTAATTAGAGCTGCTTTTATTATGAAACATTTCTATCCCTTTAACCATCCATATTCCATGGGCATGCCGCACACATCATGTCTATTTTGTCTCACATCACACATCCCTATACACTCCTACTATTCCACCTTGACTCCCTGGGTGTTTCAGTGGTCTCTACTGCATTGTGAAGCTATGTATTCAAGGGGTTACTCTACTTTTCTTAACCCATTCTTTTAATTAAAAAACTTAATGTGTGGTCCATTACCACACATAAGGACTACATATGTGGCCCTGGTATATGACTGCAATGCCGTCCCAAACAAATAGGATTTTACCCGTTAAATCCTTTTCTCTTGGTCCATACAGGTTATTGGTAACTTTGGGGTAGGCAATCAGCCCCTTTAAATAGGCAGGAACAATTCTGAGAAGTGGCTACTGGGTGGAGCCTACCTCCTCTCCCTAGCTTGCAGCTAGCCAATCCCCAACCAGTAAGATTTGTAGACTAACTATTGACTAGGTAGTAAGAGGGTAAAGGAAGACTCCTGTGAGCATGAACCCGAAAGGACCCCCACGTTCTGCCACTGGAGAGCCAAGCATGGTCCCTTGACAGGGTGGGGGACCAGTAACCTGTATGGACTAAGAGAAAAGGATTTAACAGGTAAGACTAAAATCCTATTTTCTCTGTCGTTCAATACAGGTTACTGGTAATTATGGGATGTCCAACCATTAAGTTCCCAAGGACGGGAAGAAAGGCAAGGACCAGGCACAGTCCCACAAAGTCACCAGAGCACCAATGAACCTACAGATCGTGATTAGCTCAACAATAACCGTAAAGTGTCAACAGACACTGAACAGGGGTAAAACAAACCTCAGGAACTGTAGCACAGCACACTGAACCAGAGCCAACAGGGCTCAAAAGTGAGAGTACCGAGAGTAAATTGATCCTAGACAGGTAAGGCTGCCTCCAGGATCTTCCTCCCAAAACCACATGATAGTGTTTAGCGAAAGTATGCACAGACGACCAAGTAGCTGCCTTGCAGAACTGATCAGCTGAGGCCTGATTCTTGTAGGACCAAGAAGCCCCAATGGACTGCGCAGAATGAACCGTGACCCTGAAGGGAACAGGCTTCTTCTGAAGTTCTTAAGCCTTACAAATCGTGGACTTGATCCAAGAAGCAATGGTTACCTTGGAAGCAGGATTCCTTGCTTTAGGATCCTCAGGAATGACAAAAAGTGTCAGACTGCCACAACGAACATCATCCAACAGATGAAGATACATCTCTTTATCAGAAGTAGGGTTAGGGCAGAATGAAGGAACCACAATCTCCTGATTAATGTGGAACTCAGACACCACCTTCAGGAGAAACTCTTGTGAGGTGCGATGCACCGCCTTGTCCTTGTGAAAGGCCAAAAAGGGTGGTCTACAAGACAGGGCATGCATTGCCGCAACTCGGCGAACAGAAACAATCGCCAGGAGAAAGGCCATCTTTCATGTCAGCATATGTAGAGGAATGGTAGCCAAAGACTCAAAAGGAGGATGCTGAAGTACTCATAAAACCAAGTTAAGGTCATACTGAGGAGCAGGGGACTTAAACACTGGATGGGTATGAGCAACACCCTCTTAGAAAATCTTGACATCAGGAAAGATAGCAAGATGCCTCTGAAAGAAGACAGAGCACAAAGTCGGACCATTAAGAGAACTCAGACTGAGATCCTTATCCACACCATCCTGGAGGAAGGTCAAAATCCTGAGACTGGTCTTTGTAAGGACACCAAGATAGAAAGGCAGACCAAACTCGATGGTAGGCCTTAGAGGAAACAGGCTTACGGGCACTAAGCATAGTGGCCACCACACCAGAAGAAAAACCTTCTTCTTCAAAATTGAGGATTCAGTCTCCATGCCATCAAAGCCAGACGATGGATGTCTTCTTTCCAGAGGTAACGCTCTAGAAGAAGATCCGGACGGGAGGGAAATCGAAGAGGTTCTGCCACTGAGAGGTCCAGAAGCTCCGGAAACCCAAGCATGTCGAGGCCAGTACGGAGCAATCAGAATGACTAGGCAGCGCTCCAGTCTCAGTTTCCGTAGCACCCTGTTCAACAGGAGAATGGGAGGAAAGATGTATGCCAGAGGAAATGTCCACGGGATCGATAAGACATCCACTGCCAGAGCCAGGGGATCCGCCCCGAAAGAGCAGAATGTTGGAACCTTCCTTTTGTGCCTGGTTGCCATCAGGTCGATGCATGGAAGACACCACTGCTGGATGATGAGGTTGAACACCTCTGGATATAGCTCCCACTCTCCGCTGTCCACCGTGTGCAGACCGAGGAAGTCTGCAAGAATGTGGTCTATGCCAGGAATGTGAACTGCAGAAATGGCAGAAACATGCTCCTCTGCCCATGATAAAATAGCCTTGACCTCAAGCCAAGCCGCAAGACCTCTTGTGCCTCCTTGCTTGTTGATGTAGGCTAACGCTGTGGCGTTATCCGACTGTCCCCTTACCGGGCAATCCTCCAGTTGCCATGTCCAGTGATGTAGGGCATGAAATATCGCCTGGAGCTCCAAGACACTGATGGGAAGGAGAGACTCCTCATGGGACCACCGGCCCCGAACACTCAAGTGCCCCAGTACCGCTCCCCACCAGGAGAGGCTGGCATCTGTTGTGACTGTTGTCCAGAAGGGCACCAGGAAGGGTCTGCCTTTCAGGAGATTGTTCAGGTTGAGCCACCACGAGAGGCTCAGCTCCACGTGAAGGAGAGATAGGGATCTTTCCAGGAGATCTGGTCGACCCCTGCATGCCAGGATTAGAAACCTCTGAAGTTCCCTGGTATGAGCTATGGCGAACGGGACTGCTTCTATGGTGGAAATGAACTTCCCCGAGAAGGATGACAACTTCTTGGCTGGAACTGGATCTTGAGACAGGATAGCCTGGACCTTCAGTGCTATCGGATGAGCCACTTTGTCCATGAGAAATACCATCCCTCTAAATGTCGAAGAGGATGCCCAGAAAGACCATCCTCTGGGAAGGAACAAGGTCTGACTTGTCCAGATTGATGATCCACCCGTGATGGGAGAGCGCATGAATGCAGTCCTGCACCTGCTGACGGCGTTCCGGAGAAGAGGCCTTCAGAAGGAGGTCATCCATATATGGAGTCACCCTGATGCCGTTCCGATGTAGGACGGAGATCAATGCTCCCAGGACCGTTAAAGACTTGAGGAGCCGTGGTCAGGCCAAAGGGGAGGGCAGAAAACTGTAAATGCCCTTGGTCGCAAGCAAAGCAGAGATATTGCCGACTCTCTGGATGAATAGTGATGTGCAGATAGGTATCCTGAAGATCCAGAGAGGCTAGAAATTACCCAGGGGACATGGACTCCAACACTGTGCGCAGTGACTCCTGGCGGTATTGGGACAGGACCACAAAGGAGTTGAGATCTTTCAGATCCAAAATGGGACGACAGCCGCCGTCCTTCTTGGAAACCACAAAGAGGTTGGAGTAGACTCCCAAGCCCCCTCTCCTGAGGAGGAACAGGTTCCAGGACCGCCTTGTCCAGGAGGGCCTGAATAGCTTCCTTGAAAAGGTGGCGCTTATCCACTCCCAAGGGAGAACGAGAAGAGAAGGTCCTGGAAGAAGGAAGGGAGGTAAAGGGAATCCTGTACCCTGTAGCTACCACCTGTAAAACCCACGGGTCCACCACAGAGGCCTCCCAAGCCGAGAGGTAGTGGTGTAAGCGGCCACCTACCTGCAGGTGGGGACCCGGGTTTGGAGAGTCATGCAGGAGGAGGTTTGGAAGCCTTGGGTCTGGGTCGATTGGCACAAGTCTGCTTGAAAGGGACAAAAGAACTGTTTCCTTTTGACAGGCGCCTTCTTCCTCAGGACCATTGGCAGGCGAGTACTCTTCCCTCAAGTGGCCCCCACTGATGAGATCCTTGAGCTCAGGCCCAAACAGGGAGGAGCCCTGAAAAGGCAAAGACAGGAGAGCCTTCTTGGAGGCCGTGTCAGCAGACCAGATCTTGAGCCAAAGAGCACATCTGGCTACCACAGACATGATAGATGCCCTGGCTACCATACGCACAGCGTCAAACAGGGCCGCCGAGACATAATGCTGAGCCTCAGCAATGTAAGCGAGAAGCCACAACATGTCATCAGTAGGGGCCCCCTATCGGACAGCAGAATTGAGCTGTTCAGTCCAAACAGCCACAGCCCTATTCACCCATGCTACAGCAAATGCAGGGTGGAGGGAAGAGCCAGCCATCGCAAAAATACCCTTGAGAGAGATCTCAAGCTTCTTATCAGTCCAGTCTTTGAGAGCAGAGGCGTCAGCCACAGGCAAGGCAGTGGACTTAGAAAGCCTGGAAACTGGGGCATCCACTTTAGGGGGATGAACCCACTGCATGAGGGCCGTTTCAGAGAACGGGAAAAGCCTAGCAAACTTCCTAGACACAGATGGTTTCCTGTCTGGAAACTTGCACTCCACAGACACCAAGCGGTCAAGGGTGGGGTTAGGTGGAAAAGTATGGGGGCTACCAAGCTCCTGAAACACATCAGAGGGGTCAGAAGAAGCCTCCGGTATCAAGGGAATGTTCAGGGTAGTAAGCACAGCCCTGATCAGGCCCTCAGCTGAGGGAATGGGGTCAGCCTCAAAGGGGTCCCCAAAAAGCTGAGATGAAGGAACAGCTGAACAGTCATCATCAGAGTCCAACAATAATTCCTCCTCAGAGGAGTCAGACACATCAGGTACACTCGGCGCTTTAGGCAGGGAAGATCTGATATGGGCGGGGGCCTGCCACAAGTGGAAGACCCCCTGTAAAGTGGATGGAAGGAGTTGCAAGATGGACTGGAGGTCCCTGGTAGTAGCCTTAAACTCTTGCATCCATACTGGCTCTAGTGCATGGCTGGAGGCCCCTGCAGGGGATTCAGGGGCAGCAGCGCATGCTGGTAAAACATGACCTGGGTATTCTCTAGGTAACCCTGAGTGACATGAGGAGCAATAAGCAAAGGGGCAAACAGACACCCTGTGTCCTTTGTCTTAGGTTTAGCCCCAAGGTCTAACTGAGTAGACATTCTCACAGAATCGATTGGTGAAAGTATCAAAACACCCACAAAACAGTGTGTGTGATAAATAAATCCACCCCAGAAAAGCTAAATAAGACTTATCTGGTAGGCAAAAGGTTAAACTGCGGAGGAGAAGAGAGTCCAAGCCCTGCATTAGGATACTCGTTCTGTGAATACACAAAATGGCTGCATGAAGGGAGCCAATCAAAAATGAGCATGCAAAGCGAGCGCTCATGGAAATCGTAGTTTTTCTAACGGAGTACCCAAACAGTGCCCGAAGCCCCCTAAGGCCCCCAACATGCCCAGAACATTGACCGGATGACACAGCAAGGGCAAATAAACAAAATGAGCCATCTATGATCTCGCTATGAGGAGCGGTTGCAGAGATATGTCCCAAACTGTAAAATAGGATTTTAGTCTTACCTGTTAAATCCTTTTCACTTAGTCCATACAGGTTACCGGTAACTCTGGGAGGTGAAGCCCTCTAGTGGTAGGCAGGAACGATTCACAAAGTGTATGCAGGGGGTGGAGCCTCCCCTTCCCTCCTGGCCGCACCAGCCAATGAGCTCCAGATTGAATTGAGACACTAACCATGACTAGTTAAGGGAAGGAAGAAGACTCCTGTGAGCATGCCCCGAAGGACTCCCATGGCCTGCCACAGGAGAGCCAAGCATGGTCTCTAGACAGGGTGGGAGACCAGTAACCTGTATGGACTAAGTGAAAAGGATTTAACAGGTAAGACTAAAATCCTATTGTCACTGTCGTCCAATACAGGTTACTGGTAACTCTGGGATGTCCAACCATTGAGTTTCCCAGAGGAGGGAAGGCGGCAAGGATCAGGCGCAAGGCCTCCAAAGTCACCAGGACCTCTATGAACCAACTGGTCAGAGATCCCAACAAAATTGAAGTGTCAACGGACACCAAACAGGGGTAAAAACACCCCAGGAACTTCAACACAGCACACTGAACTAGAGCCAACAGGGCTCAACAGTAAGGAAGCACTAAGAACCAAGAAGAAGATCCTAGACAGGCAAGACTGCCTCTAGGACCTTCCTCCCAAAGCTGACGTCAGCCGAAGCCAGCACATCCACACGGTAGTGTGCCAAAAAGGCGTGCACGGAGGACCAAGTGGCCGCCCAGCACAGCTGATCAGCAGAGGCCTGATTTTTATAGGCCCAGGAGACCCCAAAGGACCTGGTGGAAGGTGCAGTAAGCCAGAAGGAAACGTGCCGATTCCTCAACTTGTATGCCTCACAAATCGTGAACTTGATCCAGGAGACGATAGTCACTTTGGACACAGGTCTTCCTGCTCTAGGCCCCTCAGGAATGACGAACAGCGTGTCAGACTTCCTGACAGATTCAATGCGATGCACATAAAACTGGAGGCAGCGCACCAAATCCAACAAGTGAAGATCTCTCTCCTTGGCAGAGGAGGTGTCAGGACAGAAAGAGGGCACCACAATCTTCTGATTGATGTGAAACTCTGAGACCACCTTAGGAAGGAACTCCCTGGAGGTACGGAGCACCGCCCTAACCTTGTGAAACACCAGATAAGGCGGCTTACAGGACAAGGCCTGTAACTCCGCAACACAGCAAACAGATACAATCGCCAAAAGGAAGGCCATCTTCCACGTCAAGAGACGTAAAGGAATAGTTGTCAAAGCCTCAAAGGGGGAACATTGAAGAACCCCCAGAACTAAATTGAGGTCCCACTGAGGAGCAGCACTCCGAACGGACATGAGCAACCCCCTGGAAGGAAACCTTGACATCAGGCAGAACCGCAATGCGCTGCTAAAAGAACACAGAAAGCGCAGAGGTCTAAACCTTTAAGGAACTCAAACTGAGTCCCTTACCCAACCCGTTCTGCAAGAATGCCAGGACGTTGGGAAGTAAAACTCAAGTGACAGATCCCTGTCAGCACACCAAGAGGTAAAGGTAGACCAAACCCTGTGGTAGATCTTGGAGGAAACCAGCTTACGAGCGCTAAACATGGTAGCCACCACCACCGAGGGGAATCCAGTCTTCCGTAAAATTAAGGATTCAACCTCCAAGCCGCCAAAGCCAGACAGTGGACACCCTCCTTCCACAGGTACCCCTGCAGAAGAAGATCCGGTCGAAAAGGGAGCCAAAATGGCTCCGCTACGGACAGAGCCAGAAGCTCCGAAAACTAAGATTGTCGGGGCCAAAACGGAACAATGAGAATGACGACAAGATTCCAGATGAAGCTTCCGAACTACCCTGAACAACAAGGGTAGAGGAGGAAAAAAAAAAATAAGCCAGTGGGAACTTCCAAGGGATGGACAGGGCGTCCACTGCTAGGGCTAGAGGATCCCTCCATCGAGAGCAGAACACAGGAACCTTCCTGTTGTGTCTCGTTGCCATCAGATCGATGCAAGGAGGTCCCCATCTCTGAACAAGGAGTTGGAACACCTCCGGATGCAACTCCCACTCCCCGCTGTCCACAGTGCCGACTGAGGAAGTCCGCCATGACGTTGTCTACGCCTGGCATGTGAACTGCGGATATGGCAGGAACGTGCCTTTCAGCCCAGAACAAAACAGCCGTGACCTCTAACCAAGCAGCGAGACTACTTGTACCGCCTTGTTTGTTGATGTAAGCCACAGCAGTGGTGTAGTCGGACTCCACTCGGACCGGGCAGACCTCTAACTGGGCCGTCCAATGGCGAAGGGCATGGAAGATTGCCCGTAGCTCCCAGACATTGATCGGAAGGAGGGATTCCTCCGGAGACCATCGGCCCAGAATCACGCCCAAGCCGGACAGGCTGGCATCAGTGGTCACCTTGGTCCAAAAGGGAATAAGGAAGCACCTGCCCTTCAGCAGGTGGGATAGGTGGAGCCACCAAGATAGGCTCAGTCCCACATGAAAAGGAAGGGACACCATCTTCATCTGAAGAGGGGTAGGCACCCTCCCATCTGAATGACAAACCACTGAAGTTCCCTGATATGTACCATAGCGAAGGGAACCGCCTTCACCGTGGAGATGAACTTCCCCACCAGGGAGGACAGCCTGTGGAGCGGAACCGGATCCCAAGACAAGATCTCAGACTCTGAGCGATCTGGTGAGCCACCTCGTCTGATACACCATGCACTTCCGAGCGTCGAAGAGAAGGCCCAGAAAAATCAGTCTCTGAGACGGAATCAGGTCCGACTTGTCCAGGTTGACCATCCACCCGTGATGGGATAGAGACTGGGTACAGGTCTGAAGTTGTTGAAGGAGGAGGTCCGCAGACGTGTCCTTTGACAGCAAGTCGTCCATGTAGGGAGTCACTCTGATGCCCTCTCGATGAAGGACAGCAATCAGAGCCCCAAGCACCCTCTGGAAGACCAGAGGAGCCGTAGTCAGTCCGAAGGGGAGAGCAGAGAACTGGAAGTGTCCCCTGTCGCAGGCAACCGAAGGTATTGTCTACTCTCCGGATGAATGGAGATGTGTAAATATGCATTCTGAAGACCCAGAGAGGCAAGGAACTCCCCCGGCAACATGGCAGCAATCACTGTGCGTAGAGATTCCTGGCGATAGCAAGTCCGGGTTATGAAGGAGTTGAGGTCCTTCAGGACAAAATGGGGCGGCACCCGCCGTCCTTCTTGGAGACCACAAAGAGGTTCGAATAGAACCCGGAGTCCCTGTCCAGAACAGGAACTGGCTCTAGGTCGAAATTGTCCAAAGGAGCCTGAACTGCACTGTCGAAAGACAGCGTCTCTCTGCACTCTGAGGAGTATGAGAATGAAGAAGGCGAAAAGGAGGAAGAGAAGAGAAAGGGATCTTGTACCCTTCCGACACCACCTGTAAAACCCATGAGTCCGCCACAGACTTCTCAAACGCTGTGAAAGAGGCAAAGACGAGCACCCACAGCGGGATGCGGACCCGGGTTCGGCGTGTCATGCTGAGGTAGTATTGGAAGCCTTGGGGTTGGTGGAGACCTCGGGCTTCCATTGCTGTTGGGGCGTGGAGGAGGGACTCGGAGCTGAGGGAACCGCCTGGTTCGCCGAACGTGTCTCACCCTGGAAGGGACAAAAATACCTGTTGCGTTTGAGCAGTAATTTAGTCCTAGCCACCAATGGCAAAAGACTCCTCTTGCCCCCAGTGGCCTCGCTGATCAGTTCTTTAAGATCAGGCCCAAACAAGGAAGTACCCTGGAAAGGCAGTGACAACATAGCTTTCTAGGAGCAGTGTCAGCAGACCAGATATTGAGCCAAAGCTCATCTAGCTATTACAGACATAGTAGAAACCTTAGCCATCATGCGGACAGCGTCAAAGGCAGCATCAGAAACATAATGTTGTGCGTCAGATATATTAGCTAGCAAGCGCAATTTTTCTGAAATAGGAGCATCTGGACGTACAGCCGTGGGGAGTTGCTCAGTCCAGACTGCAACAGCCCGGTTAACCCACGCAATAGCAAAGGCAAGCCGATTAGCCATGCCATCAGTCGCAAAAATAGACTTGAGAGAACCTCAAGCTTTTTGACAGTCCAGTCCTTTAAGAAGAAAGCATAAAAAAAACAGGCAAGGCAGTAGATTTAGATAGCCTAGAAACAGGGGCATCCACCTTAGGGGGATGAACCCACTTAGCAAGAGCAACCTCAGATAATGGATAAAGCTTAGCAAATTTTCTAGGGACAGAAGCAGTCTTGCCCGAAGATTTCCACTCTTCTGAAACCATCCGGTACAGAGTGGGATTGGGAGGAAAATAAGTCAGGGGCTTAGGTTGCTCCTGAAAAACATCAGAGGGATCAATAGGAACCTCCTGAACCAAGGGAATGAAGTGTGGAAAACACAGCTCTGACCAGGCCCTCCACAGTGGGTTCAGGGTCGGTGTCAAAGGGGTCCCCAATATCCCAGGTGGATTCTAACACAGTACTATCCTCCACATCAGTGTCTATGAGCAACTCCACGTCCGAGGGATCAGAGACATCAGGTGCTCCCTGTGATTTAGGCAGGGAAGATCTGATACCAGAGGGGGCCTGCCAAGCCTGGAAGGCCCCTTGGATCTGGGATGGAAAGAGTTGAAGTGTGGACCTGCGGTTCCCAGTTGCAGCCTTGAACTCGGACATCCAAGCTGACTCAATAGCATGGCTGCAGGTCGCTGGTTTGCTGACAGGAACCTCAGAACATGCTGGGCATAAATGACCAGAGAACTCCCTAGGTAGCCCTGAGAGACAGCAAGAACAATGCGCAATGGGGAATACTGATACCCCAGCCTCCTTAGTCTTAGGTCTAGCCCCTAGCTCCAGCAGTATAGACAATCACAGTGTCAATTTAACCCACTGACAGTTAAATCGCCCAATACAGTGTGTAGAGATTAAAATTTCATCCCAGAAAAGCTAAATTTAGCCTTATCTGGCAGGTGAAGGGTTAATCTGCTGAGGAGAGAAAAGGAGTCCAAGCCCTGTGTAGGATACTCGCCAAAAACGCTGGGAAAATGGCCGCCGCGGCAGGAGCCAATCAGAAATTAGGCGCGAAGCAAACGCTCATGGGAAATGTAGTTTTTCCTAAAAGGGATCCTAAAAGGTGCCCAAAGCCCCCTGAGCCCCCCAAAACACTTGAACTGTAAACCGGATGAAAGAGCAAGGATAGACAAGTCAAATGAGCCATCTCTGAAGTCGCTGTATGAAACGGTTGCAGAGATATGTCCCAAACAGTGCAGTCCCATAGAGGTGAATGGAGCAATGGTGTCTATGCGGTAAAGCGCACCTTAAAGGCGCAGTACTCAAAGTAAAACTTTAAGTAAATCATAAAAACATGAAAAACAGCAATTTAACATGTAAGAATACTATAAAAACACTAATCCAGTAGGAACAGCGTCATGAAACCCCCCAACAAAGTGCCAACAAGTAAACTAAAGGGTTAAGTTACCACAGAAACTTGCTACAAACACCCAGACAGACATACAGATAGACCCAATGAGTGCAGGAGTGCCCAATGAGAACTCCAAATGTCCACCCCTGTGCGGAGGGGTACCGGGGGACAAGAGAACCTGCAGCACTCAAAGGGTCGCTCACCTTTCCTGCAGATTTTCTGTCTTCAGATTACCATGGGTTAAGAAATTACCTCAGCGGGTAACTTCTGGGAAGCACTTGGATACCAAGATTTTCCCCTTCAGGACTAAAGGTTCACTGAAAAAGTCCTGAGCTAGCCACTTTGAAGAGAGCCTTGTCAGTCTTGGTAATCCGCCTAATGGTGGTATTCCATACCTGACAGAAAAATAATAAAATTTCTAAAACTATTGAAGAGCTGTTCCTGTAGCCTGTTACTCCAACGAGGAACAATTCAATCTGGAGCTCATTGGCTGGAGCGGCCAGGAGGGAAGGGGAGGCTCCACCCCCTGCATACACTTTGTGAATCGTTCCTGCCTACCACTAGAGGGCTTCGCCTCCCAGAGTTACCAGTAACCTGTATTGGACGACAGTGAAAGTCCCATAGAAGTGAATGGAGCAATGGCGTCTATGTTGTAAAAGGGCATCTTAAAGGCGCGGAACAAAGTTAACGAGGTGTAAAACAAAACGTAAAACCACTCAAAAGCCCACTAGAATAAATCAGTAGACCTAATAAACACTGGTCCCAGTAGGGAAAGTGCCCAAAACCCCCAAAAAGTGCTAATCAGCAGCAAAAGGGTTAATTTAACACAGAAACTTGCTCCAAACACCCCACAGACATACAAAATAAACCCAATGAGTGCATGAATATTTAATAGGAACTCCAAATGAGACCCCTGTGCAGAGGGGAAGCATGGGACATGTGGACCTCAGCAATCAAGGGGTGCTCACCTTTTTCAGCAGATCTCCTGTCTTTAGATTACCATATACTAAGAAGAAGCCTCAGTGGGCAACTCCTGGGGAAAGAACTTGCAGCCAAGATTTTCCCCCCAGGGCTTAGGTCCACAAAAGCACCTGGTGAACTGAGCTATCCACATTTGGGTGATAGGAATTGTTAGTGATGGTAATCTGCCTAATGGTGGTATTCCATATCTAACAGAAAATAATAAAAAAGCTAAAACTATAGCAGAACTGTTCTCTTGTCTTGTGTCTTGACCAAGGAACATATCTTACTGGTTGGGGATTGGCTAGCTGCAAGCTAAGGAGAGGAGGTAGGCTCCACCCAGCAGTCACTTCTCAGAATTGTTCCTGCCTATTTAAAGGGGCTGATCGCCTACCCCAAAGTTACCAGTAACCTGTATTGGACGACAGAGAATTATATATTATATATTTTATATATAATGTACACATACATACATGACACAATTTTAACTGTCTAGGATGAGGAAAGGCGTTGAGAGGGGTCAAAGTATTCCTCTCTTAGGCATTTCAATATAGGGTCGCTGGCCAACATGTGAACCCTTACAAAACACCCCCTCCCCCCCAGTATTGTCACCTAACCACAATCACACCTCAGTGAATGCATCCATTTTGACAGGAGCTGAATGGCTGGCAGTTGGCCAAGCAGTGGCAGATTGGATGGTTGACATATGAACTATTACTGTCTAATTTGCATAACGTGACAAAATACTAAGTTAAATATCTCAAACTATTGTTTAAAATAAACAATGGCTAACACAGTTAATAATAATAATAATCATATCAAAGTATTTTACCAGGAAGGATACATTGAGATTGTATCTCGCTGTATGTCCTGGGGGTATAGATATTATTACCTAATTTAATGGTACTCATTTTATCTACCTCGGAAGGATGAAAGGCGGAGTCTACCATGCTGGGACTAGAACCTGTGATCTTGTGGTTTGAACAGATTCTATAGTTGGTGCCTTAAGTTGAGTTTTAAAATCACCTATTCGTTGCAAAAATAAAAGTATCACTTTAACGTTTCCATAGGTGCTACGATGCAGCTGGTTGTGGTATATATGGCAAATAAGCTTTTAATGACTGAGGTATTTAAGTTCAAGCAAAGGCCTGAAAAAAAGCTTGTACAGCAAGCCCCCCCCCCCCCAATGGTGGGAGGAGGGGACACATGTATATTGTTTACATGGGCACATAACTTACACAGTGCCCTGCAGATGCCAACATCTATCTGAAATGTGTGGCCCCATCTCATAGCAATTAATATATTCCCCCTCAATGACTCACTGCTTCCTCATCCAACTTCTTCATACGTCTTTCTGTTTTCATTTTACCGGAGCCCTTGCCATGGAAACGATGAGACAGCTGTCGGAAGGCCTGTGAAGGAAGAGACCGGGAAAATAAGAAAAAGGAAAGAACTAAATGTACTTTAAAGAATAAAAAAACAAAACAAAAAACCTCACCTCTTTGGGACAGAGCTTTCGTCCAGTTTCATCCACATACTCTATTTTCACATCAGGTCTGTATCCCTCCTTCTCCTTAAAGTCCTGTGTGAATCCTCTGTACTCTTCTCTCCTGCTGTATTTATCATCTATTGCCCTGCAGGGGAGAGGGGAAGGAGGAGGGGGGAGAGAGTGAGAGAGATAGGGAGAGAGCAAGGGGAACTTTAATTAGAAGTACACTAACAACAAATGTTGCCAGACAACGATAATCTATCTGTGGAAAAAAAAATGGGCTCTGGAGAGGCTCAGAAAAAGCAGTCAAACAATACGCTGCACTAACATTTGTGTATACAAGATAATTATTGAAATATGAAACTTAAAATGCAATAGCCATAACCTACAACAGTGCAATGGGGTGGGACGACAGATGGGCAGACTAGCATTTAATTCTTTCATCTGCAAGCTTGTGTAGAGAAATTAAAAACTTTGGGACCCTGCCCCTGCTGGATGTTATGGCTAATGCTGTGCAAATCTGTCGTTTTAATAAATGATTTAGATGCCTGAATGTCAGTGCACCTTATTGTTTGAATGATTTGCTGGACCATTTTTTTCCCACTGTCTAACCACGATCCCATTTGATTTTAGTGTGCTTCAAATTACTGTCGCTTTGAAGTTGAGAATTCTTAAGTGGTGAGGAGTGCTTGTGAATTGATTAATTGTTCTGGAAAGGCCCAGCCCAGAACCTTCAGCAATATAGGACACTAGAAAAATGAAGTGGGAGGAGCTTTACCCCATTTTTTCTGTGTCCCCAAATAAGCATAATAGAAAGTTTAACCCTTTAATGAAAAGAGGGTGTGTAACACATTGCAAAACAATGTGTGGCACACCTGTGTGGTCCTTAAGAGTTTAAGAGTGAATTGGCCTGCAATATCACTTACATCTTGTCTTCTATGCAATATACAGCTGATGGGAGAGATTTATTGAAAGCTTTCACACGGGCCACTTTTTGTACAGTTGTTTCTAACAAGCCTGAAACGAGAAAGGTCATCAGATATTTAAAAGGATATGAAAAAAAAAAAAAAAAAAATGCAATGTAATTACTTATTGTAAAAGTGCTACACACCTGGGACACAGCAAACTGCAGCATGGGGGACAATCAACAACCACCAATAATTTAATGGGGCTTTTAACCCCTTGAATACGAGAAGTCTCCAACAAACTGTAAAGCAACGAGCTGTAGGCCTCTGTCATTCAAGGGTTTAAAGCGGAACTAGAACCATATTTAAAGTCACCCTGAAATAATTAGGCAGATGGCGACTAGCTTAATAATAGTTATCTTACCACTCAGAACGAGCCGATACTAAAGATATTGTGGTGCACAATAAAAACTGCACTACAATAAAGAAAAAGTCCAGTTCAATAAATAAACATAACAATAAGACTATCTTTATTAATGTGTAGGGCTTAGTGCACACAAGTACAAAAAGACAAGAAAAGATACCAACAGTATCATATACAAGGATAAATACAATTCCTATTGATTTAAAATGGGCTTTTATCCCCTTGAATGCAAATTACAAAAATAAAAGGTCGACAGAATAATGCTTTGCCTCTCTAGCATGCAAGGGTCTAAAAGCCCTTTTAAATTAAAAAGAATTTGGGGAATGTTTCATTGTCCACCTATAGTGCAGTTGGTGTACCCCAGAAATGCTCCACTTTTCTGTAATGCATAAGGCACTAGGTATAATTACATGCAGTGCCTGATACTCCGCATACCCCCCCCAAAAAATAACTGAAACGGAAAAAAACAAACAACCCCCCCTAGTAATCACCTTTGTTCTGACAAAGAAGAAGGGCAGCACCCAGGCCTCTATTCACAATTGGCTCTTCATCTAAAATGGTGGTGGAAGAGGTTGAATACTGTAGAGAAGAGAGACAGGTATAAGACAAAGGTTTACCAGACATATATGTATTTATTACCTCCTAACTTACATCCTGCTGATTTTTCTCTTCATCGAGATTCACCATGCTCCAACCAAGGTTCTCCTCTCCATCAGATTCTCCTCTCTCATTCTCAGATTCACCCTCGTCCTTTTCAAAGTCCTAAGATAAAGAATGACAATGGGGTGAAACAGAAACAAATAATTAGTCACATTCAGATCAGAGAGACACACACAAAGACACACACCATTAGGTCCTCTTGGTCCTCTCTGTTTCCTGCTAGCCCATATGTTGGTATCTCTCCAAGAGTCCTGCAGAATTCAGAAGTTGCATTGAACACAATAGAGCCTTTCCTGTCGTCGTCATCATCATCACTACTCCTGTGTGAAGCCAGCTTCTTCACCATGGTAGCAATCTGTAAAGAAGAAATAGGAGTGTGGAAAAAGAAAAACTGAATATGCTTGAGGGAAGAGAGTGGTATATATGTAGAGAAAAAGAAGAGAGCAGATGAAAACAGGGAGCAAATAGGAATCAAAGAAAACAGAATCAGAATTTGACAGCAAATACATCTGTTGGTATGCTACTACACATTTCTATCACCCTTTTAGGGAACCAAAAGAGGATTTTAGTCCTACTTGTTAAATCCTTTTCTCTTAGTCCATATGACATACTGGTGCCATGGGGAGGCAACTGCTCCTCCATGTAGGCTGGAAATTCTAGAAGAAGTTGTGGGTGGAGCCTCCCCTTCCTCCTTATCAGGCTATCTCACTAGCCCCACCACAGATAGACTTGAGACAAGCCTACTAAGTAGGACAGCAAGAGAAGGAAAGCTCCTGTGAGCAACTGACCTAAGAGGATTCCCACATCCAGCACTAGGAGATCAAGCATGGTCCCTTTCACTGGGTGGGATACCTGTATGTCGTATGGACTAAGAGGAAAGCATTTAACTAAAAGACTAAGATTAAAATCCTCTTTTCTCTGTCATCCAATATGACATACAGGTACCATGGGGATGTACCAACATTAAGCTCCCAGGGTGGGAAGGGAACGAAAAGACCAAGTGCCAGTCCCCATGATACCAGAGTTCCCAAGGACTACACAGGACAAGGAACAGCCCAAACATAACCAAGTGTCAATGGACACTGAATAACTATCACAGCACACAAGAACAAGAGCCAATGGGGCTAAAACAATTAAAGAGCTAAAAGGCACAGGAATGAAGAGGCCCTAAACAGGCAGAATTGCCTGCAGGACTTTCCTGCCAAAGCTGGCTTCAGCCAAAGCCAAAATATTAACAGGATAGTGCTTTGCAAAGGTGTGCACAGAGGACCACGTGGCCGTCTTGCACAGCTGTTCAGCAGAGGCCTGATTCTTTTAGGTCCAGGAGGCCCCAAAAGACCTGAGGGATTCTGTGCTGTAATGCGGAAAGGAATTGTTTTTTTTCAGAGCTCATAAGCCTTGCGAATGCTAGACTTAATCCAAGATGCAATAGTGACCTTGGACGCAGCTATACCTTTCTTAGGACCCTCAGGGATGACAAATAAGGCATCAGTCTTACAGAAAGACTTTGTACTCTGCACATAGAACTTAAGGCAGCATACTACATCTAACAAGTGGAGATCCCACCACTCCTTGCCAGACTTAGGGTTAGGACAAAATGAAGGTACAACCGTATCCTGATTGATGTGAAACTCAGAGCCCACCTTAGGAAGGAATTCCTGGGAGTTAAGTAGAATGGCCTTATCCTTGTGAAACACCAGAAAAGGTGATTTGCAGGACAAGGCCTGCAATTCAGCGAGTCTGCAGATAGAGACCACGGCCAGAAGAAAACCCATCTTCCATGTCAGAAGGTGTAGAGGAATGCTAACCAAGGACTCAAAGGGAAGCTGCTGCAATACTCCTAAAAGCAAATTAAAGTACCACTGTTGAGCAGGAGGCTTATAGGCAGGGAAGGCATGAGCGACTCTCTGAAAGAAAACCGGACATCTGGCAATGCGACTCTGGAAAAATACAGAGAGAGAGAGCTGAAGTCTGAAGGTTCAAGGAGCTAAGACTGAACCCTTTGTTCACACCGTCCTGTAAGGGGAAAAAAAAAATATATAAACAGGATGAGAGATCAAACTCTTGTGAAGACAGGTACCTGTCAACAAACCAAGACTGAAAAACGGACCAAACCCTATGGTAGGCTTCGGAAGAAACCGGTTTCCTAGCCTGGATCGTAATGGAGACCACCTCAGGATAAAAGCCTTTCCTCATTAGGATAGAGGCTTCAACAGCCATGCAGTCAAAGCCATGCGCTCCACATCCTCCATCCATAGGTAGCCCTGAAGAAAGCGATCCGATCTCATTTGCAGTAGAAACGGATCTGGAATGGAGAGAGCAATCCAGATGACCGCCGGGCCATCCATCCAAATCTTCCTCAGCAATGAGAGGAATTGGGGGGAATGTGAGGAATTGGAGGGAAGATTTAGGCCACATGAAAGCCCCACAGAATCGCCAGAGCATCCATGGAAAAGGCCAGAGGGTCCCTCAAACTGAAACAGAGCAGCTGAATCTTCCTGTTGTGCCTGGTGGCCATCAGGTCTTTCTGAGGAAGACCCCACTGTTTCACCAACATGTCGAATAAGTCTGGGTGGAGCTCCTGTGTCCACCTGTTGGCGGCTGAGAAAGTCCTCCAGGACATTGTCTACCCCTGGAATGTGCATGATGGAGACAGCCGAACCATGATCTTCTGCCCAGGCCAAGATAGACTTGACCTCGGACCAAATGGAGTTGCTTCTTGTGCCTCCTTGTTTGTTCATTTATGCCACAGCCATGGCATTGTCTGACTGGAGGCGAAATGGACAGCCTCACAGTGGAGAGGATCAGTACACAAGAGCATGACCAATGACCCAGAGCTCCAGAACACTGATGGACTGTAGAGTCTCCTCTGCAGTCCACCTGCCCTGAACCGCCAGGTGACCCAGGACAGCATCCCAGCACCTGAGGCTGGCATCTGTCATCACAAAGGTCCAGATCTGAATGACAAAGTGTTTCCCCTTCTCCAGGATGAACCTTTGCAGCCACCAGAGCAGGTCCTGCCTCACCTCCAGAGGGGGAGAGACACTACGGTCCAAGAGATCTGGATTCCCATGCCAAGCACAGATAGTAAATCTCTGAAGCTCCTTGGTGTGAGCCATGGAGAGCAGAACAGCCTCCATGGTGGACATCATGCGGCCCGTCAGGGTCAAGAACTTGTGGACCGGAGCTAAGGGCCACTCCAGAGATCTGGATACCAGATGCATGAGCTGTTGGATAGAATCCTTGGTCAGGAAAACCTTCCCTTGGCAAGTATAAACCTCAGTCCAAGGAAAACCAGGATGGGACTGGAGCAGATTTCTCCATATTCAGAATCCGCCCATGGTGGAGGAGAATCTGAGCACAGTCCTGGATGTGCTGGTCCAGGAGTTACCTGAACGGCGCCTTCAGCAGAAGGTCGACCATGTAGGGAGTCGTCCGAATCCCCCGGGTGTGCAGAAAAGCAATCAATGTGCCTCAGACTCTGGCGAACACCCAATTTGCAGATGTTAACCCAAAGGGCAGAACAGTGAAGTGGAAGTGCCTGGAATCGCAGGTGAACCCGAGGTACTTCTGGCTGTCCGGATGAATATCCAAGAAGACCCTTGTATAGAGGGGAACAGTGGGACAAGTGGACCATGGCACTCAAAGGGCTGCTCACCTTTCACTTGACTTCTTTCTTCAAATTACCATTAAAAGAAAGAACCTCAAAAAGACCCAGTCAGGAGAGAGACACATGGGTTGCATGATTCTCTCCACAGGGCTGCAAAGGTCCACAACAGCACCTGATAGCTGGACAATCATCCAGGGGAAATCAGGAGTGGTAATCCACCTAGTGGGGGAATTTTGACACCCCATGTCTAATAAGAAAATAATAAAAAAAAATTCTAAAACTAAACAGGAAAGTTCTCATACTCTATCCAAGTTACTGGAACAAGTCTATCTGGGGCGGGGCTAGTCTGATAAGGAGGAAGAGGAGGCTCCACCCACAACTTCTAGAATTGTCCCAGCCTATATGGAAGAGCTGTTGCCTCTCCATGGTACCTGTATGTCATATTGGACGACAGAGGAAACTTTCTAAAAATTACAAGTAAGCTGACCCCCTACTTTAGGCCATGGGCTCTTGTCCTAACATTTCTACAGGTTTGAAATGTACTTCCCCTCCCCCTTTTTGGAATATTTCTATCATATACCCTCTCTCTCTTCTCTCCTCCTTGACATGTTTAGAGCCTTTAGTGTATCCTGAGATTATTTTTTTATCTTTTATACCATTCACCATTTTGGTAGCCCTTCTCAGCTCTCTCCAGAATATCTTCTAGGGGCTCGATTCAATTGCCACTGAAAAGAAAAATAGTCAATGGTAGTTTTTCAAGCACAATAAGCCATCCAATGAACTGTGCTGTGACAAACTACTAAAGGGGAAAAAAACCCAAACAAACAAGTCTGGTGTAAAATTGGCACCCATTGGAAGCAAAGAAAAAATAATTTCAATTTGTGATTCAACGCCATGTGTTGGGTGGCAACATGTTAAGGGACCCCACTTTATTGCCAAAAATATGCACCTGCAAAAAGCAGGCTCAAAGTCTCTAATGCTTGTTTAATACCAGACACTGGAACTGAAGTGGAAAAAAAAATAAGAAAAAAAGCTAAGTGACCAGTAGATGTGTTGCAGAGCCTTGCATTCCCCACTGGCACTTGCAGTGTTAAACTCCCTAAAGCTAACAACATCCCACAAAAATAACCACCTGTAATCCTGATGTCCAGCACACTGGTCATCCACAGTAATTCTTCTTCTGTAAGCTTCTTATTTTAAGTCTTCTTCTCATAGGCCATCTTCATATCTTTCTTCTTCTTAGTCTTCTACAAGAAAGAAATGTTAATTTGTAACCCGCCAAAGTTAAACATGCAATAAAAGTATGCAGCGGCAGAAGTAGATGAAAAATCGCCCTCCCTATACACCTCTCGGGCCATTACCAGCCAGACTGAGGGAAATTTGAATAGACACTGGCTTTTATATGGCCACTGTCTGTTCAAAGTGGTTCAGAGGCTTCCACCTGCTGGGATGTGGGGTTACACACCTCCCAGCCAATCAGCTTCTAGCTGGTTTCATCATCCCTCCAGCTAGAATCTGATTGGCTGCGAGGTACTTAACCCCACACCCCAGCCAACGGAAGCCTGGCCATATAAAAGCCAGTCTGTTCAAATTTCCCTCAGTCTGGCTCAGGCAATGGCCCAAGAGGTATACTGGGCAGGGGATTTTTCATCTACCCTTCTGCCGCTGCATACATTAATTGCACAATGAACTTTGGGGGGTGTACAGATTATTAATATTTCTTTCGGAAGACTTCTGAAGAAGACTTACAGATGAAGAATTACAGAGGATGACAGGTGTTAAAGATATGGGGTATGGGTAATAGGATAGCGTTAATGCTGGTATTGTTTCACGTTATTGTTGTTAGGGGTAGTGTTAGGGTTAGTGTTTGGGAGGGTGACTGTTTTTGAGCTCACGCTTAGTGTTTGACACAGATTTCTTTTGATGTTCCCATTTCTCACGATATTTAGTGTGAGTTTTGGGAACAAAAACACACAACAAAAGTTGGGCCACAGGTTGGGTTAAGTGGCCCAAAGCTCAACATTGTTCCTGCTGGTAAGGCTAATGGATTCCAGCGGTACCACTGTGTGTACCATTCAGCATCCTTTTTTGCCCTACCGACAGTTTTACTATTATATATTAAATCTAGACATAGTTGAGGTCCGGCCAGAGATCTGAGTGGCATGACCACCTCCCTATTTCTGTTACCAATGCCTCTAGCTATACAGTCCAGCAACCTTCTTGCATTCCCTGCTGCTTTGCTACATTGCCTGCCAAATTTTAACAATTGAGAGTAAAAAGGGTTTGTGTCAGATCTTAGCCCCTACAGGCCAGACATATTTTCAGCTTTTTTACTGTCCATCTGTTTATGTCTGATTTCCATAAGCAACGCTAGAGATGGAAAACTCTCTTTTTCAGAACAAACTCAACTTTTAGAATTACGAAGCAGCAAACAATTAGGCTAGCTAAAAGTGAAAATGAGAAGAACTGTACTGCAAAAGAAAAATAAATGAAACAATTCTACAAGTATATAAATAAAATATTATGTTTGATATTGATCCCCTTAAGGCTGAAACAAATTAATCGATTAGCGAGGATAAGGTCATGGCCGACACCTTAAACACATTATTTATTTCAGTATATACAAAGGAAGCAACAATAACTGGCTATGGGCAAACAGACAAAATCACAGAATTTCCTCCATGGCATACTGTGGAAAAAGTTTGACCTAATGGCATACAACCAAGAGTACTGAAGTAACTTTGTTCAGTAATAGCAATACCATTATAATTAATATTTATCCTAATGCCCCCCCCCAACATGGTGTGATTTAAAAAAAAAAAAAAAAAAAAAAAAAAAAAAAAAAGAGCCCTGTGTGTGCCATTATTCAAATTATTATATTATATGCTGTATTAATCAAATTGCTACATTTCTCTCTCTTTTTTTTTTTTTTACACTATGGCAGATCAAAGGGAGTTAAATAAAACTAAAGACAATAAAGGCACTACTGCCCCTTGCTCATCTTGTGGTACCAAACTTTTAAGTAATTCCTACACTGTGTGTAACATGTTCAGACACACATACCAACAGAGTTACCCTTTCAAAACATTTGCCCCAAATCTTGAACCAGAGTGGGCCAAGGCCTTGCCTGATTCAATAGCTAATGATTTAGAGACAGTATTAGATAGATGACTAGCTGAGGCTCCACACATAGCTACTAGAAGACCTCTACCTATGGTTTTCTCTAAGGATACAACCTTTTCTTTACAAGACTCCTCAGATGATGCGGGAGAGCTACACGGTGAGAATAGTGAACCATCTATGTCTAAGACAGTGTGGTCCAGCATGATGAAAAGGACTCAGAATCAGTAGATTTCCTAATTAAAGCAATTCTGGAAGTTCTGCAGGTATCGGATGAACAAGTCAAGGATACTTTTTCCAAATTGCTCTAAGTGTAAAGAGAAATCCTCAAATCATCTTTCCTGCTGATGAGGAAATCTACCAGTCAGTCAGATGAGTGGATTAATCCAGATAAATCCTTGGTTATTCCTAAAAAAATCTTGAAAAGTATTTATCCAGTGCCTAAAGACAAAATAGACCTTTAAGTCTAATCCCCCAGCAGTAGACTCCACAATATACAGACTGTCTAAACATGCAACAATTCAAATTCAAAACGCAGCACCATAGGCATGCAGAGTGGCATAGGCTCAGCACACTCAGATTATACAAGCCATCCAAGACAGTACACCCCAAGAGGATGTTCTTCCATTGATGGGTTAACTACAAGAGGCCACTAGCTATATGGGCAAAGTGGCATTAGAAATAGCAAAAACAGCAGCCAAATGTTCAGCTACCACAGTTCGAGCATGAATTACCTTGTGGCTCAAGATATGGAATTCAGATACTGCTTCAAAATTTTTTAGTAGCCTTACCATTTACAGGCTTGTTATTATTTGGTACAGAACTGGACCAATTGTCCTTCAAGCCACTGGAGGTAAAAGTACCTTTTTACCACAGAAGAAATCCTGAAGAAGAGCATGCATATCACAATAAAGGCTCTTCCTGACAACCATTACCATCACGTTGAGATATTCCTTTCATTAGGGTAAAACAAAACCAGCTTGGGCTCATAAGAAAAACAAACATACATCTTAACACAGTTGGGTGTTTGGAGCCACCCAGAGATCCTCCATTAGGGGGAAGACTTGACACTACATTGAACAATGGAAAATGTCAGAGATTAATGGGTACTTCAATTGATGCAAGAATGGTACAGAATGTCGTTCAAGACACTACCACCACCACAATGGTTTGACACGAGGTTGTTTACCAAAGTGATGTTCCCTTCACAGCTCACCTGCTTTCACTTGGAGACTAACTGATCGCGTATCTAGACTGTTATTGAAGGTATCGTCTCAGGAACATCTTCAATTAACCATGACACTACTGTCAGAACATGGATAGTTTATCAACCTACCCAAATTTCTGGCACCAATATTAAGCGGTCAAGATAATACACTACTATTTTAGAAAAAAAAAAATAAGCCTTTCTAAAATCTAGAACCTGTGTGTTAGTGTTGTGCAACTCAGCCTTCTACTAAATCACCAATTGATCACTTGAGCCCATAAATTCCCCTACAGTTAAATCAGAGCCTCCATTTGTAAATAAATCTAGCATGGCTACCTTCCTAGTTGGTACTAATTGAAACAATCTCTGTAAAACATTTAGGATCTTGCTACTTGGTTTTTACAGTACACATCAGGAAGATTTAAAGTCACCCATAAAGATAACTTTACCTTTCATTTACATCATAGGTATTTCGTCAACCAGCAGATGATTCAACTCAGGGAGACTATCATACCTGTATGATTAACCATCTTATTTCCATAATCCAAAGGTATCTAAACTGTGTCTATGTTCTCCTCCATATCTTTTATCAGAAACACTTTAAGCTACATTTCACATAAATGGCAACCCCTTCTCCTTTTCTATCTTCTCTGACTTTTTCTATATATACTGTACTATATCCCATTAATTTCTTTCATTGTACCAGGCTGCAGTAATCGCCACTAAACCCACATCCTCACTTGTTAATATTGCAGTCCGTAAAGAGATCTTAATCACCAAGCTGCAGGCAGTTGTACACATGGCCTGAAAGCCTATCTTTTTTTTTATCTATATGTCACAGACATACTGTGTCCACAATTATTTACACAAAGCTGCGGAGGGAAAGTGGATTTAACCTGCACCATTCCACTGCTCCTTCACCTAGTCTAAACACACACACAAAAAACAAAAAAAACACAAAAACTTCTGAATGGCTCACTGAGAAAGACCAATTTTTTTTTGTACATTTCCTTTTTACACCACGTAGGCTGACGTAAGAAACAAAATCAAATCCATAGTCATGGCCCCATTTCCTTGCTATGAATTAAAGTCTCTGGGTTCACTGTGTCCTATCATCCCATTCCTTATACACTGGTAAAGCCTATGAAAAAGATACAGTGGATGAAACTTACTGCAGATCGTAACTTAGTTTATTAAAAAAATTGTAACCAAACTAACACTATTACAAGTCAAAATCACTAGATGCAAGTTACAACAGAAATTGCAAATAAATTAGTGAGGGAAGGACTGGAATGGGATGGCCCTTAAATCCCCCTCTTACCTTCTCACTACTGTCCTTTTGCTGCTGAATTTGTTTTAGTCTTCTGCTTTTTTCCAACTGTTTCTGTAATTCAATCTCCAGTTCATCTTCCTCCAATATTGCCGGCGAGTCTTCATTGTCTTCTGCAGAGAGAATAGAAGAGTCAGTGAGTGTGGTGGAGAGCAGGAACAAAATGAAGAAAGAGCAAGCAAAAATAATGGTAAACTAAATGAAATGGAAAGTAAAGATGGGTAGAGAAAATGTGGAGAAAAAAATTCTTACAAACGGAAAAAGGAAACTGATCAAAGACAATAAGGTAATACAAGTGAATAGTAAACAGTGGACAGTGGAGAATGAAAACATTCAATTAAATGCTATCCTCACCCTGGTCACTCATGACCATGCTCTCCACACGCAGGTCATCAGACTGGGGCATTTCTTCCTTTAGCTCCACTCCCTGTTCGTCCTCAGAATCCTCCACATGCCTACGGCCACGACCACGAGACCTGTTCAATCATATCAAAGGTTGAAACTGTAGTAATCAGAAGTCACAAAGAACTATGCATAAGAGAGAGAAACTTCCAATGATGGAATGACAGTGATAAAGACAAAAGGGGACTGACCAACATACACTCTAAAAGACCAGATCACATCACAGGGCTATGTAATTCAAAAACTGTTACTCAAAACTTGTCCTTGCTATCCTTACAACCAACAAAGCCACTAAAAATGCTGTATAGAATTTACCTGCATTACTTAAACAAAAATGAACAGTGTTCTATGCAGGAGTTTGAGGACATTACACCATACTTGTGCCTATGAAGTATTAGGTGAAAGAAAGTGGAGGGAGGTGTGTGTGGGGGAGGGGGGACTCCAGCACTCCCAACTCAGCATACATATACATTTTATTAATTTTGTCACTTCAAATGAAGCCATCTTTTCTACACAAAATCCCATTCACAGACTAGAGGATCTTTGCACTCACTGTTAAATTGTTTTCTCTCAATTCACTGGGGGACACAGGGACCACTAGGCAAATCGGGCACATAGAACATTTGTAGTGTGGGATGCCCTGTGTCTCCAGTGAACTAAGTACAAGCATCCACTCTCTTGCAACTACTGGAGTACACAGTGACCAGGGATTAAAAAAAAAAAAAAAAAACCAAAAAAAAAAACCAAAAAAAAAAACCAAAAAAAAAAAAAAACATAGGGAAGAAAGAAAATGCATTACAAAACTGCTTCTTGCAAAACTTTGGGCTTGAAATGGACATCTGCTGTAGAAAGCACATTAACTTTGAAAAACTTGGCAAACAAATGAAGCAAAGACTATTCTGGTATTGTACAAATTTGATCTGCTGAAACGTGATGTCTGAGGGTCTTAGAAATTTTTACCTCACACCACAAGATCTGTAAACTTCAGAAAGGTACGGATTTGGAATATAGGATGTAAGCTTATCTTACAGTCCATTTGATCCATTAATCTTTTGAGTACCAGAGGGGTACACGACACATTGTATGGGTTAAGCTATATTAGACTTCAAGTTGGGTCTGCCTTTTTTAGGGCCTTCTGGAATGACATCGTGCCACAGAGTGTCTGAAAGAATCTGACTTGAACATGGTGTGTCAGACCCACACACCATACTGATGGGAAAACATTTTCCAGTATTACCAAACCACTATGACATACTGACCTGACAACTCCCTCCACCAATCTTCTAGGTTGAGTGAAGTCATCAGGAATGTAAGTCGCATCATTACCGAGATCAGCGATGATCCCATGGGTTCCACTGTACTATCAGTCTGGCTTGAGTGAGGCATAAGGGAAGAAGGCAGAGTTTGTCTTACTTTCACCACTATTAATCTTTTACAGAAACAATCCTGATGTTCCTGTAATGAGGTCTAAAAAATAGGATTTTAGCCTTACCTTGTTAAATCCTTTTCTCTTAGCCCATAGGGAATAGAGTACCATGGGAGGAGATCTTCCTTCCTGGAAGGCAGAACAATTCAGAAGACCAGGTCTTAAAGGTGGATCCTTCCCTCCCCTTTATGACGCTAGCCCCACCCCCACCTTTCCAGTTTTGAAACAAGACAAGCTCACTAGATAGGACATTGAGAGAAGAAGAGGTAAGCTCCTGTGAGAAAAGACCCAAGAAGGACTCCTACATCCAGCCAGGTGAGACCAAGCGTTGTCCCCTTTCTCTGGGTGGGAGATCTGTATTCCATATGGAGTAAAAGAAAAGGATTTAACAAGGCAAGACTAAAATCCTATTTTCTCTTTCGTCTAATATGGAATACAGGTACCATGGGATATATCAACGGTATGCTCCCAGCAGTGGTAAGTAATAGAAACGACCTTGCGCTGGTCCCCATGGTACTAGTGTTCCCTAGGGACATCTAGAACTAGGAACAGCCCAAACAATTGTCAACGTACACTGGAAAATAAATAAAAAAGCCAACCAAGCTGAAACAGCTGAACAATAGTAAGGCACAGGAATAATTAGGCCCTTAGACAGGCAGCACTGCCTGAAGGACCTTCCTGCCAAAAATGGCTTCACCCGAAGCCAGAGCATCCACGAGATAATGCTTGGCAAATGTGTGCACGGAGGACCAAGTTACAGCCTTACACAGCTGTTCAGCTGAGGCCTGATTTTTGTAGGCCTAACAGACCCCAAAAGACAGAGTGGAATGTGCTGTAACACGGAAGGGAACAGGTTTCTTAATGATTTTGTATGCTCTACGGATGATAGACTTGATCCAAAAAGCAATGGGGACCTTGGAAGCAGCCTGACCTGGCCTAGGACCCTCAGAGATGACAAACAAGGCATCAGACTCTGTATGGTGCACATAGATCTTGAGACAGCGCACCACATCTGACAAGTGGAGATCCCTCTCCTCGTCAGATTTTGGGTCAGGACAAAATAAAGGTACAACAATCTCCTGACTGATGCAGAACTCAGAGAGACCTTAAGAAGGAGTTCCTGAGAGTTTCGAGGAACAGCCTTATCCTAGTGAAACACCAGGAGGGGTGGTTTGCAGGACAAAGCCTGCAGCTCAGCAACTTTGCGTACAGCGACCACAGCCAATACAAAAGAGATCTTCCACATCAGGAGGCATAAAGGAATGGTAGCAAGTGACTCAAAGGGAGACCTTTGCAAGACTCCCAGAACCAGATTAAGGTCCCACTGAGGTGTGGGAGCCTTGTAAGCAGGGAAAGCATGGGTGACTCCCTGAAAGAACACCTTGACATCTGGCAAGATAGCAATACCTCTCTGGAAAAACACAGAGAGCAGAAGTCGGAGTCTCCAAGGAACTCAAACTGAGACTTTTGTTCATACCATCCTACAAAAAGGACAGGACCACCGGAAGGTCAAACTCCTGAGAAGACAGATCCTGGTCTACACATCAAGAATGAAAAATGGACCAAACCCTATGGTAGGCTTCCTAGCCTGGAAAATAGTGGAGACAACTTTAGGGGAGAATCCCTCTCTCAGGATGGTTGCTTCAATTGCCATGCCATCTAAGCAGCTTCTCCCCATCCTCTTTCCAGATGTAACCCTGAAGAAGGATGTCCGGTCTGGGTGGCAGTGGAAACGTATCCTGAATGGAAAGCCACACCAGCTCCACAAACCAGTCCAATAAGGAGCAACCAGAATTACTGTTAGACTGTCCATCCTATCTTCCTAAGTACTCTTGGTATGAGAGGAATTGGCAAAAAGATATAAGTGAGGCAAAAGCGCCACAGAATCGTCATTGCGTTCGTGGCAAAAGCCAGTGGGTCTGTCCAATGGGGAAAAAAAAAACTGGGACCTTCCTGTTGTCTCTTGTGGCCATCATGTATATCTGAGGGAGCCCCAATTCTGCACAATCAGGGTAAATACTTCCAGATGGAGTTCCCGCTCTCCTGGATATACTTCCTGACAGCTTAGTTTTCTACCCATGGAATGTGAACGGTGGAGAAGGCCGGAACATGGACTTCTGCCCAACCCAGGATGTACTAGACCTCGGACCAAGCATGAGCGATTCGAGCCACAGCGCTGTCTGACTGGATGACCCTTCAGCTGAAGGGTACAGTACACCAGGGCAAGCCGGATCGCCCTGAGGTCCAGAACATTGATGGATTGAAGTGATTCCACCACATTCCATCTGCCCTGGATCCCCAGGTGACCCAGAACTGCGCTTCAGCTTTGTAGGCTGGCATCCATTGTGACCATGGTCCACTCCGGAATCACAAACAGCTTCCCCTTCTCCAAGTTGCTCCTGTCCAACTACCATTGCAGATTCTGTATGACATCCGGATTGAGGAAGAGTTGCCGATGCAAGAGACCTGGATTCCTGTGCCACATCCAGATGATAAGCCTCTGGAGTTTCCTGATGTGATCCAGGGAGAGTAGGGCACCACTTTTAGGGTAAATACCAGTGTTCTATGCAGGAGTTTGAGGACATTACACCATACTTGTGCCTATGAAGTATTTGGGGCATTAGAGCGAGGAACATGCAAAGGAGCAAAATGTGTGTAGGTGAAAGAGATGCAAACTATGAGTCAACAGAGCAAAGGGAATCAATGCTAGGAGTATGCCTGCTACCTTTTAATTTTAATAGTGGAGTAAAGAACCTACTCATATTTCTGGAAGCACCACAGTCAGTAAAAACAAAATCAAAGCAGTCAATACTTTGAACACTGGCAGAATTAAATAATTCCAGAAGGGTGAAAGAAAGTGGAGGGAGGTGTGTGTGGGGGATGGGGGACTCCAGCACTCCCAACTCAGCATAAATATACATTTTATTAATTTTGTCACATCAAATGAAGCCATCTTTTCTACACAAAATCCCATTCACAGGCTAGAGGATCTTTGCACTCACTGTTAAATTGTTTTCTCTCAATTCACTGGGGGACACAGGGACCACTAGGCAAAATCGGGCACATAGAACATTTGTAGTGTGGGATGCCCTGTGTCTCCACTGAACTAAGTACAAGCATCCCCTCTCTTGCAACTAATGGAGTACACAGTGACCAGGGATTCAAAAAAAAAAAAAAAAAAAACATAGGGAAGAAAGAAAATGCATTACAAAACTGCTTCTTGCAAAACTTTGGGCTTGAAATGGACATCTGCTGTAGAAATCACATTAACTTTGTAAAACTTGGCAAACAAATGAAGCAAAGACTATTCTGGTATTGTACAAATTTGATCTGCTGAAACGTGATGCCTGAGGGTCTTAGAAATTTTTACCTCGCTCCACAAGATCTGTAAACTTCAGAAAGGTACGGATTTGGAATATAAGTTGCTCCTGTCCAACTACCATTGCAGATTCTGTATGACATCCGGATTGAGCGAGAGTTGCCGATCCAAGAGATCTGGATTCCTGTGCCACATCCAGATGATAAGCCTCTGGAGTTTCCTGATGTGATCCAGGGAGAGTAGGGCACCACTTTTAGGGTAAATACCATGTGGCCCACAACTTTCATGTACTTCCAGAGCAGAGGGCCATTCCAGAGCTTGACACACCTCCTGCATGACCTGCAGAATATTGTCCTCCATCAAGAAAACCTTCCTCACAGAGGTATTGAATCTTAGCCCCAGGAATATCAACTCCTGGGAGGGAACTGGGGATGACTGACATGTTCAGGATTCACCCATGGTGGGTCAGAATCTGGGCACATTTCTAGACCTGCCGGGCCAGGAACTCTTGCAATGGAGCCTTCAGTAGAAGGTCATCCATGTAAGGAGTCATCTGAATACCCTGGGTGTGTGAAGGCTGTCAAGGCCCCAGTACCTTGGAAAACACCCGAGGAGCAGAGGTCAGCTCAAAAGGTAGAACGGCAAACTGTTTGTGCTCCGAGATGAAGGCAAAACGAAGACAGGGTTGACTGTCCAGATGAATAGCGATGGCACATAGCTGCGATGACAAAGCGCAAGGACTCTTGAAACACGCAGTATCCACATATGAAAAGAGGTCCTTGAGATCCAGAATGGGACAGCTGCCACTGTCCTCCTTGGACACTACAAACAGGTTTGAATAGAAACCTGAACCTAGCTCTTGAGAAGCTTCTGGAACAAGATCTCCCTTGTTCAGAAGAGACCAAACTGCTTCCTTGAATAAGAGCAGCTTTTCCTGGCACTCAGGAACACTGGACTGGAAAAATCTGAAAGGAGGAAGGGACTTGAACCCTATTCTGTACCCTTCTGAAATTACCCACAAAACCCACTGTCCACAATAGAATCTGCCAACATGCTTTGGAAGTGGTGAAGACATCCGCCAACGGGACCTGCGGACCAGGATTCTGTAAGTCGTGCCAGAGTTGGGCTTGGCAGCAGCTAGCTTAGACTGCCACTGCTGCTCAGACCTGGTGGGGAGCACTTTGTAAAGGCATGAAACGCCTGTGACCTTTGCGTCCCTGTTTGGCAGCAATAAAAAAAAAGACATGGTAGGGCGTTTGGAGATCTGAGGTAACGGGGTGCTCTTGCCCCCAGTAGCATCACTCATTGCCTGCTTTAGTTCAGGACCAAAAGAGATTTGAAATGAAAGGGCAAGGAAACCAGTGACACTGTAAGAGAGGTCTGCAGACCAGATCTTAAGCAACAGAGTGCACCATGCAGAGGCCTTCTCCGACAATAGAATGGCTTCAAAAAGAAGCATTGGTAACATATTTGAGATGTTGACCATAATGGCCAAAAGATCCTCCTTTGGGGCACCGTCACAGAGAGCATCCAGAAATTGCTCTTCCCAAACAGCAAAAGACCTGGTAATCGAGGCAGAGGCAAAAACAGGCCTCAATGCAGCCCCAATGACAGCTATGTTGGACCGAAGGATAGAGTCAAGCTTCCTATCCGTCACATCCTTAAGTCCCACCGTGTCTGCCAACGGCACAGCAGTAGATTTAGAAAGCCTTGAAATAGGGGGATCAATCGAAGGAAGAGAGGCCCAATGCACCAAAGCAGTCTCTGAGAACGGGTACAGCTTAGAGAATCTCTTATATATGGACAACCTATTATCAGGGGTCTTCCACTCATCCAAAAGGATGTGAACTAAAGTGGCATGGGGGGGGGCAGAGGATGATTTTTTACATCTCTGAAAAACATCAGTGGAAGAAGGACCCTCAGAAGTGGGTGCCAGAGACCTGATGGGTCATGTAAAACAGCCCTAATGAGCTCAGCAGAGGAAGCAGGGTCAGCTTCATGGGGTCCCCATAAGAATAAGTTGAATCCCCCCTCTTCATATTCCCCCTCCTCTTTGTCTTTCTCCGAGGAGTCCTCTTTGGAGGAGTTCATGAGTGCAGGCAAACTTGGGGCCTTAGGGTCCACAAACTTGAAGGTGGTAGGGGGTTTCCAAGAATGAAGAACCCCTTGTAGAGAGAGGGGAAATTGTGCCATATTGGACTTAAAGTCTTTCACCCAGACTGGCTCTTGTTCAAGGCTGGAGATCCCAAATACTCTCTAGGGAGCCCTGCTTGGCATGAGCAGCAGTAAGGGGAGGTCAGAGACATCCCTGAGTCTTTTGCCTTTGGTCTAGCCCCATGTCCCTTTGTATTTGACATCCTAACAGGAGTAGTGCTTAAAACAGTATAAAATACTAATAACACACACCAGTCACTTTGATTACAGGTTCATCTGCATGGAGACTTATCACCTTTCAGCTATGTGCATGCCCAGAACAAGAGTATTGCTGACATGATACCATGACACTTCTGTCTAGGGGCAGGAAGTGGGGATCAACAAACTTACTGGGATGGACACTGACTGGCCTTCCAGATACTTTTACAAGGCAGCGGACAAGGGTCGGATGCTGGCTCTGGCTGCATTGCTCCTTACTCGGTCAGAACCAGAGGTCTATTCCCTGCTCACCTCAGTGACCCAGAATGGCACACACCCACAAACGAGGTTAAATAAAGTGTCAATGTAAAAGGCACTGGTACAGAAATTAATGACAGTAAGGTGAATGAGGATGGGTGAGTGTGGGAACATTGATGGAAACACAGAGTGTGAGGCCCGACTCTGAATGAGAAACACTGTGTGTTGAAACTTTTCAGTACCAAAAAGGTACCCAATGAACTATGCACCAATGCTTACCATAACTCTTTCGCACTTTTACGGATTATCTTGCACGGTCAAAGACGTGCCAATATTGCAAGTAATTATCAATCATGACAACACAGAGACTGTAGAAGAAGGAGATCAGTCCAAGTCCAAGGATTTTGTAAGGGGAGTGCAGAATGATTTGGATGTGACTGTATCAGTGTTCACAAGGGAATATTGTTTCTGAGATGCCTCCCTGATCGGGGGAAAAAGGTTTAAGAAATGCTTGAAAGTGAGAAGTGTGGATGACTGGTGTATGGCGATAGGTAGTGTATTGCAAAATTAAGTGGCAGCCCGTGACAAGGCCTGAAGATGAGAGATGGCTTGAGCTGTGTAAGGAGTGTATGGAAGGCATCCTTGAGAAGAATGCAGGTGGCAGGAGGGGTTGTACTGAAATGTAAGAGGGTGTTGAAGCACAGAAAGACTTAAAAGAGAAGAATTTTGTATGAAATATGGGCCCTTATGGGTACTCAAGGAAGGGATTTCAAGAGGGGATGAGAGGGACATGAGGACCAGGATTTAAAGAGGAAACCTCTGAAGTCCGGGGGGAAGATGCACTAAGGTTCAATGCTGTGGCAATGTGTGCCTGGAGATGTGTGGGGAGAAGATCACCTTGGCAATAGACACATCACCATATGCATTACAAATTAGGTATGCAAGGGGAGGACAGGAGAAATTCCCTTTACCATACAGGGAGGTCATACTGCTTGCAATGTGGAAGGGATGCCCTGCCTTTCACTGCACTGCCACAACCATGAAGCCTGAGAGCATTCTCTCTGCTTCCCCACTTGCTCAGTGTAGAAGCTGAAAGGATCCTCTCAGGCTTCAGCTCAACAAACCGCATCACTCCCTTAACCCTTTGAGTGCTATGGGGGTGTGCTTTGAATCTCCCTTTGGCAGTGAAAAGGTTAGAAAAGTACAGTATTACAACCAGTACATAATCATGCTCTAGCCTGTTATTTTTATTTTTTTTTTATTAATATTTGTAGTGCGCACACACATACAAAAAAAATTGAATTTAACCCCTAGACTAGCATTGTAGACATGCTTTGAAATGCTTTGGAGACACTTCTAGCAGCCAAAGGGTTAAAAATTGTAAGCACTTTACACAAACCACTTCCCCGTTTCCTACACCTATAAAGTAGAGTCCATCTAGATTTAATGGAGGTGCTGCCACTTACTGGGGCATTGATTTGGGCAGGATTGGGCAGGGTGAAGCCTTTCTGCCCGATGCTGTCCAGATCACTGCAGGAACATATTCACCTCTCCTCCTCCCGTTCTCCACTTGTCCAACCATCCTTGGTCTGTTCTCCACTCTCCAACCCCTCTTCTGTTCCTCTTGCCACTTTCTGTCCCTTTCAGCAATTAACTGGTGGAGGAAGGGTGGGAAAAGTTCTACCGGAAAAAATGGGTATCTACCGTTTTACATTTCTTCATTGCAGGCAGCACTGTGTTATCTTGCCATGGTTTGTCAGATGTGAAAAGTCATAGCAGGCAAAAATAGCTGGAGTGGCGAAAAAAAAAGGGCAGGAGCAACAGGTGAATACCCCGAAGTTGCAAGAGAAGAGGAAAGCAGAACATCCTGAGAGGTGAAATGGAGAGTTGAAGGGAAAGAGTGGCCATGTTCCTGCAGTGATCTGGACAGAACTGGGCAGGAAGGCTTTGCCCAAATCACTGCCCCAGTAAGTGGTAGCACCTCCATTAAATTTAGATGGACTCTTCTTTATAGTTACAAAAGAGAGAGAAGCAGTGTGCATACTTGCTTACGTTTTTTTTATCACTTTGGCTGCTATATGCATCTCCAATGCATTGCAAAGCATGTCTGCACTCTGTTAGAGACACCTCTACCAGCCAAGGGGTTGAGTTCGATATCTTGGATAATAATGTGTGCACACTACAAATATTAAAAAAAAATACATGACAGGATATCACGGTTCCTGTGATTCTATGTAGACATTCTTACTTCCGGGTTTGTGCCTGGCTGCCTCTTATTGGTGCTAGCTAGCTAGCCCCTCCCAGGGCTAGCCTTTATATACGCCCTCCTGTCATTGGGCCGGTGCCCTTTCGTGGTGTCTCTGACCTTACGTTTTCCTGCGCTCCTGTTCCGTGTTTGATCCGGTTTTCGTCTGACCTCGTTCCTGTGCTGCTCCTGTGTACCGATCCAGGCTTTGGCTGACTACCGCTTGTGTACCGATTCAGGCTTTGGATGACTACCACTCCTGTGTACCGATTCAGGCTTGGGCTGACGACCGCTCTCTGTGTACCGATTCTGGCTGTGGCTGACTACCGCTCTCTGATACTGATCCAGGCATTGTCTGACTTACGCTGTTTGTGCTGCTCCCACTATTGTCAGATTTGTTGCCCCGATTATCTTACGCCTGTGTATCAGTGTGGCCTCCGCTACGTACATTCAGTCTGTAACTGTCCAGTCACTAAGCGGTTAACGCTGCCTATCCATTATACGCCCAGCCTGTGCTTCTCTGTGGCCTCCGATACGTACACCAGTCAGTGCTATCCAGTCACTAAGTGGTTAACTTTGCCTATCCATTATACGCCCAGTCTGTGATTCTCCATTACGTACACCGGTCACCAGTCATCCAGTCACTAGCATTTATGTTGCCAGCCTATTACTTCCTATCTGCCAGCATCACTGTAGAGCCGTTCAAGTCCTTGTTGCACCAGATTACAGGCTGCCTTACCCGGTATTCGGTAAGACCGGTAGACCCTCCTCGGTTCCTTGTGGCATGAGATACAGGCTGCCTTACCCGGTATTCGGTAAAGCCGGTAGAGCCTCCTCAGTTCCTTGTTGCACCAGACACAGGCTGCCTTACTCGGTATTCGGTAAGGCCGGTAGAGCCTCCTCAGTTCCTTGTTGCTCCAGATACAGGCTGCCTTACCCGGTATTCGGTAAGACCGGTAGAGCCTCCCAAGTCCTTGTTGCATTTGACTTCAGGCTGCCTTACCCGGTATTCTGTAAGGCCGGTAAAGCCTCCAGTATTGTACTGCTATTTGTATGCCCTGTCCTGTGTCAAACTTGCTTACTGTTGTTATAAAGTTTGGACCCGTGAGGGGCCTTGTTGCGCTTTATATTGTCTAATAAAGCTTTTTAACCTACCCAATTGTCCGAGTGTTCAATAAAACCGTGACACAGGATTATACAGTGGGTGGCATACTGTACTTTTCTAGACCTACTGCATTCAAAGGGCTAAGGGGAATTATGCTGCTTGTGGTGCCAAGGATGCTCTCTATACCACCACTGAGCAAGGGGCGAAGCAGAGAGGACTTCAGGGTTGTCTACTACTAGATATATGCAATGAAGGTATAGTTTCCACATTGGCAACACTATGACTGAGGGCTGATTGACTGAGGATTGTTAGCGCATATGAAGCAATAGGGAGATCCCAACATCAGGCAGGAAATGTTTGGACTGTGAACTCAGACAGCAAAAGCGGCTACCGGAGTTTAGTGCATGTGGTGAACAGCCACATTAACATATATACACACCCACAACAATGGCTCATTAACCTGATTATATGGAAATGAGCCATTGTCTATGTGTTCAGTCCAAAATCATAAACCTGTAAAAGGCATGGTGGATTGAAGGGGATACTATGGCGAAGGTATTTTAGTGCATACTAACGAACTGCTTTTGTCACAGATCTGATGCATCTCCACCCTGAGCCCTTATAGACCTTTAATTCATCTCCCTCCTGGTAGTATTAGAATTGCCCATGGCTCCCCTTTACCTCATATATAGCCAGAAGACCACCCAAATAAGGAACACAGGACAGAAACACAATACCAAATACTTAACTGTCTGAACGGGATCCAGAAAAAAATGCAAGGAATGAGACGCCAGCCTCGTGAGTCACATGTAGAAGGAGAAAGGTAAGCAAAGAGGCAAAAGTACCCCCACACACACACGCCGCATTCCTCTAACCTGAGTCATTGGAAGAGAAACCGGGCCTCATGGGAATTATAGTAGAGGACTTCCCCAGATGATCGTAAAAATGCAGAAGTACAAACCCCCTCCCATCTACCGAAGTACACCCTGTGCAAGAGAAATGTGCTGTGAGCACTACATTCTTTTAAAGGTGCCACTGGTCCATAATGTAGTAGGACTAAAATAGGATTTTAGTGACCTTACTGTTAAATCCTTTTCTTAATCCACATGGAACACAGGAACCATGGGGTTAAGATCCCCTCCTCCAGAGTGCAGGGAACTTCAAGAGAGACAGGGTCTTTGAGGTGGACTGTCTACTCTTCCTCCAGCTTAACCCCACCCCCACTTACAAAGATTGACGTATAGCAAAGAGGCACAGGAAAGTACCAAAAGTGGGACGAAAAGAAAGACACCCCTGAACAAAGACCCCAAGAGGACGCCTCTGCACAGAAAAGGAAAACAGGGTGGGAGTCCTGTATTCCATATGGAGAAAAGGAATTTATATATATATATATTCACTAAAATCCTATTTTCTCCTTTGTCCAATATGGATCACAGAAACAATGGTAATATACCAAAGCACCCATAAAGGTTCCTGGGAGGGAAAAGTCTGTGTGTGGGGGAGGGGGTGTTGGGAAGGAGTCTTTAAAGGGATAGTAATACTTAAGTATTACTAATCCCTATAGTAAAGTCCTACTAAGAAAAACCATATTGCCCCCAGTGTCATCTCTCAAACTTTTATGGTTTGAGAGATGAACGCTTCTAAAGTTGCCCTCTCTCTCCCCCTTCCCCGAAGTCAGCTTTGTAGCTGGCTGAAGAGAAATCTGGTCATAGATCATCAGGCGGCTCTGCAGCAGAGCAGCGATCGAGTTAACTAAAAAAAAAAAAAAAAAAAAAAAAAAAAATTCACTAAATTGGTCTTCTACGTGTGCTTGCAAACCAAGCACATGTTGAAGACCATTTCAGTGAAAGTTTTCTTTTTAGTAACGCAATCAGGCTGTGCTGGAGAGCTGCCTGAAAGTCATACAACTCTCTTCCCTGCAGTCAGCTAGAATGCTGACTATGGGGAAGGGGGAGGGCGAGGGCAACTTTAGAAGCATTCATCTCTCAAATCATAAAGGTCTGAGAGATGACAGTGGGGGCAATACTTTTTTTTTTTTTTGAAGGGCTTTACTATAGGGATTAGTAATACTCAAGTATTACTATCCCTTTAAACATGCTCTGCTGCCTGAGAGAGGTACTGGCCAAGGTCAAGACACTGACACGGTAGTGTTGGTGAATGTGTGGAAAGACAACCATAATGCAGCAAACTCTTCATATGGAAACAATGAATGAAAAATGGAGATGTCCATATTAAGGACCCAAGGAGGAGTGGGATCCCTAAAAAAGGGGGGGAGCAATATCGTTCTGAAAGTGGACTGAAAGAGCTGAGATCTGTACTTTGATAGAAATCACATTACAAGATGCGTGAACAATGCCAAAATCATAGGACTGCTAAAGGTCTAAAAGAACATATCCTTATCTGCAAGATAATTATAAAAACCGAATGAGATCCTAAAAGCCTTGGAAGAAATAGGATCTCTTGTTTTGATCATGGTGGAGATGACCTTATGCAGGAAACCCTTTTTCTTAAAGATATTTGCTTCAAGAGCTATGCAATCAAGGTCAGCCTTTCCACTGGTTGGTAACAGAGGGGGCTGGTCTCCAGGGAAGGAGAAACAGTTCTTCGATGGACAGGTTGAGAAAATCTGCAAACTAGACCAGACAGGGCCAGAAAGGTGCAATTAAGATGACTAGAGCATTCTCTGTCTTGAACTACCCAATCATCCTGGGACTCGGGGGCAGTAGAGGAAATACATAGGCCAGATAAAAGTTTCATGGAATGGAACATCACGTTCATTGTAAAGGCCAAAGGATCCTTTGCCTTGGTGCCAAACATTGGATCCTTCCTGTTGTCATGGAATGCCATCAGATCCACTGATGGGAAAACTGCAAGAAGGGGATAAGGGATTATATTCAGGATTACACAGCAGAAAACATTATTGGCAGGAATCAACATTGTTATGTGGAATAGATTGTGCCAAACTAATATTCTGAGCTTCTATGAAGAAGTAAGTAGAAAGCTAGATAACTGTAAAGCAGTAGATTTAGTATATCTAGATTTTGCAAAGGCATTTGATACAGCGCCGCACAGGAGGCTGGGGTATAAAATAAGGAAATTGGGGCTAGGGGATAACCTTTGCAATTGGATAGAAAACTGGTTGAAGGACAGGGAACAGTGTATTATTGTAAATGGAAAATTCTCCAATACAGTTAACGTTGAGAGTGGAGTAGTTCGGGGTTTACGATTTGATCCAGTTTTTTTTTTTAACATGTTTTTAAATGACCTGTAAACAGATATAGAAAGAAGAAGGGGGGGGATCAATATTTGCAGAGAACACCAGATTATGGAGGGTAATAAATTCAGAACACGATATTTGTTCTCTACATAGGGACTTACATAAAATGGCAGACTGGGCAAACAAATGGAATATAAAGTTTAATATGGGAAAGTGTAAAGTCCTGCATTTCGGAAGGAAAAAAAAACCTCAATGCTACCTATGAATGTAATGGAATCACTTTAGGGAACTTGTTGCTAGAGAAAGACCTGGGAATCCTTATAAACTACAAACTTAGAAGAAGTGACCAGTGTCAAATAGTAATTTATACACTGGCAAAATAACGTCATCCAATCTTGCTTCAATACCTCTCTTTATGCAAGGCAGGACTTGTTTGCTTTTGCAGTTTTGCTGAAAGAGGATTTTAGTCTTACCTGTTTAATCTTGTTCTCTCAGTCCATACAGTTACTGGTAACTTTGGGTAGGCGATCCACCCCTTTAAGTAGGCAGGAACAATTCTAGAATTGATTGCAGGGGGTGGAGCCTACTTTCTCTCCTTGGCTGCAGCTAGCCAACCCGCTCCAAGACTGCCTCCAGGACCTTCCTCCCAAAGCTGGTGTCAGACGATGCCAGCACATCAGCACGGTAGTGCTTCGAAAAGGTGTGCACTGACGACCAAGTGGCAGCCTTGAACAACTGATCAGCGGAGGCCTGATTCTTGTAAACCCAAGAAGCCCCAATAGATCTTGTAGAATGAGCCGTAACCCGAAAGGGAACAGGCTTCTTCCTTAGCTCGTAAGCCTTACGAATGGTGGACTTGATCCAAGACGCAATAGTCACTTTGGATGTAGGTCTACCTGCCCTGGGTCCCTTCAGGAATGACAAACAGTGCGTCAGATTGTCTAATGGACTCGGTGCGATGTACATAAAACTTAATACAATGCAAGTGGATATCCCTCTCCTTGTCAGAGGTAGGGTCAGAAAGAAGGCACCACAATCTCCTGATTAATGTGGAACTCAGAAACCACCTTTGGGAGAAACTCCTCAGAAGTGCGAAGCACCGCCTTGCCTTTGTGAAACACCAAAAAGGGTGTTTTACAAGACAGAGCATGTAACTCCGTGACATGGCGAACAGACACGATCGCCAGTAGAAAGGCCATTTTCCACGTCAGCAGGCGTAGAGAAATAGTAACCAAGGATTCAAAGGCAGGGCGATGAAGGATGCCCAAGACCAAATTAAGGTCCCACTGAGGAGTGGGAGTCTTAAAGACAGGACGAGTATGAGCAATGCCCTGGAAGAAATCCTTGACATCAGGGAGAATAGAAATGTGCATCTGAAAGAAAGCAGAGAGAGCAGAAGTCTGAACCTTAAGGGAACTCAAGCTGAAGCCCTTATCCACACCCTCCTGTAGAAAGGCCAGGAGCGCAGGAAGATCAAAATCCTGGGATAGGTCCTTGTCAGCACACCAAGAGAGAAAGGTGGACCAGACTCTATGGTAGGCCTTAGAAGAAACAGGTTTGCGTGCACGAAGCATAGTAGCCACCACACCAGAGGAGAAACCCTTCCTGTTCAGTACTGAGGAATCAATTTCCAAGCCGTCAAAGCCAGACGATGAACATTCTCCTTCTACACGTAACCCAAAAGAAGAAAATCGGGACGGCAACGGAAGGGCTCCGCCACGGACAGATCCGGAAGCTCCGGAAACCAAGCCTGTCGAAGCCAGTACAGAGCAATCATAATGACCGGCCAGCGCTCCAGTCGCAGTTTCTGTTTCACCCTGTGCAACATGGGGATGGAAGGAAAGATGTAAGCCAGAGGAATTTGACAAGGAATGGACATGGCATCCACTGCTAGAGCCAGAGGGTCCCTCCAGTGAGAGCAGAACTTAGGAACCATCCAGTTGTGTCCAGGAAGGACTTGCCCTTCAGCAGATTGGAGAGGTCGAGCCACCACAATAGACTCAGTTCCACATGAGGTAGGGACACGTACACCTTCAGAAGATCCGGATGACCCCTGCACACCAGGATCACAAATCTCTGGAGTTCCCTGGTGTGAGCCATGGCAAACAGGACCAGAAAGGACAGTTTCTGGCCTGGAACTGGATTGTGAGTCAGAACAGCGGAAACCTTGGCGATCTGGTGAGCCATCTCGTCCGTGAGAAACACCATGCTCATCTGAGTGTCAAAGAGAAGGTCCAGAGAGACCAGCCTCTGAGCTGACACGAGGTCCGACTTGTCCATGTTGAGGATCCACCCGTGATGGGTGAGAGCATGAATGTAGTCCTGAACCTGCTGATGGAGGAGTTCCGGAGAAGGTGCTTTCAGAAGCAGTTCATCCATGTATGGAGTGAGTCTGATGCCGTTCCGATAAAGGACAGATACTAAGGCTCCCAGGACATGATTGAAGACTTGAGGAGCTGTAATCAGACCAAAGGGAAGAGCATAAAACTGAAAATGCCCTTGGTCACAGGCAAATCAGAGATACTGCCGGCTCTCTAGATGAATGGCTATGTGCAGATATGTGTCCTGAAGATCCACAGAAGCAAGGAATTCCCCAGGGGACATAGCAGCAATCATCGTCCTTAGGGACTTCTGATGACGAGTCTTGACAACAAAGGAATTGAGGTCCTTCAGGCCCAAAATTGGACGACAGCCGCCATCCTTTTTAGAAACCACAAACAGGTTTGAGTAAACACCCAGACCCCGGTCCTGAACCTCGTTGTCCAGAAGGGTCTGGATGGCGCCACTGAACAGACAGCGTTTCTCTACACCCTGAGAAGTGCGAGAAGGGAAAAACCGGAAGGGAGGAAGAGAGGTGAAAGGAATCCTGTACCCCTCAACCACCACCTGCAAAACCCATGGGTCCACAGAGGAGTCCTCCCAGATGCTACGGTAGTGGCACAGACAGCCACCCACGGCAGTATTGACCTGGGTTCAGCGAGTCATGACGAAGGAGGTTTGGAAGCCTTGGGCATTGTGGAGGACTTAGGCTTCCATTGTTGTTTGGGCTTGGGGGAGGAACGCAGAGCCTGGGGAACAGACTTGTTCGCTGGGTGTGTCTCATTCCGAAACAAAATAAAATAGAAGATTACGCTTGGTAGGCGTCATCTTCCTGGGGACCATAGGCAGGAGGGTACTCTTGCCCCCTGTGGACTAATCAGATCCTTAAGGTCTGGCCCAAACAGAGAAGTGCCCTGAAAAGGGAGAGCAATGCTTTCTTAGAAGCAGTGTCAGCAGACCAGATCTTGAGCCAAAGGGCCCGTCTGGCAACCACAGACATGGTGGAAACCATGGCATCAAACAAGGCAACAGATACATAGTGCTGGGCTTCAGAAATGTTGGTGAGCAGCCACAACATTTCAGGAGTAGGAGCTCCCCGACGAACAGCGAGCGTAAGCTGTTCAGTTCAAACCGCGATAGCTCTATTTACCCAGGCCGCAGTTAAGCGGGAGTAGGGAAGTACTAGCAGTGGCAAAAATAGATTTGAGGGAGCTTTTTGTCAGTCCAGTCTTTGAGAGCAGAAGCGTCAGCTACCGGCAAGGCAGTGGACTTAGATAGTCTAGAAACAGGGGCACCCACCTTGGAAGGATGGACCCACTGAGCTAGTGCCGCATCAGAGAAGAGGTAAAGCTTAGCAAATTTCTTGGAGACAGAAGGTTTCCTGTCTGGAGCTTTCCACTCAGACACTAAACTGTCAAGAGTGGGGTTAGGTGGAAAACAAGTATGGGGCCTCTTAGGCTCCTGAAACACATCAGGGGGGTCCGAAGATACCTCTTGAACCAAGGGAATGTTTAGGGTGTTTAACACATCTCTGATCAGGCCCTCAGCAGACGGATCAGGATCAGCCTCAAAGGGGTCCCCAAAGAACTGTGAGGAGCCCACTGCAGAACATTACTCATCGTCCTAATCCACCAACAGTTCCTCTTCAGAGGAATCTGACACATCAGGTACTCCCTGTGGTTTTGGTAGGGAAGACCTGACAGAAGTAGGGGTTTGCCAGGAGTGGAAGACCCCTTGTAATTGGGATGGGAAGAGTTGTAGCGTAGACTGGAGGTCTCTGGTAGCAGCCTTAAACTCTTGCACCCAAACTGGCTCTTGTGCATGGCTGGAGGTCCCTGGGGAAGACTCAGGGACAGCAGTACATGCTGGGCATAAATGACCTGAGAATTCTCTAGGCAACCCTGTTTGACATGAGGAGCAATGCCCAATGGGGGACACAGGCACCCCAGAATCCTCAGTCTAAGGTCTAGCCCCAATCTCCAAAGGAATAGTATAAGGACTCACCCAAATACAGTGTGTATGATTAAAATTTCACCCCAGAAATCACTAAAATACACTTATCTGGCAGGCGAAGGGTTAATCTACTGAGGAGAGAAGGAAAGTCCAAGCCCTGCTTAGGATACTTGTTCAGGGAAAGCACAAAACTGCTGCCGCGGCGGGAGCCATTCAGAAACGAGCATGCAATGCAAGCGCTCATGGGAAATGTAGTTTTCCCAGAAAAAGTACCCCAACAGTGCCCGAAGCCCCCTGAGCCCCCCAGCACACACCAAACATTGACTGAATAGTAGAACAAGGGCAGACAAACAAAATGAGCCATCTCTGAAGTCGCTACGTTGAGCGGTTGCAGAGATATGTTCCAAACTGTAAACTCCCATAGAAGTGAATGGAGCAATGGAGTCTATGCGGTAAAAGCACACTGGAACACAAATTCTGCAAAGTTGTAACTATGAAGTAAAATTACATCAAACATCACTAGAACATGCCATCAGACCCAACACACACTGAACCCAGTAGGGAAAGTGCCAACAATGCCCCAAAATATGCTAAGCCAGCAACCAAAGGGTTGAGTTACCACAGAAACTTACAAGACATTACAGATAAACCCAATGAGTGTAGGAGTATGCAATAAGAACTCCAAAGGAGATCCCTGTGCAAATGGGAAGCATGGGACATGTGGACCTCAGAACTCAAAGGGTTGCTCACCTTTTCAGCAGATCTTCTGTCTTCAGATTACCATGCATCAAGAGGAAGCCTCAGTGGGCAGCTCCTGAGGAACTAGGAACCAAGATCCCCCCCCCCAGGGTTTAAGGTCCACCAAAAGCATCTGGAAATGGAGTTAGACATTTAAAGGGATAGTAATCCTTAAAAATTACTATCCCCCATCTTGTAGCCAGTAAAAAATTAGGCCATAAAGGTTTGAGAGATATCCGCTTTCAAAGTTCCCTCTCCCCTGACGTCAGCATTCCAGCTGACAGCAGGGGAATCCGGTCCCGGGACCGGCGGAGGCTCTGCAGCAGAGCCGATATCGAGCTAATAAAAAAGAAATCCTTAACTTAAAAGGTCTTCTACATGTGCTTGCAAACCAAGCAAACATAGAAGACCTTTTTAGTGAAGGATTTATTTTTTATTAACGCGAACTCTGCTCTGCTGCAGAACCGCCGGCTGATCCCAGGAGAGGATTCCCCTGCTGTCAGCTAAAATGCTGACGTCAGGGGAAAATGCAAAAAGCACAACTTTGAAAGCGGATATCTCTCAAACCATAAAGGTTTGATAGATGTCGCTGGCCTCATTTAACTCAGTTTTTTTACTGGCTACAAGATGGGGGATAGTAATTTTTACATATTACTATCCTTTTAAGGGAATGGTTAGTGATCCACCTAATGGTGGTATTCCATATCTAACAGAAAAGAGGATTTTACTCTTACCTGTTAAATCTTTTTCTCTTAGTCTACACGCGTTACTGGTAACTTTGGCTAGACAATCCACCCCTTTAATTGTAGGCAAGAACAATTCTAGAATTGTATGCAGGGGGTGGAGTCTACCTTCCCTCCTTGGCTGCAGCTAGCCAACCAGCTCCAGAAAGATTTGAGACACTAACTATTGACTAGATAGTGGAAGGGAAAGAAGACTCCTGTGAGCATGACCCCAAAGGACCCCCACAGGAGAGCCAAGCATGGTCCCTTGACAGGGTGGGAGACCAGTAACCTGTATGGACTAAGAAAAAGGATTTAACAGGTAAGACTTAAATCCTCTTTTCTCTGTCATCCAATACAGGTTTCTGGTAACTTTGGGATGTCCAACCATTGGGTTTCCCAGAGGCGGAAAGTAAGGCAAGGACCAGGCGCAAGGCCCCCAAAGTCACCAGAGCAGACATGAACCATCAGATCAGAGATAGCCCAACAAACAAAGAAGTGTCAACGGACACTGAACAGGGGTAACAACACCCCAACTGTTACACAGCACATTGAACAAGAGCCAACGGGGCTCAAAAGTGAAGGAAGCACCAAGAACCAAAGAAAATCCTAGACAGGTAAAACTGCCTCCAGGATATAAAATAAAATTATCTCCAAGTATTACTATTCCTTTCAGTACCTGGGACCAGTGAAAAATGCTCTAGGCAAATTGCCAGAATCTCCAGGATGTTGATTGATAGGAGACTCTCCTCCCCGGTACAGCGGCACTGAGATGTCAGAGGACCTAGGTCTGCGTCCTAGAGCCTGAGCTTGCCATTGGCCTGCTCCCTAGCTCCTGAGCTTGGCATTGGTTGTGACAAAGTTCCTATCTAATATTTCAAAGGGGCTTCCACACATCAGAGCAGTTCAGTGGAGTCAACAACGTAGGTTCTACCTTGTATGAGGATACAGTGTCATGGAGTGAGACAGATGAGCGTGTCGTCAGGACCATATTCTGAGGATATCCAGTTGAAGCGCACTCTTATGTAGCTGAGCATAAGGAACTGCTTCCAGGGCAGACACCAGGCATCCCAGGACTCCCATGTAACCACTTACTGTTGACTAGAACCAGGCAAAAGCATGGAACATGTCCTGAAACAGGGAGTCCAATCTCATGCCCAAGAAAAATAGTCTGTGAGGGAACCGGAAGTGACTTCTTGAGATTGAACAAACCATGATGTATGAGGGGATACAAAATGTTCTCTGAGGGAGCCACGATCAGAAGATCATCCCGATACAGAGTCAAAGAAATTCCTTGTGAATGAGCGTATGCGGCCAGAAGTGCCATGATTTTCATGAGGATTCTTGGAGACAACTAGGCCAAAGGTAGGGCAGTGAAGGAGACATGGGTTAAGGCTTCTTCTTTAGGAGGCAGGGTACTTTAAGACAATAACTGTATCTGGAATAGGCAGATAAGCTCATGCTTAACCATTGTACCGCTATGCACACTTGACAGTTTTCATTTAGCAAAGTCAGACCAAAACAAACACCAGTAAAACAAAAAAGTGATCAAAAAAGTATTATGTTTACCTGGACCCAAAGTCAGTTGATCTCTTGTCATGTCCCATTGCAAGGAGATCATCAGCACGTACAACCTTTTCCTTCTCCTTTTTCCGAATCTTCTTCACCCGGCGCTTTGTTTTCTTGAAGGAGACCTAGAGACAGAAAAAACATCACCTGATCAGTGTTTCTATTAATAAAAAAAGCCAGAAAGCCACTTGCCAACAGGTGAAAACACAAACCATTTACATTACCAGAGCTAAATGTCAATTGAAGAGTTACTACCTTACCCTAGTTGAGCGTCTCTGACTTTTAATATACATATGCAAATTATCCTTAGGATTAGTCACCCCAAGGGTAATAGGGGGAATCCAGCATTGGGCCCCTTGCTCACAGTGCTTAGAGACGTCAGCTGCACCTAACTGATCAGGCTCAACAAGGCCGAAACCTACGTGTGGGGTTGGCTGCTTCTCTTGTTCAGAGAGGAATTGCCTTGCATTTCATGGTTAGACTGCTGTAATGGAAGGACCATTATATATTTTTTGAGATATTTCCTCTCTGTGAAAGGCACTAGTGGGCTAAGAGAGACTGCCCCCTGGGTAGGACACCATTCTTATAGAGCCTGCAAATTTGTATTGCAGAGTCACTCCTAGTTGAGCGTTTCTGACTTTTAATATACACTACCTTACCCTCACCTATTCACATGACCGAAAGCTAACTGGAGATCCACAACCTTAGACAAAAATATTTGACTCAATATTCTGCAATATCTTGATTACTCCTATGAAGATAGGTGCCCAGTTATTATCTTCTGCAAGTCAAAGGACCACATTTAGACAATCTTACCATCTCCTCAGGAGTATAGTATTCAGATGCAAGTTGAATTTGAGGCAGCTCTAGTGTATGTGCCTGTTTGTGCAGTGTGTCCCGAATGTTCTGCAGTTCTTTTTCCCATGACCCATCAGCAGTCCCACCAGACTCCAGACGAAAGGACGACTTCTTCTCTCCATCTATCTCCTCATCATACTTGGAAAGGACAGATTTGTGTCGGAACTTAAAAGAGAAAAAAGTATTTATGAATACAGCATAAAAAAAGCAAATGATTTGTACAAAAGCTTGAATTGAATATATTAATAATTTGCACAAAATACAATGTAGCAAAAAAATGATTGGTTTTAAGCTAGTGTAGGGCATAATGAAATAGACAGGCAGGAAAGAAACGTAGTCACAATTTCTTCCACCTTCCTTTTTGTATTGTGTGGACCATAATGTAATTTACAGAGGACCTGTCACTCTAAGATGTTTAGTTTGTGTGTATTATATAGATACATTTTGCCTGTATGTTGTTATATCCATTTTTGCTGTAAATGCAATCATTGTATAGAAAGTTAAAATAAAATTTCTATCATAGTGTAGCACTTCATGATAATTTCAAGCATAGCAAACTAAAAAGATAATGGATGATCAAGCCTCATACCTTGGTCTATATGGCAGTCTCCCAAAGCCAGACTAGCTGCAGAACAAGGCATTAATGATAGGTTTGAGGTTTTTCCAAGTTACAAACACAATGGTAACTAATGTCACTGTTTTAAAGGGATAGTAATACTTCATTTTTACTATCCCCCATGTTGTAGCCGTTAAAAATCAGAATTAACCCTTTGAGTGCCAGACGGGTATGCAAAGCAATGCGCTGCGTACCCCTCTGGCACTCAAAGCGTTAAATGAGACCAGCGGCATCTCTCAACCGCATTCAAAGTTCCCTCTCCTCTGACGTCAGCATTGTAGCTGACAGCAGGGGAATCTGGTCCATGAGCAAGCAGCGGCTCTGCAGCAGTGCTGAGATCGCATTATAGAAACAGAAATCCTTCACTGAGATGGTCTTCTACATGTGCTTGGTTTGCAAGCACACGTAAGGATTTCTGTTTCTATAACTCAATCTCGCCACTGCTGCAGTGCTGCCGCTGGTCCCGGGACCGGATTCCCCTGCTGCCAGCTATAATGCTGATGTCAGGGGAGAGAGAAGGAGAGGGAACTTTGAATGTGGATATCTCTCAAACCATAAAGGTTTGAGAGATGCCGCTGGTCTCATTTAACGCTTTGAGTGCCAGAGGGGTACACAGCGCATTGCTTTGCATACCCCTCTTGCCTCGCCTGTCTACTGGCATAGGGCACTTGGAAACCCCACCTGGGTTTCAGCAGCCAAATTCACCAGCTCTGCCAGTCTACCTTTAGCAGCAATAACTTGAAGCAATCGTTTTCTGTATGACTTTATCAGTCTCTCCCACTGTTGTGGAGGAATGTTGGCCCACTCTTCTTTACAACATTGCTTCAGTTCATTGAGGTTTGTGGGCATTTGTTTATGCACAGCTCTCTTAAAGGGATGGTAATACTTACAAATTACTAATCCCCATATTTAGGCATGCTAAAAAGAAATTTATTGCCCCCAGTGTAATTTCTCAAACCCTTATGGTTTGAGAGATAATAGCTCGAAAGTTCCCCCCTCCTTCCACTTTCCCTGAAGTGCTGTAGCTGACTGCAGGGGAAGCCCGTCGTATGACAGTCAGGCGGCTCTGCAGCAGAGCCGAGATAGAGTTCGTAAAAAAAATAATTCTTTCACTGAAATGGTCTTCAATGTGTGCTTGCAAACCAAGAATACGTAGAAGACCGTTTCAGTGAAATAATTATTTTTTTACTAACGTGATCTCGGCTCTGCTGCAGAGCCGCCCGATGCACGCAAAACCAGATATCCCTGCAGTCAGCTAGGACGCTGACTTCAGGGGAGGGGGAACTTTGCGAGCTATTATCTCTCAAACCATAAGGGTTTAAGAGATGACACTGGAGCCAATAAATGTCTTTTTTAGCATGCCTACAATATGGGGATTATTAATTTGTAAGTATTACTACCCCTTTAAGGTCTCGCCACAGCATTTCAATAGGGATTGAGGACTGGACTTTGACAGGACCATTGCAATACCTTGATTCTTTTTCTTTTCAGCCATTCTGTTGTATATTTGCTGGTGTGCTTGGGATCATTGTCCTGTTGCATGACCCGATTTCGACCAAGCTTTTAGCGGTCAGATATATGGCCTCAGATTTGACTCTAGAATACTTTGGTATTCAGAGGAGTTCATGGTCGACTCAATGACTGCAAGGTTCCCAGGTCCGCTGCTTCAAAACATGCCCAAATCATCACCCCACCTCCACTGCTTGACAGTTGGTATGAGGTGTTTGTGCTCATATGCTTCAGTGTTTGTTTGTTTGCCAAAAGTGACGCTGAAACTTGGGCTTCTGCCCAACCCAGGATCTACTTGACCACAATCCAAGTGTGAGTGTTACAAGTGCCCCCTTGCTTGAAGATGTAAGACACAGCCATGACATTGTCTGATTGGACTCTTACTGGATGACCCTTCAGCTGAAGGGTCCAGTAGACCAGAGCGAGCTGGATTGACCCGAGTTCCAGAACGTTGATGGACTGAAGAGATTATTCAGCATTCCATCTGCCCTGGATCCCCAGGTGGCCCAGAACCACACCCCAGTCCCACAGGCTGGCATCCAACGTGACCACTGTCCACTCCAGTATCACAAACAGTTTACCCTGTTCCAGGCTGGGCCTGTGTAACCACCACTGCAGATCCTGTCTGACTTCTAGAGAGAGGTAGAGCTGTCAATCCAAGAGATATGGATGTGGCACAGGAACAGGGAGGATGAGTCTCTGGAGTTCCCTAGTGTGAACCAGAGAGTAGGGCACCACTTCTAGGGAAGACACCATGTTGTTCACAACCCTCATGTACTCACAGACTGGAGTTGACGGCCATTCAAGAGCTTGGGACACATCCTGCAGAATCTTGTGCTCCGTTAAGAAAACCTATCCCAGATGGGTATTGAACCTCAGTCCCAGGAATAAAAAGCTCCTGGGAAGAAACAGGATGATCTCAACATGTTCAGGAACCACCCCTGGTGGACCGGAATCTGGGCTCATTCCTGGACCTGTCTGGTCAGGAGTTCCTGTGACGGAGGCTTCAGTAGAAGGCTGTCCAGATAGCGAGTCATCTGAATACCCTGGGTGTGAATGAAGGCTGTCAATGCCCCCAGTACCCTGGAAAACACCACAGGAGCAGAGGTCAGCCCAAAGGGTAGACCTGGTAACTGGTAGTGCTCTGAGCCAAAGGCAAAACACAGATAGCATTGACTGTCCAGGTGAATAGGGATGTGCAAATACATGTCCTGAAGGTCCAGAGATACTAGGAATTGTCCTGGGCAAATAGCTGCGACAACAGAGCACAAAGACTCCATCTTGAAGTGAGCAGTCTCCACAAATGGAGATCCCGGAGGTTCAGAATGGACAAAAAAGACGCAGTTTCTTTACCACAGTACTGCTTTTGGACAACTGAGGTAACAGCATGCTGTTACCCCCAGTAGCATCACTAATAATCTTCTACAACTCAGGACCAAAAAGTTATAAGTGGGGTGCCAAAGGGTTCTGTCCTGGGCCCAATGCTCTTTTAATTTGTTTATTAAATGATCTAAAAGTGGGAATTGAAAGTGGCATCTCAATCTTTGCTGATGACACCAAGCTATGTAGGGAAATACACACAGAGCTGGATGCTTTTTCCTCTGCAGAAGGATTTAAATAAACAAAGTGAGTGGGCAGAAAAGTGGCAGACAACATTTAATATAGATATATGTAAGGTTATGCATTTGGGCTGTAGAAAAACATATATATATATATATATATATATATATATATATATATATATATATATATATATATATATATATATATATATATATATATATATACATACACACACACACATACTCTAAATGGGAAACAACTTGGGGAATCCTCATTAGAGAAAGATTTAGGAGTACTGATAGACAATAGACTTCACAGCAGTGTGCAGAGTCACTCAGCTGCTGCAAGAGCAAATAGTGTACTAGCATGCATAAAAAGAGGTGTAGATGCAAGAGATGTCAATATTATCCTACCTCTGTATAAATCCTTGGCCTCAGCTAGAATACGGAGTACAGTTTTGGGCGCCAGTTCTTAAAAAAACATTGTTGAACTGGAAAAGGTACAGAGATGTGCAGCAAAACTGATAAAGGGATTGAGGATCTGAATTATAAAGACAGACTAGCCAAACTGGATTTGTTTACATTAGAGAAGAGACATCTAAGGGGTGATATGATTACCATTTACAAATAAATTCAAGGTCAATACAAAGAAGTATCCAATTAAATATTTACGAAAAGAGCTGAGCTAAGAACAAGAGGTCATCCATTAAGACTAGAGGAAAGGTGCTTTTGACTAAAACAAAGGCCGGGATTCTTTACAATAAGGGTGGTAAAGCTATGGAATTCTTTGCCTCAGGATGTTGTGCTTGCAGATAATGCAACTGCTTTAAAAACTGCAATGGATGCATATCTAGCACAGAACAATATTGAAAATTATGACAGATGGCTTCAATGCAGATAGGATGTTGATCCAAGGAACTATATATCTGCTGCAACTTGGAGTCAGGAAGGAATGTATTTTTTACCCACTTGGAGCTAAATTGGAAATGGCTTCAGAGGGTTTTTTTTGCCTCTCTCTGGATCAACAAGTATGTTTTTTTGGCATGGGCTGGACTTGATTGATGCATGTCTTTTTTCAGTCTCAATCAATTATGTTACTATATTGTAGTGAGTGCAGATCACAAAGGAATTGAGATCATTTAGGTTAGAATAGGACGGCAACCAACATTCTTGGGAACCACAAACCATTTTGATTAGAAACCCAGACCTCTTTATTGAGGAGGAACTGGACTCAAGACTCCCTTGTCCAAGAGAGCTTGCTCCGCCCTGTTGAAAAGCCTCAGCTTTTCTAGACTCTGAGGGGAACGAGAAGGAAAGAACATGAAGTGAGGCAGTGATACGAAGGGAATTCTGTAGCCTTCTGAAACCACCTGTAATACCCACTGACCAGAGACAGAGCCTGCCCAAATGCTTGAAAAATGTTGCAGGAGACCATCCACACGAGCGTGCGGACCAGGGTTCGGCAAGTCATGCCGAAGGAGGTTTGGTGGATTTGGATTTAGTGGAGGAGTGCTTGGACCTCTACTGTTGCCTGGGCTTGGGGGTGGAGCACGGGGTACTGGCCTGAGACCCACCTGGATTCGGCCTTTGCTCTTCGTTTTGGTGGGTACAAAAAAAAAAAAAAAAAAAAAGACACTGCTTCTTTGCCAAGTTAGGACGTTTAGGAACCGTAGGCAAAAATGTGCCCTTACCCCCAGTAGCCTCAATGATGATATTCTTCAGTTCTGCAATGGGAGAGAGATTAGTGACTTCTTAGATGAAGAATCAGCAGACCAAATCTTAAGTCACAAAGTGCGTCTAGCAGGCACAGCGAAGGCAGAAGCCTTGGCTTCAAGCCTGACAGCATCAAAGAGGGCAGTCACATAGTTCTGGGCCTCAAAACATGTTGGCTAGAATAGATAAAAGGTCCTCCCTAGGGGCACCTTTGCGTACAGCCTCAGTAAGCTGTTCCGTCCACACAGCAATGATACTACTAACCCAAGCAGAAGACAAAGTACGTCTCAAGGAAGCCAAAAAGGTAGATTTTAGGATAGCCTCAAGCTTCCTATCAGTTAAATCCTTAAGCGCCGTGGAATCCCCCAAAGGCAAAGCAATGGATTTAGACAGTCTAGAGATAGAGGGGTCCACCTGAGGAGGTATAGCCCACTGAGCCAATGCTGCATCAGAGAAGGGACACAGCTTAAAAAATCTCTTGGACAGAGAAAGACACTTGTCAGGGGTTTTCCACTCAACTAAAATGAGCTGATCCAGAGTGGGATTAGGCAGAAACATAGTACAGGGCTTCTTGCATCTTTGAAAGACGTCAGAAATAGATTGCATCTCAACAGGGTTAACAGGAATATTCAGTGTAGTTAGAAGCGCCTTAAGATCGTCCGTGGAGGGTTAAGCCTCAGAGAGGTTACCATATGTCTGAGATTAAACCCCTTCAGCACATTCATCTTCCTCAAATTCCCCAAAGGATTCCTCATCAGAGGAATCAGAGATCAGGAATACCAGGGGCCACAAAACTGAAGGAAGTGAGGGGTTTCCAGGATTGAAGAACCCCTTGCAGAGAGAGAGGAAACTGTGCCATAGAGGATTTTAAGCCCTTGACCCAAGTTGGCTCTTGGTCATGGCTGGAAGGCCCTGGTGGAGAGGCAGGGGCTGCAGCACATGAGGGGCATAAGTGACCCGAGTATTCTCTGGGAAGCCCCACTTGCTTGAGGAAAAGTGAACGGGGGGGGGGGGGGGGTCAGAAACTGGTTTGCTCCAAAATAGTTAATCTTTTCAATTCAGCACAATGCCCTATGATCAAAGGCCTTGGTAATAGCAAGAAAAATATCACCAGTGAACTGATCATGTTCCTCAGATTTGTGGATGCTATTATATACCTCCAAGTTGTGAAAGTGGATTTTTTTAAAAAAAGATTAGAACTACTTTTAAAGTTATATTGTATAAAGTAAAAAGATTGTGGTAAACCTATGTACATATTGATTTGTAGTTGGAAACAGTATCTTACTATTTATTTGTTTACAGATGGATGAAGGAGTGCACTTGATAAGGAAAGCTATGGGTCATGAAGTGAGACTAAGCCCATGTCACACAGGTTTATACATACAGTTTCAAGTATCACTGTCTTCAAAGGATGATGCACTTACTATGGCCATGTCCTCCACATTTTCCTCCTCCTCATATGGTTTGTAATCAGGCTTTTTCTTTTTCATCTCTACATTTTTCTCTGCCTTCTCTCTGTCCAACATGTTCACATTGACTAAGACATCAGAGTCATCTTCATCCAGGATAGCTAAGGTGATAAGATCTCAAATCACTATAAAGCTAACAACTTAGGTGCATTCATCTCAAACACAGTTAAGGGACACATTATCTATATGTACTAAAGTTTTAGGCAGGTGTGAAATAATGCTGTAAAGCAAGAATGCTTTTAAAAAAAAGACATAGTAAGAGTTTATTTTTTTATCAACAAACTAAGGCACACTACCTAAAATCCACAAGAACCCTCACAAGTCCCCCACCACAGATTATATAAATAAAATTCAACAATTGAGGAACCTTGGAGATAACAATCTTCTAGTAACCATGGATGTGATAGTTACACACCAACATTCCAACACAAGAGGACATACACTGCCACTCAAGTACTGGTCAACTCACCCACCAGCACTAATCACCCACCTACAGAATTCCTGAAATAACTTTTTGAAAACTATCTCACACATAGCTACTTTAGATTCAAAAGCAACTTTTCTTTACAGGCTTTGATGGATTAAGTGCAGCTCCACCTTTTGCTAAACTTTACATGTCTGAGTACAAGACTCGTCAATTCTTCTCTTTATAATCAACTCACATTCAGTTTTATGTCCACTATACTGACAGTTTATTTTCAGTAGTAGTCACATCTACGGTTCTTCTAGAACTCTGATACAATACGGATTACATATCTCTCTAATAACATCTGGGAGACAAAATTGTGAGAAGCACCCATCAAGCGCATACAAGATAAAATTAGTCTTACCTGTTAAATCCTTTACTCGTAGTCCATACAGGTTACTGGTAACTTTGGGTTGGCGATCAGCCCCTTTAATAGGCAGGAACAATTCTGAGAAGTGACTGCTGGGTGGTGCCTACCTCCTCTCCTTAGCTTGCAGCTAGCCAATCCCCAACCAGTAAGATTTGCAGACAAACTATTGACTAGGTAGTAAGAAGGTAAAGGAAGACTCCTGTGAGCATGAACCCGAAAGGACCCCCACGTTCTGCCACACAAGAGCCAAGCATGGTCCCTTGACAGGGTGGGAGACCAGTAACCTCTATGGACTAAGAGAAAAGGATTTAACAGGTAAGACTAAAATCCTATTTTCTCTGTCGTCCAATACAGGTTACTGGTAACTTTGGGATGTCCAACCATTAAGTTCCCCAGGGCATAAAGAAAGGTAAGGATCAGGCGCAGGCCCCCAAATTCACCAGAGCACCAGTGAACCTATAGATCATGAATAGCTCAACACTAACCGCAAAGTGTCAACGGACACTGAACAGGGGTAAAACAAACCCCATGGACTGTTGCACAGCACACTGAACTAGAGCAAACAGGGCTCAAAAGTGAAAGAGTACTGAGAGACTAAGAGAGATCCTAGACAGGCAAGGCTGCCTCCAGGATCTTCCTCCCAAAACTGGCAATCAGCCGATGCCAGCACATCCACACCATAGTGTTTAGAAAAAGTGTGCACAGATGACCAAGTGGCCGCCTTGCACAACTGATCAGCTGAGGCCTGGTTCTTGTAGGCCCAAGAAGTCCCAATACACCTTGCAGAATGAGCCGTAACCCTGAAGGGGACAGGCTTCTTCCGAAGTTCATAAGCCTTACGAATCGTGGACTTGATCCAAGAAGAGATGGTAACCTTGGAAGCAGGCTTCCCTGCCCTAGGACCCTCAGGAATGACAAAAAGAGTGTGAGACTGCCTCAAGGACTCAGTACGATGCACAGCATCCAACAGATGAAGATCCCTCTGTCAGAAGTAGGGTTAGGACAGAAGGAAGGAACCACAATCAAATGATTAATGTGGAATTCATACATCACCTTCAGGAGAAACTCTTGTGAAGGCCGAAGCACCGCCTTGTCCTTGTGAAAAGCCAAAAAGGGAGGTCTACAAGACAGGGCATGCAGCTCTGCAACCAGGCGAACAGAAGCAATCGCCAGGAGAAAGGCCATCTTCCACATCAGCATACGTAGAGGAATGGTATCAAAGGACTCAAAAGGAGGATGCTGGAGTACCCCCCCGAATCAGGTTAAGATCCCACTGAGATGCAGAGGATTTAAACAATGGACGAGTATGAGCAACACCCTGGAAGAAAACCTTGACATCAGGAATGATAGCAAGACGCCTCTGAAAAGACAGAGCGCAGAAGTCTGAACCTTAAAGGGATAGAAATACTTAAACTGTTAAAAAAAAAAAAAAAAAAAAAAAAAAAAAAAATGTTGTAGGGTTTATCCCCCTGAGGAAAACAAGAGTACTCCCACTGCTGAAAGGTGTTTCATTCAAAAGATATTAATTTTAAAAGTTGAATTTTTTAGGTGCAATATCACAGTGGCCTGAAATTGTACAGTGGCGCTGTTGATACACCATCCTATGGAGATTTATGGTCCCGGGATCAGAGCTGTCCATAGGATCGTGCAGCAACAGCACCACTGTACAATTTCCGGCCACTGTGATATTGCACCAAAAAATTCAAATTTTAAAATTAATAACTTTTGAATGAAACACCTTTCAGCAGTGGGAGTTCCCTTGTTTTACTCAGGGGGATAAACCCTACAACATTTTTTTTTTTTTACATTTTAAGTATTACTATCCCTTTAAGAGAACTCAGAGGCCCTTATCCACACCATCCTGAAGGAAGGAAAGAACTGTAGGAAATTCAAAATCCTGAGATAGGTCTTTATCAGCACACCAAGCCAGAAAAGTAGCCCAAACTCGATGGTAGGCCTTGGAGGAAACAGGCTTACGGGCACTAAGCATAGTAGCCACCACACCAAAAAAAAAACCTTTCTTCAAAATTGAGGATTCAATCTCCGTGCCGTCAAAGCTAGATGATGAATGTCTTCTTTCCAGAGGTAACCCTGTAGAAGGAGGTCTGGACGCTGGCCAGTACAGAGCAATCACAATGACTGGGCAGCGCTCCAGTCTCCTGAAGTTCCTTGGTGTGGGCCATGGCAAATGGATCTGCTTCTATGGTGGAAATAAAATTCCCCACCAAGGATGACAACGTCTTGGCTGGAACCGGATCCTGTGACAGGATAGCTTGGACCTTCAGTGCTATCTGATAAGCAACTTCGTCTGTCAGAAACATCATCCCCCTCCGAGTGTCGAAGAGGAGGCCCAGAAAGAGCAACTTCTGACAAGGAACAAGGTCTGACTTGTCCAAGCTGATGAGCCACCCGTGATGGGAGAGAGCATGAATGCAGTACTGCACCTGCTGGTGAAGGAGTTCTGAAGAAGAGGACTTCAGAAGGAGGTCGTCCATATATGGAGTCACCCTAATGCTGTTCTGATGTAGGACGGAGATCAAAGCTCCAAGGACTCTGTTGAAGACTTAAGGAGCCATGGTCAAGCCAAAGGGGAAGGCAGAGAACTGGAAGTTCCCTCGGTCGCAGGCAAAGCAAAGATACTGCCGACTCTCTGGATGAATGGTGATGTGCAGATAGGCATCCTGAAGATCCAGAGAGGCCAGAAACTCCCCAGGAGACATGGCCGCTATCACAGCGTGCAGAGACTCCTGGCGGTATTGGGACATGATCACAAAGGAGTTGAGATCCTTCAGATCCAAAATGGGGCTACAGCACCCATCCTTCTTGGAAACCACAGAGGTTGAAATAAATCCCAAGCCCCTCTCCTGAGGGGGAACTAGCTCCAGGACCACCCTGTCCAGAAGGGCCTGTATAGCTTTCTCGAAAAGGAGTCTCTTTTCTGCTCCCGAGGGAGAACGAGAAACAAAGGTCCTTGGAGGAGGGAAAGAGGTGAAGGGAATCCTGTATCCTGAGGCCACCACTTGTAAAACCCATGGGTCCGCCACAGAGGCCTGCCAAGCTGAAAGGTAGTGGCATAAGCGGCCACCTACCTGTGGGTGGGTACCTGGGTTCGGTGAGTCATGCAGAAGGAGGTTTGGAAGCTTTGGGCTTCGTGAAGGACTTGGGTCTCCATTGCTGCTTAGGCTTGGATGAGGAGCGCGGAGCCTGAGGGACCATCTGGGTCGCTTGGCTCGAATCCGACTGAAAGGAACAAAAAAGCCGATTCCTTTTAACAGGTGCCTTCTTCCTCAGGACCACTGGCAGGTGAGAACGCTTCCCTCGTTGATGAGATCCTTGAGTTCAGGCCCGAACAGGGAAGAACCCTGAAAAGGCAAAGACAGCAGAGCCTTCTTAAAGGCCGTGTCAGCCGATCAGATCTTAAGCCAAAGAGCCCTTCTGGCTACCACAGATATGGGAGATGCCCTGGCTACCATACGCACAGAGTCAAACAGGGAGGCAGAGACATAATGCTGAGCCTCGGCAATGTTAGCAAGAAGACGCAGCATGTCAGAAGTAGGGGCTCCCTGACGGACAGCAGAGCGGAGCTGTTCAATCCAAACAGCCACAGCCCTACTAAACCATGCAGCAGCAAAGGCAGGGTGAAGGGCAGAGCCCGCTGTCGCAAAAATAGTTTTGTGAGAAGTCTCAAGCTTCTTGTCAGTCCAGTCTTTAAGAGCAGAGGCGTCAGACACAGGCAAGGCAGTGGACTTGGAAAGTCTGGAAACTGGGGCATCCACTTTGGAGGGATGGACCCACTGAGTAAGGGCCATTTCAGAAAACGGATAAAGTTTAGCAAACTTTTTAGACACAGATGGTTTCTTGTCTGGAAATTTCCACTCCACTGACAACAAGCGGTCAAAGGTGGGATTAGGTGGAAAGCAGACATGGGGCCTAACAGGCTCCTAGAAAACATAAGAAGAGTCAGAAGACGCCTCCTGCATCAAGGGAATGTTCAGGGTGGACAACACAGCCCTGATCAGGCCCTCAACCGAGGGAATGGGGTCTGCCTCAAAGGGGTCCCCAAAAAACTGAGATGAAGGAACAGCTTAACAGTCATCAGAGTCCACCAATAATTCCTCCTCAGAGGAATCTGACACATCAGGTACACCTGGCGGTTTAGGCAGGGAAGATCTGATAGGGGCAGGGGTCTGCAATGAGTTGAAGACCCCTGTAAAGTGGATGGAAGGAGTTGTAAGGTGGACCGGAGGTCCCTGGTAGTAGCCTTAAACTCTTGCATCCAAATTGGCTCTAGTGCATGGCTGGAGGCCCCAGCAGGTGAGTCAGGTGCAGCAGCACATGCTGGGCAAACATGACCTGAGTATTCTCTAGGTAACCCTGATTGACATGAGGAGCAATGGGGGACACAAACACCCCAGTATCCTTAGTCTTAGGTTTATCCCCAAGATCTAACGGAGTAGACATTCTCACAGAGTCAAAACACCCCCAATAAAGTGTGTATGATAATTAATGCACCCCAGAAATGCTAAATTACACTTATCTGTTAGGCGAAGGGTTAAACTGCAGAGGAGAGGAGAGGAGAGTCCAAGCCCTGAATAGGATACTCGACCTGCGAATACACAAAATGGCTACCGCGACGGGAGCCAATCAGAAAAGTGAGCGCGAAGCAGGCGCTCATGGGAAACGTAGTTTCGCTGACAGAGTACCCCAACAGTGCCCGAAGCCCCCTAAAGCCCCCAACATCCCCAGATTTTGACCGGATGACAGAGCAAGGGAAAACCAACAACATGAGCCGTCTCTGACCATGCTACGTGAAGCGGTTGCAGAGACACGTCCCAAACTGTAAAGTCCCATAGAAGTGAAAGGAGCAACGGCGTCTATGTGGTAAACGTGTACCTTAAAGGCGTGGAACAAAGAGCGAGTTGAATGCCAAAGTGAAACCACTCAAACACTGAACCCAACAAGGGAAGTGTCCCAAAACCCCCCAAAAGGTGCTAACCAGCAGCAAAAGGGTTAAGTTACCACATAAACTTGCTCCAAACATCTCACAGATATACAGAATAAACCCAATGAGTGCATGAGTATTTAATAGGAACTCCAATAGAGACCCCTATGCAGAGGGGAAGCATGGGACATGTGGACATTTCCTTTTCTCCTGTGTCCCTCCACAGCATCATAATACATATGGGTTTATGTCTCCTCCTTCCAGCTGTCGTAGGACCAATCAAAAAGCTCATAAGGGGTCTTGGCTACTTCCTCCGGTAGTCAACTTTTGTCAGAACTAGAACATAAGAACAAACAGGTTAATGTGTCGGGAGTGCCTTGAAGGGACACAGGAGAAAAGGAAATATCGGTAAGAAAATTTCTCCCTGTGTCCCTCCACAGCATCATAATACATATGGGATGTAACAAAGCCATGCTCAGGGGTGGGGAATTTATAATATGCAGATTACTATAGGAAGGTCTTACCAGCCTGGGATGGTTGCTGACTTGAGGATATTTCTTCCATAGTCTGCCTCAGCTGAAGCCTGAACATCCACGTGGTAATATTTGATAAATGTTGATCTAGATGCCCAGGTTGCAGCTTTACATAATTCTTCTGCTGTTACTGAAGCTTTTGCTGCCCATGAGGTTGCCATAGCCCTAGTAAAGTGGGCTTTTAGGATCCTTGGTGGATCCTTTCATGCCTCTAGGTATGAGAGCTTAATACAGTCAGTTATCCATCTTGCGATGGATGCTTTGGAAGCAGATTTCCCCTTAAATTTTCCCTGAAAATGAATGAACAAGGAGTCTGATTTTCTAAAAGGTTCTGATCTCTGCAAACATATTGACATACATCTGACTAAGTCCAGAGTGTGCAGACGTTCTTCCTGATCCTTAGGATTAGGAAAAAAATGAAGGTAGCACTATATCTTGGTTCAGGTGGAGAGAGGATATTACTTTAGGTCTAGACTCTGGACGGGTTCGAAGAACAATCTTATCCTGGTGAAAAACAATAAAAGGTTTCTTTGATGATAAGGCTTGTAGTTCACCAATTCTTTTTGCTGATGTAATCACTGCTAAAAAGACAATCTTTAAAGTTAGATATTTAAGATGAACTTGATCTAATGGTTCAAATTTCCCTCGTCTAGTCAGCTGATCTAGTACAACATTCAGATACCAGGGTGGAACTACACTCTTGATTCTGGGTCTTGACTTGTCTATTGCTCTCAAATATCTTTTAACCAGAATATCCTCTGAAAATTGTTCTGCCAGACATGCTGAAATTGCACCTTCAGGGATGCTGGTAGTAGTCCTAGCTCAAAACCCTTTTGTAAGAAACTTAAGACATGAGAGGACCTGATGCAAAATCTGTCTAAACCAATGTTGTTGAACCATCTTGCAAAAGATTCCCAGATTCTATAATATACTCTGGAAGTTGAGGCTTTCCTGCCTGATATAATGGTATTAATAACTGGTTCTGAAAGTCCCTTTGATCTTAGTGAACTCCTTTCAACCTCCTGGACATTTGTTTCAGGAATTCCGGATTCGGGTGGACAATTGGACCCTGTGTTAGAAGATTCTCCACTGGAGGTAGAGGTAATGGCATATCTGTTGATAATCTTACTAGGTCTGTGAACCATACTCTTCTGGGCCAGTTTGGAGCTATCAGGATGATGTTTGATTGATCCTGTCTGATCTTCTTGAGAGCCACTGGAATCATGGGGAACAGCGGAAATATGTATGCTTGACTGAAGTTCCATTCAGAGAGTCTGTGCCCAGTGCTTGAGGATGAGGGTTCCTGGGAAAGAATGCTTGAATTTTTCTGTTTGAGTGTGATGTCATGAGATTCACTACTGGCAGACCCCACTTTTTTTACAATGATGCTGAATATTTCTGGATTTAGAGACCACTCTCTGGAATCCAGATTCTTGTTTACCGCTATGTGAATGGCAGTGAGGGGAGTCAGATTCTTTTCTGCCCAGTTTAGTATTTTCCTTAATTCCAGATTTAGGGACCGACTCCTTGTTCCCCCTTGATTTTTTATGTATAAGACAGCAATCATGCTGTCCGATACTATCTTTACCGGCTTGTTTCTTATCTTTTCCTTTAGCTTTCTTAGAGCATTATTGCCCTTAATTCCAGAGCATTCTTGCCCTTAATTCCAGAGCATTCATGTGAAGTCTGGCTTCCCTCGCTAACCAAGTTCCTTGTATTGATTTGTTCCTCCAATATCCTCCCCATCCGGTAAGGCTGGCATCTGTTCTCTCCCAGGATAAATCCTGTAGTGGAATTCCGTTCTGAAGGTTGCTCTTTTGTCCACCAGGATAAGCTCTTCTGGATTTTTACTGGGAGAGGAATTCTCTGTGATGTGTTTATGGAGTTCCGCTTCCACTGACATAGGAACCAATTTTGCAGAGGTCTCATGTGAGACTAGGCCCAGGGAACTACTTGTACGGAGGATGTCATGGATCCCAGAATTTCCATGTACTCTTGGGATGTATGAATTGTCATTCTTTTGAATGTCCTTATCCTTTTGATTATGGTTTCTATTCTGTTTAAGGACAAGGATATCTTGTTCTTGACAGTTTTCAGGATCATATCTAGGAAGATCAATTTGCGTGCAGGCTGAAGCTGACTCTTTTCGCTGTTGACCATCCACCCCAAGTCCAGGAGATGATTCAAGGTTATGGCTGTGTGATCCTGAGCTTGGAGGTAGGAATCCGATATTATTAGGATGTTGTCCAGATAAGGTATTATTGTAACACCTTGTTGCCTCAGGGGTTCCAGAGCTGCTGCTAACACCTTTGAGATAATTCTGGGTGCTGATGAGAGTCCAAATGGAAGCACCCTGAATTGCCAAAGTTGTCCCTCAAAACAAAACCTGAGGAATCTCCTGTGGTTTTTCAGGATGGGTATGTGGTAATAGGCTTCCTGAAGGTCTATCGTAGTCAGGTAAGCGGATGGTCTGAGGGCTTGAATCACCGATGACACTGCTTTTGAAAAGCTCTTTGTCTTAGATATGTATTTAGTAGTTTCAGATCCAAAATGGCCTGAAGCCTCCAGTTGATTTTTTGACCACAAACACAACTGAATACCATCCTCTTCTGAATTCCATAGGAACAAGCTGAATTACTCTGTGAATAGCTTCTCTTAGTTTGCTTGCCTTTACTTGGTTTTCTGGGCTCTTTGAAACTGAATAGGTTTTAAAAGGTATCTGATTGAATTGTAGCGGGCACCCTGCTTGAAGGGTCTGAATGACCCACTTGTCCTGGCTGGTCTTTGTTATCCATTGCTGGACAAACTGTTCCAGGCGACCCCCTACTGGAACAGCTAGCAGGGTCTGCTGATTCTCAGTGAAATTCTCTCTTGAATTGAGCCTTATAATTCCCCTTCCTTTCCGAATGTTCCTCTTGAAAATTGGGAAGAAGACTGTTTTCTTTGCTCAAAGCCTCTAGAGGGTTGAAAACGTCTGGAGTCTCGAAAGGACTGGCTCTTGCCTCTGATGTTCTAACCAGGGAGGATCTAGATCTTCTATCTTGTGGGAAAAAAGAACTTCTTCCTCCCGTGGCATTCTTGATGATTTCTTCCAACTTCTCTCCAAATAGAAGAGGTCTTTCAAATGGCAAAGATACCAACTTGGCCTTTGAGGATGGGTCTACGCCCCAAGATCTAAGCCAGAGGGCTCCTATGGAAGTGACTGATAAGGCTGAAGATCTGGCTGTTAGTCTAATTGTGTCCATGGAGGCATCGCATGAATAAGCCACTGCGTCTTTAATTGTAGCGACTTCCCTCATCAGCTTGGATCTTGATACCAGGGATTCAATTTTTTATTCTAATTCTGTTAACCAGATTCGAATTTTCTTCAAATACAAGCCATTGCTGTGGCCGTCTTCATATTTTGACCAAGAAGTGCATATTGTTTTTTCAAGGTGCCTGCCTTCCATATTCCGATCCATGGGATCCCTTAGAGATGATCCATCCACCATGGGTATAGTTGTCCTTTTTGTTAGCTGTGCGATTGACACATCAATCTTTGGGGGAGAAATCCAGATGTTAGTATCTTCTTCTTTGAATGGATACATTCTATGAAATCTTTGGGACATGGAAATTCTCTTGTCCCCTTTAATCCATTCAGTCTTAATCAAATCTGAGAGTGCATGGTGAACCGGGAAAACAGGTAGCTCTTTCTTATTTCCCAGGAAGGCATTAATTAAGATACCTTGTTCTTTAGTCTCGTCCACTAGCCCTAATGTTTTTCTCATGCTCTTGAAGAAGGGTTTGATTTTTTCAATATTAAATGTGCCCTCTTCATCCTCCATAACCTCGCCTTCCTCTTCTAAGTATTCAGATAAAATATCTTGCTATCTTCATCCATTTGATCCAATCTGGCGGAAGCCCCTTCATCTGGATCTTCTAGTCTCTTTTTCTTGGAGCTCGTAATGATGCAAAGGTCTCTTGCATTGAAGACTTCATCCATTATAGGAAGTCTTGAAACTGGTTAGGCACATCAGGACCTACAGCCTTTTTTAGGCATTCAGGGCACAACTTGCTAGGGTCAGAAACAAGTATCTTGTTCTCACAACCTGCACAGAGTTTTGTCTTCCAAGAGGCTTTCTCCTCTTTATTCTCCATCTGTCCCTTTTCTTTAGAGGAGCGAGTTTTTGCAGGAGTAGACATAATTTACTATTAGGACTTAACTTTTAATAATTATCAAAAATTTTTTTTATAAAGAAGTAAAAAGACAATATTCCCTGCAAAAAAACAGACTTCGATATCTCAGAACAGCTACTGGTAATCCAGCCCAAGGTCCTCTATATATAATTGGAGCTAATTGGCTTGTCTTCCAAGGTAGAATGCAGAGGCCCGCCAGAAAGCATAATAAATGTATAAAAGACTCCTACCTTGTCTTCACACTGTTGCTTGTTAGAAAGCTTGCTGCCGTCAGACCCAGGTAGGAACCGGAACGGTTCTGCGTTCCATAGATGCTTTCATCATCATTTCCCCCTCCTCCGGTAGTTCCTGCAGGGCTGATGTCACTTCCTGTGCAGAGTTTTTCCTCTGACCGGCGTCAACGTGGAGTCAGGACATTAGGGACCTCCCCTGGCAATGGGACAGCAATGAATGCGGCCCAGAATCTTTTTTTTTTCTTGTGATCTTCCCCCGGTGGCCCGAATCGGTTGCGGAGGTAAGCTGGAGGATGTTTTTGTATGTGGCCTGTAGGACTTTCCACGTCCTACTTCCAGCTGCCCATAGGGCCAAAAGACTACCGGAGGAAGTAGCCAGAACTCCTTATGAGCTTTTTGATTGGTCCTACGACAGCTGGAAAGAGGAGACATAAACCCATATGTATTGTGATGCTGTGGAGGGACACAGGAGAAACTAAAGCTATAGCAGAACTGTTCTCTTGCTTGTGTCTTGACCAAGGAACAAATCTTACTTGTTGGGGATTAGCTAGCTGCAAGCTAAGGAGAGGAGGTAGGCTCCTCCCAGCAGTCACTTCTCAGAACTGTTCCTGCCTATTAAAGGGGCTTATCGCCTACCCAAAGTTACCAGTAACCTGTATTGGATGACAGAGAAAGGGTCTTGTTCTAGGCATGGGAGCCTCTCAATGGTGCTACAGCTCACGTTTTTTCACTCCCGTGTGCCACTGCAGAGAGGAAATTCCTACTTTATCCTGAGAGCTGAGTCTTGGTCAGCTTTACTCATTAATGGACAGACTCTCTGACAGGCATTATATAGTGTCCTAGAGACAATGAGCTTTGCACCTGGGGTGGGAGGGTGCTTAAACCAATAGAAGCTGGTCAAAACTTCCAAAACTACAATTCCAGTCCAGGTTTTGGTAAGCACACCCAAAGGAAAAAAAAGTAAATTAAGGTTAGTAAATGCCTAAAGTAGGATAGATTCAGCTCATAATACAAAGCATATTAAGGTTAGGTACTTGCCAAAATGATGTACCTTGGTGTTGGTGGCAAGCTTAGCATTCTATGGCCATATAATGTAACTAAATCCTCATCTTTAAATATAGTAGTGATATGCAGGCACAATGCTGCAGAGTAAAGGGTTAATGGTGATGAAAATTTGGATGTGCACCAATACTTTGTGTATATATATATATATATATATATATATATATATATATATATATATATATATATATATATATATATATATATATATATATATAGATCAATATAAATAAAAAACACCACCATATGTATGAGACACTATCTGACCACTGTTCCATTGTCCAACTAATAGTCACAGAACCACACACTCTCCAATTCCCTAGGGGATCACACACAAACACCATCTGACACCTCAGCCCTGTCACACTATTTACACACATGGGGATTTTAACACCTTGCCTGTTAGAGACAGGGCATCCAATTCATTGGTTTGCAATGCGTTGGAGATATTTCTGGCATACAAGGAGTTAAAAGCACCATTTAAATCAACAGGAGAGTTGGGAATTACTCCCCATGGAGCACTCCATCTGCACCACTCTACCTTAGTACATTAGCCCAGTCACAAAAAGTTAAAAACCATGTACAGCTCCACAACTCCCACATTAAAATAAAGGTGCATAGAATGATATTCTCTAGCACTCATTTCCACAGTGTGAGAATAAAAGACCCCACAATGATCTGCTCTGACCTGCACCCACATGCAACTCTTCACCTTCCATTTCTGCTCTATCCAGCTCTTACTGTGCCCCTTCCCTTCATAAAACACTGGTGGTCAAAAGAATGAATAACTGAGGTCACCAAAGTTCCTTCAGCCCATTAAAATCTAGCCACTACCATAACGTTCTGCAAATTATCCACGGAGTTTCAGGGCCAGTGAAACTCAGACAGAAGGCAGAAAACTGGACATGTAACTCTAAGCTGAGGTAAGGCGGGTGGGTGGTGAAGATTCTGGGCAACAGGGTGGTTAAAAGCTTCCATCTATGGAGGGCCACAATTTGATAAGCCTGTGGGTCTCATGTTTGATACGCCTACCATACAGCAAACTGAAGGGACCCTGAACTCAATGTCTCTATTAACACTTGAAACTGGCCCTTCTTGAAAAAAAATGGAGATCTAGTAAAATATTCACTGTTTAGTGGCTAGATACCCTACCTTTGTCCTTGAGAGTCAGGATAACAGTCTGTCCCTCAGTGAAGGACTCCATCTTGTGTTCTACAGTCAGACCCTGCAGATCTTTAGAGCTGTAATGCTGTAAGGAGAAAAAGATGCTGAGAAACTTGGGTAAGACAGAAAGTTTGCCAACAGGGCTCGAAAATTACTTTTTCAGGTCAAGAAAACCATCTTCAAAACGTAAGGTACCCATACACAGAATGATTTTATTGTCCAATGCAGTTGGAATTGACCAGATTACACATATATGTGTGTGTGGCAAAGATCAATGTAGTCCAAATGAGCCAATCAGTATTATGGTCAGTCTGGCTTGAAAATTTTGTTTGCCTGGCAATCAGATTGCACAGCCACACATACAAAACACAAACGAACAGGTAATTGAACTGCAAACTGCTTGGATTTGGTGTGGGCAGAAACAGACCAGCAATCACCTAGTGTATGGGTACCTTCAGGAGAAAGTGTGTGTGTGTGTGTGTGTGTGTGTGTGTGTGTGTGTGTGTGTGTGTGTGTGTGTGTGTGTGTGTGTGTGTGTGTGTGTGTGTGTGTGTGTGTGTGTGTGTGTGTGTGTGTGTGTGTGTGTGTGTGTGTGTGTGTGTTAGGCAACAAGGCAATGGCAGACAAAGCTCTCTGGAGAAGGACACTCCCTCCCGGCCCCACTTAACCCCCTGAAAAGAAGCAGCATTCAGTTTTACAAATAGAAAATACACAGAAAAAGAATGGCAGAAAGGTAGTCTCCATGCCACAGAACATCTGGAAACAACATGTTCTCTCTCAGCAGGATGTCCTGTTCTTGGTGCTGGACCAAAGGCCCTGCGTCACCAGCTGAAATAAGGTTTCCCTCCAACTTGACAAGCTAGCACCTGTCAATATGGACTGACCACTCGACAATAGGGAAAGACCTTTTTTTGTTAAGTATTTTTTCTGTGATCCCCCCACCACCACCACAGATCCAACCTTGTCTGGAGACACATACGACTGTTCTTCGGACCACTTCTTTAGAATGTCCAACTGTAGGGCCCACATGTGAAACTGAGCACATTGCACCGCCTCCAGCACAGAGTCCATAATTCCCAACACCTTCATGAAATCATGTACCTGCGTCGACAAGGTGGTGAGGGCCTGAGATACAGGCACATCAAGGTCTAGACCTTGTCCTCTGGAAGATAAACCAATTACACTAAGGTGCTGAATCTCGTGCGGAGGAAAAAAAAAAAAAAAGACGAGAATAAGAGGGGACAAAGGAGGAGTCTTTCAGGCTGAGCACTCAACCCTTGTGTATCAGCACAGGCACACACATCTGAAGATGCATTTGCAGTACAGCTGAGAAAGAGCCCCCATCCTTTGGGACTATACAAAGGTTAGTGCAAAATCCCAGAAACATATGCTAATAGCAGACCAGAACTAAAAACGTCATATCCACAAAGACCTGAACCTCTTCCCGCAGCAGCTGAAGAGAGCTTGCAAGGGATCTTGGGGAACCCTTGACAAAGGACTGACATGGGGGCAGGGCCTTGAAGTCTATGTAATAGGTTTTACTGATTCAGAAGCCTATGTGTCCACCACCAAAATGGTTCATGCATCTCGGAACTACCGCAGACATCCCCCTATCATCTAGGGTGGCCCAGTTCATGGGAATATTAGCTTCTTGGCCACTCAAGTCAACTTGGACTTGTGGAGAAAATGGGTTTGTCACCAGGAAACAGGGGAAGCTTTGGTTGCCTGGAAGAAGCAGCTGGGGGAATAAAAAGCAAATTTTTCATTGAAATACCAGATGTTAGAAATGGACTGGGAAAACAAAACTCTTTCCTCCACTCACCTAATAATCTTATCCAACTCTAGGACAAAACAGTTTACCCATAAATGGAAAGGTCATAAGTGAATTTTAGGAGAATGGTCAGCTGATCAAATCTTTAGCCATGAATATCGGAATACAGCCACAGAAAGCACAAAAGTCTAAGTGACAACCAATCACATCCAACTATGCAGAAAGAGAAGAACTAGCTTCATAAATTCTAGAGATCATGTTTGATGTCTTCCCTAAAGGAACTGTCCCCGACTGCTTAATGCAAGTGGTCACACGAAGTATCCATGGCCATGCCCACCCAGGCCATACACAATTTGGGAAAAGGTGTTTTTCCACCTGGCCTTAAACACTGCCACATTAGTCACCAGTGGGGCTATGTGCTTGGACAAGCAAGAGAATGGGGGAGGTGGGGGTGTCAACCGCAGGAGGGGTGCCCTACAATTCCGATACTGGAAGTGGAGGTCTCTGATCCAATTTATTCAAAACACTCAGCAGGAAAGCGGGCAAACTGGCCCTTGCCAGCAGCTGCTTTTGGGTGTTCTGTGTGGTGTGGAGAACCACAGCATAAGAGGGGCTTAGCTAACCTGGCCGACCCCTAGGAAGACTGGAATGGATAAAAAGGGTGATCACCGATTGGTTCGTCTCAGTTCCAGTGGTCCTATTTATACCTGTGTCCCCATTTGGCTTGGATATAGCAATTTCCTTCAAAAATAAGAAGCCAGAGAGAAGAAGGGAGCCACAGCAAGCAGGAAAAGAAAATACTTCTCTGAACCAATGAGGAAGATGAGTGTCCAAGAAGGAACAGTACATCCAACTATGGAGAGCCCCATGGAAAAGTGACTTTGTAGTGGGCAGTAAGGTAAGAATTGAAGGAGCAGAGAAAACACTTCCCCCTCCTTTCTCAGAGGGAAACAGATGAGCGTTGGCGATACGCATTCGGATGGATATCTATCAGGGTGGGCTCTAGATGATGCTGTGTTCCGCTTCTTGTTTGTCTTTTGGGGTACTGGTAAGATACTGTGGGTGTTCGACCTGTATTTGCACTTTATTGTGGTATTATATACACCTTTTTGGAGTACTAGTCTACTTATTAGCATTGTGCATTTACCCACTGTACAACTCATAGTGGCACTATTATGTTATGCTATGGCTCTTAGGATTAGCAGTATATTTTGATTGTATATATATTTTCCTATGCACATTTGAGCCATTGTTTATTACTATAGCACCTTGAGTCCCCCGAGGATTTGTTTTTAATTGTTTTTAAACTGACATTGTGATTATTTTGTTTTTTGTATATAATAAAATTCTATGTGATTTATTCTGGATGGTGTGCCTCATCTTTAGAGATTCTCTTGGTGGGATGTTCTAGTTTTGTCCCTTACAGTTTTGTATCTATGGTCGAATCTTTGAGTGCACCCAACTAATAAGTGTTATAGATTTCCAGATGTATTATATTTACTGGTGCTGACCAACTTTTGTGTATTTGTATGTTGGATGAAACAGAAATACAACACTGCAAGAAAGAAAGGCTATAGATGTTGAAGGAAAGACACCTAGTTTCAGGGAATAAGCATATAAAAAAAATCTGACAAATGAATGCAAGAAAGCTTGAAAAAAAGCTGTGAATAGAGAGTGGAAACAAAAAGGCAATTGGTGAGAAGAAGCAGTCACATACAATATAACAACAGCCAAAATATGCAACTATCAGACATGTACTAACATAAAGTGGATGGATTATGGTACAAACCAGCATTACCAAAAGGAAGAAAAATTCCTAATTATTTAAACAGCACTTTTATCCCACTGCACTGCAATGTGTTGAAGACATAGCTAACATGCAATGGGTGAAAGGACCATATAAATCAACTCAAATTTTGGGATCTTTTATTTTCTGCCTTATGGTACAGCTCCTTTTTTCTAGAATTACTCCAGTTATTCTTATATCATCCATCCTTTACATCTCCCAAGGTCTTGCAGAGTCTGTCTGCAAAGCTGTAGGGAAAGCCTAGAGAAATAATTAAAACAGGTAGAGTATTTGCCAGACATGCTTACATTCTATCCTGTCCATATACAAACCTTCTTTTGGCCAAATTCCTCTTCTACAAGATTGGACACCCCAAACTCTTCGTCCATTTCCGATAGAAGTTTTGCCTGTAAAAAAGTGAGAGTCAATAAGTGGTTCAGAAACACCATCTCTCTAGAGAAGGGAGGCCAACCTTTGGCTCAGTCACTGTTAGGGACTCCAACTCCCATCAATAACTCCCAACTGGATGGGAGTTGTAGCCCTAAACAGCATTAGAGCAAGTGGTTACCTATCCCTATTTTAAAGGGACAGAAATGTCCCAGAAAATTTCTTTTTAGCTTTTTTGTAGGGATTAAAAAGTTGAATGCAAAAAAACGTATCTCGCTATGGTTTGAAAGATATCTGCATTCAAAGTTTGACGTGTAGACCAACACAGAGGCTCTTCAGCAGAGCTGCAATCAATTTTTTTTTTTTTTTAAAGAATTACTTCATTGGTATGGTCTACAAAGTGTGCATGCAAACCAGGCACACTTTGTAGCCCATTCCAATGAAGTAATTCTTTTTAAAAAATGCGATTGCAGCTCTGCTGAAGAGCCTCCGTGTCAGCCTACAAGTCAAACTTTGAATGCGGATATCGCTCAAACCATAGCGGTTTGAGAGATACTTTTTTTTCCATTCAATTCAACTTTTTAATCTCTACAAAATGCTGAATATTTTTTCCGGGACATTACTGTCCCTTTAAACATAAAAGCCATCAATAGGTTAAATTTTGTGTTACCAGCTCATAGGAAAGGATGCACTAAGGCAAGTTGAGTAACTGTTTTTCTATGTAGATTGTGCACTAGGATCTCTACAATTTGAAAAAAAGGAACAAAAAGAGAGTATGGTTTTGATGATGAGCCTTTGTTTTCATATTGCATGTTTTTTATTTGTTTTATTACATTAAATGTGTGTTAATTTATCACTTTCAGTGCCCGGGGCCTTGAGGAGTTTTCTGTACCTTGTAGGCCAGACACATTTTTGCTCTCCATTTATTTAAGTATGTTTTCAGTTTGTAGCTTTGTAGTTTATATAAAATTTTGCACCTTATTACAAGTTATATCATAAAAAAACAAAAACAAAAAAGTGTAAAAGTGTTTTGCTAATTTTATATACTATATATCAAAAACATTTATACTGGAAATTTTAAATGCCATGTTCCCATTACATAACGAGCCACCTCTCAGCTGCAATCATTTTCACTGGCTTCTCCTCGAATTTGGAATGTCCTCCCTATCACCAAGGAGGCATCTCAGTAACAATACTCTCCCCTTGAGCACATTGACTGTCACATTAGAATCATTATGTAGTGTTTACTGAAAAATACCAAAGAAAGGGTGGTGGGGGGGGGGGACGGCCGTGAACTAAATTAGATAATTACGAGGGCACATAAATAATTGTAAGTGTGGAAACCAATATAATTGTGAGATAAAGTTTCGAGAGAAAGTAATCTGCCGCAAGCAGAATGGGAGTCACAAACTTTGGCATAACAGAGTCAAGAGCAGGGGCTCACTTAAAGCGGATGCTTGGCTTCCAGTCTCAGAAGATTAAGGATTTCTTCAGAATCCGCTGGTTCAGAGTGGTAAGCTAGTCGCTATCTGCCTAATTATTGCAAGACGACTTTAAAGGGGATGCATCATCTAAGAATAAAAATTGGCCAAAGGTTTCGTTATTAATGTATTAATAGGAAGCTTTTTTTTTTTTTTTTTTTTTTTTTAAATATAACTAGTTCATCAGATATTTAATGCACCATTATGCGGAAGTGCACAGCACAGATCATCTTTTCCTCCCACCTCCCTCCCAGCTGCCCCAGAGAACACGTTCATGCTTCCCTTCGGTGTGCTGTCAATGTCTCTTTTCGTTCTAACAAGCTCCCTGGGGCAGCTAGAATGCAGGTGGGAGGAGAATTCGGCAGTCAGACAGAGCTGTGTCAGTCAGCATAATGCAGTACGCTGATTCTTCAACACAGATCTGACTTACATAAAAAAAAAAAAAAAAAAAAAAAAAAAAAAAAAAAAAATAGCTTGCCTAGGAATAGTTTATGAACCAAACCTATAGGCATTTTTTTTTTTATACATCCCCTTTAACTGTGGTGGTAGTTCAGCTTTAGAAAAAAACTTAAATATTTTAAAACAGGAAAATGAAAATGCCTCACAGTAAGTAGACGGAAGGAAATAATCAGATCTAATGAGCAATGGAGTATGCCGGCATTGTCAAAGATAAAATGCCTGAAGCGCGTTTTGCCTAACTGACTTTGTCACAGGTTGAAAGGATCACGGGAAAACCCCTTTTAAAGACAAGTACAACCAATAGGGTAAAGAGAGGATCAGATGAAGTCTGCTACTGCAATTTGTGATAGAAACATGAAAAGTATATTGAAGACTAAATAAAATAATATTCCTTTTAACTAAAAACACTGAAAACAAAAAAAGCTTCTGATAAGTGCTGATGAAAATGGAAAATAATAATAAAGTAACTAAACATAATTTGACAAAATACCAGTAATACGGATTAGTGTGAGTAGATATTACACACACACAGGAACAGAACATGCAGTCAGAACACAGGATAGAACACAAAGGAGTCCATCACATCACAATCTTTACTGATGACACTAAGCTGTGCAAGGAAATACATACAGGGCTATATGTTTTTTCTCTGCAGAAGGATTTAGATCAACTAAGTGAATGGGCAGAAAAGAGGCAGATGACATTTAATTTAGATAAAATTAAGGTTATGCATTTGGGCTGTAGAAACAAAACATGCTACATATACTGTAAATGGGAATAAACTCTGGGAATCCTCATTAGAGAAAGATTTAGGAGTATTGATAGACTTCACAGCAGTGTGCAGAGTCACTCAGCTGATGCAAGAGCAAATAGGGTACTAGCCTGTATAAAACGAGGCACAGATGCAAAGGATTCTATCTCTGCATACATCATTCGTTAGGCCTCATCTAGAATATGGAGTACAGTGTTTGGCACCAGCTCTTAAAAAATACATTATTGAACTGGAAAAAGCGGAGAAACATGCAACAAAAGTCATAAAGGGATTGAAGGATCTGAGTTATAAAGAGACTAGCCAAAATGGGTTTGTTTACATTAGAGGAGAGACAACATCTAAGGGGGATATGATTACCATTTACAAATATATTCAAGGTTAATACAAAGAACCATCCAAGGAATTATTTATGCAAAGAGCTGAGCTAATAACGAGAGGTCATCCATTAAGACTAGAGGAAAGGCGCTTTCGACTAAAAGGCAGGGATGGCTTCAAAGCAGGTAGTTTGTTGATCCAGGGAATGGACAGGCACTGTAGTCAGGAATGAATTTGGCAAGTATGGCAAAGTGAAATAAAGCAGAACAAATGGAATTAAAATATATCTGCTAATGGGTTAGTGTGGTAATAAAACCTTCAGTCAAAGGTGGGAATATTGATATCTGACCTATAGAAATATATGTACAGGAAGCTAACTGACAACTAACAGATGCTCAATGTTACCAAAGACTGGTATTTGATCAGACTCAGGATTTCCTAACTGCCTATAATAAATTGAGTTTGGCTAAAGATTATAAAGTCATCAATGCACAAGAATTTACATTTCTGACAGTATCCTCCCTAAAATAGCAACTTTTTACAAACTACCCAAAATCCACAAGGGTAACAAAAACCCACCAGGACATGCCATTATTTCCGGCATAGATAGTCTGCTATCAAGCAGATCAATATATCAATCTCTGTCTGAGAGACAGTTGTTACACTGCCCTCATATGTTAACACACACTATGCAGGTACTGTCTAGACTACTGGAATCCAAATATCTGATCAAATACTACTAGTAAGGCGTGACATTGAATTCACTAGTATAAAATAGGATTTTAGTGTTCTTACTTTTTAAATCCCTCTCTCTTTAGGCCATATGGAACACAGGTACCATGGAGGTTCAATCCCTCCTTTTGGAGGGCAAGTCACATCTCATGAGTGGAGACTGCCTCTTCCAGCTCAATCATCCCACACTCTGTAAGTGTCCCAGAATAAATGTGAACAAAGCCTAACAAACAAGAAAGCAGAAGAAGAAAATCTCCTAGGAGAAGAAAGACTAAAAGGACTCTGCAGCTCAGACATACAAGACCACAACAAAGGCCCCTTTTTCTGGGTGGGAGACCTATGTTCCATATGGAATAAAGAGAAAAAAAATGTAACAGGTAAGAACATTAAAATCCTATTTTCTCTTATGTCTTATACGGAACACAAGTACATTGGGGATATAAAAACACCAAGCTCCCAGTGGTGAGAAAAAGGGGGAAAGGACCTCACACCCATCTCAAGGATACCAGAGTTCCCTAGGACTATCCAGTATCAAAACAGCCCAAACAGTAAGGGTCAATGGACACTAAACTTACACAGCACACAAGAACAAGAGTCAAAAGGGCTCAAACAACTGAACAACAGTACAGCAACCAAGTGTGCAGGTTCTTAGACAGGTACAGCTACCCTGCAGGACCTTCCTACAAAAGCAAGCTTCAGCCGAAACCAGGACACGGTAGTTCTTAGCAAAAGGCGTGCAAGGAGGACCAAGCTATTGCCTTGCACAAATGCTCAGCCAAGGCCACATCCATGTAGGCCCAAGAGGCCCCCACAAACCTAGCAGAATGTACTGTGACCTTGAAGGGAACAGGTTTCTTCCAGAGTTCATACACCATGCGTATAGTGGCCATGATCCAAGAGGCATCAGTGACCCTGGAAGCAGCTTTACCTGTCTTAGAACCCTCAGGTGTAACAGAAAAAAAAAAAAAAAAAGTGAGCCTTGAGAAAAACTTATCTAGGTGCACATGAAATTTAAAGCAACACACAATTTAACAAATGGAGATCCCTCTCCTTGTTAGACTTAGGTCAGGACAAAAAGGCGGAACAACATTCACCTGATTGATGTGAAACTCAGAAACCACCTTAGGAAGAAATTTCTGTGGGTTCTGAAGCACTGCCTTGTCCTTATTAAAGACCAGGAAAGGTGGGTTGCAAAATAAAGCCTACAACTCAGTAACAGCTGCCAAAAGAAAAGCCATCCTGACCTTCAACTGACAGAGAGGGATGGAAGCAAGGGGCTCAAATGGAGGTCTCTGTAAAACTCCAAAAACCAAATTAAGGTCCCACGGATAAGTGGGAACCATGAAGGCAGGGAAGGCATGAGCCACCCCCTGAAGAAAAACCTTGACATCCAGAATGCTGGCAATATGAATCTGGAAAAAAACAAAAAAAAACAAAGTGCTGAAATCTGAGCCTTCAGGGAGCTCAATCCTTTGTTCACACAATCCTGAAGAAACGATAGCCCCAAAGGGAGGTCAAACTTCTGCGAGGAACGCTGTTCATAAGGCATATGTTAGAGCTAAGAATACACCAAGGGATACACTGTTGAATAAGAGTCCTAAGTGTTCATCTGGTAAAACTATAAGATTTGTAGGTACATATAGTAACCAATGGAATATGGTGGTCAGTATTCTTAATAAACATTTACCTGTTCTTCAAACAGATTCAGATTTGAAAGAAATAATTGGTGATAGAATTCAAACTTGTACTAGGAGATCACCAAATCTCAAGGATAAATTGGTTAAAAGCCATCTTATAACAACGAGAAAAAAGCCTATAGTGAATGGCAGCTATGCATGCGGCAGCTGCTCTATCTGCCCCAATATTTTAAATATTAAATCAATAGTGGATAGATTTCATAAGATCCATAAAATTACACAATATTTCAACTGCAATACTAAAGGGTTGATTTATATGGTCACTTGTCCTTGTGTAAAGAAATATGTTGGCATGACAACAAGATCACTCAAGGATCGTATTAGGGAACATAAAGGGAATATTAGAAATGCACAGGACAAAGATAATGGAAGAAAATTGACATGTATAGCGTTGCATTTTTTGGAATTACACCAAGCTAACCCTAATACTTTAAAAGCAAGTGGTCTGGAATTGGTTACACTGGGTATTAGAGGAGGTGATCTTGAAAATGCTCTTCTTAGAAAGGAAAATAGGTGGATTTTCCTATTACAATCAATGATTCCCAGTAGTTTAAATGAGGGGATGCGTTTATCCGCCCATATTTAATTCCATTATAAGACTTAAACTAAATAAAGGTCCTAGAGAGGATTTTGTATTATCATTATGCCTCTTCTTTTAAATGCTTCTATTTTGATCCATACTGGTAGGTTGGGTGTAAATGGATCGGTTAATAAGTAATATACAACTTTACCATCCTTCCTTTTTTAAAGGAAGCTTGAGCAGTTTTATTTAACTTCTCATGCTTTGTTGTATAGGTCAATATATGTTATGTGGTAGCATATACCTTTTTAATGGAGTTTTTTGTTAAGGGTTAATCCTTTACTTGACCAGATTATGGAGATACAGACTCATTATATAGATATACTGAATTTAACTTTAAAAACGTTATTTCAACATATTGGACGTTGTTTATCTTGTCTATGGTAGTGTAGGAATTAATCTTTTAGTTATGCAGTAATATCACATAAATTGAGTTCCCTACTAAGGGTTAAACAATTTTTTATTATGTGTATGTATATAATAAAAAGATCCATCTAACATATCAGTATGAATATAGGATTAGATGTTAGAATTTGATATTCTAATAAGTATTTGCTGTCTGATTCTATTTACTGTTGGTTGTGAACTGCAACATTTATTTTGAACACTTTAGAAGGAAAGGGTTAAGTATTTTTTATCATTGATTAATTGAGAAAGAATCATGGGTATAAAGCTGACGTCTGGTAGGCGGTCGGCACCCTTTGAAAAAGCATTTTTTAGTGAAACGTACATTAGGGTCAGTTAGATAGATGTCCTGAGCTCTACAATGATGTTTCTTTATTAGTTAGCTGCAGTACGGATAATAGGGATATAGATACTTTCTTTCAGTGTACGCTGAGTGACACTAGTCTCCGAGTATTGCAGATCACTATTGATTTTGGATATGCGGTAGATGTTTTTTCCACATGGATATAGAGGTTGACTCCATTCCCTCTTTGTGATTTTTGTCTTCCCCCGCATTGATATGTGAGCCGATTGCGATTGGCTATATTCAGGTTGAACGGGGACAATTAGAATATAACTGAGCCTCGGATGTTGGCTTATTACACGCATTTAGTTCGCTAATATGTGGGAGAGTTGAGTGCTAATTTACATTCGGTACTCAATTCTACCTTAGGTTATATACATGTAAGCTCAGGCACTTCCCTGAGTTCAGATAACGGAACTCATTATCACAATAGGTGCGGATGAGAGATCGGTGTACTCTGCTCTCAATATATTTGTTTTTTGCACACGTGTATGAGTTCCGCTGATCTACCTGACGCACATTTGATTACTGTCAATGCGGGGATTTAATTATATGATAATAATTGTTACGGTTAACATCGTATGCTGATAAAGTAGTTCTCATTATAATGGGAATGATGACCAGGAATATTTTAATTTTAATTCGCTGCTTTTATGATTTTTAATAAAGGTGAAGTTTTAGTGGCTTTTCCCTTTCTTCTTTTTTGTTTCTAATTTGTGCTATTCTATCTCCATTATTGGGGGTTGGGTTTGGTGCTGTATAGTTCTTTTGTTTGCATCTTCATATTTACGAGCACATTCCCTTAGTATTATGTATACACCCTCATAATTAAGGTGGTGCACCATATATCTGTTTTGTAGAGGACACAGCATTGTCCGCGTACCACCTGTGAAAAATAGATCACACATTATGGTAGGCCTTGGAAGATACAGGCTTGCGTGCCTGAATCATAGTGGAAATTACCTCAATGGAGAAATCTGTTCTCATCAGGATGTTGGCTTCAAGAGCCATGCAATCAGTTATTTTCTCCAGGACCGGCCTGGGAGAAAATTGAAGCCGGTCATGAATAATGGACAGACAGAACAGCTCCGCAAACCTCATCCTTCTGGTCCAGTAAGGAGAGACCAGAATGACTGTCGACCATCCATCCTGATATTCCGGAATACCCTTGGTATGAAAGGAATTGGAGGAAAAACATGAGAGGTGGAAGTTCCACAGAGTCAATATTGTGTCTATTGCAAAGGCCAGAGGATCGCCCTTCTAGGAGAAGGTGGTCAGAACATTCCTGTTTAACTTGGAGGCCATGAGATCTATCGCTGGCACACCACACTGTTGCAAAATCAGGTAGAACACCTCCGGATTGCGTTCTAACTCTCTGGAATCCATTTTTGGCAACTTAGAAAGTCCGCCAGCATTTTTTTTTACCGCTGAATAATGCAGGACAGATGGCCAGAACGTGGACTTTTGCCCAACCCAGACTGTACCTCACATCAAGCCAAGAAGCAGCAGCACTGCAAGTGCCCCCTTAGTGGATGATGTAAGCCACAGCAATGGCATTGTCTGACTGGACCCTCAGTGGCCTACCCTTCAAAAGTGAAGTCCAGAACACGAGAATGAGCAGAATCGTCAAGAGATCCAAGAAATGTATGGACTTAAGAGACTCTTCCGGACTCTACCTGCCCTGAACCCCCCAGGTGACCCAGAACTGCACCCCAGCAGATTAGACTGGCATCCGCAGTGATCAGGGTCCATTCTGGTATCATAAAGGGTTTCTTCTGCTCCAGGTTGTGTCAGTGCAACCACCAGTGAAGTCTTGGCTTGCCTCTGAAAAGAGATTCCCAGACCAACTCTGGATGACATCTGGATGAAATGCCTGTGAAGTTCTCTGTGCACGGCACAGCCTTTAGTGTTGACTCTAGTCTGCCCAGCACTCATGTACTCCCTGATCATGACTGAGGGCCACTCCAAGGCCCAAGGTACCTCTTGCATCACCAGAAGGATTTTCTCCTCCGGCAGGAAAACCTTCAATTGGGGGGGGGGGGGGGGGGGTTTGATTTTCATCCGCAGGAACACTAGTTCCTGGGAATGCACCGGGGAGGACTTCAGCATGTTCAGAATCCACTAGCGGTGGACCAGAAGCCCAGTCCTGAACGTTGACAGGCCAAGAGCTTTGAGTACATAGGGTGTCATGGAGATACCATAGGCGTGAATGAAGGCTGCCATGCCCATGGTGAACATGCAGAGCACAGAAGCCAGGCCAAATGACAGATGTGAACTGGTAATGATCAAAGCGAAAGGCAAATCGCAGATAGCATTGGCTGCTTGGGTGGATAGGGATGTGTCGATACGCATCCTGAAGGTCCAGGGACTAAATATACTCTCCTAGGCACACTGCCGTTATGATTAAAAAGATTTCATCTTAAAGTGCGTAGTCACCACGTCTACGGAGATATTTCCAAAATGGGTCGACAGCAGACGTCCTTCAGTAACACAAACAGGCTGGAATAAAAACCCAAACCTCGTTCTGGGAGAGGTATTGGAATCAGAACTTGTTTTGCCAGCACTGTCTCCTGCAGCAGCCGAGCGTTGTCCAGCTCCTTTGGTACCCTTAACAAAAAGGAAAGCTATGGAGAAAGGGATCTGAAATCTATGCCGGTACTCTTCTGAGATTACCCGCAAAACCCACTGGTCCCAACAGAGGACTCCCAGGCATCCTGAAAAAAAGGCGAAGAAGCCCCCCCCCTACAGGTACCAGCAGACCAGGATTCTGCAAGTCATGCATAAGATTGCTTGACAGAGCGGGTGGGAGAGGTCTGCGGACCTTGCGGCCTCTGTGCCTTGCTTTGGAAGAGGGAGGAAAGAAAAACCCAGTCTATAACGGTCAACTTGGCCACCTTAAAAAAAGCCTCAGACACAAAAAATGTTATCCTTCTTAACGTTGGCCAAAAGTATAAACAAATCCTCCTTGGAAATTTCCGCACGGACAGCCTCCATCAGCTGTTCTCCCCATGCAGCAACAGCTCTGTTAACCCAGGCAGAGGCAAAAATAGGTCTACGTGGAGCTCAAATGGCCGTAAAATTGGCCATGAGGATGGAGTCCAGCTTCTTGTCTGCTAGACTCTTAAGTCCTGCGGCACCTGCCAAAGGTAGCGCAGTAGTCTTAGCCAGCTTGGAAACAGGAGGGTCCGCAGTTTGAGGATAGGCCCACTGAGTCAATGCTGCTTCCAAAAAGGGGTACTGCTTAGAAAACTTCTTGGTGATAAACGGCCGTTTGTCTGGGGGTCTTCCACTCATCCAGAAGGATCTGGTCAAGAGTGGCATTAGTGTGGGGGGAGATTTTATGCCTTTGGAAGACATCTGTAGAAGACAGCCCCTCATCTGAGGTGTAAGGGACCTGAAGGGTATCCAAGTAAGCTCTAATGAGACTCTCAGCCGAGGGAAGAGGGTCACAGTCTCATAAGAGTCCCCACAGTAGTAGGAATAATATATATCCCCATATCCCCTCCCCCCTTCCTCATCTTCCCCTTCTGAGAATTCCTCTTCTGAGGAAGGCCCTAGAATCTGAGGATAACTCAGACACAGGGCCACATATTTAAAAGTAGTAGGGGGCTTCAGTGACTGAAGTACCCCCTGAAGGGAAAAATTAATTTGGGCCACTGAAGACAATACTTTTGACTCAAGCTTGCTCTTTGTCCGTGCTGAAGGGCCCAACAGCAAGAGGCATGAGGAACAGTAAGTGAGGGGGTAAGGGACGCCACAGAGTCCTTATCCTTATATTTTCCCCCATTCCCTTTAGAATCCAACATCCTGACAGAAAAAGTGTCCCACACTAGTATGAAATACTAGAAACTAATCCCAGACTGACCACGCTTCCTTGAAAGTCCACAAAATACACATCTGGCAAGCGAAGGGTTAATCTGGAGGAGAGTTTGCCTCTGCAAGAGAAGTAAAATGGCAACTGCAAAACTGACAGAAGAGTCTTCTTCTCTGTTGCCTAGCAACTCGAAAAACTCAGTTCTTGGCATAGCCACAACCCCCCTGGACACTCAGCATATGAACCGGATGAAAGAGCATGAGGAGACTAAGAAGATATAGCCTTCTCTGACTATTGTATGTCAAAAGGTTGCAGAGATATGTCCCAAAGATATTTTCCAATAGAAAACAATGGAGCAAAGATGGCGGTCGGCTGGCTCCCATTCTTAAAGGGATAGTAGCGTTTCATAATAAAAGCAGCTCTAATTAATCAAAATAGTATTTGGACTTTGGAGAGTGTTATTTCAATTCTGTCAGAGTTGTAGTTCAAGAGTAATTCAATGACAAAGTGTCCCCCTCCCACCCCTTTTACTGATGTCACACTGTTCAGCCACAGCAGAAGGGAGGTGCCCAGGTAGACTGCAGAGAGGGACAATCTTCAATTAAGATAAGGGAAAAACCTGAAAAACTTGTCAAGGGGGGCAAGGCTTTCATTGTTCTCATAGGAAGAAGATTGTCCCTTGCTGTTATCTGTCTGGTCTATGGACTGGATTCCACATCTGAGAAGAGATGGCTTACACTAGGTAAAAGGGGCAGGAGGGGAAACTTTGCTTGTGAATATCTCTCAAACCATAAAGGTTTGAGAGATAAGACTTATATTGTTCATGTTTTTTTAATGGCTACAAAATAAAATAAAGATAAAACGAAGTATTACTATCCCTTTAAAGGGGCCGCTACAATGAATTCAGTCAAATTTACTAAGGTGACCCAGAGACCCAGATACCCCAGGTAACATCCAAGGGTGATGGTAACGGAATGGTTGTCACCCTGAGAATGAACCCCGTCTGTTTTCAGTGATCTCCATTGTTTCATATGCGTTCCCATTCAATGTCCCCTGTGTGTGCATGCATTAGAGAGTGTTGGCCATTTTACCAGTATTGAATGGGTTGGTTAGTGTGTATGATGTACAGAGGGATGGTGCCATCCAGTCTAGCCGACCACAGAGATTGTGTAATGAGATAGCGAGTGTTGGTCAGACAGAGGGGGGTAGGGCAAATCTGTGTGTAGAATGTGTATACCTTCCCCCTTACATTAGGCTAAGCAAATAAAAGAACTTGAAAATTTACCTGTGACATCAGATCACAGGTAAAAAAAGAGAGAGACAGAGTTGAAAATGTAGGAAGAGGAGAGAAGGCCTCTCCATAATGGTGGGAGGCCTATGATCCATGTGCTTCCTGAAGGAGTACTAGAGAAACTGGGACTAGTGAGTGCCCTCACCGGAAGAGTTAGAATGAGTGGGCACTGTAGTGGCCAGGTGCCCTTTTCAGTTGTGGGCTGTAAGTCAAGGCGGCTACAGCCACAGAAAGTACCCTGATGTTCCCATCACAAGGATTGTGGCCAGGAAGCTAAACTTCAGTGACTATGGCCCAAGACTAAAGAAAGTGGCAGGGGATAAATCTCTTAGGATTCCGTTCCCAACTCCTCTGTCATGACTAAAAGATACAAGGAACCTTCATGTAATACAGCAGCATGTGTAGTGGGCAGGATGCCCACTCTTGCCTCTAGTGGGACTATGTGTAAGCTCCAGCATTAAGATAAAATGGACTGAGTATTATATGTAACCCCTGGCAATCTGTGCAACCAAGAAGAGAGCCGCAGAAGTGTTTAGTTTGTTTGCATGTAATTGTTGTCCTATGTTTTTGTGCTGTGACCTCTCTAATAAATGCAATTTATTATCTTTTTGTCTGGCTGGATAAATCGCTTAACCCTCGGTCTACCAAGCAGTAACCCCTGTACCCCCGTCACAGGGACAAAGATAGGACAAGTGAAGGGAGTGTGTAAACAAAACCCACAACGCCCCACCAAAGTAGTGAAAACAGCAGGGAATGGGTAAATTCTTATCCTAGCTGCAGTCATCCTTACTCCAAAGTCCTATGGGATGAATATTATATATAACAAAATACCCAACATGAGTACAAGAGCCTGAAAAGGCTCAAAACGCCTCTGCATGGAGAGGCACAGGATTGGGACAAATGAGGACCAAGGAACTTAAAGAGTTACTTACCAGTCTTCTGTTTTCAGGTTACCACTGTAACTGAAAGCAAACAGAGCTCTCCAAGAGACTCTGCTGGGAGGGAAAACATGACATGCATGATTCCCTCCACAGGGCTGCAAGGGTCCACAAAGCACATGCACACTGGATAATTCACTCCAGGGGAAGCCCACTAATTGTAACCTGCCTAATGGGGAAACTGAAACAGCCACATATCTATTTGAGTGTTCTCTGGCATCCATCTTCACAGGACACATTCATTCTGGCCACTTACAGAGAAAGGGGAGGGTTGAGCTGGAGGAGGAGGGAGTCTCCACACACAAGACTTTTGAGATGTGTCGTGCCCTCCAAAAGGAGGGACTCGACCCCCATGGTACCTGTGTTCCTTATAGGATGTAAGAGAAATCATGTTTGAGGTGGTCATTCAGCAAGATATTTTTGGATAGGAGGTCTGAACTCTACAGTGATCACAATGACTTCATCAAAGCTATTTGATTTGTGTTAACCAACAACTATTTTGTCTTCAACAATAATTTTTATCTACAGACTAGGGGTATAGAAACGGGTGCAGCTTGTGCACACACCTATGCCAACATCTATTTAGCTTGGTGGGAAAGGGAGTTTGCGTTCAGTGATCAAATAATAAAATACAACGAACATATACTGATGTGGATATTACATCAATGACGTTTTAATTTTGTCAGAAGGGGATGCAGGGGGATCTTCTGCCTGAATTCATCTCCTGCTTAAAATCATAATGTTCTTAATCTAAAACTTACTCACTGAATCGAAAAGTCAGAAATTCCATTCTTAGATTTAAAGATCATGAGGGGAGTTGAAGGAATACTTCAAACGGATCTGTTCCATAAACCTACATCAGTGAATAGCTTCCTACATAATATGTGCTCTAATCAAAAATTCACCTTTTTCAAATCTTCCAGTAGAGGAATTTGAGAATTCGACTAAACTGTTCTACTGTGCCAGTATTTAATAGTAGATCCGCCGAGTTGAAAGAAAGATTTCTTCAAAGTGGTTACTCTAAAGATCTGTAGGGAAGGCTTACAATCGTGCCTTGCATACGGATAGGAATTTATTTGTTCCTAAAATAAAAGATAAATCTGTAGATGATACAATCCCACTTATGATTCTGACAAAAATTCCCCTGAAGGATGATTATGTGCTCTAATTAACTGAAGTAGCAGACTTCATCTGATCTTCTCTTCACCCTATTGGTTGGGCTGGGGTTTAAAAAGGGTTCTCCCATAATTCTTATTTTCAGCCTTTAACAAAGCCGGTTGAGCAAAACGCGCGTTTTATCTTTGACAATGCCAGCATACGCCACTGCTCGTTAGATCTGATAATTACTTTCTTGTCTAAATAATGTGATTTTTCAGTTTTCTTCCCCTGCTCTTGACTTCGTTATGTTATGCCAAAGTTTGTTCTGACTCCCACTCTGCTTGCGACAAATAAAGGGAATGGATTCAAATGCTAATTTTATCCCTGGTTTTATCTCCAGGTTTTCCCATAGACTTCAAAAGGAAAATATTTGATAAAACGGTAGGTAGCATTTATCTCCTGCATTTGAATCCAGCCTTTCGTGTGTTTTACTTTAAATGCATTTCATTTAGGAGCTGCTTGCACAGTGTGGTAGAGGTCCACTGGAATTTTCATAACTTAAAACCACTATTTACATTAACTAATTATATTACTGCCCATGTTATGATTTAGCTATCACTATATGAACTTTGTCAGAGAATGGAAGAACACCATTTCTATGCTTGTAGGGTACTCATGGTACGTATACACCTTTGATTTTACGATCTGACAGAATCTCAGAGCCCTCACAGTTGAAAATTGTAACATACTGGATAAACACACAGATTTTCTTGTGATTATTAGGTGACAAATACTTGGTGGGGGCATGAGTGAATAGTATTCTCTGTTACCCTTACAGATGAATATTTAAACACTCTTCCATGACTTTGTGTGGTTACTGTTATTATGGTGCTATAGTGGTAGATTTGAGTAATATCACCTCAATCTTTCCCAACTAGGGACATATTATAGTAACGCACCTTTTTGTGTCCGATTAGAAAACGGCATTATCTGTTAGCAACAGGTGACATTTTAAAGGGCTTCTTTTTGCTTTTATTTCTATTAATAAAGGGTATGTTTTAATACTTTCTTCGAACACTTTATCTCTCAATTATATTTGTTTCAACACATATAATCACTATGTGCCCTCGTATATGTCTACTTTAGGTTAAAACAAGCATGCAGGGATCTACAACTAATAGCGGGCAGTGGAACCAGGCTAGTGGGTGGGGCATAGAGTAGATGGAATCTGTGTACTCCATTGGGCAGCAAAACCAGGGCGGGGGGGGGGGGGGGGGCAATAGTGTATGTGATGGGGGGAGTGGACAGTGGATCAGATAGCTGAGGGTATGTGCGAGTTCCAACACACTGCAAACCCCTATGGCACTTTTATTTGTATAAAATTGTATATTTAAGTATGGTTTATTTTAACCCTTTGAGTGCCAGAGAGGTATCCAATGGATACTTCTCTAAGGATTACATTTAGACTTAATGGGGAGCATCAAGACCCCCTCCTGATATACCCCCTTCCCAGCTACTGATCTTCAAGTTGATTTGGCTGGGAGATCAACAGAGGCAACACAGGGGAGCAACATGGCTCCCTTGCTTCCATCCTACTTGGACTACCTAGAAACAGTCGGATCGGAGAAAGCATTAATCATTACTTGTAACAGGACGTGGAAGGTTTTCCCCAATACCTCCCACTCGCACATCAAGTTCGGGTAGGATGGAAGCATCGGCTGGGAAACCAATAGCTTGTTTTTTTGTGGCCGCTGCATGATGGTAATGTCGGCTTATGCTGTGATTGCAATTTACTGGCTTGGCATAGAGGTAACATCATACCACCTTGGCACTCTGGAGCTTAATGCAAAACTGAATGGCAAAACCTTTAATAATTCTTAACTCCATTGTCCATGTTGTACTGAAGTTGGAGTCAACTCCAGCGTTCCTAATTACTGGATATCTCCCTGAGCAGGGCCAGCTTTAATCCCCTGCAAGTCTTTAGTCCGATCGTGCAACTGACACTTCTCCATCAAGGTACAATTGTATCAATGTTTGCATATAATCACTTTTGGAGATTTAACATCCCCACCATCTCTCTCTCTCACAGAACATATGTACTGGAAGTTTCTCACCTTAGTACATAATCCCCCAGGCACTTCAGGACCTAATGGTCTATACACAAACAGCCCATGTTTATATTCACTATTTATTTATTTTTTTTTAATTACTACTTCCTTAGGCCACCAGGAGCACAATAAGCTTAATAATGAAACAATTTTAAGATACGCTTCTAAAAAGATCACATTTAGAAGTACTACACAGGATTTCTAAGTGCAGAAATGGGTCAGAGAATGAAAGAGCAGCAAAATAACCAGAAAAGACACTGCTAAACTAAGCTAGTGTGAATTAAACTGAGCTAGCACGTAAAGTTACTGTGTGTAGGTGATTTAGATTTATTGATCTTATCTGACACCCACCCGTTTCTCAGCCATTTCCTTCTCTATCTGAAGTTTTCGACTTCTTTCAATCCAAGCAGCGGTGTCATCTAACCAGAGTTCATCATCTCCCAGAGATTTGATCTTACTGAGAAAGGTAAAAGGGAAGGGAAGGAAATTACATATACATAAAATTGGTGAGAGATAAAAACAAAACTTTAGACTATATATATACTTTAAAAGTGACATGATCGCTTGTAATTCAAGAAATTTGAAAGGGACCATACCCAAGAAAAATAAATAAGTCATATGAAATACATAGGGAGACAAGAAGTTGCATGTGTTAGCAAGCTTGTTCAGTCAATTATCTTTAGTTTTTTTTTTTTTAACCCACCCACCCCTTAAATTACAGCTCTTCCCCTCAGTTGAGAGAGACTCCTTGTTTTCACCTAAATTACCACATACATTGCATTTATCACTTATTAGGAGTTTGCGTAAAATGTAGGTTAAATTATAATGCACAGCTACCTACACACCCACAGTAAAAGCTTATCAAACAAATCATAGGACATTGGTATCCAGTCTTTGGACCTACAGCTTTTGGGACCACAACTCTAATCATTCCGAAACAGTTTTTTGTTGTCTGGGATGACAGTAGTTGTAATCTCCAAAAGCTGGAAATCCAGAGACTGGCTACTTAATACAACTATTGTATTTTACATTATATATTAATTAACCCTCACCCAGCAGCTGTCTTCAGTTTTTATGTACAGTAAAGATGCAAGGGGGGAGGGGAGAGCAAGAAGCCAAAAGGACACACCTTCAACTGAACTCAACATGTTTTACATCAGGATGGATGTCTGGTGTTCCAAAGTGATTGAGACAAAGCTGAAGAGCCAGTCAAATCACCAGAAATTCCAGCAAGTTGATAGAAAGTTGACTCGCACTGTCAGACCAGAGGCCCCGTGGCATCTGGGAGGACAAGTGTTGCCCTCAAACCCGACAGGCTGATGTGTGTTGTCACTACGGAGAAGCCAAGAGGTCCACAGCTGGGAGCCCCTAACATCAGACAATTAAGTCGAAAATGCTTAGACTGAGCTCCCAATTTCAGGGATCCAGGCTTTGGTGAATGAGAATCTTTTCTACCCCTGGAATGTGAAAAGTGGAGAGAGCCGGCACATGGGCCTCCACCGACAAGAGAAACTGCTGGACTTTGGCCCAAGCTGTCACACATCTGATCCCTACCTGCCAGTTAATGTAAGCCACCATTGTCGAATTGAATCCGAACCGGAGTCCCCTGAAGGGGTCGGGACAAATGTCGGAGAACAAGATGAAAATCGCAAGAAGCGCCAGCACATTGATGGCTAGAAGGCTCTCCTCCCTGGTCTAAAGATCTAGGACCTTCTGACTGCCAAAAGTAGCTTCCCTGCCTAGAAGGCTGGCGTCTGTGGTGACAACACCAGGCGCGGCATGCTGAGGCGTAACCTGAGGCAATAAGGTACCTTTTTCCCCTCAGGGCATGACTGACAACTTTGCTGGTAATGAATTGAAGAAGGTTAAAGGAAGACCAGGGACTTCTTTAAAGTGTTAGTAATGTCTAAAAAAAGCTTTTTTGCATTTAGAAGAGCTTAAAAAGCTGATCTAACTGCAAAAAACCGTATCTCTTAAACTGCTATGGTTTAAGAGATACGGGCGTTTAAAGTTTGATTTCTCCTACTGACAGCTGTAAAGCTGTTAGCAGGAGATCCGGGTCGGTCGATACGCTGGCGCTTGAAGGGATTCTGTGTAAATAACGAGATCCCGGCACTTCTCAAGCGCCAGCGTGTCGACCGACACGGATCTCCTGCTGACAGCTTTACAGCTGTCAGTAGGAGAAATCAAACTTTAAACGCCCGTATCTCTTAAACCATAGCGGTTTAAGAGATACGTTTTTTTTGCATGTAGATCAGCTTTTTAAGCTCTTCTAAATGCAAAAAAGTTTTTTTTAGACATTACTAACACTTTAAGACTGATCAGCTGACCAGATCTTAAGCCACAGAGTGAGATGTACAGCCACTGAGAAAGCAAAGGCCTTGCTAAAGAACCTAGTGGTATCAAATACCATGTTGGCAAGGTAAACATTAGCTGCTAGGACCTTAGAAAGCAATGCCACCAGGTCCTCATTACTAGCATCCCATAGGAAGACATCCAAATGGCCCTAGTTAGCCAGGCAATAGCAAAATTAAGGTGTAAGGCGGTACCAGAGGCAGAAAAGTTCACCTTCAGAAAGGAGTCCAGTCACTTAGCCACCCGATCATTAAGGGGCATGGCATCGACTAGCGGCAATACCATGTTCATGGAAATTCAAGAAGTCTGGTGGGGGGGGGGGGGAGAAAGCAACTGCAGGAGGGGAAAGCTCACTGCTCTAAGGTCTCAGCAGAAAATGGATACAAACTAAAAGTGCTCCTGTGACGTGTCTACCGTTCCTCCAGGAGACGCTGGTCCAAGGAATGGTGAGGAGGAAAGATGGGACCCTCCTCCTTGCATCCTGTATAAATAGTAGGGGAAGAGGAACTGGAATACAAGGCCTCAAATATGAAGCATTTCCATGACAGCACAGATAAGCCCCTCTCTGCCTAGTGGCTACAGTAATATTCCACAAGGGAGAGACGAGTCTAAGCAATCACCATCAGACTCCCCTTCCTCAGGTGAGGAATCTCCAATAATGTGTGTAATAACCCCCTCCAAAGAAAGAGCTCAAACACCTGTAGGGGGCCAAGGGTATCCAACAGACCAAGAGCTCAGGAGGGAATAGAGGTAACTGAAGAGATAAAAGCCTTAACCCATAAAGGCCCTTATCAATTGATGAGGGCTCCGGAGGTGCTGCGGGGGCCACAGTGCAAGTGGGACATAATGTACCAGAAAATGCCGTAGGAAACGCCGTCTGGCATGCAGAACAATGGGTTAAAGGTATTAAGGAGATTCCAAAATCCCTAGCTTTGGACTTGCCCATGTGACCCTTAGGTTCTGGCAGTCATAAAACCCTCACAGAACGGTTTTAAAATACAGGCAAAAACAGCAGAGAGGGAAAAAGTACTTAAAATCGTGCAAAAGAACATATATGGCATAGCAAGTAGGAGCGAAAGACCAGACGGCATATTATGTTGAAAAAAGGAAATGATCTTAAGACCACCTCTCCCGATGCCAGAAAACCCAGGAAGAAATGGATTTCTAGGAAAAAGTAGTGATTTTCCTTTAAACTGGAGCCATGACTTTCCAGCCATTTAAAAGCTGGGTTCACCAGGAACCATGGGGGAATCCCAAGGGGGCCTGAGAGATAGTGTTCACAAGAAGGAAACAAAAACTGAAGTCTGCAGGTGGGGGTAAAGGAGGAGGGATTTCCACCTTGAAAAAAAAAAGAAAAAAAAAAAAAGGAACTTTGTCATGGTTTACAAGACCAACCTCTAATTTCCACATAACTCTGGTGCCAGTCAAAGATTAAGGGCAATGCATACAAAACGCATAAGACTTCTTCCAAAGGGTGTGTTTATGCTTCATATTATGAAACAAACATTGTTACAGTTTACGAGGCTGAAAAGAGGATTTTAGTCTTACCTGTTAATCCTTTTCTCAGTCCATACAGGTTACTGGTAACTCTGGGAGGCATCCGCCCCTTTAAGTAGGCAGGAACATTCTCTAAATGTATTCAGGGGGGTGGAGCCTCCCTTCCCTCTCAGGCTGCAGCCCAGCCAGCTATCTCCATAATTGTTTGAGACAGTAACTACTGACTAGATAGTAGAAGGGAAGAAGATTCCTGTGAGCATGCCCCGAAGGACTCCCACATACTGCCACAGGAGAGCCAAGCATGGTCCCTTGACAGGGTGGGAGACCAGTAACCTGTATGGACTAAGAGAAAAGGATTTAACAGGTAAGACTAAAATCCTCTTTTCTCTGTCATCCAATACAGGTTACTGGTAACTCTGGGATGTCCAACCATTGAGTTTCCCAGAGGCAGGAAGAAGGCAAGGACCAGACGCAAGGCCCCCAAAGTCACCAGAATCTCTATGAATCAACCGGTCAGACAGCCCAACAAAACTGAAGTGTCAACGGACACCAAACAGGGGTAAAAACACCCTAGGAACCGTGACACCGCACACGGAACTAGAGCCAACAAGGCTCAACAGTAAAGGAAGCACCAAGAACCTAAGGAGAAGATCCTAGACAGGCAAGACTGCCTCCTCCAGGACCTTCCCCCCCAAAGCTGGCATCAGCCGAAGCCAGCACATCAATATGGTGGTGTGTCGAAAAGGTGTGCACAGAGGACCAAGTGGCCGCCCTGCACAACTGATCGGCAGAAGCCTGATTTTTATAGGTCCAAGAGGCCCCAATGGACCTGGTGGAATGAGCTGTGACCTGAAAGGGAACATGCTCATTCCTCAACTTGTACAATCTACGAATAGTGGACTTGATCCAGGACGCAACTGTCACTTTGGATGCAGGTCTTCCTGCCCTAGGACCCTCTGGAATGACAAGCAGAGTGTCAGACTTCCTGACAGATTCAGTGCGATGGACATAAACTTGGGACAACGCACCACAAACAAGAAGTGGAGATCTCTCTCCTTGTCAGAGGAGGGATTAGGGCAGAAAGAGAGCACCACAATCTCCTGATTGATGTGAAACTCGGAGACCACCTTAGGCAAGAACTCCGTAGAGGTGCGAAGCACCGCCTCATCCTTATGAAACACCAGATAAGGTGGTTTACAGGATGGAGCTTGCAACTCGGAAACCTGGCGAACAGATACAATCGCCAGAAGAAAGGCCATTTTCCACGTCAAGAGACGTAGAGGAATAGTAGCCAAAGACTCAAAAGGGAGGACGTTGGAGAACTCCCAAGACCAAATAAGGTCCCACTGATGGAGGACGGATATCAAGGCCCCCAGAACCCATTGGAAAACCTGAGGGGCTGTTGTCAGACCAAATGGAAGAGCGGAGAACTGAAAATGACCCCTGTCGCAGGCAAACCTCAGGTACCGCCTGCTCTCTTGATGAATTGGGATGTGCAAATATGCATCCTGAAGGTCTATAGAAGCAAGAAACTCCCCGGAGACATGGCAGCGATCACTGTGCACAGAGACTCCTCACGATAGTGAGTCTTGATCACAAAGCAATTGAGAGCTTTCAAATCCAAAATAGGGCAGCATCCGCCACCCTATCTGGTCACCACAAAGAGGTTTGAGTAAAACCCCGAACCCCTGTATGAAGGAGGCACCGGCTCCAGGACATCGTTGTCCAGAAGAGCCTGAACACCACCTTTGAATAGACGGCCTTTCTCAACTTCCTGAGGAGAGCGAGAAAGATGAAAGCGAAAAGGAGGAAGAGGAAAGAAAGGGATCTTGTATCCCTCTGACACTACCGGTAAAACCCATAGGTCCGATACTGAATTCTCCGAAATCCCGCGAAAGAGGCGGAACGGCCACCCACAGCGGGATGCAGACCCGGGTTTAGTGAGTCATGACGAAGCAGTCTTGGGAGCATTGGGCTTTGATGTGGCCCTAGGCTTCCATTGCTGCTTGGGCTTGGAGGAGGGACGTGGAGCTGATGGAACCGCCTGGTTTGTCGAACGTGTCTCAGTTTGAAAGGAACGAAAGGACCAGTTACGTTTAAACGGCAACTTCTTCTTAAAGACCAAAGATAGAAGCGTACTCTTACCCCCTGTGGCCTTGCTATTTAGTTCCTTAAGTTCAGACCCAAACAAGGAAGTACCCTGAAAGGGCAAAGAAAGCAAGACTTTCTTGGAAGCAGTGTCAGCAGACCAAATCTTAAGCCAAAGCGCACGCCTGGACACCACAGAACTAGTAGAAGCCCTTGCCATCATGAGGACGGCATCAAAGGCAGCAGCAGAGACATAGTGTTCCGCTTCAGATATTGGCAAAAAGACGCAATTTCTCTGAAGTAGGCGCATCTTGACGGACAGCCGTAGTGAGTTGATCAGTTCAGACTGCAATAGCCCGGTTAACCCACGCAACAGCAAACGCTGGCGGCACCAATAGAAGCAAAAATGGACTTGAGGAAAACCTCAAGTTTCTTGTCAGTCCAGTCTTGCAGTGCAGAATCAGAGACAGGTAATGCAGTGGATTTAGATAGTCTAGAAATGGGAGCACCCACCTTAGGAGGATGAACCTGTTTAGCCAGCTCAGCTTCAGAAAAGGTTTAAAGCTTAGCAAATCTCCTGGACACAGAAGCAGACTTGTCCGGGTTTTACCACGCATCAGAACTCAAACTGTCAAGAGTGGGGTTAGGAGGAAAATAAGTAAGGGGCTTAGCAAGCTCCTGAAAACATCAGAGGGATCAGAAGGGACCTCCTGAACCAAGGGAATGTTGAGTATGGTTAATACAGCCCTGATCAGGCCCTCCATAGAGGTTTCAGGATCAGCTTCAAATGGGTCCCCAAGAGACCTGGAAGATTCCAAAATAGTACCAACCTCAACATCCGAATCTTGCAACAATTCTTCCTCAGAAGAATCTGACACATCAGATGCGCCCAGCGGTTGAGGCAGGGAGGATCTGATAGTAGAGGGGGAGGGTGCCATAACTGAAGTGCCCCCTGTATCTGGGATGGAAAGAGCTGTAAAATGGACCTAAGGTCCTTAGTCGCAGCCTTAAACTCTTGCACCCAAGCTGGCTCAATAGCATGGCTGGAAGTCCCTGTGTTGGTGTCAGGAACTTCAGAACATGCTGAGCATAGATGACCTGAGAACTCTCTAGGTAGCCCTGAGTAACAGGAGGAGCAATGCGCAATGGAGGATACTGATACCCCAGCCTCCTAGTCTTAGGTCTAGCCCCAAGCTCCAGTGGTATGGGCATTCACACAGTGTCAAAATAACCAACTGTACAGTAAATCACCCAATTGTAGTGTGTAAGATTAATATTTCACCCCAGAAACGCTAAATATAGACTTTTCTGGCAGGTAAAGGGCTAATCTGCAGAGGAGAAAAGGAGAGTCCAAGCCCTGTGTAGGATACTCATTGAGAAAAGTTCCCAAAATGGGTGCCGCAATGGGAGCCAATCAGAAATTAGCCGCGAATCAAGCACTCATGGGAAATGTAGTTTTTCCCCAAAAAGTACCCCAAAACAGTGCCCAAAGCCCCCCAAGCCCCCCAACACACAAACTATAAACCGGATGATAGAGCAAGGGTAGACAATTAAAATGAGCCCTCTCTGAAGTTGCTGTGTGAAGCGGTTGCAGAGATACGTCCCAAACAGTGTTGTCCCATAGAAAGTAAATGGATCAATGGCGTCTATGCGGTAAAGCGCGCCTTAAAGGCGCAGTACACAATTTTAATAAAAGTTAAACTACAAGTTAAAAACATGAAAAACATACATGGAACATGTGTGCATACTGAGAAAACACTAACCAAGTAAGGAAAGTGTCAGAAACCCCCCCCCAAAACATGTCAAACCAGCAGACAAAGGGTTAAGTTACCACATAAACCTGCTCCAAAAACCCAATAGACATACACGTATATACCCATTGAGTGCAGGAGTGCGCAATGAGAACTCCCAAATACAAGCCCAGCAAAGGGGAACTGTGGGACAAGTGGACCTGCAGCACTCAAAGGGTAGCTCACCTTTCCTTCAGAATTTCTGTCTTCAGATTACCATGGAGCAAGAAATTACCTCAGAGGGTAATCCCTGGGGAAGCACTTGTAACCAAGATTTTCCCCCTCAGGGCTTAAGGTCCACCAAAAAGCACTTGGATACTGAGCTAGCCACATTGGAGGGCATTTGTCAGTCATGGTAATCCGCCTAATGGTGGTATTCCATATGGGACAGAAAAATAAAAAAGAAACTAAAACTAAAGACTAATGTTCTCCACCTGGTGTTGTCGCACCAAAGGAACAAACAATCCTGGAGATAGCTGGCTGGGCTGCAGCCTGGGAGGGAAGGGAGGCTCCACCCCCTGCATACATTTAGAGAATGTTCCTGCCTACTTAAAGTGGGCGGATGCCTCCCAGAGTTACCAGTAACCTGTATTGGATGACAGAGAAAAAAAGATATGCGTCCACCAAGTCTAGCCCATGCCAAAACACGCCCTTTGATCCAAAGGAAAGGTGGGAAACAAACAAAACAAAAACTCCTTCCAGACTCCAAACGGCAGTCAAACAGGCTGTTGATCCAAGGAACTATCTGCACTGAAGCCACTGTGAATAAACATTTGGATTTTATGACAGACTTAATTGCCCCCTCTGAGTGCAGATGTCATATCAACTGTACTTTATCCTTGTATGTTTGAGTCCATTCCAACAGTAATATGGCAGACTGGTTCCACATGTTAATACTGGATTCCTTTACTTGCTGTTCCAGCTCTCTCTTTACAGCACATATGCTACCCCATAAAAATCTAAGGGCTAAATCCTATTGCAAGTTATAAGATCCACTGATAAATGAACTATCAGTGTCAGATTACAGTCTATGTGAAGCCTGAAGAAAAAGCCAGTAATGCATTACCAACTGCAAAACAATCTAGTTTAGCTCACAATATCCCCACATCACTCAATAAGGTCTACCCACTTACCCTAATTTCTGGTTCAGCAATCTTTTTTCCTTTGCAGCGGCTAACTTCTCTCTCAATTCCTGCTGCTGTTTAAGAGCTAAGGGGTTAATAACAGATGCTGCTACAGGGTCTTCTTTACTGCCACTCTCTGCAAAGGAAATAAAGGTGACAGTTATGTAACATTTGAGGAGGCTGAAAAATAAATAAAATAAAAAGATGCGCGTCCATCAAGTCTAGCCCACACCAAATCACCCCTGTTGATCCAGAGGAAGGCACAAAAACCCCATTGTTAAATCAACTGTCCCCATTTATTGTGGAAGTGTAAGATGGACACAAGAAGGCAGCTTTAATCAGTCCTAGTACATATAATAACATAGTAAATTAGGTTGAAAAAAAGACCAAGAACAAGTCCATCAAGTTCAACCTTTGCTCATAACCCATGAGACGTTATATATAATTATTTTTTTTTTTTTTTTTTTTTTTTTTTTTTAATTACCTATTTTTGTGGAAATTGCTCATTAGGGTTCCCACTGCGCACTCACAAACTCACCAGTTTTAACTGCATTCAGTTCCAGAGGTTTCAAACCAAGTTTAGCACGAAGTTTACTGAAGAAAATGAAAAGGAGATAATTCAATACATGTTCAATGGAAAAAATTGCATTTTATTCCTATATAGGTCATCCTCAAAAAGAACAGTAATTTTTTATATATTTACTAGCATAAATGCCTGTGTACACGGGCCAAACCTCCCAGCATTCTGTGCGTTCGGGCAGTCTCTACTGTACATGACTGCATCAGACAAACATACACCCGGCCATATTATATACAAATACACACAGATATTAATTATATATATACACAAGTCAACAGCCTGGGTGCTTGATCCCAGGCAAAATACATAAAGTTTTTGTAGTTCATGAACCGCACTCACAGGACTTCCAATTTGATGAAAAATAATGCAATGTTTATTATCAACGTTTCGGCCCCACCTTGGGCCTTTGTCAAGATAGATGGTTATGTGTTTGAACAGATGGTAAAAAGTTTTTATCAGGTGAAAGTTCCCCTTTAAGAGAAAGGAGGAGGAAACAAAAACAAAAAACAAAAAAACCCCACACACCTGTATGGTGTTGTGCGACCCGATGGATGCAGCGAGGGACAAACTTAAGTATAATGAAAATCCTGCCCCCCTTGACGGAGGGTAGGATTTCCCTTTCCATACTGAAGTTTGCCTCTCGCCGCATCTGTCCAGACCAGAGAGAGCTGCTGAGTGACGTGGACAGAAGGGGTGGGCGATTCTTAGACATTTCATAACTTTAGAACTACACAAAAGCGCTTTTAAATAGCACAATGTGTTTATAATATTATAAAGACGACTGCAATATAGTTTTTTTTTTTGCTTTGCTTTTTGTTTTAGACATTACAATCCCTTTAAGCTCCAATTACTTATGAATGTCTCACTAGGAAAATGCAATGCAATGCACTGCACTGCACACCCTTCTGGTCCTCAAAGGATTAAGATTACAGTGAGCAGTAAGAAGAATATAAAGTTCTGTGATCCTATTCACACATGACAAAGACTGATTGTAGAGGTTATGTCTTAAACTAAGGAGAAAAGCAATAATTAATTCGGCCCATTACTATTTTCTGGCCACATTAAGTTAAGTGTGTGGGGGGGGGGGATTTTACTAGGAGGTGTTAGCTCCCCTCAAAGCATATCTCAACATGAGTACAAGTGTATTAATTAGTGAGACTCAAACACTTATGCTCAACCAGTGATATACCTAAAATTAGACCTGTTCTGAATATTTGAGAAATCCTTCCCTATGACAGGTCAAAAAACCTGCAACACTTCCAAAGCAGCCTCATCTTTGATCCATACTCACTTTGTCTCCTCAATGCTCAATGATGAATCTCCAGCAGCAGATTTGGGAGCAGTAGCTGAAAAGCAGATGGAAATGTATGTTTCATTTCATAAGTTTTAAGATCCCATCACAGAAATCAATCTAAATGTATACAATTCTTTGAAACTACTTTCACTTATTGGATAATTTAAAGGGATAGTAATGTTTCACAAAAACAGCAGCTCCAATTAATCTTCATAGCAATTGAGCCATAGAGAGTTATTTCATACTGTCAGAGTTGTAGTTAAAGAGTAATTGAATGATAAAGTTTCCCCCTCCTGCCCCTTTTACCTAGTGTAAGCCCCCGTTCCTCAGATGTGGAATCCAGTCCATAGACCAGACAGCTCACATCAAGGGTCAAAATTCTTACTGTGAGAACAATGAAAACCCTGCCCCCCTTGACAGGTTTTTGAGCTTCTTCCCTGATCTCAACTGAAGATTGTCCCTCTCTGCAATCTACCTGGACACTCCCTGCTGCTCTGATGTGAGCAGTGTTACATCAGTAGAAGGGGCAGGAGGGGGATACTTTATCATTCAATTACTCTTGAACTACAACTGACAAAATTGAAACAACACTCTCCAAGGCCCAAATACTATGATGATTAATTAGAGCTGCTTTTATTATGAAACATTACTATCCCTTTAAAGCGACAGTTATGTCCCAGAAAAAAAATCTTTATCATTTTGTAGTGCTTAAAAAGTTCAACTATATGCAACAAATCCTATCTCTCAAACAGCTACGGTTTGAGAGATATTCAGCACTTAAATTCTCTCCTCCCTCCCCTTTCCCTGACGTCAGCGGTCTGTAGACTGCAGGGGAATCCTGTCCGGGGACCAACTGGCAGCTCTGCAGCAGAGCCGAAATAGCGTTATTTAAAAAGAATGACTTCACTGGAAAGGTCTACAAAGTGTGCCTGGCTCCGCGGCTCGGCCTGGGAACTACTTGTTTTTACCTAAGCTAACAATTTTGGTGGAGACCTCTGTTCTCCTTCAGGACCCCGCTGATACACATGCCGTGCGGGTCCGCTACCAAGACCCAGAGACGCTCGTCTAGACCTTCAAAAAGATTACCCGCCGCCACGCCGAACGGGAGGCCTTCGCCACGTGGTGCAGCTGCGCGTGTAGACACGGGTCCTTCCGACTCCTTTGGACCCGACTCTCGGGAGTATTCGGTACCTACGGCTTTGAGACACATGGCGTCTCAGACAACCGACCTGGATTCAGCAGCATGGCCGACATGAAGGAACTTTTCAACGATCTAAAAGCATCCTTTCACCGGGATATGAAGGAGCTCAAGTCGGATGTCTCTCAATTGGGCCATAGGGTGCAGTCTCTGGAAACAGACCACACTACCTATAAAGATCAGCTTCTGGCACTGGAACAACGTATTTCAGAACAGCAGGATACAATTTCTACCCTACAATATAGGTTAGACGACCTAGACAACAGAGGGCGTCGATGCAATTTACGTTTGAAAAACTTGCCCGAGTCCATCCTACCTAAGCAACTCGAACAGGCCCCACAAGTTAATTTTTCGGAAGATTCTGAACAAGCCTGACACATACGAAATTCGCCTCGATAGAACCCATAGAGCCCTAGGGCGTAGAACAGGCCCACACCAGAGGCCTAGAGATATAATTTGCTGTCTCCACTATTTCAGAGAGAAAGAACAGATCCTCAGACGGAGTAGAGAAATAGAACCTCTGATATATGAGGGATCGGAATTTCAAATTTACAACGACTTATCGCCTTACACTCTCCAACAGAGAAGAGCATTTAAGCCCCTGACCAGTCACCTGGTTCGGCATCAGGTAAAGTACCATTGGGTGTTCCCCTTTAGTCTGCAAGCACAGAAGGGTGAGACAACGGCCTTCATCAGATCGCTAGAAGAAGCTGATACGTTTTGCACCGCTCTACAGATCCCACCCATGGCGGCTTCCCTGCGGGATTCTTGGGCCGAGGAGGCGGGCCCGTCCTCCGAAAACGGGTCTAGGAGTGAAGCCCCGCGAAGCACCCCGCACTGGAGTCCGAGAGGAGATGGTCCGAGCTCTCCAGCCTGACTTATATAAAGGATGATTTGTGACTTCTCTCACTCTGGATGGAACATTTCTCCTATACGCCATGCTCATGAGACTTGCCCCTGCCGGATGATCCCCTGGCTTGCCTTTGCTCAGCGCCGGACCCACACTATTCCATCTCTCACAGAAACTTGCCTGGCCGGTGGCCTGCATTGTTCTACGGCTAATGCCGGTACGAATGAAGGTAGAGAGGTTTGTGGGAGGTGGTGGGTCACTCTTGAGGATATTTAGAAGGGTTCAGTTTCAACCACTATGTACCTGATTTGTTACATTTAATATACTGTATCTTCTGCTGCACTTTGGAGATGATGTTGGAGGGGGAGACGTTGGAATGGGCCCCTTCGGGCGATGGTGACCTTTTTCTCTGTCGTGTGGAGGGGTCCACTCTGACGTACTGGGGGAGGAAGGTGGGGACTGGTTAGCTGGGTAGTTGGGCACGCGACGGGCGGGCCTGAGTGTGCAGCCATTGGTCACCCCCTTGGTTACTTGCCTATATGGGTTATTTGGCCTGTGGGGGTGGTTGCAGTCGTGCGCCTGAGTGGGCAGTGTTATGAGGAAATAAGGGATTGTCTTTGTGGTCCTCGAGCCATTATGAAGCTATTCACGAGTTGACACTGCCTACTGTACTAGACAGGGGCGACTGGTGTGCTGGGCGTGCGGGGCTGCCGCTCCGGATTCTTCCCCCCTTGTTTTGGGGGGGGGGGGGTCTGGAGGGGGGTCCTGTGCGCTTGAGTACACGAGGCTATACACCGGTAGTCTGGATGGGGGTGGATTGGGTTTGGTGCTGTCCTTATTGCCCAGACTTTTTTGCTTCACGTTAGCAGTTTGGACCTTCTTGGGCAACGGCCCCGCTGGGCGTCCTAGTTGGGGCCGCGGTTCGAGACGCGAGCATGGTCTAGAGTATGGGGGTTGCACACGTTCATTACTCTTATGCCTTATAGCTTTGGAGGTCGCTGTGCTCAGTTGGATACCTCCTTTTGGGGTCATTGTTTACAGTTACCAAATTGTTGATGTATTAAGATGTACTGTTATGTTCCCAGGCTGGGCTGACTTGGCCTAGCCTTATTCTGATGTTACTCATCAGCGTACTTTTTAGTGCGCTTGTCTCTCCCTTAGGGCACTTCCCCCAGTGCCCGTTGGGAGACACCTCTGGTTTGAAGTTTTTCTCTTCTTTCCTTCTATTTCTTTCTTTCAGTTATGCTCAGCTTTTGGCTTTTCTCTTCCCTTAATTCTCTTAGTCCATTTCTCTATTACCCGTTCCCTTGTTTTCCCTTCCCTTTTGTCTACTTCCTACGTCTGGGGGGACTCTCGCTTTTGCCTTTTGCGCTACTTCCATGATTTACACTATGGCTGAATCTTTGCTGTTGAAATGCTGTTCCCTTAACGTACATGGATTGAATGTCCCTGAGAAAAGAAGCATGTTGCTGAGGGAAATGATTAAGAAAGAAGTACGGGTTCTGTTCTTACAGGAGACACACTTCCGCAGAGGTTCCCACCCTGCTTTGGCTCCCATCATTACCCGTTTCAATGGCATTCCACATCGGAGTCTAAGACTAGGGGTGCCTCGATTTTCCTACACCGCTCTGTGCCCTGGACTGCCATAGACAGTTTCTGTGACCCTTTGGGGCGATTTGTAATGGTCAAGGGTGTCCTTTGGGACACCAAAATTACATTAGTGAATGCTTATTTCCCGAATGAGAAACAGGGCAATTTTTTGTCGGACCTCCTTAATCAGCTAGATGCCTTTCACGAGGGTGTCTTGCTCTTTGGTGGTGATCTAAATTTCCCTTTGGACCCCTCTATAGACTGTAACCCCCCTCATTCTTCTTTTAAAAAAATCAGTAGTTGAATCCTTTAACGCCACCCTTCATCGTCACCACCTTCTTGATATTTGGCGTTTAGAACATCCTTCTGATAGAGATTTCACTTTCTTTTCTCATGCCCATAATAAATATTCCAGGATCGACCTTTTCCTATGTGATCAGTACTCACTAAGCTTCTTACGTAACCCAAGGATTGGAGACATCACCTGGTCTGATCACAGTCCTGTGTTCATAGATTTATCTCTCCCAAATAGCAAGAAAGGTGTCTCCATGTGGAGACTTAACGAGTTACTCCTGTCTGACTCTGCTGGGAAAGACAGAATAGAACACACTTTGCAGAACTATTTTCGTGAAAACGCTACTACTGATGTTCCTCCACCGATTTGGTGGGAGGCACATAAAGCTGTTATTCGTGGAGAATTCACTAAAATGGGGGCTCATAGGAAACGGGAGAAGGCTAGAGAGTTACAGACTTTATTGGCCCGCCTTTCTGATCTAGAGCGTGTCCATAAGTCTTCCTTGGACCCAGGGGTAGGTAGAGATGTCCTCCGGCTACGACAGGAGGTCTCAGCTCTCCTCAAGTCTTCAGTACATAAATCCTATATGTGGTATAAATACCAGGCTTACCTACAGGGCAATAAGTCTGGGAAACTCCTGGCGAGAGTAGTAAGGAAAAAGCTCAGAATGTGTACGGTCAGGAGGATCAAAGATCCTCAGGGAAACTCCTTGGTTCGCAGTGATCACATAGCAAACTCTTTTAAGACTTTTTATGCCTCTCTGTATAACCTCTCTGTACCCCCGGCGGACGCATCAGGTCGCAACCGGGAGGAGCTTTTGAGATCCTTTCTGCAGCGTTTCGTAAAAACGAAATTGTCGGAGGCTGCGGTTATATCCTTAGAATGTGCCTTTACAGTAGATGAGATTTGTAAGGCGATCCGACAATTGCCGATGGGGAAGAGTCCTGGCCCCGATGGATTACCAGCTTGTTATTATAAGACGTTCTCTCACATCTTATCGCACTGGATGTCAATCTCTTTTAACTCCATTTCTGCCTCCTCGGCTTTCCCACCTCAGGCGACTGAGGCTCACATTACTGTGATTTATAAAGGGGGGAAGGATCCTGAGAGTTGCGCTAGTTATAGACCAATTTCTTTGCAAAATGTAGACCTTAAATTGTTTGCTAGGCTTTTGGCGTTGAGGCTTAGAGAGTTCATACCTACTTTGATTCATACGGATCAAGTTGGATTTGTGTCCAGCCGCCAAGCGAAGGATAACAACTCGCATTGTCTCGATTCTCCACCGTGTATCGATTACTAGGGTCCCTACAATATTCCTCTCTTTAGACTCAGAGAAAGCCTTTGACAGGGTACATTGGGGGTTTCTATTTGGGGTCCTTGACTCAATAGGGATGGGTCCTAGATTTCGTAATTGGATTCAGGCGTTATATACAAACCCTACTGCTAGGGTTAAGGTAAATAGGTTGCTTTCTGCTCCCTTTCCCATCTTAAATGGTACTAGACAGGGGTGTCCTTTATCACCCTTGCTTTATGTACTAGTCCTGGAACCTCTTTTGAATGCAATTAGATCTCATCCGGATGTCAAAGGAGTGCCGGGTCCTAATAGAGACTTTACAGTCTCAGGTTTTGCGGACGACATCTTGCTTACCTTGACGGACCCAGTTGTCTCTCTGAGGGCCGTGATGTCTCTGGTGGACGAATATGGCTCTCTCTCTAATTCACGAATCAACACTTCGAAATCCGAAATCTTGAATGTTGGGCTGGACTCTCAACTCTGTAGAGCCCTACAAGCGGAATTTCAATTTATGTGGCCCTCGTCACACATTACTTACCTTGGGGTGCGTATTCCATCCTCTATCTCCTCCATTTACGCTCTTAATTATGCTCCATTGCTGGGGTCTATTTCCGACAATTTACGGTCTTGGAATGATTTACATATATCCTGGTTTGGGCGCATAAATGTGATAAGGATGATTATCCTGCCACGTGTCTTATATCTATTTCAGACTTTGCCGATCAGTCTCCCCAAAGCCTTCTTTCGCTCACTTCACTCGATACTCTTCAAATTTGTCTGGCAGAAGACGAATCCGCATTGTGGAAGAAAATTACTGATGGCCCCTAGGAGGGAAGGTGGTTTGGCTTTTCCGGATTTTCAACGTTACCATGAAGCATGTGTGCTTACCAATTTGGTGGACCTGATGCATGGTGGCACGCAGACTGACTGGTCGCATATTTCTCTACAGTCGTACCCACAGCTAGACCCAAAGCAGCTGCCTTTTATACCGAGGGCCAAGATCCCTAGTGCCTTGTTGCAGTGTCCTATTTTTGGCCCAATTTTGTGCCTTTGGAGGAGAGGAGATCGTAGAGGTTGGACAGCCTATCCTTCGCCACTTCTGGCCATACGAGGCAACCTGGACTTTCCCCCGGGCATGGAAGCAGGAGCGTTCAGATGTTGGGAGACCCAAGGACTGGGACACATCGCCTCGCTGTTTGAGGGGGGGGAACCTATTCTGTTCAATGACCTGGTGCGGTCGAAAGGGATCCCGGGGTCAGAATGGTGGAGATACTTACAAATTAGGCACTATATGCAACGTTTATTACGTCATGGACCAGTGGTCAGACCCCTGTCACCTATGGAAAGGTTTTTAGTCACGGATATAAGTCGGTCCGGTTTACTTTCCAAGGTATATAAACTTTTAGGAGATGGCGACACTCAAGACCTTCCAGGTTTTGCCTCTGTTTGGAGTAGAGAATTGCAGGTTCCTATGTTGGAAAAGCAAGACGTATGGAGAAGCATTTTTGGCCTGATGGATCCCGAGGGATGTTCCTTCCCAAGAAGGGTTTTACAAATTAATCACTAGATGGTACCTGACGCCCTCTCGTCTAGCAAAGATGGGGTGTGGAGTGCCGGATGTGTGCTGGAGATGTGGGGAGACGGGAGGTACAATGACACATATCTGGTGGACTTGTGTACTGATTGCAACTTATTGGTCCAAGATTGAAGGTGTTCTCGGTGAGGTGCTGGGTTTTCCTGTCCCGGGAGATCCTCTTCTCTTTCTATTTTCCCTGAGTTCTACCTTCCCTGCTGGGAAATTTCCATTACTTCATTTCATGCTGACTGCAGCTTGATTGACCATTGCCTCGTCCTGGAGGGCCCAGACAGTCCCTTCTCTGGAAAGCTGGAGGGGAAGGGTCAATCACTTCAGAGATATGGAGAAATTACATGCTTATTCGTTGAGTAGGGCTGGGGACTACAGAGCGGTGTGGGAGTTTTGGGACAGGTCCTCATGGGCCTTCTCTGCTCCCTCTGCTATAGCAATTTCGACTTGAGACAGCACAGGCCTCTAGTTGTGGGACTATTTCTCAGCGCTGTTGGCGGTGGCCGAAGCAAGACTCCCCCTAGTCCCCCCCTTCCCTCCAGATCCCCTCCTCCTTCCTACCTCTTTCCCCTTACTTTGCTCATCTAGCTTTTTACTCTCTTTCTTTAGTTCTCTTTCTGACTCACCTATCTTCCTTTAATTTCTTTCATAACCTTGACACAGTTTGCTCCTCTTTCTCTAATGTTACTTCCGTTATCTTCCTAGCCTAGTGGCCTTTAATTATTCAACGCTGCTAAATACATCACCCTCGCATTGTCCACGTGTCTAAGCAATGCCCTGATGACAGTGTAGTCTAGTGGTATCAAAGGGTCTTGATGGACTTTAGGGCAGTATAATAGCTCTTGCATCACATATGTCTTACGCATTGAATTGTACTCTGATAAGCCTTGTTATACACACACTGTATTTTTAGCTACTGGAATTGTTTTTTTTTCTGGAGTTGTAATTTCATATGTCTTTCATTGATATGAAAATGTATCGTTTTGATTTACCCAATAAAGATTTAAAAAAAAAAAAAAAATTATTTTAAATAACGCGACTGCAGCTCTGCTGAAGAGCCTCCTCGTGTTGGCCGACATGGATCTCCTGCTGAACGAGAAACTTTCAACGCGAATCTCTCTCAAACCATAGCGGTTTGAGAGATAGGATTTGTTGCATATAGTTGAACTTTTTAAGCACTACAAAACGATAAAGATTTTTTCTGGGACATTATTAACACTTTAAAGGCTGGATGAAAATCATACTTAAAATCATAGTATGTGGTTTAACCCTTTAAGGACCAAAGAAGATGTGCAGCACAACAACCCTCTGGTCCTTAAACCGATAACATAGCATTTAACTGCCCTAAGGTGTTCAAGCTAATACAAACAAAAACCATAGGCACTTGGATTAAAGGAAAATGGTCAATTGATCTTGTTAAATTAACCTGAAATTATGTTCCAAACCACTAAGAATTGCCTCCTGATCTGTGTTATGAATGGAGTGGGAGGAAAGGAAGGACTGGCAGAGGAGGGGAAAAAAAAAGGGAAGGGGGCTGTTGTAAAGATGGAAACTCTTTTAGAACCTGCTGTTTTAAGGCCCGTGGGCAACACTGATGCTTTGGATATGTTGTCTGTACTGAAAGGTATGCTGTGGAAGATGTGGAAGTGGTGGCTTTCACCTCACATAAATGCACCAAAGGCCGGCAAGTTGCAAGTTCATGCTGCATATAGACCTGTCCATCTGAACACCCCACAACCATGTTGTAATAATGTGAGGAGGAAAGCAGATGGCGGTGAGAAAAAGAACACTGGACATGTAACAATAGCAGGGTGCTGCTACAGTTTTATCACTTGTGTGTAAGGAGACACCATCATTTCAGATCAGTTATCTCAATTATATACACAATGTGTCAAACTCATAATTTCAAGTGGTCACCTCAATGAATGGCGAGCCAATATACATCATCCAAACAACCTGCTTGTGCCAAGAAGGAACTCTTGATATATAGTTCTACAATAATCACTTACTGTGGTCATAACCTGGGTCCAGCTTCTCCTTTTTCACCTTGCGTGACTCTGTGTCCTTTGTGGACTTGGTCCTGCCTTCTCTATCTCGTGGCCTGTCTCGGTCTCTCTCTCGTGAACGTTTACGTCTCTCCCTATCTCGCTCTTTATGCTTGTGCTTCTTATGCTCCCGATGGCGCTCATCCCCTCCGACTGCTGCTGCTGAAACATCTCGATCACGCTCTTTCTCCTTATGTTTCTTAGAGGAGCCCATGGCTGAAGGAGAGGTGGAAAATTGGGAAAGATTTAGATTGCATGCACACATGGATTAGATATTCAAGCCAAAAATACTTTTTAAAAGGAGCCTAATCTTCTTGAATGGCTTTAAGCCCTGACAATTCTTGTATATATGTGTACATATTATATTTATTAAGACCCAGTGAGATAAGCTCAGTTGGTTAATGCACCAGCTGCAGAATCTGCCAACCCACACTGGACCAGCATGGCAGATTACAATCCATACCCGCAGCTTTATGAGGAAGCCTTCATCCTGCAGTGGACTACTGAGATTATATTTATAATATATATTTAATACATATTCTTAATTCAGAAATATAGATAGCTAAAGATAAAGATAGCTAGATAGATAAAAATAGATAGATAGATAGATAGATAAAGACAAAGATAGCTAAAGAAAGATAGATAAAGATAGACAGCTAAAGATAGATAGATAGATAGATATAGATAGATAGACACAATATATAAATAAGAGGGAGGAACTTTAAATGACCTTGTAAAAACAAATATGGAAATTAAAGAATTAGTTACTCTCATACTCACAATCAGAGTAGGTTTCATTCATTGGGTTGGATTATATTTCAAGAGTGTGATCAGGATACTAACATTTAGCTATACCAAAAGTGGAATGGCGTTTGGAGTACATTGACATTATACCTTAAGTGTAGGTATGTTATCTATTTATTGAGGTGCCCATGTGGGGTGGTCTATTTTGGGGAAATTACCCAAAACAGGAAGAGCTTTTTCTCCCAACATAGTCTAGGTAGGAAGAAATTGCTAGTACCAGTCAATTTCTTAGAAACAATGAGAAAAGTGTCTCAGACCAAATTTCAGAAAACTAAAGAAAGTGGCCGTTTACAAAGTTAGAGATAGTAATGACTCACTAGAAATTAAGATTTGATTATTCCTTATAATTTGTAATAACTCTCTGTACTATTTTCAACTATTGCTCCTGACTCTACCAGTAGTGCTGTTTATTGAATCAACGTTTCGACCTAAACTCAGGTCTTTATCAAGATTACAGTGAAAGTGTAAGAGCACCGTTATATACCCAAGACAGTAATTGAAATTGGTGCCAAGTGACATCACCGGGGGAGGATAAAAGGTCACCAAAATTACCATAAACAATGTATATGAGAAATAATATATACAAAAATGCAATAATAAACAAGACCACCAAAATCAAATGTGTGGAAGTTAATGAAAAATAAGTAAATGCAGATAATAATACATATGTACAAGTTTGGTGGTATTGCAACAGTACAGCAGCATCACTTGGGGGTATTGCTGTATACCAAAACATCGCAACGCTTATGTCTACTAAATATCGGACACTTTATGGTTGGGTGTTGGTATTTCACAAAATCCTCCGTGTGCTAGATGTAACTAGTTGGATAAACACGGATAATTTAAACCTTAAGTGTGAATGGGAATTGAAACAAAGTATACACTCTAGTCTCGCTACTAGTACAATATAGTTTGTAACTAAATGTGGCATACATAAATAATGAACAGTAATAGTAGTAATATGGATACTTAAAAAAATCAAACAGCAAAAAATAAAAAATATAAAGGGAAAAATAAACGGAAAAATTAGCAAACATAATGTATATGGACAAGCAGCATTGACATCAATTAACGGGGATCCCTCAATAATGATCACAGTATTGCTACAAGCAAAATCTACTCCACAATACAGCGATTTCACTTACTAGTGGAGTATCAATCTTGTAGTTATATCACAGAGATAATTCCATATGATCTAATAATAAGGGTAGCATTAGCGACAGATACATCCAGCAACACTGTACAATAATCCTGTGTCACCATGTAATGTCGCCATACGTAAAGCGCTTGGGGGTTGTAGGTGTCCTGGAATGCTGGGTGCTGCGATGAACACTTGGCCAGGATTCATAGCGGCAAGCAAATCGAGGAAAGATAAGAATCATGCTGTGCTTAGGAGAACAGAGGATTCTGCCACAATGCAACCGTGTGTAAGGCAAGTCACACTACATTAAAAACAAAAAAAGGTATAAAACTTAAAGATTAAAAGAGGAGAAGCAAGTTCTCAGTCCTCCAGCTAGGTAGGACCAATATAACTGAAGCCATGAAGGAAGCAAAAGCCTTTTAAAGATTTTCATTGGTCTTACCAGCTGAAAGGCGTAGCCAATAGCCCACAGTCTATGCCGTGGATCTGACACAGAGGAAAACAGCATTTGTAACACTCTTGGTGTGTATGACGGAAATAGGAATGGAAATTCTGCCAGGATTTGGATGCTGAAGCAACTATCCACCATTATCAGTTTCATACAACGGGGCATATGTTACAAATACAAAAATGGAGCAATTCTGGGGCAAACATAGTAACATAGTAAATTAGGTTGAATAAAGACACAAGTCAATCAAGTTCAATCATTGCCTCATACCCTAGTGACATGAGAACTGTATAGCTAGCCTGCTACCAAATAAGTTAGTCTTTTTCAGATCTTCCTGATCTGCCTACTAATAAACAGTATAACCCTATATGTTCTCTTTTGAAAGAAATGCATCTAATATTTTTTTAATGTATCCATTGTATCTGCCATAACCACCTCCTTAGGCAAATAATTCTACAATTTAACAGACCTTACTGTAAAAAAACCCTTCCTCTGCTGGTCTAAACCTCCTTTCCTCTAATCTCAAGGGATGTCCCCTGGTCACCTGATCAGGCCTTGGAATAAATAGCTCACCGCAGAGATCCATGTATTGACCTCTCAAACACTTGTACAATGTGACAAGTTCTCATCTTAGTCGTCTTTTCTCTAGAGTAAATGCACCAAAATTCCCACTGCTTTAAATACCGCTTTAACCCCTATGAATGCCAAGGGGGTAAATGCTCAATTTAAACTAAGAGTAATTTGCATTGCTCCCTAAGGTACAGGTGGCATGCACAAGAATTGCACCACTTTTTTTTCACTACTCCAACCTCGCTGTTTATTCAGGTTATGTCCTGATAAGTTATCACAAGATGAATCACTGGGAATCAATAATGAAGACAATATTCTGAAAGTCAAGTGATTACAAAGTATACAAGTGTCCAATTGTACACGCAATCAGTTGTAGTCATCACTTATCCACTGCATATATGTCAAGAATGCCTCAAATGCAGTTTTCCCACTAGGCATTAGAGGCAATGTGCCAAGCACAGAACTTACCTAATGTTTGGGGGACAGAGACAATTTTAAAGGGGAACATTCACATCAGAAAAAGTTTTTACCATATGTTTAATTGTAACTATTATTAGGAAATGTGCTTACTTTTTTTATTTACGTACTTTTTAAGATAATTAATCTTCAAGCAGTGCATTTCCACATAATGTGGCATGCTGAATCTTCGGCACAGCTCTTCAAGACTTCCCAGTGCTACTTCATTCTCCTCCCACATATAGGTGATATCACATTGGTATGCAGCTCAGTATAATGATAATTGGAGCTTGCTGTAACGATAAAATCGATTCACACCACACAGAAGGGAAGTACAAATGTGCTCCCTGGGGCAGCTGGGAGGGAGGTGGGTGGAGAATGAAACAGCACTGGGAAGTCCTGAAGAGCTGTGCTGAAGATTCAGCATGTCGCATTACGCGGAAGTGCACAGCTTGAAGATTAAATATCTTAAAAAATACAAAAAGAGCAAACACGTTCCCTAATACTAGTTACATAAATAATGGAAAAAACTTTTTCTGATGTGAATGTTCCCCTTTAAGCAGAAGGTGTTGTATATACCTCTACTGCTCCTCTATTTCTTCACTCTGATACTACCTAGCTTTAAGCATCTGTAGTATTGTCCGCGGTATGTTTAGTCTTCACCTGGCTCATTAGCCTTTATCAGCCACATAAAGGCAAATTTGACATTGTATCTGTACATTTTTTTGGTGTGTTTTTTTTTTTGGGGGGGGGTTATTCCTATATATTTTATCATTAGATGTTTGGTTCACTATTCATTATTATTTTTGCACATTCGTGAGGATTATTTAGGGTCTATGTTCTTAAACTCTTCTCACCTTGATTTTGGTTTCGCAGACACCACAGCAATTGTGGCAATTTAGCGGGGTTGTTGGTGGATACATTTATTCGGAAAGGAACAGTGCATTGCTTTGATATATGCTAATATTGGGGTAATGGTTACCTATTGAGACAATATATTTGGAGGTATCATCTAGACATATGCTTTATATTTTTTATTGCAACACTTACTGTGATCCTGCATATACTCACCTTCATACAAACAGTCAACAAAGTTTAACTTGTAAAGTTAAAAGAGGTAACGGTCCATCTTTCAATGGATAAAAACGTATTTAAAAAAAGTTTTCTTAAGGCAAAAGGTCAGTGTTTGAATTTTTTTTAAATTGGGGAACACCAACAGTATACCATTCTGCGTCAGCTCTCAGCTACATTATACATGCACAGACCCTATCACAACTTGCATAATGCTGATGAGGTACAGCTTGGCACATCTATACCAAAGACATGTCTTCTCTATGGCAGGTCACCTCCTCTCTGTGCAGAAAGTACACTCAAGGAAACTACTACCACAGGCTGAGAAACACTTATCTAATGGGACCCCTTAGAAAACGTTCATGCAGTAAAATTAAAATACAACTACAGAATAACATGTAAAAAATAGCAAACATCCCATACAGAGATGCGTATTACCCTACAACTACACAAAGTATGTCAGTATTACAAAGCACAAATAAGTGAAAACACTCCAGGAAGTGTAACTGCAAACAATGAACATAATTAGAGATTGGTTCATACAGAGAGAGACTAGATTATAAGAGCCATGTGATTTAAAGTGTTATTACCAAATAGTTGTCGTTAAAGAGATTATCTCTAGCTGACCGATTTGTTTGTTGTATTTGATACTAACTCTTCATAAAGTAAAAGTATGGAGCTACCAAAACCACAGAAGTTTTTTCAGCATTTGAGTAGAAACCTGAGGTTTCAAATGTGCTTTATTTTATGAAAAAATATTCTGTTGATTATTTAAGAGTTATATATCATTAACTATAGCAAACAGAATGTTCAGGCACAACAGGGCACTCAACAACTTAAATGATAACAGATATAGTTACTGTACTGTATGCAGGGAGGAAAAAAAAAAAAAAAAAAAAAAAAAAACACACAGAATCATGGTCACCTAAAATTGTACTTTTGGCTCCTCAACTTCAGGAAATATTTTATACAAACACATCTACATATAATCCCCACCTCAAACGACACCACTGTTTTCACTGACGTCTAAACATCCTGTGTAAATACAAAAGTTTTATTTTTGCCCACCCCAACACGTATAACAATAAAAACTGAAAACAGTTGCGAAGCTTATATTAATCCCATTTTAAATTTTGAATGGTGTGGCTTCACAGCCAAATAGAAGGAACATAAATCAGCCTCAAATAATAAGTTTCTCAGCTACAGAGCAAGCACAGACCGAGTTCTAACGAAGACAACCAGGCCAATCCCCAAAAAACACTAGCATCGTCTTGCACATCGTATATACTGAGATGCAAGTGATTTTCCTAGCACTTCAATTGGCAATTGTTGTTTTAGGTGATATTGCTGACAGCATGACTGGTGGTTGGGGGATAACCAATAAATGTTATTACACTTCATGACCTATTGATAGGTGTTTATGCAACTAAGTAAATGGTTTAGAATATTAACTTTTTTTTTTATATAAGCAGACCAAATTGAAAGACACACACATAATTGGGTGTAAACGAGCACTGATTTGAGTTTTATTGCCGTGGAGCAATGAGAGACATATACATTTTACAAATTCTGATCCACTTTACACCAGGATAGAAAAGACGGGCAGAGGTATTTGGGTGTCAAAGAGGAGCTAAGCTGCTCCTGTCGCTGCCCCCACGTTGTTAGACTACAACTGCCATCATCCTCAGTCAGCTGGGGGAGGATAATAGGAATTGTGTTCCAACAACAGCTGGAAGGCTCGATCACCTATTTCTAATAAAGACCTAGGAGTGTATATACCTCTCTTTACTTAAACTTGTATTACAATTCCATAACCTCCCTTAGAATTCCACACCCGTGCTAGAGTCCATTTACCAGTGACAAACACCAACGTTTGTTTCTCATAAATATACAACTGAACCAAACACATTGTTGTCAACACTTACTTGTACTACCGTATCAGTTTCGTTATACAAGATGTCTACCACTACAGTCGCAGCATATACGTCACCACCCGTGTCGCCTTCGTAATTGCGTAATGTCGGTTTTTACCCGCCCACATAACTACTGTCTGAACAGCTTAGCCGTAACAATTGAGATCTATGTGATTTTCTGGTTCATGCGCCAGTCCCCGTAGAATAATATGACTTTTAATTTTGCACAACTGCATACCGTGGGTGGTTGATTCGAAGACAGGGCACGTGTGTATTGATAGCATACCTCCGAAGTATCACTGTTTCCCACCTTGTTGTCCCTCTTTTTACGAGATTAGATGTGTGTATGTAAGCGTATATAAAGGGTCCCTCCCTGGTCATTTGAAACGTTTGGAAGTGAATATGTAAATAGGCTACACGAATAAAGCGCCATACATTATTAACCACAGCAAATGCAGGAGGCTACTTGAGTAAAAATTATACCTTTGTTGGCAAAGAAGATCTATGATGAAAGGTTTCATGACAACTATGTCTCTTATTATTATGCCTGAAGAAGAGACCTGGGCTGGATACTATTAGCCCTGCTTTTTCAAAACAGGCAGTAGTGGTTTTGATAGCACATTTTACAATTCTGTAAACTGTACTGTTAAAACCACAAAAACTAGCAAAAATGTTCAACAGGTGTGCAAATTTCACCCAATGAACATTAACTAAAAATAGTCGCCTTTGCTATCCTATTACTTGCGGTGCCTTTGCCGCATGTTTAGGACACACTTAATGATGCAGATCCTGCACCGTGAGAAGGCAGACGCAGAGGCCAAAACAAGTGGTCAAAACCACAGGTATATGTTGGAAAACTGGTTTCCAACATATACTTGTGGTTGAAAAATAGAGAAATATTAACTTTATGAGCGCCAGTGGGGTATGTAACGTATTAAATAGCATTGTATACCCCACTGTCACTCATATCCCACCTGCCATCTTCTCTCTGCACACGACCTTCTGCTCTCCACAGCTCTTATCACATCTTCCCACTCCCGCCTACAGGACTTCTCCCGTGCTGCACCTCAGCTCTGGAATTCCCACCCCTACCCAATCAGCATACCTGGGAACTCTCCGGTTTTGCCCCGGAGACTCCGGATTTCAGACTGAATTACCTGGTCTCCGGGGCATAGGGTTGCCACCCGGCCGGTATTTTACCGGCACAGCCGGTAATTAGCACTGCTGAGCCGGTGCCGGTATAACCTCTATACCGGCCATTGAAAAGCCGGTATTACTGCTTTGCCCCGCTTCCCAGACCACTTTGGCAGCCTTTAACGATGTTGCCGACTAGGGCTGCAACAACTAATCGATTCGTTGAGCACCGATTAGTTGTGCAGCCCCACAGCCGCCGGATACTGCTGTCTTAGTTCCTGCACTGCCGACATCGGGAGCGCAACCACTCCAAATGCGGAGACGCCGCGTGGAGCGTGCAGGTATTTTCTTCCTCTGTTCTGAGGCCAGTTTAAAACTGGCGCCCAGACAGAGGAAGAAAACCCCTGCACACTCCATGCGGCGTCTCCGCGTTTGGAGTGGTTGCGCTCCGGATGTCGGCAGTGGAGGAAAGTGAAAACGAGGTATGGGAGAGAGAGAGAGACACAAGGGGGAGAGAAAGAGAGAAGTACACGGGGGAGAGAGGCACAAGGGGAGAGAGAAGTACATGGGGGTGAAAGAGGCACAAGGGGGTGAAAGAGGCACAAGGGGGAGCGAGAGTGAAGTACATGGGGGTGAAAGAGGCAAAAGGGGGAGCGAGAGTGAAGTACATGGGGGTGAAAGAGGCAAAAGGGGGAGAGAGAGAGAAGTACATGGGGAGAAAGAGGCAAAAGGGAGAGAGAGAAGTACATGGGGGTGAAAGAGGCAAAAGGGGGGGGAGAGAAGTACATGGGGGTGAAAGAGGCAAAAGGGGGAGAGAGAGAGAAGTACATGGGGAGAAAGAGGCAAAAGGGGGAGAGAGAGAGAGAAGTACATGGGGGTGAAAGAGGCAAAAGGGGGAGAGAGAGAGAAGTACATGGGGGAGAAAGAGAGAGGCAAAAGGGGGGGGGAGAGAGAAGTACATGGGGGAGAGAGAGGGAGAAGTACATGGGGGAGAAAGAGGCAAAAGGGGGAGAGAGAAGTACATGGGGGAGAAAGAGGCAAAAGGGGGAGAGAGAGAGAGAGAAGTACATGGGGGAGAAAGAGGCAAAAGGGGGAGAGAGAGAAGTACATGGGGGAGAAAGAGGCAAAAGGGGGGGAGAGAGAAGTACATGGGGGTGAAAGAGGCAAAAGGGGGAGAGAGAGAAGTACATGGGGGAGAAAGAGGCAAAAGGGGGAGAGAGAGAAGTACATGGGGGAGAAAGAGGCAAAAGGGGGAGAGAGAGAAGTACATGGGGGAGAAAGAGGCAAAAGGGGGAGAGAGAGAAGTACATGGGGGAGAAAGAGGCAAAAGGGGGAGAGAGAGAGAAGTACATGGGGGAGAAAGAGGCAAAAGGGGGAGAGAGAGAGAAGTACATGGGGGAGAAAGAGGCAAAAGGGGGAGAGAGAGAAGTACATGGGGAGAAAGAGGCAAAAGGGGGAGAGAGAGAAGTACATGGGGGAGAAAGAGGCAAAAGGGGGAGAGAGAGAGAAGTACATGGGGGAGAAAGAGGCAAAAGGGGGAGAGAGAGAGAAGTACATGGGGGAGAAAGAGGCAAAAGGGGGAGAGAGAGAAGTACATGGGGGAGAAAGAGGCAAAAGGGGGAGAGAGAGAAGTACATGGGGGAGAAAGAGGCAAAAGGGGGAGAGAGAAGTACATGGGGGAGAAAGAGGCAAAAGGGGGAGAGAGAGAGAAGTACATGGGGGAGAAAGAGGCAAAAGGGGGAGAGAGAGAGAAGTACATGGGGGAGAAAGAGGCAAAAGGGAGAGAGAGAGAAGTACATGGGGGAGAAAGAGGCAAAAGGGGGAGAGAGAGAAGTACATGGGGGAGAAAGAGGCAAAAGGGGGAGAGAGGAAGTACATGGGGGAGAAAGAGGCAAAAGGGGGAGAGAGAGAAGTACATGGGGGAGAAAGAGGCAAAAGGGGGAGAGAGAGAAGTACATGGGGGAGAAAGAGGCAAAAGGGGGAGAGAGAGAAGTACATGGGGGAGAAAGAGGCAAAAGGGGGAGAGAGAGAAGTACATGGGGAGAAAGAGGCAAAAGGGGGACAGAGAGAAGTACATGGGGGAGAAAGAGGCAAAAGGGGGAGAGAGAGAAGTACATGGGGGAGAGAGAGAAGTACATGGGGGGGGAGAGGCACAATGGGGAGAGAGAGAAGTACATGGGGGAGAGAGAGGCACAAGGGGGAGAGAAGTACATGGTGTGAAAGAGGCACAAGGGGGAGTGAGAGAAGTACATGGGGTGAAAGAGGCACAAGGGGGAGAGAGAGAAGTACATGGGGGAGAGAGAGGCACAAGGGGGAGAGAGAGAAGTACATGGGGGAGAGAGAGAAGTACATGGGGGAGAGAGAGGCACATGGGGGAGAGAGAGGCACAAGGGGGAGAGAGAGAAGTACATGGGGGAGAGAGAGGCACAAGGGGGAGAGAAGTATTTACTCAGTAGGAAATACTCTTGTGGGTTCTTCTTTGGTTCTAGGGCAGCTGCCAGCCTTTATGACATTATTACAAAGGGATTCTGCATTAACCTCCTTGGGAACCAGAGAGGTTAATGTTTGGAAATGTGTTTCATTCCCATCTAGGCCTCAAAGGCTTAACTGTGAGGTCTGATCACCTTTGTGTGTAGGGGATCCTTCACCACACTGGTCTGGGAGAGCTTAGTCTGAGAGAGAGTGAGTGAGTGCTTAGTCTGAGAGAAAGTGTGTGAGTGCTTAGTCTGAGAGAGAGTGTGTGAGTGCTTAGTCTGAGAGAGAGATTGCTTAGTCTGAGAGAGAGAGAGAGTGCTTAGTCTGAGAGAGAGAGAGAGAGAGTGCTTAGTCTGAGAGAGAGTATGTGTGCTTAGTCTGAGAGAGAGTGTGTGTATGTGCTTAGTCTGAGAGAGTGAGTGCTTAGTCTGAGAGTGGTCATACAACATTCTGCCCCTTTTGTGGCTCCTCCCTTTTGTAGCTCCTCCCTTTTGTGACTCCGCCCTCACCGACCCACAGCTATGGCCGGTATTTTTTTTAGGAAAAGGTGGCAACCCTACCGGGGCAACGTGTGGATCACCAGGTGGGCAGAGTTTAAATAGAAACTCTGGCCACTTGTGCTCCATCCCGCCTGGTTCCTCCCACTCCCCGCCCTCTTAGATACATTTTGCAGGGTTTTTTTTGTCCCACCCCCCCTCCGCGACTAAGCCCTGCTCCTTTTATGACGCGAATCGCGTCATTTTCCTCCCAGGTCGGCACTGACAGGGTTACCCTCCGGGTAGCCCTGTTTCAAAAGTTCCCAGGTATGCCAATCAGACTCTCACCCAGCCTTAAAATCTTCAGATGCTCCCTGAAGACTCACCTCTTCAGGGAAGCCTATCAACTGCCTACATAAACATTTTCACCAAGATTCACCCTTTGCTCATACCACTGCACTCAACAGTACTTCTCACTCCCACCCACTGACTGGCAGTTCATGTGGCAGGAGGCACTTAAACCCAATAGCAATTCCTCTGTGTCAAACCTACCTTCCACTAGACTGTAAGCTCTTACGAGCAGGGCCCTCTGATCCTTCTGTTCTCCACATCAGATTGTACTATTTAATACCTCTGTATGTCTATTCCCAATTGTACAGTGCTGCGGAATTAGTTGGCACTATATAAATACAGAATAATAATAGGGTTAATCCACAAAGTTTCACACATGTCCTGACAATTAAAAACTTACCAGTAATCCTGATGTCCAACAGGGTCGAGGCTAGCTCCTGCGTTTCTTCAGTCTTTTTTTCTTCCTCTGGTTTTCTTTCTTGTTTTCTTCTTGTAAAATATTATCCATTAGTGTTATGTCCTCTTAAAAAAAATACTCCCCCAAAGATCCTACCGTTAACTCTTTGAGCACCAGAGGGATAGCCCTCCAGAACTCAAAGGGTTACTATCGATGGCATCTTACTGTTATTATTAGATATAAATATTAATTGTCCTTATTCTGTGTCCATATGTGTATAATGTGAAAATCCTTTACCCCTTTGACAGTGGAAGGCATTTGGACCGGCACAGAGGGAGAGGGAGCCTTGTGATTTCTCGGTCATTTGCCCAAGTCAGAGTGCCGGAATTTTTAACCGAGACTGGCTTTTATATGCCAGTCTCAGTTCAAAATAAATTGTCAGTCTCCTATTGGCTGGTAAATGCTTGCACTCCTCCCAGCCAGTCAGCTTCTAGAGTGGGTGATGAAGAGTCCCGCTAGAAGCTGATTTGGCTGGGAGGTGTGCAAGCACTTCCCAGCCAATAGGAGAATGCCAATTATTTTGAACTGAGTCTGGCATATAAACGCTAGTGTGGTTCAAAATGACAGCACTCTGTCTCGGGCAACTGCCTGAGAGTTCACAAGGCTCCCTCTGTGCCGGTCTTAATACCTTCGGCCGGCAGCGGAGACAGCGACTGAGGCAAGGGGTAAAGGATTTTCACATTATACACATATGGACACAAAATAAGGACAATTGATATTTATATTTAATATTAACAGTAAGATGCCACCTAGACTAACCCTTTGAGCTCCAGAGGGCTACCCGTCTGCACTCAAAGGGTTAATGGTAGCATTTTTGGGGAAGTATTTATTTTTTTAAGAGGAAAAAACACTAATGGATGTTTTTTATTTTAACACAAAGCAGAAAGAAGATCAGAGAAGAAAAGAAGACTGAAGAAACAAGAAAGAAGGAAAGGTTAATGAAGAAGCTGGACAGCAGATGACAGGTGTTACATTTTCTGACTAGTTTTAGCTCACTTTCATTGTTTGACACTGTCAAACAACAACAGTTTATTTTTTCCTTTGATGTTCCCACAATTCGTGCTATTTAGTGCGATTTGTGGGAACAAAAAAACCATAAGGAGCATTTTGCCAAAACGTGAGTTTTGGCCAACAATGCTCTTTGTGCCATGTACCTCTCCAGCAATAGAATAGTTGGGGTACATGGTTGATTTTTTTGTACATACTGTATTTACTATAACCACCAGTTTCACCAGTGGAAATAGTATCGAGCCCCAGTTGTCTTGAAAGCTTGCATCCTAGAGTCACTCAGCCAATAAAGGTATCATTTTTACTGTGCTAGTGTCTGGCAACAGGAACTCAGAGGGCATGCTGGTCAAAAATTCATATAGGATGAGAACGCTCAGCATTTTAGTGAATCTAGTAGAGTTGCCAGATAATTCATTTAAAAGATACAAATATGAAAAATGCCTGCTGAAGAGCCATCAATTACTAGTAAACATGGGAACTCTTAGGGTTTTACCCTGAGACACAAAATATTGAACCAAATTTCAGGGTGAATGGCCACATTCTCAGGGTCGGAGAGTCTAGTGTTTCCTATTGATCTCCTAGCACAATCTACTGGAAGATCAATAACTGGGGGGACATCAGGAGAGGTCCTGATGTCCTCCCGCGAGGTCTGACAAGAAAAGAGAAAATAAAAATTTAAAAAAAAAATGAACCCAGTGAGTGCCGCAGGGGTCCCCAGTGCATTGGTTTGCAATGCATTGGAGACCCCTATGGCACTCACAAGGTCAATTCTTTTAGCCCATATTTTTTCACTAAGACCTCATTAGGGGACATCAGGAGGGGTCCTGAAGCCCCCTAATGAGGTCAATAAAAAAAAAAAAGAAGAAAAAAAATTAACCCTGTGAGTGCCACAGGGGAGGGGGTTCATTGCAGACACACACAGGAATGTTTTCACTATTTTGTAATCAGAGTTTGTTGGTGGATGTTAGGAGGGTTCCTGATGTCCCTCACAAGGTCTGATAATAAAAAAAATAATGAAAAAATAAAAAAATTAACTTGGCGAGTGCCACAGTGGAGGGGGTTCATTGCAGACACACACAGGAATTTTTTCACTATTTTGTAATGAGTTTGTTGGGGGACGTCAGAAGGGTTCCTGATGTCCCCCCACAAGGTCTGATAATAAAAAAAATAATGAAAAAATAAAAAAAATTAACTCGGCGAGTGCAGCAGGGGTCTCCAGCGCATTGCTTTGCAATGCTCTGGAGACCCCTGTGGCACTCACAGGGTCAGTTCTTTTGGGCAATTTTTTACTAAGACCTCATTGGGTACATCAGGAGGGGTCCTGATGCCCCCCAATGAGGTCTATAATAATAATAATAATAATAATAATAAAAAAAAAAAAAATTAACCCTGTGTGTGCCGGGGGAGGGGGGGACGAATGCAGATCCCCCCTCTCCTGTGGCACACACACAGGACTTTTTTTTGTATTACTTTGTATTCAGAGCTTGTTGGGTGGGTCCTGATGGCTCCCAACAAGCTATGAATAAAGAAGAATAAAAAAAAAATAAAAATATAACCCTCTGTGTGCCACAGGGGGTCCAATGTTTGCAATACATTACATACCCCTGTGGCAGACAAAGGATTGTTTTTTTTTTTTCATTTTTATTTTATTTAGAACTCATTGGGATGGCATCAGGAGTCCTGATGCCCCCAACAAGGTGTCAAAAAAAAATAAGGAAAACCATGTGTGCACCACAGGGGGGGTCCAACACACTGCTTTGCAATGCATTAGACCCCCGTGGCACAAACATTTATTTATTTTTTATTCTGCCCTTGTTGGGGGGTCATCAGGAATGGTCCTGATGTGCCAAAACAAGGTATGAATAAACAATAGTAAAATAATAAATTAGCCCTCTGTGTGCCACAGGGGGACAGCAATGCATTGTACAACCCCTGTGGCAGACAAAGGATTTTTCTTTTTTTTTCCCTCATTATTTTTTGTCAGATCTCATTGTGGGGCATGAGGAGGAGTTCTGATGCCCCTCAATGAGGTCTACACAAAAATATTTTGGGGGAAAAAAACACCAAAAAACCTGCATGTGCCACAGGTGGGTCCAACACACGTGCTTTGCAATGTACTGGACCCTATGTGGCACACACACACATTTGTTTCCCAATATTTTTTTATTCCGACATTGCTGAGGGGCATCAGAAGTGGTACTGATGTCCCCCCATGAGGTATGAATAAAAAATAATAGCAAAAAAAAATAACTCATTGTGTACAAGAGGGTGTCCAATGCATTGCAAAGTATTGTTCACCTCTGTGGCATGCACCCAAAATGCCTCCAATCTCTCCCCCCTACACGTTCCCTACCCACCAGCCTAGTTCCACAGCCCAGTGGCAGTCCCATCCCCCCCAGCCTGATTGCACTGCCTGCTGGTAGACCCAAGTGCCAGTACGCAGTGGATTCAGGCTGGGAATCAAACAGTGTATGTGGGGGACTTACAGTGCACACTTTGTACTCACAGATGCAAATTCCCTCCACCACCACTGCCATACTTGCTCACTGCCCACTGGTAGATATACCCACATACACAGCCTGACCCCTTGTCCTTCCCCCCACCTGGTTTCAATGGCAGTCACAATTCCTCACATACACTGCCTGATCACTAGTAGCAATAGAATCACACATACACTGTTTGCTTCCCCAACCTTGTTCCACTGGTAGCCACGATCCTGGCACCCAATATGGTATGTCAACCCACAGCAGTGGGGTACCATTTTTTTGTAGGCTGGCAGGAGGACCTTCTAGGAAATCCCATGGTGTTGAATTATTTTCATATCTTTGAAGTGACTGATTTGTAAAAAAAAAAAATAAAAAAAAAATATATATTTTTTTCTGTAGCACTACATTTTGGAAATAGTTGTGTACACTAACTTAGGGGTAGAAATGCAAGTGACCCTTCATTAGATGCGGCAGGTTATCTATCTCCAAAATGACATGGTTTCTCTACCTTTTTTTTACTTCTGTAGCTGATATAACCATTTTCATACATGTAAGGAATGTTTGAGAAAATGTTAGAGAAATCAGAGGTTGTAGTAGGTGTAGATTTGTACTTCTAGCATCCCTTACTATGTCATCTCATACCACTGGGGTGCCATTCTTCTCCTAAGACCACTACCTAAATAATACTGTTGGAAATCCCATAGTTTTCGGAAATCTCAATTACATCTGAAGGGACAGAAATGTAAAAAAAATGCAATTTTTGTTTCCTATGTTGCCTCATTCTGTAAACATTTATGCACACCAGGATTGGGGTAAGAAGGCAAGTGATCCCTCATTAGATGCGGCAGGTTATCTTCTTTCCAAATTGACATGGTGTCTCTACATTTTCTTCACTTCTTTAGCTGTTATAAAAATGTTCATACACACAGCGAATCTTTGAGAAAATGTTACAGAGATCGGAGGTTGTAGTAGATGTCGTTTTGTACTTCTAGCACCCCTTACGGTATGTCAACTAATACCAATGTCATTTTTCTTCTAAGAGCACTAGCTAATGTATACAGTTGGAAATCCCATTGTTTTCACAGATTTTTGTACACATTTATTCACACCAGGCTTTGGTTAGAAAGGCAACTGACCCCTCATTAGATGCGGCAGGTTGTCTTCTTTCCAAAATGGTATGGTTGGTATACTCTTTATTCACTTCTGTAGATGTTATAACCATTTTTGTACAGACAAGTAATGTTTGAGAACATTTTAAAAAACTAGAGCTTGTGGTAGGTGTGGTTTTGTACTTGTAGCACCCCCTAAGGTAGTTCAGTTCATACCAATATGGTGACATTTTTCTTCCAAGAGCACTAGCTAAAGAATACAGATGGTAATTCAATGGTTTTCACAGATTTCAGTACATTTGAAGGGGCAGAAATGTAAGAAAATGACATTATTTCTTATAGTGCCAACTTCTAAAAACATTTGGGCACACCAGGCTTGGGGTAAGAATGAAAGTCACATATCATTAGATGCGGCAGGTTGTCTTCATTCCGAAATGGCATGGTTTGTGTACCCTTTCTTCACTTCTATAGTTGTTAAAACCATTTTTTGTTCCGACAAGTAATGTTTGAGAAAATGTTAGGAAAATTAGAGGTTTCTGCGTGCAAGCGCCATTTTCAAAAGGGAAAATGGTGCTTGCACGCCAAAACTGGTCAAGGGTGTTGATATGAACATGTTTTAAATCTAAATAATAAATATATTTTTATAGGGCTCCCCGACTCCAGACCTCTTGGATTTGCTGTGTAGATTACTCTTTATACATCGATTGTGATAATGGATAATTACTCGACTGACAAATGGTGAACCGAAGGTGTTCCAGTCCACAGATTTGGACCTGAGAAGAGGTACCTAGTGGATGTTGCAGTCGGCTGGTGAGATTAATCCATTTATCTTCTATATTATTATTGTCAAGAACGTTTAAGAATGATACAAGTGTTGACCTGAAAGAAATAATGATGTACTCGACCTGCATGTCTCTTGAATTTTAACTCCAAGAGTTAGTGATTTCACAGATTTCAGTACATTTGAAGGGGCAGAAATGTATGAAAATGCCATTTTTTTCCTATAGTGCCAATTTCTGGAAACATTTGGGCACACCAGGCTTGGGGTAAGAAGGCAAGTCACCCTTCATTAGATGTGGCAGGTTGTCTTCTTTCCAAAATGGTATGGTTTGTGTACTCTTTCTTCACTTTTTTAGTTGATTTAACCATTTTTGTACAGACAAGTAATATTTGAGAAAATATTAGAAAAATCAGAGGTTGTGGTAGGTGTTGTTTTACACTTTTATCACCCCCTGAGGCTGGTCAACCCATACCAGTAGGGTGCTATTTTTTCCTAAGAGCACTAGCTAATGAATACAGTTGGAAATTCTATAGTTTTCACAGATTTCACTATATTCGAAGGGGCAGAAATGTCTGAAAATGCTTATGTTTTCCTATATTGCCACCTTCTGGAAACATTTGGGCACATCAGGCATGGGATAAGAAGGCAAGTCACCCCTCATTAGATGCAGCAGGTTGTTTTCTTTCCAAAATGGTATGGTTTGTGCACCCTTTCTTCCCTTTTGTAGTTGTTTTTACTATTTTTGTGTAATGTTTGAAAAATGTTTGAAAAAAATGTTAGAAAAGTCAGAGGTTGTGGTAGGTGTCGTTTGGCACTTCTATCAACCCCTGAGGTTGGTCAACTCATACCAAAATGGTGGCATTTTTCTCCTAGGAGCACTAGCTAATGAATACAGTTGGAAATTCCATAGTTTTCACAGATTTCAGTACATTTGAAGGGGCAGAAATGTAAGAAAATGCCATTTTTTCCTATTGTGCTATTTTCTGGAAACATTTGGGCACACCAGGCTTGGAATAAGAAGGCAAGTCACCCCTCATTAAATGTGACAGGTTGTTTTTTTTGTAAAATGGTATGGTTCTTGTGCCCTTTTTGTACCGATAAATAATGTTTGAGAACATGGTAGAAAAATTAGAGCTTGTGGTAGGTGTAGTTTTGTACTTGTAGCACCCCCTAAGGTAGTTCAGTTCATACCAATGAGGTGTCATTTTTCTCCTAAGAGCACTAGCTATGAATTCCTTAGTTTTCGCAGATTTCAGTACATTCGAAGAGGCAGAAATGTAAGAAAATGCAATTGTTTTCCTATAATGCCAATTTCTGAAATATTTGGGCACACCTAGCTTGGGTTAAGTAGGTAAGTCACCCTTCATTAGATATGGCAGATAGTCTTCTTTCCAAAATGGTATGGTTTGTGTAGCATTTCTTCACTTCTGTAGTTGTTATAACCATTTTTGTACAGACAAGTAATGTTTGAGAAAATGTTAGGAAAATTAGAGGTTGTAGTTGGTGTAGTTTTGTACTTTTAACACCCCTAAGGTAGGTCAACTTATACCAATGAAGTGTCATTGTGCTCCTAAGAGCACTAGGCAATCAATACAGTTGGAAATGTGATGGTTTTCACAGATTTCAGTACATTTGAAGGGGCAGAAATGTAAAAAAATTCCATTTTTTTCCTATAGTGCCAATTTTGGAAACATTTGGGCACACCAGGCTTGAGGTACGAAGGCAAGTCACCTTTCATTAGATGTGGCAGGTTGTCTTCTTTCCAAAATGGTATGGTTTGTGTTCTGTTTACTCACTTCTGTAGATGTTATAACCATTTTTTTACCGACAAGTAATGTTTGAGTGTCACGGTACAAACAAAACAGGAGTCAGACGGTACTTTGATAACCTTTATTACAAGTGTGATCACAGCAAACTCGCAGCAAGTGCAAGGAAGGAGCAGAGGGTGATCCAAGAAGCGAGCCTTTATCAGAAATAGGAGGATGCCACTAGGTTCCCAAACTGCTGAGACTAGGCCAAAGCCAATGGTAGTCTCAATAGCGAGATAGGCCTCCAAGTACCCTAATGATCTCCCCAAGGACTCACGCCTCCATTCCGATAAAGAAAGGCCGTCAAACAACGGAAGGCAGCGAGGGAGACTACTGACTCAAGCCTATAGTAATTGATGGAAAGGCAGTCTCACGCAAAGGAAGGCAACCAGAGCGACTACTGACTCACGCCTGCAGTCAGTAACGCTAGAGTCTACCAGAGCCCCAGGTCCGTACCAGACTGGATCTCTAACTACAAGGAGTGCCACACGGAGGGTAGTCAGACAGAGCCACAGGTCAGCACCAGCTAGGATGGTTAGACAAGCCAAGGGTCAAGGTACGCAACTGGTAGTCAGCCAGTGCCGCAGGTCTGCACCAGATTGGTTATCGGACTAGCCAAGGTCATACACTGAGCGAGTAGTCAGAAAGAGCCACAGGTCAGCACCAGAAGGGGAAGTCGGACAAGCCAGAGGTCATACACAGAACAGGTAGTCAACCAGAGCCGCAGATCTGCAGCAGGTTGGTTATCGGACAAGCCAGTATCATACACGGAACGAGTAGTCAGACAGAGCCATAGGTCAGCACCAGAACGGGTAGTCAGACAAACCAGGTCATGCACAGAGCACTAAACACAATGAACTGCACTGGACACCAACGAAAGGGTGACTGAACCCAGTGTCCATGCAGTTTATCAAGATCTGCCCCAAAGGAAGAGGAGGAGCACCAAATTGGTGTGGCTCCTTTAAATGGGACGCACGTCCATGCCTTTGGATGTGCACCCGAAAATGACATCATCCAGCCAGCCCGCCGAACACACAGTAGTGGCTGGAGCCGCAAGAATGGCAGAACGCGGCTGAGACGCCAGACAAGCAGAACGCGGCTGAGCCGCGAGGGGAGAGATGCGGTTGAGCCACCAGACGTAAGAATGCGGCTGGCTGGAGCAGCCACCGCAGGTCACGTTGTGCCAGTACTCTCCCCTCAGTAACCCCTCCTCTGCAGACAGGGACGTGGTCTTTCAGGATAGCGAGAGTGAAAGTTCCGGACCATAAAAGGGGCATGCACATCCTTAGAGGAAATCCATGAGCGCTTCTCCAGGCCGTAGCCCCTCCAGTGCATCAGGTGCTGCAATTGCCCCCTCACTCTTCGAGAATCCAGAATGGTTTGTACTTTATATTCGTCACGGTCTCCCACACGAATGGGGGCTGGGCGAACAGTATGGGCAGTATATAGGTTACAAATTAATGGTTTGTGCAGCGATACGTGGAAGACATTATGAATTTGCATCATAGCTGGAAGCTCACAAGCGAATGCTACAGGGTTGATTCTCCGGAGGATTCAGAATGGGCCAACAAAATGAGGGGCCAGTTTCCTATATGGCACCTGGAGGTTGAGATTGCGGGAAGACAGCCATACCCTTTCCCCCACCCGGAAGGCCAGTGCAGGTAATCGCCTACGGTCACCCTGCAGCTTTTGCTGTTGCATCGAACCACGTAGTGTATACTGTATTCGTACCCAAGAGGAGCTGAGCGCCCATAAATGCTCATCCAGAGCTGGAATCTCTTGCGCTTCAAAAATCTCATGAAGTGCGGAGGGTTGGAATCCATAGTCTATCAAGAATGGATAACTCTGTAAAGAAGAGTTAATAGCAAAATTTCTGGCAAACGCCACCCAGGGTAACAGAGCAGCCCAATTGTCATGGTGGTCGCTTAAAAATTATTCTAGGGCTTAATTAGACCTCTCTGCTGCGCCATTCGATTGGGGGTGGTATGCTGAGGAAAAGGCAAGCTGAATGCTCATCTGAGCACAAAAGCACCTCCAGAACCGGGACACAAACTGACTCCCTCTGTCGGATATAATCACTTTTGGTATACCATGTAGTCAGAATACTTCTTTAGCAAATACCTTGGTCAGCTCTTGAGCAGAAGGCAGCTTTTTGAGTGGTATGAAGTGGGCCATTTTGGAAAACATGTCTACGATCAAAAGAATAACCGTGTAGCCCATCGATGCAGGAAGTTCCACCGTGAAATCTATGGACAAATGAAACCTCGGACGTTCCCCATTAGTAATGGGTTGGAGGGGACCTAGGGGCAGATTTTGTGGCGATTTGCATTGGGTGCATGTGGGGCAAGCTGCCACAAAGGCATAACAGTCAGATCTCAAGCTAGGCCACCAAAATAAAAGAGAAATAGACTATATCAATGTATGGCCTGCTGTTTTTGATGTATGATATGTCTTCAGGAGTCTGGTGCGTAACTGGGCTGGTACAAAGCACCTCCCTCTAGGTTTTTCAGCTGGGGCTGAATCTTATGCCACCAAGATCTCCTCTTCCAATGGGGAGGTAATGCTGGTCTGAATTGTGGCAAGAATACGATCTGCTGGAATGATCGGCGTAAGAGATAACTCTTCCCGGGTATCGGAGGAATATTGGGAAGATAGGAAACAATGAAGTGGAACTGGCACAGAAACAGAGCCCATCTGGCCTGATGGGCTGACAAACATTTAGCTTTAGCTGACAAATAAGTCAGATTCTTGTGATCCGTGTATCACGGTGTCCGTGCTTTCGCTGGCGACATTGTTATGTCAAAACTATTTTCTGATTCTCTTTTATTGGCGACTGTGGATTGTCTCCGCCCAGCTAACCTTTTTATACTGAGCCCTGTCACTTCAGCGCTGCCCTTTCGTGGTGTACCAGTTGCCAGTGCTTGTTCCTGTTATTTGTGTGAATCCTGTGTATGACCCGGACTGTTTGACAATTCTGCCTGATTTACGTTCCTGCTCTGTGTACCGACCCGGCTTTGCTGACGTTCCTGCTCTGTGTACCGACCCGGCTTGGCTGACGTTCCTGCTCTGTGTACCGACACAGCTTGGATGACGCTCCTGCTCTGTGTACCGACACAGCTTGGATGACGCTCCTGCTCTGTGTACCGACCCAGACTGGCTGACGTTCCTGCTCTGTGTACCTACCCAGCCTAGCTGACGTTCCTGTTCTGTGTACCTCCCGGTACTATTACTACCAGTTGCCTGCCATTCGGAGGTCCTTCCTCCGTTACCATTGCTGTCTCTGACAGTCACTGTTGCCTCCATCTAGCACTACATGCAGCACTGCTCCGTGACCCTGCGTTACTACCTTGCGATGTTATCCTTTCACTACGGTGTTAGGTGTTGTGGTTGCACCCGGTATGCTTGACCTGCATGTTCTTACCTACCGAGGTTGGGTTGTCTCAGGGCGCCTCGGTTAGCCTCTGGTACTAGGCAGTATTGTCCAGGTCTGATCGTCCATTCACCTTTACGGTTTGGTGCTACAGAGTGTCAGGGTCACAGCTCTGCTCTGTCGTCCCGGAGTTTCCCGTGATTCTCAGTCTGTCAGTACCGTTTGTCCTCACTACACGGCAGTCTGCCTTTTTCATCTCTTCTCCCTTCCCCCTCACCATTTTCAGCTTTTCCTCGTATCTTCTCACGTCCTCTCGCAAGATTTCTCCAACATCTTGTTTTTACCTCACGTCAGCTATCGGAGCTCTTTCCTCAATGCAGCGTTGTCTCTTTCTGTCTGTTTCTTGGCGCTTGGAGAGAGTGAGTTTCTCCTTGCCTTTTTTTTCACCTCAGTTTATTCCCCTACATTGTTTTGAAGTGCATGAGTTCTGCTTCTAACATCAAATAAAGGTGAGCCCTTTATTTCTTTCCATTTTTCTCCTCTAAATACTACCATTTTGTTCAGGTGAGCCCCAATCATAAATTATACATTTAAATATATTATTTTTGACTCATAGGGTGATCCCCCCCTTTACCATCCTGCCTTATTACAGTGGGTGACCCCCACATTTTATTACCTCTCTACGTTTAAGTAGATAACTTACTGTTGTGGGTGACCCCCACACACTTATATTCCTTTGCTACATCAAATTTCCTAGGTGACCCCCATACACATTGCTACTCTTTGTCTAATATATATTAAATCTGTCTGGGTCTTAGTATATTATACTATATCTGTATTATGGATAAACAACAGAGATCTGCTTTAAATGCAGACAATATTCAGGATTTTATCAATGCTGCAGTCGCAGCATCTCTTGAAAAGGCTCTAGCCAAAGCTTTACCTCCGCTGTCTGCGGCCCAGTCTAATTCCTTCCCCTTGCAGTGGATGATACAGCCAAATCAGATAAATCTGAGTCTGGGGAACCTCAGTCCTCAAAAAGACACTGGAAGGGCTCTGTCTCAAAATTAAATCCTGAGAAAGGAAAAAATCCGGCCAAAAAAATCAAAACTGACCTCCGCCCCTGAGGCTTATGAGGTTTATAGATTGTCCTCAGATGAGGAGGAACCTGAATTTCCACCAGACCTGACCGAGGTGGACTCATGGCAGGCACAATTATCTGATCTTTCGGAGGAAGAGGAACTTTATGAAGTTCATCCTCATGATGAACATGTGATGGGTGAGCCCCGTCCCAATAAGGAACTTGCAATTGTTATGGAGACTTCAGACAGCGACCCTCTAGAAATCAAAGATTCCAGGGGTAACGTGATGTTTGATCCCCGTGGCCTTCGCCACCCCTGTTCTTCTGAATGGGTCCCTCGTCCTCATTTATCTAAATACCTACATTTTTGGCTCAGACATCCACTTGAAAAAGATGTTAGGGCTCGCCTAAAAGGTGACTGCCCACGCCACCTTATTCCAGACAAACGCCGGAATTTGATCCCACCATGATTACCTACATGGCTAAATCGGGAAGAGATCCCAGAAAGGGTCTCGAGAAAGGCTTGAAACTAGCACAAGATAAGTTGCTTGATGTCACTGACCCCATGGCCCAAATTCTGTATCTCGCAGACTCAGCACTCTCTTCAGACACTGCTTTGGATGCCCATTCCATCCGAGCGTGTATCTGTTTGGTTGGCAACGCCAACGTCGCTATCTCTAACGAGAGATGCAAGGCCGCTCTTCTTCGGATAGATCTGAAGCTTGCCGAATTAAGCGACAAAGAATTGGGCCTGTCAGCAAATGGGATGCTGTTTGGAGAACCCTTCTTAAAGAAACTACAACAGCATGTGAATATCTTTTCTTCCCTCAATAAAGCCCAAATTTCCCTGAAGAAGGTATTCAGACCTACCCCCCAAAGGGGTGTTTTTGGCAGGGCTGGTAGACAGCGGGGCCGTGTCTCCAGCCGCTTATGGCCTTCAGGCCCCAGAAACTTTTCTGCACAAACATTCTTCCAGTTTTCAAGAGGGGAATCACAGGAGCTCATGGATACCGAACCTGAGGAAGTTCCAGACCTTTCTCAGGTGAGTTTAACTGTTTTAATTACTTCTTTCCCTCAATTTTCCGCAGACAGACTCCCCCTTTGTCTAAAGAATTGGGCTCTTATCTCCTTGGACACCTGGATTCTCCAAACGGTTTGCGGCCATCGCATAGAATTCGTATCCACACCTCAACATGACTTCATACCGACTATCCATATGTCTCTTCATCATCAGGATCTCTTGCACAACGAACTGGTTACACTCCGAGACAAGGGAGCGATCCAAAGGGCTAACGATCACAGAGGTTTTTTTAGTCACATCTATGTAGTGACAAAAAAATCAGGAGAGTCCAAACCAGTCCAGACAAATTTGTCAAATACAGACATTTCAAAATGGAGGGTATTAATCTGCTCCAAGACCTTCTGTTGCAGGGCGATTGGTTCACTTGTTTGGATCTCAAAGACGCCTCCCTCTCAGTACCGATTCATCCTTCCAGTCGAAGATTCCTAAGATTTTTATGGAACAACGTCCCATGGGAATTCACATGCCTTCCTTTTGGGCTCAGCTCAGCCCCATGGTGCTTTACGAAGTTGCTCAAACCCGTTCTAGCCCATCTTCGGAAATCAGGCATTCGTTGCATCATATATCTAGATGACACCCTGTTCATCGGAACAGATGTTCTTCGTCTCAAGGCACAAACACAGTACACAGTCGAGTTTCTACAAAACCTGGGTTTTGTGATCAGCTGGGAGAAATTGACACTTTCTCCCTCTCAAACAATCAAATTTCTCAGCTTCGAGATAAATTCCGTATCCTGCACCCTCTGCCTCCCTCTCTCCAAGATTGTGGCCATCAGGAAAGAACTCAAACGCATACTTCGTTTGTCGGTCATTCCCTTACGCCTACTGGCCCGGATAGTATGTCTCCTTTCTTCGTCCATTCAGGCGATTTTTCCCGGCCCCCTCTACTACAGAGCTATGCAACGCCTGAAAGCCCAATTTCTGAGGAGAATGCCGTCTTACGACCAGCTGGTTCCTCTTTCCTCAGAGGTTTGCACGGAACTGCATTGGTGGCTTCTCCACGTGTAGGCATGGAACAGTCAAGCAATTTTTGGTACCATCCCAGACTTCGACATAAATTCGGACGACAGCCTTTGGGGTTGGGGAGCAACCTGCTCCGGAGTCTCCACCGGGGGAATTTGGACACACTTGGAGGAAGGTCTACACATCAGCTGTTTAGAGTTGATAACCGGATCTTTTGCTATTTGGTGCCTTGCCAAAAACCTGACGAACTGTTGCATCCTGCTTCGCATGGACAATGTCTCTTCAGTCCAGTACATAAACCACCTGGGGGGTGCCCGTTCGAGAATCCTTTCGGAAGTTACCAAGGAGATCTACCATTTCTGCTTCAAGAGGAATATCACCTTGCAGGCAGAATACCTTCCAGGCATCTCCAACCTAGAGGCGGACTGGTTCTTCAGACACTGGAGAGATTCCAGCGACTGGCTGCTTCACCGATCTCTTTTCCTTCAACTAGCTGAGATTCGGGGGCCTTTGGTCCTGGATCTTTTCGCTTCCCGCGTAAATCACCATTTTCCGGATTATTTCAGTTGGCTTCCAGATCCGAACTCCAAAGCAGTGGATGTCTTTCTCCAAACTTGGCCACAATCAGGCACCCACGCCTTCCCTTCCTTTGCTATGATCTCCCGAGAAATTCACTATCTCAGGATTCAAGGCTCGAATGTCACCTTGATAACTCCACTTTGGCTGAGTCAACCTTGGTTTCCGGACCTTCTGTGTCTCTCTTTCAAGGACCCTCTGTTGCTCCCATCCATTCCAAATATCCTGATGGATCCCAAGGGCAACTGGCATCCTCTAGTAATATAGAATCCCTTACGACTAGTAGCCTGGTCTCTTTTAGGGGATCTTGTAATGTCCTTGGCCTATCGAACTCGGCTCGTAGACTTCTTTGGGATTCGTGGGCCCCGGGAACTCGACGTTGCTACCTTTCAGCCTGGAGATCCTGGTCTAATTGGTGTGTGGGACAGAATATCGATCCCTTTACGGCCCCTGTTCCTTTAGTCCTCAATTTTCTTTCTTACCTCTGTGATGAAGGCAGATCTTATAGGACTATTAATGTCCATAGATCTGCTATCTCAGCCGCTCACGCTATGATTCAGGGTCTTCCCATCTGTCAGAACCCGTTGGTCTGTCGCATAATGCGTGGCATTAGACTCACTTTTCCTCCTCAACCCAGATATTCCTCTCTTTGGGACGTTTCCAAGATTCTGCAATTCTTACGGCCCGAGAATGAACTCCTCTCGCTCCGCCAGTTGTCCGCTAAGCTTGCAATTCTACTCTGCTTGATTTCTTTCCGCAGAGTTTCTGACATTCAGGCTTTCTATGTTGATAGTGTATCTTTTTCTCCAGAGGGTGTCGTTTTCTCTATTTCACGTTGCACTAAATCTAATTCAAAATATATATCCTATCTTTTCTTTCCATCAGAACCTAAACTCTGTGTCGCTTCAGTGCTTCGCTGTTATATAGATTGATCAGCTGCTGTTCATCCCTCCAACGCTAGACAGCTATTAATCTCGTATGTTCCTCCTTTTAAACCAGTTTCTACCCCAACTCTGTCTCGCTGGATCCGTTGGATTCTGTCACTTGCCGGCATTGACCCTACTTTCGGGGCCCACTCTGTCAGAGGGGCAGCTGCCTCGGCTGCTTTTCCTTTGGGTGCTTACTTATCCAATATCCTTCATTCAGCAGACTGGTCCCGCGAAAACACTTTTCGTATTTTCTGTTTTTGTCCTTCTAATCATCCTGGCTTATCCCTCTTTTCTGAGCATTAAAACTGCAAATATGAACCTCCTGTCAATGCATTAAAATTGTGGATTATCCTAGCTTCAGTGAAGAGATAATCTGAATATTTCCCTCCCTATCCAGAATAATGTTTTATTCCTTTTTCCCTCCCTTCTTTCTGATTTAGATACCTTTTTCTATAAATTTGAATTGTTGCACTGAATTGTCAATCAAGTTTTTCATTCATGCATGTTTTCATTTTATTGTATTTTGATATACTTTTCATTCAGTCCATTACATCAATACTATGACTTGTTTCTCTTGTTTTCCAGCCTAATTCATCTCTTTAGATCCAACTCCTCAACATCATGATGGATTCGGAGTCTCTGACTGAAGTGCTTCTGATCAACTTTTTCTTGAGATGTTACCCTTGATTCGTCTAGACGGATGTTTGTTTTTCCTTAGATGTTTCTTTTTTACATTGGACTCTGTTTTGTTTTGGTTCGCTAGAAGAAAGAGGAAATTGTTACATCTTACACAGCTTGTCATACTTTATCTTTCTTCTGATTGGTTGTAATCGTGTTGTTCTTTACTGCTATTGGAGGTGATGAGTAAAGAAAGTAAAGCAAATATTTGCCTCCTGTCATTATTAAAATTCAGATTATCTCTTCACTGAAGCTAGGATAATCCATAATTTATTCAGTCCACGTAAGTCAATGCATGGGCGCAGCTCCCCATCTTTTTTTTTTTACAAAAAAGAATTCTGCACCAGCCGGTGAGGTGGATTTGTGTATAATGCCCCTGGAAAGGGCGTCGGATACGTAGCCCTCCATGGCCTTTGTCTCCTGCACTGGTAGAGGATACACACGACCATTAGGAGGCATTGCTCCCAGAATCAGATCAATCCGGCAATCGTAAGGCCTCTGTGGAGGCAGAGCACCAGCTTGTGACTTGTTGAATACATCACTAAATGCCATATATTCCTCCGTCAGGATGGAGGTAGAAGTACACAATAGTCTCGTAGGACGTGCGAGACAAGCTATGGAGCAATGAGGTGCCCAAGACACAATGTCACAGTTGTGCCAATCAATCCTGGGTTTGTGTGTCTGAAGCCATGGGAATGTTACGGTTTTCTGACACACAGACCAGGATGTAACGTAAAATACACTTTATTGAAATAAAAATGAACAACACTGCCCCTAGGGGCTAGTAAAGTTAAGAACAGGCAAAATGAACAGAGGATGGAGTAAACTACAAACAGTAGTGCATAGAGGGTTAAGTGGAGCAACTGGTAAGGCTCAGGCTAGATTGGCCAACGCCCAGGGGATATATAGCAGTCTATGGTAACAGTCTTTAAATGTAGATCAGGAACTCAGGAAAAGCGCTGTAACACTCTTGAAGCTTAAACAGGATGAGCCCCTGTTGCTCTAAGCTGAGCCCGTACCACCACAGTGGGCTTATGAGGATTGCAACTGCCAATTTGATGTAACCAGAATAGGAATCGCCCTGAATGAGTATCGAGTAACCCTGCGTCTGCCACTGAAGTATGCCAGCCCTTGGGAGGCCACAGTAGAATGGAATTGCCCAAGCTATGAAGAGCCGATGCACAGAGTAGTGCAGTTGAGATAAAGCACTTTGAGCGAATGAGGTACTGCCCAGACACCCACAGGGTGTGACCCAGACCCAGTGTCAACCAGCGTGATCACGATGCTCACCGGGCATCGAACAGGCGGAGCTCTGCAAGGACTGGTATAGCGTAAAGCGGAGGCTCAAATGTGTTTAGGCTCAGAGAATCATCGGAGCTTGGCAATGAATCAAATGGCACGTAATCGGAGGCTACCGGCAGTGCAAGGGTTAATCTGGTACATTTGGAACAAACAATGCTCAACGAGAACAAGGCAGGCAACCTCGGCTGCAGCGTAATGAGCGAGGAAACAGAGAACAGTCAGAATGTCGCCAGCGCGACCGGAGTACACAGGAGCAGCAACCGGACAGGAGCAGTAACCGGACAGGAACAGTAGCCGGAACCGGATGACTGAGTCGCAGGAACACCACCGGAGAGTGGAGCAGTCACGGAGCAGGATCAGGAGCCAGAACCGGGTCGAATCACGGAGCGGAGTCGTCAGCCAGAGCCGGGTCGGATCACGGTGCCGGGTCGTCAGCCAGAGCCGGGTCAGTTCACGGTGCAGGGTCGTCAGCCAGAGCCGGGTCAGTTCCCGGTGCAGGGTCGTCAGCCAGAGCCGGGTCAGTTCACGGTGCAGGGTCGTCAGCCAGAGCCGGGTCAGATCACGGTGCAGGAACAGAAGGAGAGTCAGACTAGCCGGGTCGGTACACAGGAGACACTGGAGATCAATAACAAGGTGCAGCAACACAACACCACGAAAGGGCAATTGACAAGTGCCCAAGCCTCAGTATATAAAGGCACATCCTGGGCGGGCCAATCAGACTCCTCCAATGCAAATGTATACCTACAGAGATTGACAGGGAATCACGGGGACCGTGATAGTACCCCCCTCTCAAAGACCCCCTCCCCTGCCAGAGGGTCTAGGTTTACGGGGATATTTAGAGTGAAAGTTGCACATCAGTCGTGGAGCATGAAGATCCATATGATCTACCCAAGACCGCTCCTCAGGCCCATAACCTTTCCAGTGGACCAAATATTGCAACTTGCCTCTAAATCTCCTGGAGTCAATTATGCTCTGAATTTCGTATTCCTCTTGGCCTTGTACATTCACCGGCCCAGGAACCACCGGAGTGGTAGTATAACGGTTGCACACCAAGGGCTTAAGAAGGGACACATGAAACACATTATGAATACGCATAGCCCTGGGGAGCTCCAATGCGTATGCCACGGGGTTGACCTTGCGAATGATCTTAAAGGGACAAATGAACCGGGGAGCCAGTTTGTTTGAAGGTACTTGCAGGTTAAGATTCCTGGAGGAGAACCATACCCTGTCCCCAACCTCGTAGGAGACCGCTAGAAGGCGTCTGCGATTAGCATGCCGCTGATGTCTCAGGAAGGACTGACTGAGGGACCGTTGTACCTGTGCACAAGTGGAACGGAGCTGCTCCATGTGCTCATCCAGAGCCGGAATCTGTTGGGACTGAAATGAGTCCGGGAGTAGGCAGGGTTGGAACCCATAATTAACTAGGAACGGAGAACTCCCAGACGATGAATTAACCGCACAGTTCCTGGCAAACTCCGCCCATGGCAACAGGTCGGACCAGTTATCATGATGATCAGTCACGAAGCAGCGCAAATACTGCTCAAGTCCCTGATTGGCACGCTCAGCGGCCCCATTGGTCTGGGGATGGTAGACAGAGGAAAATGACAGTTGAATGCCCATCTGGCCACAGAATGCCCTCCAGAATCTAGACACAAACTGGCTTCCCCGATCAGACACTATCACACTAGGAACCCCGTGCAAGCGGAATACCTCCCTGGCGAAAATTACTGCCAATTCCTGGGCCGATGGGAGACCAGAGAGGGGCACGAAATGAGCCATTTTGGAGAACCTATCTACCACCATCAGAATGAAAGTGTAGCCCTTAGACAAAGGCAGCTCTCCCAAGAAATCAATGGAAATATGGGACCAGGGACGGTTGCCATTGGATACTGGCTGGAGTAACCCCACGGGGAGATGTCTGGGAGTTTTAGCACGGGCACAGATAGCACAGGCAGCGGTAAATGCGAAGCAATCTGCTCTCAGAGAAGGCCACCAGAATGTTCATGCCAATGACCAAACCAGCTGATCCCTGCCAATGTGCCCGGCTGCCTTAGATGAGTGATAGGTCTCGAGTAACTGGGTGCGAAATGGTTCGTCCACAAAACATCTGCCAACTGGGGTTTCAGGACGTGCCCGTGCATGTGAAGCCATGATTTGCTCCCCCAGTGGTGAAGTGATGTTGGTACGAATAGTGGCCAGGATCTTATCTGGCTGAATTATAGGCACTGGCGCTTCATCCCTCTCAATGTCTGTGCAGAATTGTCTGGAAAGTGCATCTGCTCTAATATTTTTGGACCCCGGCAAGTAGGAGACTATGAAATTAAATCTTGACAAGAAGAGAGCCCAACGAGCCTGGCGAGAAGACAGCCTTTTCGCCTCAGACAAGTAAATTAGATTTTTATGGTCAGTGAGAATTAAGACAGGGGTCCTAGTGCCTTCTAGGAGATGTCGCCATTCTTTCAAAGCCAAGATGATAGCCAACAATTCCCTATCACCAATTTCATAATGGCTTTGGGCACTAGACAGTTTTTTGGAAAAAAATCCGCATGGTCTCAGGTTACCTCCCTCCCTGGGTCGTTGGGAGAGAACTGCCCCTACCCCAACCTCGGAGGCATCAACTTCCAGGGTAAAAGGCAGAGTAGGATTAGGATGGCACAGAATAGGGGCAGATGCGAATGTCTGCTTGAGAGTAACAAAGGCCTGTTCAGCTGCCTCAGACCATTGAGAGGGATTTGCGCCCTTATGCGTTAAGTCAGAGAGAGGTTTAGTAATCATAGAAAAGTTCTGAATGAATTTTCTGTAATAGTTGGCAAAGCCCAGGAATCTTTGAATAGCTTTTAACCCCTAGGGTCGTGGCCAATTAAGGACTGCAGCCAACTTCTCTTGGTCCATAGCTATGCCATCTCTAGAAATCACGAAACCCAAAAAGGGTACTTGAGAACAGTGAAATTCACATTTTTCGAGTTTACAGAACAATTTGTTCTTGCGTAATCAAAGCAATACCTCAGAAACATCCTGTATATGCTGGGATAAATTAGCTGAGTGGATCAAAATATCGTCCAGATATACCACTACACAGGACTGTAACATATCGCGGAAGATATCGTTGATGAACTCTTGGAATACGGCAGGTGCATTACATAATCCGAATGGCATGACTAGGTATTCGTAGTGCCCGGACCTTGTATTGAAGGCTGTCTTCCACTCATCACCGGCCTTGATCCTTATTAAATTGTAGGCAGCTCATAAATCGAGTTTAGTAAAGATAGAGGAGCCTTTCAGCCTATCAAATAACTCTGTGATGAGTGGAATGGGGTAAGCATTTTTGGACATGATCTTATTGAGCCCACGGTAATCAATACAAGGTCGCAACTCGCCATTTTTCTTTTTCACAAAAAAGAACCCTGCACCTGCCGGAGAGGATGATTTGCGAATAATCCCTCTTTTGAGAGCATCCTCAATTTATTCCTCCATTGCCTTAGTCTCATCACATGACAATGGGTACGTCCTACCCCTCGGTGGAACCACTCCCTGGGGCAAATCAATAGCGCAATCACATAGCCGATGCTGCGTCAGAGCGCTAGCCTCCCCTTTACTGAAAACGTCGCTGAACTTGCTGTATTCAGCTGGCAGAGAAGGGGAGGTACACAGAATCTTAACGGGCCGAGATAGACAGTGATTTGTGCAGTATTCTGACCATGCTTTGACTTCACATGTCTGCCAGTCAAACTGGGGATTGTGCACTGTCAATCAAGGGAACCCCAGAATGACCGCATGATGGGGTGAACGGATAATCTGAAAATGAACTTCCTCCTTATGGAGGGCCCCCACAGTCATAGTGAGGAGAGTAGTCTCCATTGTGATGAGTGCTGGTTCAAGAGGTCTGCCATCAATAGCCTCAATGGCTAGCGGAGTATCTCTTTCAGACAGAGAAATATTATGTCTTTCAGCAAATGCCTGGTCCATGAAATAGCCAGCAGCACCAGAATCTACCAGGGCAAGTGCTTCCACAACCTGGTCGCCTAGCAGAAAACTCACAGGTATAGTGGGTTTCAAGGAGCAAGGATCTGAGGACGACTGTACACCACCTAGGGCCTGTCCCCCAAGGTACCCTAGGTGCGTGCGTTTCCCGGCCTCACCGGACAGGTGCGCAACAAATGCCCACTTTTTCCACAATATAGGCATAATCCTTGTCTTTTACGATATGCCCTCTCCTCCTTAGTCAGTCTAGTAAAACCAATCTGCATAGGTTCCACAGTATCAGGTACACGGACCGGAGGAATGGGAGGAGAGGGTGGGTTAAACAATCTCTCATGCCCATGGATTTTGGAAGTTGCCCTCTTAGTCAAGCTCCTCTCGCGCATACGAGTATCAATGAGTATCACATATTCGATGTACTCATCCAGATCGGTAGGTACCTCCCTGGCAGCAATTTCATCTTTGATAGCATCCGAGAGCCCTTGGGCAAATGCTGCCAGGAGTGCCTCATTATTCCATGCCACCTCCGCAGCTAGAATCCGAAATTCTATAGCATATTCGGCTGCAGTCTGATCGCCCATTTGCATTGACAACAGTTTTTTTGCCTTGGACGTAGCTCGCCCAGGTACCTCAAAAACTCTACAGAACTGTTTAACAAATTCTTTAAAGCACAAAGTGCAAGGCTTAGCCTGTTCCCATAACGGATTTGCCCATGCCAGGGCTTTGCCAGTTAATAGGGATACCATGAACCCCACCTTGCTACGGTCACTCGGAAAGGCATGAGGTGTAAGTTCGAGTAAGATCTCTAGCTGATTAAGGAAACCCCTGCACAGAGTGGGTTCACCATCGTATCTTACTGGTAACGGCGCCGCCGCCGTTAGACTTTTCTGCGCGACCAAGCATTGACCAGAACCAGTATCCGGTGTCATGACTGGGGGGACCACCGGATTTTGATTTGGCTTATCAAGATGTACCGTACGTTCAAGCAAGGTCTGCATGGCCAATGCCAACTGATCTAAGCGTTGCTCGTGAACATCCATCCTCCAGTGGAGGTTCTGTGTATTACCGTCACTCTTCCCGTCTGAGGTCATGGCCCTTTCGTACTGTTACGGTTTTCTGACACACAGACCAGGATGTAACGTAAAATACACGTTATTGAAATAAAAATGAACAACACTGCCCCTAGGGGCTAGTAAAGTTAAGAACAGGCAAAATGAACAGAGGATGAAGTAAACTACAAACAGTAGTGCATAGAGGGTTAAGTGGAGCAACTGGTAAGGCTCAGGCTAGATTGGCCAACGCCCAGGGGATATATAGCAGTCTATGGTAACAGTCTTTAAATGTAGATCAGGAACTCAGGAAAAGCGCTGTAACACTCTTGAAGCTTAAACAGGATGAGCCCCTGTTGCTCTAAGCTGAGCCCGTACCACCACAGTGGGCTTATGAGGATTGCAACTGCCAATTTGATGTAACCAGAATAGGAATTGCCCTGAATGAGTATCGAGTAACCCTGCGTCTGCCACTGAAGTATGCCAGCCCTTGGGAGGCCACAGTAGAACGGAATTGCCCAAGCTATGAAGAGCCGATGCACAGAGTAGTGTATTTGAGATAAAGCACTTTGAGCGAATGAGGTACTGCCCAGACACCCACAGGGTGTGACCCAGAATCCTTGTTGCAAGAGCGAATGGACTACCAGTGTCAACCAGCGTGATCACGATGCTCACCGGGCATCGAACAGGCGGAGCTCTACAAGGACTGGTATAGCGTAAAGCGGAGGCTCAAATGTGTTTAGGCTCAGAGAATCACCGGAGCTTGGCAATGAATCAAATGGCACATAATCGGAGGCTACCGGCAGTGCAAGGGTTAATCTGGTACATTTGGAACAAACAATGCTCAACGAGAACAAGGCAGGCAACCTCGGCTGCAGCGTAATGAGCGAGGAAACAGAGAACAGTCAGAATGTCGCCAGCGCGACCGGAGTACACAGGAGCAGCAACCGGACAGGAGCAGTAACCGGACAGGAACAGTAGCCGGAACCGGATGACTGAGTCGCAGGAACACCACCGGAGAGTGGAGCAGTCACGGAGCAGGATCAGGAGCCAGAACCGGGTCGAATAACGGAGCGGAGTCGTCAGCCAGAGCCGGGTCGGATCACGGTGCAGGGTCGTCAGCCAGAGCCGGGTCAGTTCACGGTGCAGGGTCGTCAGCCAGAGCCGGGTCAGATCACGGTGCAGGAACAGAAGGAGAGTCAGACTAGCCGGGTCGGTACACAGGAGACACTGGAGATCAATAACAAGGCTCAGCAACACAACACCACGAAAGGGCAATTGACAAGTGCCCAAGCCTCAGTATATAAAGGCACATCCTGGGCAGGCCAATCAGACTCCTCCAATGCAAATGTATACCTACAGAGATTGACAGGGAATCACGGGGACCGTGATAGGGAACCCCAGGATAATGGCATAGTGTGGGGAGTTAATCACCTGGAATTCCAGTGTCTCCGTATGAAGGGCCCCCACTCTCAGGGTTAGAGGAAGCATCTCCTGAGTGAGGTGAGAGGGTTCTAGGGGCCTACCATCAATGGCTTCAATGGCCAGCGGAGAGGAGCAAGACTGCAAGGGAATTGCATGTCTGCTAGCGAATTCTGCATCTATAAAACATCCAGCAGCTCCAGAATCCAGTAACGCAGATGCCGTTACTGACGACTTGGCCCAATATAGGATAACCTCTAGGACAGGTTTGCCCTCTACCACCTCCGGGGACTGAGAAATCCCACCTAGGAGCTGTCTCCGACAGGAACCTACGTGCGGGCGTTTCCCGGACATACCGGGCATGACCTCAAGAGATGTCCAGGTCTCCCACAATACAAACAGAGGCCCTCCCTTCGCAGGAAGGACCTCTCCTTTACCGACAGGTGAGTGGCCCCCAGCTGCATGGGTTCACTCCCAGCGGGTGGGTGAGTAAAATTGGGTGCAAGTCGAGACGGAAGACTACTCAGTCATTCCCTGAACGAGGGTCTCTCTCGAATCCTTGTGTCAATCAGGATGGTGAACGAGATAAGTTCATCCAGACCTTTAGGTAGGTCGCGAGCCGCAATTTCATCTTTAATGGTATAGCACAAGCCTTGGAAGGAGGCTTCCACCAAGGCCTCATTATTCCAACCCACCTCCGCAGCCAAAGTACAAAACTGAATTGCGTACTTGGCCACAGTTAGAGCACCCTGGCGGATGGTCAGAAGGTGTTTGGAGGCAGAAACCTGTCGACCTGGCATATCGAATACTTTACAGAATGCGTCCACAAATTCTGTAAAGTTATATATAATTGGCTTATTAGTCTCCCATAATGGGTTGGCCAATGCCAAGGCTTTTGCCGGACAGGAGCGAAATCAAGAATCTGACTTTACTGCACTCGTTGAGGAAAAGTTGCGGGACCATCTCCATGTGTATACCCACTTGGTTTAGGAACGCACGACAGAGTGCTGGGTCCCCCCCATACCGCTGCAGAAGAGGAGCGTGACTGGAAAAACCCCTGATCGTGCCTGCCTCAGGGGCTGTGGGAGCAACCGGTGACAAGGCAGAAGTGGAGGAGGCCACCAGCTGCAGACCATGGCGGTCAATATGTGCAGTTCGGTTCAATAGAGTCTGCAGGGCCAACAAAATACGATCAATACATTGATCCTGAGCATCTATCCTGTCTAGGATACTCTGTAAAGATGGGTTATCAGTACCGTCTGTAGACATGACCTTTTTGTACTGTCACTGTACAAACAAAACAGGAGTCAGACGGTACTTTGATAACCTTTATTAGAAGTGTATTCATAGCAAAATCACAGCAAGTGTGAAGAAGGAGCAGAGGGTGATCGAAGAAGCAAGACTCTATCAGAAATAGGAGGACACCACTAGGTTCCCGAACTGTGGAGACTAGGCTGAAGCCAATGGTAGTCTCAATAGCGAGATAGACCTCCACGTACCCTAATGCTCTCCCCAAGGGCTCACACCTGCAGTCCGATAAAGAAAGGCCGTCAAACAATGGAAGGCAATGAGGGAGACTACTGACTCACGCCTATAGTCAGTGATGGAAAGGCAGTGTCACGCAAAGGAAGGCAACCAGAGTGACTACTGACTCACAAGTGCAGTCAGTAACGCTAGAGTCTACCAGAGCCCCAGGTCCACACCAGACTGGATCTCTGACTACAAGGAGGGCCACACGGATGGTAGTTAGACAGAGCCACAGGACAGCACCAGCTAGGATGGTTAGACAAGCAAAGGGTCAAGGCACGCAATGGTATCACGGTGCCTGTGATTCCTGCCTGTATGGTATTGTTGGTTGGCGACATTATCATTTCCGCTAATCCTTACTACACTCTTATTGGAGATCAGGTATGAGCTCCTCCCACCATTTGCTTTTATATACCCAGCTCTCACACTTCCTGATTGCCCTTTCCTGGTGTACCTGCATCTAGTGAATCTCTTGTTGCTACGTATTTTCCGTGTATGACCCTTGGCTAGACTGACTCCGATTTCCGCTTCTATCGGTGCTGCGCTCCATTCCTGGTCTGACCTCGGCATTGGCTGATTTCCCGTTCCGTTTCTGACCCTGCTGTGTATGACTACCCACTCTGTGTACCGACCCGGCTCTGGCTTACATTCGCTCCTGTGGTTGACTTGGCTTGGCTGCCTACACGCTCTGTGTACCGACCCGGCTCTGGCTTACGTTCGCTCGTGTGGTTGAATCGGCTTGGCTGTCTACCCGCTCTGTGTACCGACCCGGCTCTGGTTTTGACGCCTCCATTTCCTCACTGTCTGGTGGACTACCCACTCGTATTACCCTAAGGCTCCGGCCCCTGATTGGTTAGTCTCCTTGCAGACTCTGTATCATTCTGGGCGAAGCTCTCCTACCATCTATCCCCGCTTACTGGGATTCGCTTACACACTTCCACTGTCTGCTGGCTTGCCCTAGCGTTCTAGGGCTGATCGAGTGGTCCTCCTTGTAGTCGCCTTCAGTCCAATTCCAGTAGCGTGTTGCCTATGCTCCATAGCCTTCTAGAGTTTGTCCGAGGGGGCTCCTTGCCAGTCGCCCATTCCATATCCAGTAGCCTGTTGCCTATGCTCCCTAGCATAATAGGAATCCATTCTGTAGGTCTCCTTCCTGCTGCCTGGTACCTACTTATAACCTCCTCTTATAACCTCCCCTCGTTGCCTATTACCAGTCTGATCCAATAGCGTACTATTGGAAGGTTCTATTTTTGGGTCGAGGAACTTCACATTTTTTTTACTAGTTTCATCTCCACTAGTCAGTTCCTATACTTTTTCCTGGGTCGATCTGAAGACAAGTCTTCCTCTCTGTGAGCCTGCACTGTCTCCATTCCTGACCTGTGACATTTTTGGGAAGTACCACAGTACTATCCTCCTCTGGGCCTGTGTGGGTTGGGGAAGTGCATATTTCCTTGTTATTTATTTTTCAATAAAAACCTTGTTTTTACCTAAACCGTACTTGTCTGAGTGTTCTTACAAAATACCATGACAAACGGGTAGTCAGCCAGAGCCGAGGGTCTGCACCAGATTGGTTATCGGACTAGCCAAGGCCATATACGGAGCGGGTAGTCAGACAGAGCCACAGGTCAGCACCAGAATGGGTAGTCAGACAAACCAGGTCATACACAGAGCACTAAACACAATGAACTGCACTTGACACCAACGAAAAGGTGACTGAGCCCAGTGTCCATGCAGTTTATCAAGATCTGCCCCAAAGGAAGAGGAGGAGCACCAAATTGGTGTGGCTCTTTTAAATAGGATGCACGTCCATGCTTTGGATGTGCGCCCGAAAATGACGTCATTCAGCCGGCCCGCAAGAATGGCAGAACGCGGGTGAGCCCCCAGACAAGCAGAACGCGGCTGAGCCACGAGGGGGAGAGATGCGGTCGAGCCGCCAGAGGTAAGGATGTGGCTGGCTCGAGCAGCCACCACAGGTCACATTGTGACACTGAGAAAATGTTAGAAAAATCAGAGGTTGTAGTAGGTGTCGTTTTGCATTTCTATCACCCCCTGAGGTTGCTCAACTCATACCAATAGGGTGTAATTTTTCTCTTAAGAGCACTAGCTAATGAATACATTTGGAAATTCCATAGTTTTCACAGATTCCAGTACATTCAAAGGGGCAGAAATGTAAGAAAAAGAGGATTTTAGCCTTAGCTGTTAAGTCCTTTTCTCTAAGTTCATACAGGTTACTGGTAACTTTGGGTAGGCGATCTGCCCCTTTAAGTAGGCAGGAACAATTCTAGAAATGACTGCAGGGGGTGGAGCCTACCTTCACTCCTTGGCTGCAGCTGGCCTACCAGCTCCAGAAAGATTTGAGACACTAACTATGACTAGATAGTGGAGGGAAAGAAGACTCCTGTGAGCATGACCCCGAAGGACCCCCACATTCTGCCACAGGAGAGCCAAGCATGGTCTCTTGACAGGGTGGGAGACCAGTAACCTGTATGGACTAAGAGAAAAAGATTTAACAGGTAAGACTAAAATCATCTTTTCTCTGTCGTCCAAGACAGGTTACTGGTAACTTTGGGATGTCCAACCATTGAGTTTCCCATAGGTGGGAAGTAAGGCAAGGACCAGGCGCAAGGCCCCCAAAGTTACCAGCGCTTATATGAACCATTAGATCAGAGATAGCCCAACAACAATAAAGTGTCAACGGACACTGAACAGGGGTAACAACACCCCAAACTGTTACACAGCACACTGAGCTAGAGCCAACAGGGCTCAAAAGTGAAGGAAGCACCAAGAACCGAAGAAGATCCTAGACAGCCTCCACAATTTTCCTCCCAAACCTGGTATCAGCTGACGCCAGCACATCAACACGGTAGTGCTTAGAAAAGGTGTGCACAGACGACCAAGTGGCAGCTTTGCACAACTAATCAGCAGAGGCCTGATTCTTGTAAGCCCAAGAGGCCCCAGTAGATCGGGTAGAATGAGCCATGACCCTGAAAGGAACAGGTTCTTCCTCAGCTCATAAGCCTTATGTATAGTGGACTTGATCCAAGAAGCAATGGTCACTTTGGATGCAGGTCTTCCTGCCTTGGGACCCACAGGAATGACGAAAAGCGCGTCTGATTGCCTGATAGACTCAGTGCGATGTACATAAAACTTGAGACAACGCACCATGTCTAACAAGTGGAGATCTCTCTCCTTGTCAGAGGTGGGGTCAGGGCAGAAAGAGGGCACCACAATCTCCTGATTGATGTGGAACTCTGAAACCACATTGGGAAGAAACTCCTGAGAGGTGCAAAGCACCGCCTTGTCCTTGTGAAACACCTAATGGGGTGGTTTGCAGGACAGAGCATGTAACTCCACGACACGGCGAACTGACACAATCGCCAGGAGAAAAGCCATTTTCCACGTCAACAGGCGTACAGGAATAGTAGCCAAAGACTCAAAGGGAAAACCAAGTTAAGATCCCATGGAGGAGTAGGATTCTTGAAAACAGGACGAATATGACATCAGGAAGAAGTTATAACTGAGAATTAAAAATACATGAAACATCGTTAGAACATGTAATCAGACCCAGCAAACACTGAACCCAGTAGGGAAAGTGCCAATAACCACCCCAATAGATGCCAACCAGCAGTTAAAGGGTTAATTTACCACATAAAATTGCTCCAAACACTGACAGACATAACAGAAAGACCCAGTGAGTGCAGGAGTGTGCAATAAGAACTCCCAGTAATAACCCTTGTGCGGAGGGGCACTGTGGGACAAGTGGACCTGCAGCACTCAAAGGGTTGCTCACCTTTCCTGCAGATCTTCTGTCTTCAGAGTACCATGTTGTAAGAAGTAACCTCAGTGGGTAACTCCTGGGGAAGCACTTGGAATCAAAATTTTCCCCCTCAGGGCTTAAGGTCCACAAAAAGCACCTGGATACTGAGCTAGCCACATCTAAGGGCATTGTCAGCTATGGTAATCCACCTAATGGTGGTATTCCATATCTAACAGAAAAATAAAAAAGTTTCTAAAACTATAGCAGAACTCTTCTCTTGCCTATGTTATCTTCACCAAGGAACAAATCTTTCTGGAGCTGGTTGGCTAGCTGCAGCCAAGGAGGGAAGGTAGGATCCACCCCCTGCAGTCATTTCTAGAATTGTTCCTGCCTATTTAAAGAGGCGGATCGCCCACCCAAAGTTACCAGTAACCTGTACTGGATGACAGAGAAATGCCATTTTTTTCCTATAGTGCCAATTTCTGAAAACATTTGGGCACAATAGGCTTGGGGTAAGAAGGCAAGTCATCCTTCATTAGATGTGACAGGTTGTCTTCTTTCCAAAATGGTATGGTTTGTGTACCCTATCTTCACTTCTGTAGCTGTTATAACCATTTTTGTCCTGACAAGTAATGTTTGAGAAAATGTAGGAAAAATTAGAGGTTGTAGTAGGTGTAGTTTTGTACTTGTAGCGCCCCCTGAGGTAGGTCAACTCATACCAATGAGGTGTCATTTTTCTCCTAATAGAACTAGCTAATGAATACAGTTGGAAATTCCATAGTTTTCACATATTTCGGTACATTCGAAAGGGCAGAAATGTAAGAAAATGCCTATTTGTTCCTATAGTGTTACTTTCTGGAAACATTTGGGCAAACCAGACTTGGGGTACAAAGGCAAATCACCCCTCATTAGATGTGTAGGTTGTCTTCTTTTCACATTGGTATCGTCTGTGTACCCTTTCTTCACTTTTGTAGTTGTTACAACCATTTTTGTACAGACAAGTATTGTTTGAGAAAATGTTAGGAAAATTAGAGGTTGTTGTAGGTGTAGTTTTGTACTTGTAACACCCCTAAGGTAGGTTAACTTATACCAATGAGGTGTCATTGTGCTCCTAAGAGCACTAGGTAATCAATACAGTTGGAAATGCGATGGTTTTCACAGATTTCAGTACATTTGAAGGGGCAGAAATGTAAGAAAAAAATACCTATTTTTTTCATATAGTGTTACTTTCTGGAAACATTTGGGCACACCAGGCTTGGGGTACGAAGGCAAATCACCCCTCATTAGATGTGTAGGTTGTCTTCTTTTCACATTGGTATCGTCTGTGTACCTGTAACGGTTTTATGGACACTCAGACATGGAAGGTTTAGGTAAAAACACAGTTTTATTGAAAAACACAGAAATTAGAATAACCCTCGCGGGTCCAGTACATATATATACAAATATGATACTGACACAGGTCAGGTTACAGTAGAATTCAATAACCCACATGGCTCCAGTATATATATATATAGACAAATATAATACTGACACAGTTCAGGTTACAGTAGAATTCAATAACCCACACAGGTCCAGTGAGACACGAAGGTACAACACTGCCACAGGTCAGGTTACAGTTCGTGTGACTCCAAAACGAGACAGTGGAGAAATGGTTGCTATTAGGCCAGGAGGTACAGACAGGCCCTAATAGCGCAAAGGCCCACAGGACACTCACTACGCAGAGAGTGACAAAATAGCGACTGAGGCAACAGGAATAAACAAAGGCCTTGGACAAGTGGCAGACTGCTGGAACAGTAGAGAAGGACTGCAACTGTAGGCACAGAGCAACGCCAAACCGAGACTGCAATTGACTGTGACCCAATGTGCAATGGCACCAACCTGCAAGGGGTTAACGAACTCTCAGACCTAAAGTCGACTGCCAAATAGTAGGGACAGCCTGAGGCGCCCAGGGACAGACCAACCTCAGTTTGTAGCAGTAACAGGTCAAGCGTACCGTGGTGCAACCGTATAGATCTCCAACACCGAGGCACAAACTTTGTGACCGGGTCACAGTGACAAGACTGCCGGAGCAGTAAACGAGGCAACCAGAGGATCTGTCCGTAGACAGAGAGGATACCGGAGGACAGCCCCTAACCGGATTACCGGATGGAGCAGTGAGCCGGGCTTGATCGATACACTGAGCAGGAAATGACAGCCAGGCCGGATCAGTACACAGAGCAAGAATGGCCGCCAAAACCGGGTCGGTACACAGAGCAGGAATGTCAGCCGGGCCGGGTCGATACACAGAGCAGGAACGTCAGCCAATCCGGGTCAGTACACAGAGCAGGAACGTCAGCCAGGCCGGGTCAATACACAGAGCAGGAACTTCAGCCAATCTGGGTTGGTACACAGAGCAGGAACGTCAGCCAGGCCGGGTCGATACACAGAGCAGGAACGTATACAGGCAGAGTAGTCAGGCAGTCTGGGTCATACACAGGATTCACACGAATATAGTAACAAGCACTTAGCAATGGGAACACCACAAAAGGGCACTGCAGAAGTGACAGGGCTCAGTATTTAAGGGCTAGCACTAGGCGGAGCAAAACCATGTTAGCCAATAAAAGGCATCAGGAAGTAGCACTGGTCATAATGTCGCCAGTGATAGCACGGGCACCGTGATAGTACCCTTTCTTCACTTTTGTAGTTGTTATAACCACTTTTGTACAGACAAGTATTGTTTGAAAAAATGTTAGGAAAATTAGAGGTTGTTGTAGGTGTAGTTTTGTACTTGTAGCACCCCTAAGGTAGGTCAACTTATACCAATGAGGTATCATTGTGCTCCTAAAAGCACTAGCTAATGAATACAGTTGGAAATGCCATCATTTTCACAGATTTCAGTACATTTGAAGGGGCAGAAATGTAAGAAAATGCCATTTTTTTCCTATAGTGCCATTTTCTGGAAACATGTGGGCACACTAGGCTTGGGGTAAGAGGGCAAGTCACCCCTCATTAGATGTTGCAGGTTGTCTTATTCCAAAATGGTATGGTTTGTTTTCTCTTTATTCACTTCTGTAGATGTTCTAACCATTTTTGTACCGAAAAGTAATGTTTGAGAAAATGTTAGAAAAATCAGAGGTTGTGGTAGGTATCATTTTGCACTTTTATCACCCCCTGAGGTTGGTCAACTCATACCAATAGGGTGCCATTTGTCTCCTAAGAGCACTAGCTAATGAATACAGTTGGAAATTCCATCGTTTTCACAGATTTCAGTACATTTGAAGGGGCAGAAATGTAAGAAAATGCCATTTTTTTCCTATAGTGCCATTTTCTGGAAACATTTGTACACACCAGGCTTGGGATAAGAAGGCAAGTCACACCTCTTTATATGTGACAGGTTGTGTTTTTTTGTAAAATGGTATGGTTTTTGTGCCCTTTCTTCACTTCTGTAGCTGTTATAACCATTTTTGTACCGACAAGTAATGTTTGAGAAAATGTAGGAAAACTTAGAGCTTGTGGTAGGTGTTATTTTGTACTTGTAGCACCCCCTAATGTTAGTGTCATGATCCTGCCCTCTCCTTAGCCTGGTGCAGTACCTCACAGTGCCACTACCTGTCTGTGGTGCTGGTGTAGGCTGCTGCACTCAGACTAAAGAGATCTGATTATGTTCCCTTCTGGCCTGATTCTGTTCCCAGCTGTCCCTACCTTTCAATCACCTCCTTCCTATTTAGTTCAGTCTCTCCCCTTGCTCTGAGCCAGATTATATTGGTCAGTTCAGATCAGTTCCTTGAGCCAGCTGCACCCTGAGTACTATGCGCCAGCTGTACCCTTGAGTTCCTGAGCTTGCAGTTGTCCTCCTGTGTTCCTGAGCTGACAGTTGCCCTCCTGTGTTCCTGAACTGGCAGTTGCCCTACTGTGTTCCTGAGCTGGCTGTTGCCCTCCTTTGTTCCTGAGCTGGCTGTGCCCCCTGCGTTCCTTATCTTGCTGTGCCCACTTGAGTTCCTGAGCTGGCCGTGCCCTCTTGAGTTCCTGAGCCAGCTGTGTCCTCTTGAGTTCCTGAGCTGGCTGTGCCCCTTGCATTCCTGTGCCTCCCTTCTGTGTTCCTGAGCTAACTTTTTTTCCCCGTGCCCAGAGGCCCAGTTCTCTGTGCTCAGAGGCCCAGTTCCCCGTGCCTAGAGGCCCTGCTCTTTTCTGTTCATTGAATGTTTTGTTGTGCATTACTATTATATGTTTGTTGTATGCATTTAAATAATACAATTTTGTTCCCTTTAATTGTGTGTGTGCTGGTTTTCTTGCTCTCTGGGTTCCACTTGATTTACTTTTGCTGCTGTGGTCAGCACCCCTTCCTGACCAGCAGCCCATGACAGTTAGAAAAAGCAGAGGTTGTGGTAGGTGTCATTTTGTCCAACTGAGGTTGGACAACTCATACCAGTAAGGTGCCATTTTTCTCCTAAGAGCACTAGCTAATGAATACATTTGGAAACTCCATAGTTTTCATAGATATCAGAACATTCGAAGGGGCAGAAATGTAAGAAAATGCAATTTTTTCCATATAGTGCTACCTTCTGGAAACATTTGGGCACACCAGGCTTGAGGTAAGAAGGCAAATCACCCCTCATTAGATGTGCAGATTGTCTTCTTTCCAAAATGGTATGTTTTTTGTACCCTTTCTTCACTTCTGTATCTGTTTCAACCATTTTTGTACCAACAAGTAATGTTTGAGAAAATGTAGGAAAAATTAGAGGTTGTAGTAGGTGTAGTTTTGTACTTGTAGCGCCCCCTGAGGTAGGTTAACTCATATCAATGGGGTGTCATCTTTCTCCTAACAGAACTAGCTAACGAATACAGTTGGAAATCCCATGGTTTTCAAAGAGTTCAGTACATTTGAAGGGGCAGAAATGTTAGAAAATGCCTTTTTTTTCCTGTAATGCCATTTTCTGTAAACATTTGGGCGCACCAGGCTTGGGGTAAGAAGGCAAATCAACCCTCATTAGATGTGCAGGTTGTCTTCTTTCCAAAGTGATAAGGTTTGTGTACCCTTTCTTCCCTTCTGTAGTTGTTATAACCATTTTTGTACAGACAAGTAATGTTTGAGAAAATGTTAGAAAAATCAGAGGCTGTGGATGGAGTCGTTTTGCACTTCAGGCACTCCCTGAGGTAGGTCAACTCATACCAATGGGGTGCCATTTTTCTCCTAAGAGAACTAGCTAATTAATACAGTTGGGAATTCCATAGTTTTCAGAGATTTCAGTACATTTGAAGGGTCAGAAATGTAAGAAAATGCCATTTTTCCTATAGTGCCATCTTCTGGAAACATTTGGGCACACCAGGCTTGGGGTAAGAAGGCAAGTCACCCTTCATTATATGCGGCAGGTTGTCTTTACAAAATGGTATGTTATTTGCACCCTTTCTTCACTGTAGTTGTTATAACCATTTTTCTCTGTCGTCCAATATAGGTTACTGGTAACTTTGGGTAGGCGACCTCCCCTTTATTTAGGCAGGAACAATTCTTGAAGAGAATACTGGGTGGAGCCTACCTTCTCTCCTTAGCTGCCATTTCTTCCCCAAAAAGATTTTTTCCTTGATGAAGATACAGGCAAGACAACCGTTCTGCTATAGTTTTAGCTTATTTTTTGTTCTCTATTAGATATGGAATACCACCATCAGGCAGATTACCATTACTGACATTCCCTAGTAGATAGCTCAGTTTCCAGGTGCTGTGGTGGACCTATTAGCCCTGGGGGAAAAATCTTGTCTGGCAAGTTCTTTCCCTAGGAGTTGCCCACTGAGGCTTACAGAAGACCTGCTGAAAAGGAGAGCAACCCTTTGCGTGCTGAGGTCCACTTGTCCCAAGCTTCCTTTCCGCATAGAGATCTCCTTTGGAGTTCCTGCTACATACTCCTGCACTCATTGGGTTTGTCTGTATGTCTGTTGGGGGTTTGGAGCACAGTTTCTGTGGTAAATTGAACCCTTTGTCTGCCGATTTGGCATCTTTTTGGTGGTTTTAGCACTTTTCCCTTCAGGGTAAAGTGTTTATTTGACTCTTAACATGTTTTACAACTTTTTTTTACTTCAGTGTAAAATATTGCAAATTTGATTTCCAGTGAGCTTTACCACATAGATGCCATGCTCCATTCACCTCTGTGGGACTTTACAGTTTGGGACATATCTCTGCAACCGCTCAACGTAGTGACTTCAGAGACGGCTCATTTTTTTTGTCTGCCCTTTCTCTATCATCTGGTCAATGTTCTGTGTGTTTTGGGGGGCTCAGGGGGCTTTGGGCACTGTTGGGGTACTTTTTTAGGGAAAACTACATTTCCCATGAGTGCTTGCTTCCCTTTTTCTGCTTTCCCTTCACGAGTATCCTACAATTGTCTTGGACTCTCTTTCTCTTCTCAGTAGATTAATCCTTCGCCTGTCAGATAACTGCAAATTAGCAATTTCTGGGGTGCAATTTTAATCTTAAACACTGTATTGGGTTGTTTTCTTGGGATGTTTTTGACACCATGAGGATGTCAACTCCGTTGGAGCTTGGGGCTAGACCTAAGACTAACGATACTGGGGTGTCTGTGTCGTCCATCACGCACTGCTCCTCATGTCAATCAGGGTTACCTAGAAAGTACTCAGGTAATTTGTGCCCAGCATGCGCTGTTGCCCCTGCGTCTCCCCCAGGTACCTCCAGCCATGCACAGGAGCCAGTTTGGATGCAAGAGTTTAAGGTCACTACTAGAGTCCTAAGGTCTACCTTACAACTCCTTCCATCCCAAATGCAGGGGGTTTTCCAGGCTTGGCAACCCCCTACTCCTATCAGGTCTTCCTTACCTAAGCCGCAGGGAGTACCTGATGTCTCTGATTCCTCTGAAGAGGAACTACTGGTGGATTCTGATGAGGGGGAATGTTCTGCGGTGGTCTCTTCCCAATTCTTTGGGGACCCCTTTGAGGCTGACCCTGATCCCTCTACTGAGGGCCTGATCAGGGCAGTGTTAAACAAGCTCAACATTCCCTTGGTTCCAGAGGCTCCTGTGGACTCCTCTGATGTGTTCCAGGAGCCTGAGAAGCAGTCTACCTGTTTTCCACCTAACCCCACTCTTGACTGTCTGATGTCTGATGAGTGGAAAGCTCCTAGCAAGAAGCCCTCTGTTTCTAAGAAGTTTGCTAAGTTGTACCCCTTTTCTGAAGCGGCATTAGCTCAATGGGCTCATCCACCCAAGGTGGACGCGCCAGTCTCTAAACTTTCTAAGTCCACTGCTTTGCCTGTGGCAGAAGCATCTGTCATCAAGGACTGGACTGATAGGAAGCTTGAGACATCCCTAAAGACCATCTTTGCTATGGCTGGTACTTCGTTGCACCAGGCATTCGCTGCTGCTTTGGTGAGCAGGGCCATTGCAGTTTGGAGTGAACAGCTGACTGTGGCTGTCCATCAGGGAGCTCCTACCGCTGATATATTGCAACTTCTTGCTAACATTTCTGAGGCTCAGCATTATGTTTCTGCTGCTATTTTTGATGCCATTTGCTTGGTGGCTAGGATTTCTGCCATGTCTATGGTAGCCAGACGGGTTCTTTGGCTCAAGATCTGGTCTGCAGACACTACCTCTAAGAAAGCCTTGCTTTCATTGCCTTTTCAGGGTACCTCTCTGTTTGGGCCGGAGCTTAAGGACCTCATCAGTGAGGCCACAGGATGTAAGAGTACTTTGCTGCCTTTAGTACCTAGGAAGTAGCCTCCAGTGAAGCGGAATCGGCTTTTTTCGTTCCTTTCAGGGTGAGGCACACTCCGCGACCCAGGCGGTTGCCCAAGTTCCGCTCTCCTCCTCCAAGCCCAAGCAACAATGGAGAGCCAAGCAGTCCTCCAGCAAACCCAAGACTTCCAAACATGCTTCGGCATGACTCACCGAACCCTGGTCCCCACAAACTGGTGGGTGGTCGTTAAGTGCCACTTTCTCAGTGTCTGGATAGACACCGTGGGGGATCCGTGGGTTTTTCAGGTTGTGTCAGAAGGGTACAGGATCCCTTTCATCTCTCTTCCCCCGTTCAGGTTTTATCTTTCTCACACTCCTCAGTGAGTGGAGAAGCGCCGTCTGTTCCACGGTGCTCTCCAGACTCTTTTGGACAAGGAGGTTCTGGAACCAGTCCCAGTGCCGGAAATGAGTTTGGGTTTTTACTCCAACCTGTTTGTGGTTTCCAGGAAAAACCGCGGCTGTCATCCAATTTTGGACCTCAATTCCTTCATGGTCAAGACTCACCGCCAGGAGTCTTTGCAGACTGTGATCGCAGCCATGTCTCCTGGAGAATTCCTCGCTTCTCTGGACCTTCAATATGCATACGTGCATATTGCCATCCATCCAGAGAGCCGGCAGTATCTCCGGTTTGCTTGCGACCAAGGGAATTTTTAGTTTTCTGCTCTTCCCTTTAGTTTGACTACAGCTTCCCAGGTCTTCAATCGCATCCTGGGTGTATTAGTGGCTGTCCTCCACCGGGACGGCATCAGAGTCACTCGATACATGGACGACTTGCTTCTGAAGGCTCCTTCTCTGTAACTCCTTCATCAGCAGGTCAAGGAATGTATTCATGCACTGGCCCATCATGGATGGATCCTCAACGTGGACAAGTCGGACCTTGTACCATCTCAGAGACTAGACTTCCTGGATCTCCTCTTCGACACCAAACAAGGTATGGTGTTTCACACGCTGTTCTGGCTCACTTTCTGGCCAAAAAGCTGACTCACTAGTGGGGAAGTTCATTTCCACCATAGAAGCGGTTCCGGTTGCGATGGCTCACACCAGGGAACTTCAAAGGTTTGTGATCTGGCGGAGCCAGAGACCAATAACCAATAAGAACCGTGCAAGGAGAAACCCGGAAGTAACAATGTCGCCCTGCCGCTAGAATCACGGGCACGGTGATAGGTGCCCAGTCAGAGTCCAGTACGACAATGCCACGGCCGTGGCTTACATCAAGAAGCAAGGCGGTACAAGAAGTCTCGCTGCCTGGTTGGAGGTCAAAGTTATTTTAACCTGGGCAGAGGAACATGTTCCTGCCATATCCGCAGTTCATATTCCCAGCGTAGACAATGTGCTGGCAGACTTCCCAAGTTGACACACAGTGGACAGCGGAGAGTGGGAGCTCAGTCAAGAAGTGTTCAACCTCATTGTTCAGAAGTGGAGATTTCCTTGCATCGATCTGATGGCGACAAGGCACAATAGGCAGGTTCCGTTGTTCTGCTCTTGCTGGAGGGACCCTCTAGCTCTGGCAGTGGATGCCATGTCGATCCCATGGCACTTCCCTCTGGCGTACATCTTTCCTCCCATTCCCATGCTACACAGGGTGTTGCGGAAACTGCATCTGGAGGGCTCTACAGTTGTTCTGATTGCTCTCTACCGGCTTTGTCAAGCTTAGTTACCGGAGCTCCTGGATATCTCCATGGTGGTGCCCCTTCGGCTTCCCCGCCTTCCGGATCTTCTACAGAGGTACTGTCACGGTTTGTTATGACTCTCAGACACAGAGTTAAGATAAAAACACAACTTTATTGAAAAGTTTAAAGAAAACCCATGTGGGTAGCATACACTTAGAACATATAATGACAATATATAGTATAGTGAGTAGTGGAACGCGGAATGTAAGACAGGCTCTACCGGCCTTGCCAATACCGGGTAAGGCAACCTTAGGTTGGCACAAGATGAAAAAGGTTCTACCGGCCTTACCAATATACCGGGCAAGGCAGCCCTGGAGACTAGCAACTTAGGAGAAGGAGGCTCTACCGGCTTTGGCAATATACCGGGCAAGGCAGCCTAGAGACTGGTACAACAAGGAGAAGAAGGCTCTACCGGCCCTGCCAATATACCCGGCAAGGCAACCTGGGGACTGGTGCAACGAGTGAATAAGGCTCTACCGACCTTGCCAATATACCGGGCAAGGCAGCCTTGAGACTGGTACAACGAGTAGTAAGGCTCTACCGGCCTTGCCAATACCGGGTAAAGCAACCTTAGGTTGGCACAAGATGGAATAGGTTCTACTGGCCTTACCAATATACCGTGCAAGGCAGCCTATGACTGCAAGTACTGGATCACGGCAAATGTGGCCTCAGTGGCTGGCGTAAGGTATAATAGACCAGTGGCTTAAGATGGACAGACTGAGGCCCTCTGGGCAGATAGAATAACTAGGCACCCAATGAAGAGTGGAGCGAACCAGTGCCCGTGTACTGGAGTAACACAATCTCTACTGGTGCAGCAGGCAGCTGGTTGTACATGGAGCGAACCAATACCCGCGTACTGGAGTTACCCAATCTCTGCCGGTGCTGTCTAGGACTGGACAACCACCGTCTAATCGTGGAGCGAACCATTACCCGCGTACTGGAGTGACAGAACTACTACCGGTGCAGCAAGCAGCCGTTTATGCATGGAGAGAACCAGTACACGCGTACTGGAATACACAATCTCTATTGGTGTGGTCTGAACCACAATGAGCAGCCGGTATACATGGAGAGAACCAGTACCTGTGTACTGGAGTAACATAACCTTTACCGGTGCAACAAGCAACCGGTGTGCATGGAGCGAACCAGTACCCGCGTACTGGAGTTACCCAATCACCACCGGTGCTGTCAGATCACAATGAGCAACCGGTTATACATGGAGTGAACCAGTACCCGCGTACTGGAGTGACGTGACCTCTACCGGTGCAACAAGCGACCGGTGTGCATGGAGCAAACCAGTACCCACGTACTGGAGTTACCCAATCACAACCGGTGCTGTCAGTTCACAATGAGCAACCGGTTATACATGGAGCGAACCAGTACCCGCGTACTGGAGTGACATAACCTCGACCGGTGCAACAAGCAGCCGGTATACATGGAGCGAACCAGTACTGGAGTACACAACTCAAGAGAATGAAAATGTTGCCAAGGCGACTGGGAGAGAGAGGGACACACTGCAGGTGATCCAGGAGCAGGAACCCAGCCGGTAACGGACAGGAAGATAGATCTCCAATGGCAGTCAACCGGAGCAGGAATGGCAGCAGGAAACGGCAGCAGGAACAGCAACCCCAACCGGATCAGGAACGGATGCTGGAACCGATGAAGCTGTCAAACAGGAACTCAGGCTATCACCGAAGAGCAAGGATAGTATAATGACCCAGGAAGCTCAAGATCACAATTAAGGTGCAGGCAGCATAGAGACAACACGAAAGGGCAACCAAAGGGTGCCCAAGCTCAGTTTAAATAGACAATACAGGGCGGGCTGAAGGCAGCCAGCCAATGGAGAGCCCTTTCAGGTAACTGACAGAAAAAGGCAGCAATCACGGGCACCGTGATAGGTACCTATGGAAGGAGGATGTGGACCGTCTGGGTTTAACGGCATGGAAGTTGAATCCTCAATACTGAAGAAGGCTTTCTCATCTGGTGTGGTGGCCACTATGTTTAGTGCCCACAAGTCTGTCTCCTCTAAGGCCAACCACAGAGTCTGGTCCACTTTTCTCTCTTTGTGCACTGATAAGGATCTTTCCCTGGAATTTGATCTTCCAACGGTCTGTCCTTCCTGCAGGACGGAGTGGATAAGGGTCTCAGTTTGAGTTCCTTTAAGGTTCAGACTTCTGCACTCTCTGTCTTCTTTCAGAGACGTATATCTATCCTTCCTGATGTCAAGGTTTTCTTTCAGGGCGTTGCTCAAACTCGTCCTGCCTTTTAAGAGCCCTACTCCTCAGTGGGATCTTAACTTGGTTTTGGGCATCCTTCAGCACCCTCCATTTGAATCACTGGCTACTATTACTTTGCACATGCTGACTTGGAAAATGGCCTTTATCCTAGCAATTGTGTTTGTTCGCCGTGTCGCCAAGTTGCATTCCCTGTCTTGTAAACCACCCTTTTTAGTCTTTCACAAGGTCAAGGCAGTTCTTTGCACTTCTCAGGAGTTTCTCCCAAAGGTGGTCTCTGAATTCCACATTAATCAGGAAATCGTGGTGCCTTCTTTCTGTCCGGAGCCTACATCTGACAATGAGAGGGATCTTCACTTGTTAGTTGTGGTGCGATGTCTCAAGTTCTATGTGCACCGCACTGAGTCTGTTCGCCAGTCTGATGCATTGTTCGTCATTCCTGAGGGTCCCAGGGCAGGGAGACTGGCATCCAAGGTGACCATACTATTAGTAAGACTTACGAACTGTGGAAGAATCCTGTTCTATTTAAGGTTTTGGCTCATTCCACTCGATCCATTGGTGAATCTTGGGCTTACAAGAATCAAGCTTCAGCTGATCAGTTGTGCAAGGCTGCCACTTGGTTGTCTGTGCACGCCTTTTCTAAGCACTACCGCGTTGATGTGCTGGCGTCGGCTGATGCCAGTTTGGGATGGAAGATCCTAGAGGCGACTTTGCCTGTCTAGGTTCTCCTTTTGTCTCTTCAGTGTTCCTTCACTTTTGACCCCAGTTGGCTCGAGTTTGTGTGCTGTGCTACATTCCTGGTGTGGTTATGCACCGGTTTTGTGTCCGTTGACACTTCATTGTTATTGTTGGGCTGTCTATGATCTGATGGTTCATATAGGGCTCTGTGCCTGGTCCTTTCCTTACTTCCCACCTCTGGGAAACTCAATAGTTGGACATCCCAAAGTTACCAGTAACCTATATTGGACGACAGAGAAAAGAGGATTTTAGTCTTACCTGTTAAATCCTTTAATCTTAGTCCATATAGGTTACTAGTCTCCCACCCTGTCAAGGGACCATGCTTGGCTCTCCTGTGACTGAATGTGGGAGTTCTTTTGGGTTTGTTACGGTTCAGTACACTCAGACAAGGAGGTATAGGTAAAAACACAGCTTTATTGAAACACACGATGAACAAGCTAACCCTCACGGGTCCAGTATAGCACACTGACACAAGACAGGTTACAATTGGTTAACCCACACGGGTCCAGTATAGTGAACACAATACTGACACAGGTCAGGTATGTAATTAATAAAATGTATGACGCCCATTTAATTAGTGAAGTGCTGGTCGCAACACTCTGCAGGCTCAATGTCGCCTGGAATACAGGAGGCCACAGGAACGGACTGCCAACTCAGGCTCTGGACGTCTGTGAATGTGACCAATGGTGGACACCCACCAACGACTAACGGAGAGGTCAGAACTCGTGCTTAATGGAGGCCCTACCGGAATAACCCAGCTTCGTGTGCACGCACTACCAGACAGGGTTAATGGGCTATGGTATAAATGGATGGCCACAGGAAGCGCCCTACTCGACAGCGGAATACCAGCCCAAACAATACTGCCCAACGGAACCCAATGGTAGTAATAACGAGGCCCTTCCCCCGGAGGGGTTAATGCACTGTGGTCTGTACAACGGAATGTAACGGAGGCGCCCTAGTGAACCAACACAGACCAAGTGAGTGTAAACACGGAGTGGAAGCAGCGAGACTCTGACAATGGATGAGAGTGTGCAGACAACGGGCTCAGCACTTTGACCAGACACAGGATTGGTGCCCAACCAGGAGTCTGGCAACAGCAACACTATTCGCCAGCTGGAACAGCAGAATTGGAACCTCGCCCGGATGAGCGATAGCAAGATCAGGAACGTCAGCCAGGCCAAGTCAGTACATGGAGCAGGATCCTCAGACGCGCCGGTTCGGTACACAGAGCAGGGTCGTCAATCACACTGGGTTGGTACACGGAGCAGGAACGTCAGCCGGGCAGGGTCAGAACAGGAAGCAGGAACGACAGCCAATCCGAATCGGTGCACAGCAGCAGCAGAAACAAGACTAGAGAGTGGTCAGACAGTCCAGGGTCATACACTGGATCAGAACAACTATACTAGCGCCAGGCATCAGGTACACCACGAAAGGGCACTCGCAGAGTGACAGCCCATGGTATAAAAAAGCTGTCACTTGGAGGAGCAGTACAGGCAGCCAATAGGAGAATAGAATCAGCCATGATGGACAGAATGTCGCCCAGATCACGGGCGTCGTGATAGTACCCTCCTCTCAAAGACCCCCCTCCGAGAAGAGGGACCATGCTTCCGAGGGTACTTGGTATGGAATGTGCGCTGTAACCTGGGAGCATGAAGGTCCTTGGAATCAACCCATGAATGTTCCTCTGGGCCATAATCTTTCCAATGGACCAAATACTGCAACTTGCCTCTGAATCTGTGAGAGTCATTGATATTTTGCACCTCATATTCCTCCTGGCCTTGGATTTGAATAGGCCCCGTTCCACTGGTTAGTAGTATAGCGATTACAGACCAGAGGTTTAAGCAGTGATACATGGAACACATTATGGATACGCATGGATGGTGGGAGGTCCAGCGCATAAGACACAGGATTAATTTTGAGCAAAATTTTGAATGGCCAATGAACCGGGGAGCCAACTTATTGCAAGGAGTCTGAAGGTTGAGATTCTTAGAGGAGAGCCAGACCCTGTCCCCAGCCTGGAAAGAGACCGATGGCCGCCGCCTGCGATTAGCTTGGCGCTGATACTGCTGGAACGAAACATTCAGGGTCCTTTGTACCTGTGCCCAAGTGGAACGGAGTTGCTCCAAATGCTCATCCAGAGCTGGAATATGTTGTGACTGAAACGAGTCTGGAAGCAAGCAGGGTTGAAACCTGTAATTGATTGATGATGAATTGACCGCACAATTCCTGGCAAACTCCGCCCAAGGCAACAGGTAGACCCAGTTATCATGATGGTCAGACACAAAATAGAGTAGAAATTGTTCCAAGCCCTGGTTGACACGCTCAGCGGCTCCATTGGTCTGGGGATGATAAGCAGAGGAAAATGACAACTGAATGCCCATCTGAGCACAGAAGGCCTTCCAGAATCTCGATACAAATTGGTTCCCACTATCAGACACTAATACTCTGGGTACGCCATGTAAACAAAACACTTCCCTGGCAAATACCCTTGCCAACTACTGGGCGGAGGGAAGACCGGGCAGTGGCACGAAGTGTGCCATCTTCGAAAATCGATCCACAATCATCAGAATAAATTAATGTCCCCTAGACACCGGTAACTCGCCCAAAAAATCAATGGAAACATGAGACCAAGGACGTTCACCATTAGGTATTGGTTGCAGCAAGCCCAGAGGCAGGTGTCTAGGGGACTTGGCACAGGCACAGATAGAGCAGGCTACGGTAAAAGCCGTGCAATCAGCACGCAGGGAAGGCCACCAGAAAGCTGCGAGAGTGACCAAATTAATTGATTTCTGCCGACATGCCCAGCGGCCTTGGAAGCATGATAAGTTTCAAGGAGACGGGTGCGGAGTGGCTCAGCAACTAAACATTTCCCCACTGGGGTCTCCGGAGGTGAATCAGACTGATTAGCGAGAATTTCGGAGCCCAGAGGTGAAGTAATGCTGGTAGGTAATGTAGCCAAAATGCGATCTGGCTGGATAATTGGTACTGGAACCTCTTCCCTCTCTGTGTCAGGGTTAAACTGCCTGGACAATGCATCTGCCCTGACATTCTTGGAACCAGGCAGATAAGACACAATGAAGTTAAATCGTGATAAAAATAAGGCCCACCTGGCCTGACGTGAGGACAACCGCTTAGCCTCAGAGAGATAAATAAGATTTTTGTGGTCAGTCAGGATTAGGACAGGGGTACGGGTGCCCTCTAGCAGATGCCGCCATTCTTTGAGAGCCAAGATGATAGCCAACAACTCTCCAGGAGGTTGGAGGGGTTGGGGTGGGATAGTACCGGAGCAGAAGCAAATGCCGATTTCAGAGACATAAAGGCCTGTTCAGCCTCTTGAGACCACTGACAGGGTTAATGGGCTATGGTATAAATGGATGGCCACGGGAAGCACCCTACTCGACAGCGGAATACCAGCCCAAACAATACTGCCCAACAGAACCCAATGGTAGTAATAACGAGGCCCTTCCCCCGGAGGGGTTAATGCGCTGTGGTCTGTACAACGGAATGTAACGGAGGCGCCCTAGTGAACCAACACATGCCAAATGAGTGCAAACACGGAGTGGAATCAGCGAGACTCTGACAACGGATGAGAGTGTGCAGACAACGGGCTCAGCACTTTGACCAGACACAGGATTGGTGCCCAACCAGGAGGCTGGCAACAGCAACACAATTCGCCAACTGGAACAGCAGAACAGGAACCTTGCCCGGATGGGTGATAGCAAGATCAGGAACGTCAGCCAGGCAAAGTCAGTACACGGAGCAGGATCCTCAGACGCTCCGTTTCTGTACACAGAGCAGGGTCGTCAATCACGCCGGGCCGGTACACTGAGCAGGAACGTCAGCCTGGCCGGGTCAGAACAGAAAGCAGGAACATCAGCCAATCCGAATCGGTGCACAGCATCAGCAGGAACGAGACTAGAGAGTGGTCAGACAGTCCAGGGTCATACACTGGATCAGAACAACGATACTAGCGCCAAGCATCAGGTACACCACGAATGGGCACTCGCAGAGTGACAGCCCAGGGTATAAAAAGGCTGTCACTAGGAGGAGCAGTACAGGCAGCCAATAGGAGAATAGAATCAGCCATGATGGACAGAATGTCGCCCAGATCACGGGCGCCGTGATAGGGTTCATGCTAACAGGGGTCTTCTTTTCACTTCTTACTACCTTGTCGCTTGTTAGTGTCTCAAATCTTTCCTGAGAGGAAGTAGCTAGATGCAGCTAAGGAGAGAAGGTAGACTCCACCTAGCATTCTCTTCAATAATTGTTCCGGCCTACTTAATGGGGCGGTCGCCTACCCAAAGTTACCAGTAACCTATATGGACTAAGAGAAAAGGATTTAACAGGTAAGACTAAAATCCTCTTTTGTACAGACAAATAATGTTTGATGAAATGTTAGAAAAATCAGAGGTTGTGGTAGGTGTTGTTTAACATCCCCTGAGGTAGATCACCTCATACCAATGGGGTGCCATTTTTATCCTAAGAGCACTAGCTAATTAATACAGTTGGAAATTCCATAGTTTTCACAGATTTTAGTATATTCAAAGTGGCAGAAATGTAAGAAAATGCAATTTTTTTCCTATTGTTCCACCTTCTGGAAGCATTTTGGCACACCAGGTTTGGGGTAAGAAGGCAAGTCACCCTTCTTTAGATGCAGCAGGTTGTATTCGTTACAAAGTGGTATGGTATGTGTACGTTTCTTCACTTCTGTAGCTGTTATAACCATTTTTGTAAAGATAAGAAATGTTTGAGAAAATGTTAGAAAAATTAGATGTTGTAGTAGGTGTAGTTTTGTACTTGTAGCACCCCTAAGGTAGGTCAACTTATACCAACGAGGTGTCATTGTGCTCCTAAGAGCACTAGCTAAAGAATATATTTGGAAATTCCATGGTTTTCACAGATTTCAGTACATGTGAAGGGGCAGAAATGTAAGAAAATGTGTCATGATTCTGTCCTCTCCTCAGTCTGGTGCAGTACCTCACAGTGCCACTATGTTCTCATGGTGCTGTTGTAGGCTGCTGCATTCAGACTAAAGAGATCTGATTCTGTTCCCAGCTGATCCTACCTTGCAATCACCTCCTCCCTATATAGTTCAGTCTCTCCCCTTCCGCTGGGCCAGATTATACAGTTTATACTGATCAGTTCAGATCAGTGCCAGTTTAGTTTCTTTTCCTATGACCCTGGGCCCTGAGTTCCATGGGACGGCTGCACCCCTTGCATTCCTATGCCTCCCTCCTGTGCTAGCTTTATCCCTGTGCCCAGAGGCCCTGGTCTTTTCTGTTTCATTGAATGTTTTGTTGTGCATTACTATAGTATGTTCCTTGTATGCATATATATAAATAATACATTTGTGTTCCCTTTCATTGTGTGTGTGCTGGTTTTCTTGCTCTCTGGGTTCCACTTTATTTATTTACCTTTGCTGCTGTGGTCAGCACCCCTTCCTGACCAGCAGCCCATGACAAAATGCCACTTTTCCCTATAGTGCCACCTTCTGGAAACACCAGGCTTGGGGAAAGAAGGCAAGTCACCCATCATTAGATGTGACAGATTGTCTTCTTTCCAAAATGGTGTGGTTTGTGTACCCTTTCTTCACTTCTGTAGCTGTTATAACAATTTTTGTACAAACAAGCAATGTTTGAGAAAATGTAAAAAAGGTTATAGGTTGTAGTAGGTGTAGTTTTGTACTTGTAGCGCCCACTAAGTAGTTCAACTCATACTAATGAGGTGTAATTTTTCTCTTAAGAGCATTAGCTAATGAATACAGTTGGAAATTCTATGGTTTTCACAGATTTCAGTACATGTGAAGGGGTAGAAATGTAAGAAAATGCCATTTTTATTCCTATAGTGCCACCTTCTGGAATGGACGAAAATTTTCGCCTCAAACTGAAACGGCGAATAATGGCACTTTCCGCTTGGTGAATAATTTCCCACAAAAGTACCTTTTCCGCCCGCTGAAATCAGTGTGAAGAAAAATATTTCTCCACCACATGAAACTTTTCTACAGCCATATAAAAGGCTGTACATAACATTCCAGTTGGTTTGATAAAGCAGTCTTAGAGCTGCGAAACGTTACGCTACTATCATATTTTTTTCAATTGGTCTGTTGTTTTATTTTATTTTATAATAAAAAGCTGATTATATTTAGAAACTTTAGCAGCCTACTACATTTTTCTTTTTAATCATCTTGCTCCTTTGGATACTGGTTTTCATTAGAACAATTTCTACAAACAGATCTGAGTGGAGACAGACTTTGAATTCTCCACAAGCTTAAAGTGCTGGTTCTGGGCATATGCCTTGTAATTAGCAACTACAAATTGTGAGTATAACCTTTATGCTTTTGGTTATCACTTAAATAATCACGTTTACAGGCACTATTGGGCGCCCTCTGTCTTTGTGTGTTTTTCTTATATGAGCTTCCTGGATATGGATGTTGAAGAGGTGCAGCCATAGAGATACATACCCTGAAGTAGACCTTTGGGACTGTCCAAGTTCCCTAAAAGTTCGTAATTCAGTGGAAATATATGTTTCACACCGAACACCTTTTTTGTGAGTAGAGTCTATCTGGTAATATTCCAATTGTGAACTATCTACATACCACACTAGGAGCGCCTCCTCTCTTTGTGTTTTCCTCTAGAAAAATAAGTTATGAAGCAAAGCGTTGTCCAGAGATGGAAAGGTTTTTTGACCTCGGACCTTATTTTTTGCAAAAAAATTAAGGTTTTCAAAAATTTCCAAAACCTCCGTTTTATTGTTTCTCCAGGTGAATGTAGCATAATGTAACTGAATCCAGTTGAATGTGAACTCTAGAAAAAAAATTTATGAAGGAAAGCGTTTTCCAGAGATATAAAGGTTTTTTGACTGCAGGCATTAGTTTCTAGAGAAGAAATGAAGGTTTTCAAAAATGACCATAACCTGTGTTTTATTATTTCTCCAAGTTAACCTACAATAATGCAGTTCAATCCATTTGAATGTGACCTCTAGAAAAAGTTATGAAGCAAAGCTTTTTCCGGAGATGGAAAGGATTTTTTGACCGCGGACTTCAGTTTTTTGAGAAAAAGTGAAGTTTTTTTAAACATTTCCAAAATGTGTGTTTTATTGTTTCTAAAGGTGAACTGAGTGTGATTCAGTTGAAAGCATTTGAATATGACCTCTAGAAAAAAAGAACACAAGGAGGAGGCGCTCCTAGTGTAGTATGTAGATAATTCTTAATAGACTATGAACAAATGAAATCTACTCACAAGTAGAGTGCTCAGTGTAAAACATATGTCTCCACTGAGATCCAGGCTTTAAGGGAAATCAGACCGTCCCAAAGGTCCACTCCATTTCAGAGTGCTCAATTCAGTGGCTGCACCTCATCTTTATCCATATCAGGGAAGCACATAGAGCACACAGAAACAGAGGGCGCCCAATAGTGCCTGTAAATGCCACAAATAGTCAATATCTAAATAGAATAAGGAATATACTCACAATTGGAGTTGCTGGTTACCAGCTTATACCCAAAACAGCTTTTGAGCCTGTGGAGAGATTCAAATCTGTCCTCAGATATATCTGGTGCTTTATCAGATGGTAACCAATATCCGGTAGTATGATGTTGTCTTCAAAAAATGAAAAAAGGCTGCTAAATGTCTAAAAACATTTATTTAATAAAAAAATAAAAAACAACAAACCAGTTGTAGAAAAAAAAAGTGATCCAATATTGTGACGTTTCACAGTACTGAGACTGCTTTCTCAAACCAACTGGTTGTTACAAAATACTGTCATGCACACGACGGTAGGGAGCCATGTGGTGCTGGCTCTGTATTTAGGTGCTAGCGAGCGATGCTGGAGTCGGAGCTTGTGAGCGGTGACGGCGTGCCAGGTACTCCCTTGCTGCAGCTGAAGCTGGTTAAAGGTGCTGGTCGCTAAACCAGATTGTTCCACCCTGGTTGAGCCGATGTGTAACCAGGATAGGAGTACAAGCTGAAGGCAGATGCGGACCGCGCATGAGCGCCCTGATACTGGAGTCCGGAAGAGCCGCCGTGAAGGGAAGACAAGGCCCGGGCAAACACAGCGGTGGTGACAAATACCAACTGGATATTGGTTACCATCTGATAAAGCACCAGATATATCTGAGTGGGGACAGATTTAAATCTCTCCACAGGCTCAAAAGCTGGTTTGGGTATAAGCCCGTAACCAGCAACTCCAATTGTGAGTATATTCCCTGTTCTATTTACATATTGACTATTTGTGGCATTTACAGGCACTATTGGGTGCCCTCTGTTTCTGTGCTTTTTCCTCTAGAAAAAAAGTTATGAAGCAAAGCATTTTCCAGAGATGGAAAAGTTTTTTAACTGCGGACCTTATTTTTTTGAGAAAATCTGATGGTTTTCAAAAATTTCCAAAACCTACGTTTTATTGTTTCTCCATGTGAACATAGCATAATGTAGTTGAATCCATTTGAATGTGAACTCTAGAAAAAAGGTTATAAAGGAAAGCGTTGTCCAGAGATGGAAAGGTTTTTTGACCACGGACCTTAGTTTTTTGAGAAATTATGATGGTTTTCAAAAATTTCCAAACCCTGTATTTTATTGTTTCTCCAGGTGAACCTAGCATAATGCAGTTCTGTCCATTTGAATGTGATCTCTAGAAAAAACATTTGAAGCAAAGCATTTTCCAGTGATGGAAAAGTTTTTTGACTGTGGACCTTAGTTTTTTGAGAAACAATGAAGGTTTTCAAACATTTCCTAAATGTGCGTTTTATTGCTTCTCCTGGTGAACCAAGTATAATGTAGACGAATCCAGTTGAATGTGACCTCTAGAAAAAAGTTATGAAGCAAAGCATTTTCCGGAGATGGAAAGGTTTTTTGACCGCGGACCTTGGTTTTTTGAGAAAAAATGAAGGTTTTCAAAATTTTCCAAAATTAGCATTTTATTATTTCTCCAGATGAACCTAGCATGATGCCGTTCAATCCATTTAATCCATTTGACTGTGACTTTGAAAAAAGTTATGAATCAAAGCATCTTCCAGAGATGGAAAGGTTTTTTGACTGCAGACCTTAGTTTTTTGAGAAAATATTATGGTTTGCAAAAATTTCAAAAACCTGCGTTTTATTGTTTCTCCATGTGAACCTTGCATAATGCAGTTCAGTCCATTTGACTGTGACCTCTAGAAAAAAGTTATGAAGCAAAGCGTTTTCAAGAGATGGAAAGGTATTTTGACATCGGACATAAGTTTTTTGAGAAAAAATTATTGTTTTCAAAAAATTAAAAAACCTGCGTATTATTGTTACTCCAGGTGAATCTAGTATAATGTAAATAAATCCAGTTGAATGTGAACTCTAGAAAAAAAGTTATGAAGCAAAGCGTTTTCCAGAGATGTATAAGTTTTTTTGACCGCGGATCTTAGTTTTTGAGAAAAAATGAAGGTTTTCAAAAATTTCCAAAATATGTGTTTTATCGTTTCTAGAGGTGCGCTTACTGTGATGCCCTGAAAGCATTTCAATATGACATCTAGAAAAAAGTTATGAAGCAAAGCATTTACCAGAGATGGAAAGGTTTTTTGACCTCGGACCTTAGTTTTTTGAGAAAATATGATGATTTTCAAAAATTTAAAAACCTGTATTTTATTGTTTCTCCAGATGAACCTAGCATAATGCAGTTCAGTCCATTTGAATGTGACCTCTAGAAAAAAGTTATGAAACAATGCGCTTTCCAGAGATGGAAAGGATTTTTGACTGCAGACCTTAGTTATTTGAGAAACAATGAAGATTTTCAAAAATTTCCAAAATGTGCGTTTTATTTTTTTCTACTTGTGAACCTAGTATAATGTAGGTGAATCCAGCTGAATGTGACCTCTAGAAAAAATGTTATGAAGCAAAGCATTTTCCAGAGATGGAAAGGTTTTTTGACCGCAGACCTTAGTTTTTTGAGAAACAATTAAGGTTTTTAAAAATTTCCAAAATGTGTGTTTTCTTGTTTCTACAGGTGAACCTACAGTGATGCAGTTGAAAGCATTTGAATATAACCTCTAGAAAAAAGTTATGATGCAAACCGTTTTTTGGAGACAGAAAGGCTTTTTTGATCGTGGACCTTAGTTTTTTGAGAAAAAAATGAAGGTTTTTAAAGATTTCCAAAATGTGTGTTTTATTGTTTCTAGAGGTGAACCTACCATGATGGAAAGGTTTTTTGACCGCATACCTTAGTTTCTTGAGAAAAAATTCCAAAATGCGTGTGTTATTGTTTCTCCATGTGAACCTAGCATAATGCAGTTCAGTCCATTTAATTGTAACCTCTAGAAAAAAAAATTATGAAGGAAAGCTTTTTCCAGAGATGGATAGGTTTTTTTGACAGGGGACTTCAGTTTTTGAGAAAAAAGTTTTTTTAAACATTTCCAAAATGTTGGTTTTACTGTTTCTAGAGGTGAACTGAGCGTGATTCCGTTGAAAGCATTTGAATATGACCTCTAGAAAAAAAAAAAAAAAGAAGAAAAAGAGGGTGCCCAATAGTGCCTGTAATCGTATAATACTGCTATGATTAAAATTTTGAATAAAAATATACTCACAAGAATAGTGGCTGATGCGTCCAAAATAGTCTCTCAACTTATACAATCAGAATAACATGCCAATCAATATGAATTCAAAAAAGAGATTCATATAAATCAATATGTGAAGTCAAGAAAGGCAAAATAAAAGCAACCAAAATATCATTAAACTTGATACTTTGTAAATACTGAAGAGACACCAGTTCGAAAAAACTAGATCACAAATATCCTGTTGAAGGAAATAACGTGTGCGTTCCAAAAGTTTAAGGTAAACTATTACTACAAACCCAAAACAAATATATAAATACAAAAATAAATATAAAATAATCAAATTATTATTAAACTATAATTATTGATTTATGTGAATAATAAAAATATTCTCTCAACGATCGTGAAAACTTAAAAAGCTGATTAAGGAAGTGACCAATGCATCCCAAAGCAACATATATCTCCTACCATCGTGAAAAATGATATACTGTGATTCCATTATCATGGCGTGTATAACAAAACTTCTATTATTATTGCTTATAATAATGTGCAAATTAAAATCTACCTTAGCTTGTGTTTCTAATACTCTTATTTCAAGATAGAAGACCCGTCTCTAAATGAAACGGGATTGTGAGTAATGACGTGTACGCTCCACCATCTGTGCAGCCAATAAGAAATAACAAACTATAAACTTGACAGTAGTCAAACCCACGTGGGCACACGTTCATAAACAAAGAAAAACGTGCGTTCCACATTTCTTATTTCTTATTATCTAGTTTTTTCGAACTGGTGTCTCTTCAGTATTTACAAAGTATCAAGTTTAATGATATTTTGGTTGCTTTTAGGTAAGTTCTCTGTTTTGCCTTTCTTGACTTCACATATTGATTTATATGAATCTCTTTTTTGAATTCATATTGACTGGCATGTTATTCTGATTGTATAAGTTGAGAGACTATTTTGGACGCATAAGTTTTATTTCAGTAATCGTTTGATGGACTCAAGACAATATCTTATCAAGTGTTTTTGAAATATATGCTCATTTATACTTTGGTTATTAATTGATGATTGTATATTTATTATTGTGAACTGTTTACCTTTGCACTTTGACCTTATGTTAAGGCCCAATCAAATGATTGGGAGGGAAATTTAAATAGTGTTATGGCTGCTGTGTTTGCTTCTTTTGTTTTGTGTTGACCAGTTGGTTTGATAAAGCGGTCTAGGCCGCTAAACGTTACTGCATTGTTCACACAATTGGTCTTTTTAAATATATATATATTTTATATATTTTTATTTATTAAAATTACAAATTTTGGGAGTTCTTCAGCAGCTGTCACTTCTTTTTCCGGATTTTCCTATTGGAACATTGGTTCGGGAGTATTTGGAAGTACCTGAGTGGGGACAGGTTTATATTCCCCCCAAGCGTGTTTAGCTGATTTTGATTTAATTCAACTATCAGCCACTATTCTTGTGAGTATATTTTTATTCAAAATTTTAATCATAGCAGTATTATACGATTACAGGCACTATTGGGTGCCCTCTTTTTCTTCTTTTTTGTTTTATGTACTTCTTTTGGATGACGGTGAGGTGCGGCCCCTGCTAGTTGTCTAACATTGCTGTTGACCATTGGGACGGTCTTGAGATCCCTAATGTGTATATACTTGGGGAACACATAAGTGTTACTCCAAGCATCGCCTTTGTGAGTATACATCAAATGTGAACTTTGCTTAAAGACATCTTTATATACTACACTAGGAGCGCCTCCTCTTTTGTGTTTTTTTGTAGTGTCCCTCTAGAAAAAAAGTTATGAAGCAAAGCGTTTTCCAGAGATGCAAACATTTTTTGACCGTGACCCTAATTTTTGAGAAAAAATGAAGGTTTCAAAAATTTCCACAATGTGCGTTTTATCGTTTCTAGAGGTGAGCTTACTGTGATGCAGCTGAAAGCATTTGAATATGACCTCTAGAAAAAAAGTTATGAAGCAAAGCATTTACCAGAGATGGAAAGGTTTTTTTAACATAGTAACATAGTAGATAAGGCTGAAAAAAGACATGCGTCCATCAAGTCCAGCCCATGCCAATAACACCCCTGTTGATCCAGAGGAAGGCAACAAAAAAGCCCTCTGGAGCAATTTCGAATGTAGTCCCAAGTGTGTGTGTGTGTGTGGGGGGGAACTATTCCTTCCTGACTCCAACTGGTATTCAAATAGTTCTCCGGATCAATATCCTATTTGCTTTGAAGCCATCTGTCATAATTGTCAATATTGTTCTGTGCTAGATAGGCATCCATTGCTTTTTTGAATGCAGTTGCATTATCTGCAAGCACAACATCCCGAGGCAAAGAATTCCATAGCCTTACTGCCCTTACTGTAAAGAATCCCTGCCTATGTCGAAAGTGCCTTTCCTCAAGTCTTAATGGATGACCTCTTGTTCTTTGCTCAGCTCTTTGCATAAATAATTCATTGGATAGTTCTTTGTATTGACCTTGAATGTATTTGTAAATGGTAATCATATCACCCCTTAGACGTCTCTTCTCTAATGTTAACAAACCCAGTTTGGCTAGTCTCTCTTTGTAACTCAGATCCTCCAATCCCTTTATCAGTTTTGTTGCACGTCTTTGCACCTTTTCCAGCTCAGTAATGTCTTTTTTTAGAACAGGTGCCCAAAATTGTACTCCATATTCTAGATGAGGCCTAACCAAGGATTTATACAGAGGTAGGATAATATTAGCATCCCTTGCTCCTACACCTCTTTTTATGCAGGCTAGTACTCTATTTGCTCTTGCAGCAGCTGAGTGACTCTGCACACTGCTGTGAAGTCTATTGTCTATCAGTACGCCTAAATCTTTCTCTAATGAGGATTTCCCAAGTTGTTTCCCATTTAGAGTGTATGTAGCAAGTTTGTTTCTACAACCCAAATGCATAACCTTACATTTATCTACATTAAATGTCATCTGCCACTTTTCTGCCCATTCATTTAGTTTATCTAAATCCTTCTGTAGGGAAAAAACATCCAGCTCTATATGTATTTCCTTACATAGCTTAGTGTCATCAGCAAAGATTGAGATACTACTTTCAATTCCCACTTATAAACATTAATAAACAAATTAAAAAACATTGGGCCCAGGACTGAACCCTGCGGCACCCCACTTATAACCCTAGACCAATTTGAAAAAGTTCCATTTACAACAACTCTCTGCCATCTATCATTTAACCAGTTCTCAATCCATGTACAGATAACACCGCCCAAACCGAAGCCTTTTAATTTATGCAGTAACCTGTTGTGAGGCACTGTGTCAAAGGCTTTTGCAAAATCCAAGTATACTACATCAACAGCAATTCCCCTGTCCAAATTACTACTCACTCTTTCATAAAATGCAAGTAAATTAGTCTGACATGATCTGTTTTTCATGAAGCCATACTGATTCCTACTAATGATATTGTTTGTCTTCACATAGTTCTGAATACTATCAGTTAATAACCCTTCTAGTATCTTACCCACTATGGAAGTCAAGCTCACAGGTCTATAATTTCCTGGTTTGGATCTTGCTCCCTTTTTAAACAATGGAACTACATCAGCTTTCCTCCAATCACAGGGCACTATGCCTAATGAAAGTGAATCACTAAATATTAAGTATAATGGTCTTGCTATTACTAAGTTCCTTAAGTACCCTTGGGTGTATACCGTCTGGTCCAGGCGCTTTATTCACTATAACCCTTTCCAGTCTCTTTTGGACCTTGTCCTCAGTAAGCCATGTAGATGTTGGAGGAAATTCCATGGTTTTGTCTGTTTGCCCACAGCTTGTCATTGCTGCTTCCTTTGTATATACTGAAGCAAAGAACGTATTTAGGGTGTCAGCCATAGCTTTATCCTCACTAATCAATTCACCTGTTTCAGTCCTAAGAGGACCAATATCAACCTTAACTTTTTTGTTGTTAATATACTTGTAGAATTGTTTAGGGTTTTTCTTGCTCTCATTTGCAATGTTTCTCTCATTTTCTATTTTAGCTAGCTTAATTGCTTGTTTGCAGATTTTATTACATTCTTTATATTTTTTAAATGATGCTTCTGACCTGTTTGACTTAAACACCTTAAAAGCCTGCTTTTTATTTCTCATTTCCCTGCTAACCACATTATTAATCCACATTGGTTTCACTTTACTTCTCTTGTGCTTATTCCCTAATGGTATATATTGACGTGTATATGTGCCCAAGAGCATTTTAAATACATTCCATGATTCTTGTGCATTTTTATCTTTGAAAATTACATCCAACTGGATATCCTTTAAAGCTTCTTTTAACTTTGTAAAATTAGCCTTTTTGAAATTGAATGTTTTGGTTAAACTCTTACTATTGGGTTTCTCATAACAAACTTCAAAGGATACAATATTGTGGTCACTGCTGCCCAAGTGTTCCCTTACCTGCTCATTGTTTACCATGTCAGAATCGTTTGAGAGCACTAGGTCAAGCAAGGCCTCTTTTCTAGTTGGCTCCTCTACTAGTTGGGACATAAAATTATCATTTATCATACTTAGAAAAATATTTCCCTTTGTTGTGCCTGAAGTCATATTGCTCCAGTCAATTTCAGGGTAGTTGAAATCTCCCATTATAATTACCGTTGCTGACCTAGCAGCCTTTTCCATTTGCAGTAAAAGTTGGTCTTCCCCCAACTCCCCAACATTAGGTGGCTTGTAGCAAATCCCCACCAATATCTTTTTATTATGTGTGCCCCCAGTGTGTATTTCCACCCACAAGGCCTCTACCTTTTCATTGGACCCTTCATTTATATCTTCCCTTAAATTAGGTTTTAAGGCCTGCTTTACATATAGGCATACCCCTCCTCCCCTTTTATTAACCCTGTCCCTCCTAAAAAGTGAATAACCCTCTAGATTGACTGCCAAGTCATACGTTTCATCTAACCAGGTTTCAGACACTCCAATCAGATCATACTGCTCATGTATTGCAATCATTTCTAGTTCCCCCATCTTACCAGCCAGACTACGAGCATTTGCATGCATACATTTTATCTTTTTGCCATTCCTAAAGATTTCGTTCTTTTTCAAATGTATTTGTCTTTTATCAGGCTGTAACAATGGCAACTCCCTATTAGATGAAGTAGCCCATTCCCCCTCTCCACCCCCATGACCCTTCTCTAATCCCATTCCCTCAATTATACTACCTTCCCCAGCCTGTGTTGCAGCTCCCTCCCCCCCTTTCTAGTTTAAAGTCTCCTCCAGCCCTCTAACCATCCTATCGCCCAGCACCATGGCCCCCCTTCTACTAAGGTGCAATCCATCACTACTATAAAGATTGCGCCCAAGGGAAAAGACTGCCCAGTGCTCTAGGAACCCAAACCCCTCCTACTTACACCAAGTCTTTATCCACGCATTTAACTCCCTAATCTCCCGTTGCCTTTCTAATGTAGCACGAGGCACAGGTAGAATTTCAGAAAATACTACCTTAGAGGTCCTCTGCTTAAGCTTATATCCAAGGTCCCTGAAATCCTTCTTAACGGACCTCCATTTTCCACTGACTTTGTCATTAGTACGAACATGTACCATGACAGCCGGGTCATGCCCAGCCCCTCCCAACAATCTATCAACCCGATCAGCCACATGTTGAACCCGAGCTCCCGGGAGACAGCAAACTGTACGATTGTGGCGATCTTGGCGAGAGATTACCCTGTCTGTCTTCCTAATAATAGAATCCCCTACCACCACCATCTGTCTAGGTCTGCCTGAGTCCTGGATCCCATCCGTGCAAGAGGGGCTGTGTCACGGTTTTTTAAAGACACTCAGACCAGTATGTAAAATAAAACACAGTTTTATTTAGCAATAATAACACATAAGGTCGCCCTGTAGTGGCGGTTGGGTGTACATAAATGATAGTGACTGGAAAATACCAAGTTAGATGCACAAACGGAATACAAGTACAAGTGTACCACAGGGAAGGGGAATAACCCCAGAGGGTTAAGTCCTTGATAAATATCAGTTTCACAAGGAACTGTTTGGCACGCCCTTGGTATAATTAAACTGAGCTTAAGGTAACCACAGAGGGTTAAGTCCTTGATTATGATCAGTCTCTTAAATGGATGGTTGGCACGCCCGAGGTGTAGATAAGCTGTGCTGAAGAAATGTTCACCATCAAGTGGATAAGGACTGTCTCGCCACGGTGTGTAGTAAAGCAGAGCCCAATAGCCCCCCACGGGCGTACCTACTGGAATGGCTACTGCTAGTGCAAGTGATCTTAGCCCCACGGGCTTGTGTCGAACCGGCCTGCAGTGCAAGAGCTCCCAAGCCTCTTCAGACTCTACCGGACTGAGTATAACGAGACAGGGCCCAAAGCCCAACTGAAGTAGTACCGGAATGCTAGTGCTGAAGCCTGTGCCCGTCACCACTCGGTATAACGGAATCGCCCAGTGTATACAACGAGAGAGAGAGAGAGCCAAAGCGCCCAACCGGCCTAATCGGAAGTGAACACTCTACTGGGATGGTATCAAGTTGCCGATGGAGAGCGGCCAACTCAGCAGGAGTTTCACTATGAACGAGGCTCACACTGGAGTAAGGAGAGTGGGACCGAGACAGCACTGGTAGGGTTAAAAGGCACGTTTACACAAGGCTTTTCTGCAGTAGCACAGCACCGCTGTCTGAGTGAGGCGTACACAGCTCTGCACGATTGTAACACTGCACTGCACGAAGTAACACCAGGCAAGACAGCCACACAAGTACTGGAACAGTGGATGATAATGTCACGACGGCGACAACCTGAACGTAGGTCTTCTGGAACACGCTGTAGGTTGATCTTGCGGGAGGAAGTCAGCCGGGCCGGATCGGAGCACGTAGGAGGTAGTCGTACCAGCCGGGTCATACACAAGCAGGAACGTCAGCCAAGCAGAGTCGAGATCCGGAGAAGATAGTCAGACGAGCCGGGTCATACACAAGCAGGAACGTCAGCCAAGCAGAGTCGAGATCCGGAGGAGGTAGTCAGACGAGCCGGGTCATACACAAGCAGGAACACTGGAGAATGGTCAGGGCAAGCCAAATCGGTACACAGGAATCAGAAACGTAGCAACAGAACAACTCGCTCAGAAACACCACGAAAGGGCACCTGACAGATGGGATAGCCAGGTATAAAAAGGAAACCAAGGGGCGGGCCAAACCAAGTGAGCAAATCACCCTTGACCATAGAAGAGAGTGACAGCTAGATCACAGGCACTGTGATAGTACCCCCCCCTCAAAGACCCCCTCTCCCCACTGGAGGCTTAGGTTTCTGAGGATATTTGGAGTGGAAATTGCGCACAAGTCTGGACGCATGGAGGTCCTTCTGGTCAATCCAAGAGCGCTCCTCCGGGCCATAGCCCTTCCAGTGGACCAAGTATTGCAACCTCCCTCTAAGTCGCCTAGAATCAATAATGCTCTGAACCTCATATTCCTCTTGCCCCTGGACGTCCACCGGACCAGGAACCACCGGAGTGGTCGGGTAACGATTGCAAACCAGGGGTTTTAACAAAGACACATGGAACACATTGTGAATGTGCATAGTCGGTGGAAGTTCCAACGCATAGGAGACAGGATTAATTTTGCGAATAATTTTAAATGGGCCAATAAACCGGGGAGCCAACTTATTCGAAGGGACTTGCAGGTTGAGGTTTCTGGAGGAGAGCCATACCCTATCCCCAACCTGGAAAGAGACCGCTGGCAGCCGTCTACGATTGACATACCTCTGATGTCACTGGAAGGACTGACTGAGGGTCCTTTGTACCTGTGCCCATGTGGAACGGAGCTGTTCCATATGCTCATCCAAAGCCGGAATCTGCTGAGACTGAAACGAATCCGGGAGCAAACCTGGCTGAAACCCATAATTGATTAAGAACGGGGAGCTCCCGGACGATGAGTTAACTGCACAGTTCCTGGCAAACTCCGCCCATGGCAACAGGTCGGCCCAATCGTCATGATGATCAGTGATGAAACAGCGCAGGAACTGTTCCAATCCCTGGTTGGCACGCTCAGCGGCTCCGTTGGTCTGGGGATGGTAGGCGGAAGAGAATTACAATTGAATGCCCATCATGCCACAGAATGCCCTCCAGAACCTGGACACGAATTGACTCCCACGGTCAGAGACCACCACTCTGGGTACCCCGTGCAAACGAAACACTTCACTAGCAAACACTTTAGCTAGTTCCTGAGCCGATGGAAGCCCTCTGAGTGGCACAAAATGAGCCATTTTGGAGAACAGATCAACCACCATAAGTATAAAAGTAAACCCCCTCGAATTAGGCAATTCTCCCATAAAATCAATAGAAATGTGGGACCAGGGCCGTTCCCCATTAGGCACAGGTTGGAGCAAACCCACTGGGAGATGCCTGGGGGTCTTGGCACGGGCACATGTGGCACAGGCGGCAGTAAAGGCGGAACAATCGTCTCTGAGCGTCGGCCACCAGAATAATTGCGAAAGAGACCATACCAGTTGATCCCTGCCAATGTGCCCGGCAGCCCTAGAGGAATGATAGGTCTCCAAAAGGCGGGTACGGAAAGGCTCCTCCACAAAGCATTTGCCAACTGGAGTCTCAGGTGGAGCCCTAGCTTGAGACCCCAGAATCTCCTCTCCCAGAGGTGAGGTTATACTAGTGTGGATGGTTGTAGGTCAGGCTGAATGATGGGTACGGGCTCCTCCTCCCTGTCAGTGTCCGATGCAAACTGACGAGACAATGCGTCTGCCCTGATGTTCTTAGACCCTGGAAGGTATGATACCACGAAGTTAAATCGGGACAGAAAGAGTGCCCACCTGGCCTGACGAGAAGACAGCCTCTTAGCTTCAGAGAGATATGTCAAGTTCTTGTGATCGGTCAGGATCAATACTGGGTTCTTAGTACCCTCCAACAGGTGGCGCCACTCCTTCAATGCCAGAATAATAGCCAATAACTCTCTGTCGCCAATCTCATAGTGACTTTGTGCGTTAGACAACTTTTTAGAAAAAAACCCACAAGGTTTCAAGCTACCACCTCCCACAGGACGCTGGGAGAGCACTGCCCCAACCCCAACTTCAGAGGCGTCGACCTCCAACGTAAAAGGCAGGGAGGGATTGGGATGGGACAGTACTGGAGCAGACGCAAAGGCAGATTTTAAGGTCTCAAACGCATTATCAGCGGCCTCAGACCACTGAGAGGGAGAAGCGCCCTTATGAGTTAAGTCAGACAAGGGTTTCACAATAGTGGAAAAGTTGCGTATGAATTTCCTATAATAGTTGGAAAACCCTAAAAAGCGCTGAATCGCTTTTAACCCTTTAGGGCGAGGCCACTGCAATACCGCTGCCAACTTCTCTTGGTCCATAGCGATTCCATCCTTCGAGATTATGAACCCCAAGAATGGTACTTGTGACACATGGAACTCGCATTTTTCCAACTTGCAAAACAGCTTATTAGCCTTGAGCAGTGAGAAAACTTGCGTGACATCTTTAATATGCTGGGAAAGCGTAGAGGAATGAATCAATATATCGTCCAGATATACCACCACACAGGACTGAAGCATGTCACGCAAGATGTCATTGATCAGCTCCTGAAATACCGCAGGTGCATTACATAAGCCAAATGGCATTACCAGATATTCGTAGTGCCCCGTTCTGGTATTAAATGCCGTTTTCCACTAATCACCTTCTCTGATTCTTACTAGATTGTAAGCAGCCCGTAAATCAAGTTTGGTGAAGACAGAAGAGGCCTTCAATCTGTCAAATAACTCAGTGATGAGTGGAATAGGGTATGCATTCTTGGGCAGCAGCTTATTAAGCCCCCGGTAATCTATACATGGCCTAAGTTCGCCATTTTTCTTCTTAACAAAGAAGAATCCGGCACCAGCCGAGGAGTTAGACTTGCGGATAATTCCTCTACCAAGAGCGTCCTCAATGTACTCCTCCATAGCCCTGTTCTCTTCGCAAGACAGTGGGTAAGTTCGACCCCTTGGAGGAAACACACCAGGAGGCAGAACAATAGCGCAATCGTAGGGTCTGTGCTTGGGCAATGCGCTAGCCTCCCCCTTGCTGAATACATCACTGAATTCCCCATACTCAACTGGTATAGCAGGGGAGGTACACATAATTTTCACAGGAATAGATAGGCAGTTTTCTTTACAGTAATTGGACCAGGCACTGACTTCGCATGTTTGCCAATCAAATTGAGGATTATGCCGAAGCAACCATGGAAACCCCAATATGACTGCATGGTGAGGAGAGAGGATAATCTGAAACTGAACCTCCTCTTTGTGAAGAGCCCCAACCGACATAGAGATAGGAATGGTTTCCATAGTAATAAAGGCTGGTTCCAATGGTCTGCCATCAATGGCCTCTACTGCCAACGGACACTCCTTTTTGCATAGAGGAATATTGTGCAAGTCTGCGAAAGATTGGTCCATAAAGTATCCGGCTGCACCAGAGTCCACTAGTGCCAAGGTGTCTGTGCCCTTATCTGCCCAAGAGAACGTCACCTGGATGGTGGGTTTAGCAAAGTTAGGATCTGGGGACTGTTGTACACCACCTAGGGCCTGTCCCCCAAGGTACCCTAGGTGCGTGCGTTTCCCGGCCTTACTGGACAATTGCGCAAAAGGTGCCCCTGTTTGCCACAATAAAGACAAAGACCATGCTTTTTACGAAAAGACCTCTCCTCGTTGGAGAGCCTAGTGAAACCTAGTTGCATTGGCTCTGCTGCCTCTCCCGTGCGTTCAGGAGGAAAGGGTGGAGAGGGTGGGTCAAAGAAGCAGTTCACCCCATGCTTCCTGGAAGTTGCCTTTCGTGCCAACCTTCTCTCCCTGATACGGGAGTCAATGATCATTACATAGTCAATGAATTCATCTAGGTCACCGGGTACATCCCGGGCAGCAATTTTATCTTTAATTGTTTCGGAGAGTCCCTTAGTGAAGGCTGCCAATAATGCCTCATCGTTCCAGCCCACCTCCGCAGCCAGGGTCCGAAATTCTATTGCATAACTGCCCAAGGAACGTTCGCCCTGCTGTATCTCCATTAGCTTTTTGGCAGCGTAGGCCACTCTACCAGGTACCTCAAACACACGGTGGAACTTTCTTACAAATTTGTTAAAGTTCAGCGTGCAAGGTCTGGCACCTTCCCACAAGGGGTTCGCCCAAGCCAAAGCCTTGCCAGTTAGTAGCGATATCATGAAACCGACCCTGCTCCGGTCGTTAGGAAAAGCCTGGGGCGTTAATTCCAGATAGATCTCTAACTGGTTAATGAAGCCCCTGCATAGGGAAGGCTCGCCATCATATCTCAACGGTAACGGTGCCGTAGCCGTTAAGCCTCTGACGCAAGTCGGAGGAGCTAGAGGCGGATTGTCCGGTGTCAAGACTGGGGAGACCACCGGATTCGGATTAGGCTTGTCTAGGTGTATCGTACGCTCAAGCAGGGTTTGTAGAGCCAGTGCCAATTGATCTAAGCGCTGCTCATGTGCATCCATTCTCCAGTGGATGTTTTGAGTGTTACCTTCGCCCTTACTGTCTGAGGTCATTGGCCCTTTCGTACTGTCACGGTTTTTTAAAGACACTCAGACCAGTATGTAAAATAAAACACAGTTTTATTTAGCAATAATAACACATAAGGTCACCCTGTAGTGGCGGTTGGGTGTACATAAATGATAGTGACTGGAAAATACCAAGTTAGATGCACAAACGGAATACAAGTACAAGTGTACCACAGGGAAGGGGTATAACCCCAGAGGGTTAAGTCCTTGATAAATATCAGTTTCACAAGGAACTGTTTGGCACACCCTTGGTATAAGTAAACTGAGCTTAAGGTAACCACAGAGGGTTAAGTCCTTGATTATGATCAGTCTCTTAAGTGGATGCTTGGCACGCCCGAGATGTAGATAAGCTGTGCTGAAGAAATGTTCACCATCAAGTGGATAAGGACTGTCTCGCCACGGTGTGTAGTAAAGCAGAGCCCAATAGCCCCCCACGGGCGTACCTACTGGAATGGCTACTGCTAGTGCAAGTGATCTTAGCTCCACGGGCGTGTGTCGAACCGGCCTGCAGTGCAAGAGCTCCCAAGCCTCTTCAGACTCTACCGGACTGAGTATAACGAGACAGGGCCCAAAGCCCAACTGAAGTAGTACCGGAATGCTAGTGCTGAAGCCTGTGCCCGTCACCACTCGGTATAACGGAATCGCCCAGTGTATACAACGAGAGAAAGAGAGAGCCAAAGCGCCCAACCGGCCTAATCGGAAGTGAACACTCTACTGGGATGGTATCGAGTTGCCGACGGAGAGCGGCCAACTCAGCAGGAGTTTCACTATGAACGAGGCTCACACTGGAGTAAGGAGAGTGGGACCGAGACAGCACTGGTAGGGTTAAAAGGCACGTTTACACAAGGCTTTTCTGCAGTAGCACAGCACCGCTGTCTGAGTGAGGCGTACACAGCTCTGCACGATTGTAACACTGCATTGCACGAAGTAACACCAGGCAAGACAGCCACACAAGTACTGGAACAGTGGATGATAATGTCGCGACGGCGACAACCGGAACGTAGGTCTTCTGGAACACGCTGTAGGTTGATCTTGCGGGAGGAAGTCAGCCGGGCCGGATCGGAGCACGTAGGAGGTAGTCGTACCAGCCGGGTCATACACAAGCAGGAACGTCAGCCAAGCAGAGTCGAGATCCGGAGAAGATAGTCAGACGAGCCGGGTCATACACAAGCAGGAACGTCAGCCAAGCAGAGTCGAGATCCGGAGGAGGTAGTCAGACGAGCCGGGTCATACACAAGCAGGAACACTGGAGAATGGTCAGGGCAAGCCAAATCGGTACACAGGAATCAGAAACGTAGCAACAGAACAACTGGCTCAGAAACACCACGAAAGGGCACCTGACAGATGGGATAGCCAGGTATAAAAAGGAAACCAAGGGGCGGGCCAAACCAAGTGAGCAAATCACCCTTGACCATAGAAGAGAGTGACAGCTAGATCACAGGCATTGTGATAGGCTGTTCACTCGGCTGTTAGAGAGAACAGTCCTCTCCAGCAAAGACATTCCTGTGTCAGCATCCCCAACATCATTACTCAATGTAGCAAATCTGTTAGGATTAATAAACACAGGAGTGTCTTCCCTATTTCTCTGTCCACCCCCCTTGCTATGTCTCACTGTAACCCATCTGGCTACCTGCTCTTTCTTTTTGCAGTCTGCTCTTTCTTTGTGACCTCGGACCTTAGTTTTTTGAGAAAATATGATGGTTTTTCAAAAATTTAAAAACCTGCATTTTATTGTTTCTCCAGGTGAACCTAGCATAATGCAGTTCAGTCCATTTGAATGTGACCTCTAGAAAAAAGTTATGAAACAATGCGCTTTCCAGAGATGGAAAGGTTTTTTGTCTGCGGACCTTCGTTTATTGAGAAAAATTGAAGGATTTCAAAAATTTCCAAAATGTGTGTTTTATTGTATCTCCAGTTGAATAATGCAGTACAGTCCATTTGACTGTGCCCTCTGAAAAAACATTTGAAGCTAAGCGTTTTCCAGAGATGGAAACGTTTTTTGACCACGGGCCTTAGTTTTTTGAGAAAAAATGTTTTTCAAAAATGTACAAAACCTGCATTTTATTGTTTCTTCAGGTGAACCTAGCATAATGCAGCTGAATTCAGTTGAATGCGACCTCCAGAAAAAAAGTTATGAAGCAAAGTGTTTTTCGGAGATGGAAATGTTTTTTGACAGCGGTCCTTAGTTTTTTGAGAAAAAAAATTAAGGTTTTCAAAAATTTCCAAAATGTGCGTTTTATTGTTTCTAGAGGTGAACTGAGCATGATACAGTTGAACGTATTTGAATGTGATCTCTAGAAAAAATGTTATGAAGCAAAGCATTTTCCCGAGATGGAAAGGTATTTTGACCGTGGACCTTAGTTTTTTGAGAAAATATTATGGTTTCCAAATATTTCCAAACCATGTGTTTTATTGTTTCTTCAGGTGAACCTAGCATAATGCAGTTCAGTCCATTTGAATGTGACCTCTAGAAAAAACGTTTGAAGCAAAGCATTTTCCAGAGATGGAAAAGTTTTTTGACCGCGGACCTTAGTTTTTTGAGAAAAAAATGAAGGTTTTCAAAATTTTCCAAAATGTGCGTTTTATTGTTTCTCCACGTGAACCTAGCATAATGCAGTTCAATCCATTTGACTGTGACCTCTAGAAAAAAGTTATGAAGCAAAGCATTTTCCAGTGATCAGAAGGTTTTTTGATTGCAATATGAAAAAATCGGCGCTCGGGACCAACAGATATGAGCAGAGAAAAGAGAAAACATATAGAGTGTAACATCAGATCTCTAGAGACCAAGACTAAACCTCACGAGTAACCAAATGAATACACTAAATAATTTATTGTAATATATTATATATATATCCTCCACATATGATACATAATGTCTACTAACTAACAAAAAATATCAAAAGAGTGATGGGAAAAGATTATAACAATAATACCTTTTGACCCTCAATCCACCAATCAGGATTAGGTATCAAAAGTCATTCCCAAACAATAATATAAAAGACAGATAATCTCAAAAAGTATATTAAAAGTAAACTAATACACTAACGGGTGTGCTCGGTGTCTTCCACCCTGATCTCACATGACATCAGGTTAACATCTGAAGGACACGTACCCTGTGTCCGTCTCCACCCAAAACTGCCCAACACACAGAGCCGGACCGATCTATCTCAAGACAGGTGTCTCTAGGTGCGCTCAGAATCCAGCTCACCAATCTCCCACAACACCCAACAGATGCGGAGACAGCCCACCCCTACACCCGGCTTAACCGGAGAACATCCGACTCCCTGTACCGGGCTAGCATACACGGAGACACCACAAGGGTTCGTTCCAATCAGCGTGCACCCAGCCGTGAACCAAGCGGAGACACAGAAAAACAACCGTTATAGCAAAAAAGAAAACAAATAAAAAATGATAAAAAAATAAAAAGGAGATTAACCCTTACATATACATACACTTACAAAAGAGCCCAAGTCACATGTAAAAGACAAAAAAAGAGAAAAAATAAAAACGATCGATCGTATGCAAAATTAGGAGGTCAAAAAAAGAGAGTTCAATCCATAGATGTTATAATATATACGAATGATACAAAACATCACTTGTTCTTCTATTGTGCACATCCATATATGATAGACTTCTCATATGTGATAGCCAAGAAAAATAATATAGCGCCTAAAGGGATATATGCATAGTGATAGGTACACACAATCGGCTAAGGGGAAGTAAAGCAGACGTTCTCACCGGTCTGATAGTAACAGTGTCCTTCTTTTCCACAGGAGTTCCGCCAGTATATATGAACTCAATTACTTAACCCCATTCTTCATAATGCCGAACTTGACAAAAATCCAAGTACCTCCACCTAATATATATATTTCCCTTACTCAAGACTTGTGATCCAAATGTAGGCACTTATCTTAGATTCTGTGCGGGCACTGGACTTCTTATAGGCACTTATCTTGTTTTCAAACGCCGTTCATATACTACCTTCCTCGTAGTTAAATTCTACGTCTTCCAGGTGTAAGGAAATCACTTTCCAGGCGTTGCCGTCTCAGATTACTCCGTCAGTCTCCTCGCACAGTACATCTGACCATTGCGATACACAGTCTATCTTATTGGCTATCACATCCGTTATGACCACCTTGCCTCCAACGCGTTTCGAAATCCGCAACTGATTTCTTTCTCAAGGAGTTGGAGTTGTACTCCTTGAGAAAGAAATCAGTTGCGGATTTCGAAACGCGTTGGAGGCAAGGTGGTCATAACGGATGTGATAGCCAATAAGATAGACTGTGTATCGCAATGGTCAGATGTACTGTGCGAGGAGACTGACGGAGTAATCTGAGACGGCAACGCCTGGAAAGTGATTTCCTTACACCTGGAAGACGTAGAATTTAACTACGAGGAAGGTAGTATATGAACGGCGTTTGAAAACAAGATAAGTGCCTATAAGAAGTCCAGTGCCCGCACAGAATCTAAGATAAGTGCCTATCTTTGGATCACAAGTCTTGAGTAAGGGAAATATATATATTAGGTGGAGGTACTTGGATTTTTGTCAAGTTCGGCATTATGAAGAATGGGGTTAAGTAATTGAGTTCATATATACTGGCGGAACTCCTGTGGAAAAGAAGGACACTGTTACTATCAGACCGGTGAGAACGTCTGCTTTACTTCCCCTTAGCCGATTGTGTGTACCTATCACTATGCATATATCCCTTTAGGCGCTATATTATTTTTCTTGGCTATCACATATGAGAAGTCTATCATATATGGATGTGCACAATAGAAGAACAAGTGATGTTTTGTATCATTCGTATATATTATAACATCTATGGATTGAACTCTCTTTTTTTGACCTCCTAATTTTGCATACGATCGATCGTTTTTATTTTTTCTCTTTTTTTGTCTTTTACATGTGACTTGGGCTCTTTTGTAAGTGTATGTATATGTAAGGGTTAATCTCCTTTTTATTTTTTTATCATTTTTTATTTGTTTTCTTTTTTGCTATAACGGTTGTTTTTCTGTGTCTCCGCTTGGTTCACGGCTGGGTGCACGCTGATTGGAACAAACCCTTGTGGTGTCTCCGTGTATGCTAGCCTGGTACAGGGAGTCGGATGTTCTCCGGTTAAGCCGGGTGTAGGGGTGGGCTGTCTCCTCATCTGTTGGGTGTTGTGGGAGATTGGTGAGCTGGATTCTGAGCGCACCTAGAGACACCTGTCTTGAGATAGATCGGTCCGGCTCTGTGTGTTGGGCAGTTTTGGGTGGAGACGGACACAGGGTACGTGTCCTTCAGATGTTAACCTGATGTCATGTGAGATCAGGGTGGAAGACACCGAGCACACCCGTTAGTGTATTAGTTTACTTTTAATATACTTTTTGAGATTATCTGTCTTTTATATTATTGTTTGGGAATGACTTTTGATACCTAATCCTGATTGGTGGATTGAGGGTCAAAAGGTATTATTGTTATAATCTTTTCCCATCACTCTTTTGATATTTTTTGTTAGTTAGTAGACATTGTGTACCATATGTGGAGGATATATATATAATATATTACAATAAATTATTTAGTGTATTCATTTGGTTACTCGTGAGGTTTAGTCTTGGTCTCTAGAGATCTGGTGTTACACTCTATATGTTTTCTCTTTTCTCTGCTCATATCTGTTGGTCCCGATGCCGATTTTTTCATATTACTATTTTAGTTTTTTTGGAAATCCAGGGGCAAGGATTTCTTTTTTCTGGCTGCTGGGCTACAGATTTGCTCCCAGTCAACATTGTTGCGCAACCTAAATATCTAGATTTATCTGTTTTTTGATTGCAGACCTTATTTTTTTTGTGAAAATATTCTGCTTTTCAAAAATTTTAAAAACCTGCACTTTATTGTTTCTCCATGTGAACCTTGCATAACGCAGTTCAGTCCATTTGACTGTGACCCCTAGAAAAAAGTTATGAAGCAAAGCGTTTTCAAGAGATGGAAAGGTATTTTGACCTCGGACCTATGTTTTTTGAGAAAAAATTATTGTTTTCAAAACATTCAAAAACCTGCATTTTATTGTTACTCCATAATGCTGTTGAATCCAGTTGAATGTGACCTCTAAAAAAAAGTTTTGAAGCAAAGCGTTTTCCAGAGATGGAAAAGTTTTTTGACCGCGGACCTTAGTTTTTGAGAAAAAAATGAAGGTTTTCAAAAATTTACAAAATATGCGTTTTATTGTTTCTAGAGGTGAGCTTACTGTGATGCATCTGAAAGCATTTGAATATGACCCCTAGAAAAAAGTTATGAAGCAAATCATTTACCAGAGATGGAAAGGTTTTTTGACCTCAGACCTTAGTTTTTTGAGAAAATATGATGGTTTTCAAAAAATTCCAAAACCTGCGTTTTATTGTTTCTCCAGGTAAACCTAGCATAATGCAGTTCAATCCATTTGAATGTGACCTCTAGAAAAAAGTTATGAAACAATGCGCTTTCCAGAGATGGAAAGGATTTTTGACCGCAGACCTTAGTTATTTGAGAAACAATGAAGATTTTCAAAAATTTACAAAATGTGAGTTTTATTTTTTCTCCTTGTGAACCTAGTATAATGTAGGTGAATCCAGTTGAATGTGACCTGTAGAAAAAAAGTTAAAGCATTTTCCAGAGATGGAAAGGTTTTTTTGACCGCAGACCTTAGTTTTTTGAGAAACAATTAAGGTTTTTAAAAATTTCCAAAATGTGAGTTTTCTTGTTTCTACAGGTGAACCTACCGTGATGCAGTTGAAAGCATTTGAATATAACCTCTAGAAAAAAGTTATGATGCAAACCGTTTTTTGGAGACAGAAAGGCTTTTTTGATCATGGACCTTAGTTTTTTGAGAAAAAAATGAAGGTTTTTAAAGATTTCCAAAATGTGTGTTTTATTGTTTGTATAGGTGAACCTACCATGATGGAAAGGTTTTTTGACCGCATACCTTAGTTTCTTGAGAAAAAATTCCAAAATGTGTGTTATTGTTTCTCTGAACCTAGCATAATGCAGTTCAGTCCATTTAATTGTTTTCCAGAGATGGAAAGGTTTTTTGAGAAAAAATGAAGGTTTTCAAAAATTTCCATACCTGTGTTTTATTGTTTCTCCAGGTGAACCTAGCATAACGTAGTTGAATCCAGTTGAATGTGAACTCTAGAAAAAAAAGTGATGAAGCAAAGCATTTTCCAGAGATGGAAAGGCTTTTTGACAGCGGACCTTAGTATCACGGTGCCCGTGATCTTTTTTCTGTCACTCTTGCTTGTGGTGCGCTCCTATTGGCTGAACCTGTTTGGCCCGCCCATTGTGACCTTTTTATGTCTGGCCTTTGGCATCTGTAAGGTGCCCTTTCTTGGTGTTCCTGAGCCAGTGTTGCTGTTGCTGTGTTCCAGTGTTCCTGATTTCTGTGTACCGATTTGGCCTGTTTTGACTACGCTCCTGAGTTCCTGCTCCGTGATCTGACCCGGCTTGGCTGACGTTCCTGCTTGTGACCTGATCTGGCTTGTCTGAGAATCCTGCTCTGTGATCTGACCCTGCCTGGCTGACGTTCCTGCTTGTGACTTGATCCGGCTTGTCTGAGAACCCTGCTCCGTGATCTAACCCGGCCTGGCTGACTTCCTGCTCCGTGACCTGAACCGGCTTGCTACTGACCCTGCCATCGTTCCAGCTTCCTGCTGCTTGGTGTCGCCGAGGCGACATTCTGACTTCCGCTGTGCTTGTGGCAGGGCTGATCATGATTGCCTCCACTTGCAGAGCCGTGTCTCCATTTGCAGAGTCTACATTAACACTTGCAGAGCTGTGCTTCCGTTTGCTGAGTCTCCCTTAACACTTGCAGAGCGGTGCCTACGTTGTTGAGCCTCCGGTTGTACTTGCAGAGTTGTGTGTCCGTTCCTTGAGCTTCCATTTACACATGCAGAGCGGTTGTCTCCATTATCTGAGCCTCTTTTAACACTTGCAGAGCCGTTGCTGATCATCCGCTACATCTGCTGAGCCGGTCTCGTTTAGAGTCTTGTTTAGGCGGAGGCTCATCTTGTCATCTTGCAGTGTAGTTGGTCTACGTTACCGTGCCCGCTGGAGGCACTATTGGCTCTAGCTCGTTCAGTGTTAACTCTCCTTTACACTCCCGGTGGGGCTATTGGCTCAAGCTCTTGCAGTGCAGTTTGTCTCCGTTACTATGCCCGTGGGGGCTATTGGCTCAAGCTCTAGCAGTACCATTAGTCTCCGTTACTACGCCCGTGGGGGCTATTGGCTCAAGCTCTTGCAATACAGTTTGTCTCCGGTACTACGCCCGTGGGGGCTATTGGCTCAAGCTATTGCAGTACAGTTTGTGTCCGTTACTACGCCCGTGGGGGCTATTGGCTCAAGCTCTTGCAGTGTAGTTGTCTCCGTTACTACACTCGTGGGGGCTATTGGCTCAAGCTCTTGCAGTGTAATCTATCTCCGTTACTACGCCCGTGGGGGCTAATGGCTCAAACTACTCTGCATTATTGTGGCCTCAGTTCCTCTTCTGCCTAAGCAGCTATCTATGCCTTATGGACTTAAGGTGTTGTATCATCTAACACCACTTTCTGCCTCATTACCACCTTGGGCGTGCCAAACACCACAACAGAGACTGATTGATTACTTGTACTTAACCATTGAGTACCCTTACTATTCTGTGCCTGTCCTGTGACAGTATATGTATAGTTCTTCCATCTGTATACTGGGCCTGAAAAGGCATCTGTAAGCCAATATCTCACTATTATTCTGTGTTGCCTATAGAGGGCGATCTTTCTTATTTATTTTTAATAAAACTGTGTTTTATTCTAACCTGCTGGTATGAGTGTCTTGAAAAACCGTTACAGTACGAAAGGGCCATGACCTCAGACAGTAAAGGTGAAAGTAATACACAAAACATCCACTGGAGAATGGATGTTCATGAGCAGCGCTTAGACCAGTTGGCACTGGCCTTACAAACTTTACTTGAGCGTACGGTACACCTTGACAAACCGAGCCAGAATCCGGTGGTCTCTCCAGTTTCGACACCGGATAATCAGTCTGTAGCTCCTACTACACATACCAGAGGCCTAATGGTGGTGGCGCCGTTACCTTTAAGATATGATGGCGAACCTACTCTATGCAGGGGCTTTATTAATCAATTGGAGATATTTCTGGAACGCTCCAGGCATTTCCTAACGACCGGAGTAAGGTCGGATTTATGATATCTTTACTGACGGGCAAAGCACTGGCATGGGCCAATCCTCTGTAGGAGAATGCCAAACCCTGCACTCAGAACTTTAGTGAGTTCTTAAGAAAGTTCTGCAGAGTGTTTGAGGTTCCTGGTAGAGCTGCCTCTGCTGCCAAAAGGTTAATGGAGATACAGCAGGGCAATCGTACTTTGGGCGACAATGCCATTGAATTTCAGACCTTGGCAGCAGAGGTGGGGTGGAACAACGAGGCATTAGTCTCAGCTTTTGCTCAGGGTCTGTCTGAATCCATTAAAGATGAAATAGCTGCCAGAGATGTACCCAGTGATCTGGATGAATACATTGACTATGTCATGCTTATTGACTCCCGCATTCGTGAAAGATGACTGGCTAAAAGGGCGAGATCCAGAAATTATGGGCATGGCAGTCTTTTAAACCCACTCTCGCCTCCCATTCCTCCTGAACGTTCACCCGAATCTGGTGAACCAATGCAGCTTGGGTTTAGCAGACTTACTAAGGAAGAACGGGCGCACGGTAAAAGGCAGAGCCTATGTTTATATTGTGGCAAAGCTGGGCACTTATTACGCACATGTCTGGTAAAGCTGGGAAATGGACGCACCTAGGGTACCTTGGGGGACAGGCCCTAGGTGGCGTGCAGCAGTCCCTAGACTCAAGTACACAGAAACCCACCATCCAGGTGGTATTCTCTTGGGCAGACCTGTCTGTGGTGGTTATAGCATTGGTAGACTCCGGTGCAGCTGGGTACTTCATGGACCAATCTTTTGCCGAGTTGCACAAAATTCCGTTAGTCAAAAGGGAGTCTCCCTTGGCTATTGAAGCCATTGATGGCAGACCTTTGGAACCTGCATTTATCACCATGGAAACGATTCCTATTACTATGTCTGTTGGGGCTCTCCACAAGGAGGAATTACGTTTCCAAATAATTCGATCCCCTCATCATGCAGTCATTCTGGGGTTTCCATGGCTACTATTACATAATCCCCAGTTTGACTGGCAGAGATGTGAGGTTAAATCATGGTCTGAATACTGTGCTAAAAACTGTCTATCACACCCTGTCAAGATTTTGTGTACCTCTCCCTCCGTGCCAGCTGAATATCGAGAATTCAGTGATGTATTCAGCAAAGGGGAGGCTAGTGCACTGCCTCAGCACAGACCCTATGATTGCGCTGTTGATCTGCCCCCGGTTGTGGTGCCCCCGAGGGGTTGCACTTATCCATTGTCATGTGATGAGAACAGGGCTATGGAGGACTACATTGAGGACGCCCTCAAAAGAGGGATTATTCGCAAGTCTACTTCTCCGGCTGGTGCCGGTTTCTTCTTTGTTAAAAAGAAAAATGGCGAGCTTAGACCATGTATTGATTACCGGGGGTTGAATAAGCTGATGTCTAAGAATGCCTACCCCATTCCACTCATTACTGAATTATTTGACAGGTTCATGGGCTCTTCCATCTTTACTAAACTTGATCTACGGGCCGCATATAACCTGATCAGAATTAAGGCTGGAGATGAGTGGAAGACGGCATTTAATACCAGATCAGGGCATTATGAATATCTGGTGATGCCATTTGGCCTATTCATTAATTACATCCTTCGTGACATGCTTCAGCCCTGTGTGGTGGTATATTTAGATGATATATTGATTCACTCTGCCAACCTTACCCAGCATATTAAGGATGTCTCTGAGGTTTTGCTTCGAAAATAAACTGTTCTGTAAACTAGAAAAATGCGAATTTCATAGGTCCCAAGTACCATTCCTGGGGTTCATAATTTCTAAAGATGGCATTGCTATGGACCAGGAAAAATTGGCAGCAGTCCTACAGTGGCCTCGCCAAGGGGTTAAAAGCTATTCAGCGCTTTTTGGGCTTCGCCAACTATTATAGGAAATTTATCCAGAACTTTTCTACTATTGTGAAACCTTTGTCTGACTTGACACATAAGGGTGCTACTCCCTCTCAATGGTCCGAGGCACCTGAAAATGTTTTTGAGACTCTGAAATCTGCCTTTGCTTCTGCTCCGGTGCTGTCCCACCCCAATCCCGCCCTGCCTCTGAGGTTGGGGTTGGGGCAGTGCTCTCCCAACGTCCTGTGGGAGGTGGCGTCCTGAGACCTTGTGGGTTCTTTTCTAAAAAACTCTCCAGTGCCCAAAGCCACTATGAGATTGGCGACAGGGAGCTCCTGGCTATTATTCTGGCACTTAAAGAATGGCGTTACCTATTGGAAGGTACCAGAACCCCAGTGTTAATCCTAACTGACCACAGGAATTTGACGTATCTCTGTGAAGCAAAAAGGCTGTCCTCACGACAAGCTAGGTGGGCACTTTTTCTGTCTTGGTTCAATTTTGAAGTGTCCTATCTACCGGGCTCTAAGAATGTTAGGGCAGATGCTCTGTCCAGACAGTTTGCATTGTACATTGAGAGGGAGGAAGAACCAGTACCTATTATTCATCCAGATCGTATCCTGGCTACAGTACATACCAGTATCACTTTGCCACTGGGGGAAGAGATTTTGGCTTCTCAAGCAAGGGCTCCCCCAGAAACCCCAGTTGGCAAGTGTTTTGTGGATGAGCCATTCCGTACCCGTCTATTAGAGACATACCATTCTTCTAAGGCTGCTGGGCATATTGGGAGGGATCAGCTGATATGGTCTCTATCACAGTTATTTTGGTGGCCCTCCCTTAGAGCCGATTGCTCCGCTTTTACTGCAGCCTGTGCCACCTGTGCTTGTGCCAAGACCCCCAGGCATCTCACAGTGGGCCTACTCCAACCTGTGCCTAATGGCAAACGTCCATGGTCCCACATATCGATTGACTTTCTGGGAGAACTGCCAGTATCTAGGGGGTACACGTTTATCCTCATGGTGGTCGACAGGTTCTCTAAGATGGCTCATCTCGTGCCCCTCTCTGGCCTACCGTCGGCCCAGGAATTGGCGATAGTTTTCGCCAAAGAAGTGTTTCGCTTGCAAGGGGTACCCAGAGTGGTGGTGTCTGACCGTGGGAGCCAGTTCGTGTCCAGATTTTGGAGGGCATTTTGTGGCCAGATGGGCATTCAATTGTCCTTTTCCTCCGCCTACCATCCCCAAACCAATGGGGCCGCTGAACGTGCCAATCAGGGACTGGAGCAGTTCCTGAGTTGCTTTGTAACCGATCATCATGACAATTGGGCTGACCTTTGCCGTGGGCAGAGTTTGCCAGGAATTGTGCAGTTAGTTCATCGTCCGGGAGCTCCCCGTTTCTCATTAATTACGGGTTCCAGCCGTGCCTGCTCCTGGACTCATTTCAGTCGCAAAAAATTCCAGCTCTGGATGAGCATATTGAGCAGCTTCGCTCCACTTGAGCACAGGTTCAGAGGACCCTCAGTCAGTCATTTCAACGACATCAGCGGCATGTCATCGTAGATGGCTGCCAGCGGTCTCCTTCCAGGTTGGGGATAGGGTATGGCTCTCCTCCAGAAATCTCAATTTGCAAGTGCCTTCCAATAAATTGGCTCCCCGGTTCATTGGTCCATTCAAAGTTATCCGCATGGTGAATCCCGTCTTGTACGCATTGGAACTCACAGCCTCTATGCGCATACATAATGTGTTCCATGTATCTCTGTTGAAACCCTTGGTTTGCAACCGCTACACTACCACTCTGGTGGTTCCTGGGCCTGTGGACGTTCAGGGCCAAGAGGAGTATGAAGTCCAGAGTATTATTGATTCTAGGAGATTTAGAGGGAAATTGCAATATTTGGTCCATTGGAAGGGCTATGGCCCTGAGGAACGTTCCTGGGTGAATCAGAAGGACCTCCATGCTCCTAGACTGTTGTGCAATTTCCACTCTAAATATCCCCAGAAACCAAGACCTCCTGCGGGAAGAGGGGGTCTTTGAGAGGGGGTACTATCACGGTGCCCGTGATATTTTTTCTGTCACCGTTACACCTTAGTTTTTTGAGAAAAAATGAAGGTTTTCAAAAATGTCCAAAACGTATGTTTTATTTTTTGTCCAGGTGAATCTTGCATAATGCAGTTCAATCCATTTGACTGTGACCTCTAGAAAAAGTTATGAAGCAAAGCGTTTTCCAGAGATGGAAAGGTTTTTGAACCTTAGTTTTCGAGAAACTATGATGGTTTTCAAAAATTGGCCCGCCTCCACTATCCAGCCCTCCCACCAGTATACAAGTGACTCAAAAAACAAAATGGCTGCCACTTTCTCCTACACCACAGAGACACACACAAGCTATACACACACACACACACGTTATAAACATAACAATTAACTCTTTCAATACCAGAAGGGGAGCTACACCTCACTTTTCAATGCGTTCACAACACTGTGGGGTACACACTAGGACAGCTTATACTGCCACAGTATGCTATGGTGGATAAGGGGGTATCAGTCATGTGGTGCTCCGTTGCTCCATCTCTATCAATACAGACCACAGTTCACCACCTCCCCCCCCATGCTGCCGGTGTGTTTCTGGATTTATTTCCATTCTCTGCTTACATTCTGCGTCCCGTTCTCCACTCTGGAGGTGTTGTCTTGCTCCAGTTCTGTGTGGGTTCTGTCCTTCCTTCTCTCCTCGGTCCCGGTGTGAAGGAGCCCTGTGCCGCGGTGTATAGTTACTTTGTGTGGTGTAAAAAGTATAATTCTGCTTGACGTTGTGCAATGGCCACGTCCCATTCTCCACTCTGGAGGTGTTGTTTTGGTCCGAATTAGCCTTGATGATCGATGTTGATCTCCTCCCTCAACCGCTCTACCTTTGACCTGTTTGCAAAGCGTTTCGCCACTCAAACTGGAGCCTTTCTCTAGCAGTCCAAGGGCCTTTCACTGGTACAGAAAGGCTCCGGTTTCAGTGCAGAAACGGCTTGCAAACACATCAACACTACAGAGTGTGAGGGAGGAGACCGACATCGATCATCAAGCCTAATTCGGAGCAAAACAACACCTCCAGAGTGGAGAACGGGACGTGGCCATTGCACAACGCCAAGCAGAATTATACTTTTTTACACCACGCAAAGTAACTATACACCGCGGCACAGGGCTCCTTCACACCGGGACCGGGGAGAGAAGGAAGGACAGCACCCACACAGAACTGGAGCAAGACAACACCTCCAGAGTGGAGAACGGGACGTGGGCATTGCACAACCCCAAGCAGAATTACACTTTTTACAACGTGCAAAGTAACTATACACCGCGGCACAGGGCTCCTTCACACCGGGACAGGGGAGAGAAGGAGGGACAACACCCACACAGATCTGGGACAACGGCTGAGAATAAGGCAGACACGTGTCACTCACCATCCTGTGTGTGAGGGGAGGAAGGGGTTACTGTGAGGTACCACTGACCATCCTGTGTGTCTCTCAGTGTTTGGAGCAGAAAGGGTTAAGGTCACCTACCACTGACCATAGTTTCTGTGTGTGTAAGGGGAGTAAAGGGTTAATTTGAGGTACCACTAATCATAGCGTGTGTGAGGGGAGGAAAGGGTTAATGTGAGCTACCTCTGACTATCCTAAATATATATATATATATATATATATTTCTGTGTGTGTGCATTATAACTAACTCACTCTTCACAACACACTTTTATTACACAGATCAAACAATCATAACTTCATACAGCCATAACTAAACAAAACAGACGGGCAACGCCGTCCCATTCTGCTAGTATCATATATTTCCTCCTTATAGGGATTCTGCTCCACATTGGGACTTGAATATGGTTTTAGAAGTACTTCATACTGCATACCTGATGGAGGGGCAGAACTGCTTCTGAAATCACATGGCCTAAATGGACTATCAGACAAGCTTATATTCTTTATATTCTTTTCTGGATTTCTGTCTGTTCAGGAGCTTTAAAGAACCAAGTATCTGTGAATTAGATTTGCAAGGCAGTGACTTGGTCATCTGTTCATACATTCATAAAGTTCTACATAGGTAATACTTTCACATACCAAGATGCAAGTTGCAGAGATTTGCAGGCTGCTGTCCTCTAGTTTTCTCTCCCTCCCTGTGTTTTTGGGACTACTTTGGGTGTCCCTATGGTCCCTGCATCTCTCAACAGATTTTTATACTTACCAATAAATTCCTTTCTCTTAGAGGGATGCAGGGAATCCCATCCTGAGAAAAATGTATTTTCTTATTGTTAGGAGTTGAGATTCTCTGCTCTTTTTTGACTTCTCTGTCCTAGTGTATATACCTTTCCCTGTTTTTCTAGATATAAACTGAAATATAGCTGGTTCGTGGAGAGGTATAGAGGGGTGGAAGTGGGAGGGATTTTACTTCAGATTGATCTGACTCCTGGAAGAGAAGCTGTCTATCCCATGGTCCCTGTATCCCTCAATCAAGAGAAAATTAAGTATCAATAAATATAAAAAATTCCCTTATTGGACCAATGCAGAGATCCCCAATGGGCGATATTGTGGCACTTCATGATTTGTGATACATGAGATATGTCTGTAGCACCTAAGGGGTTAAAATATATGTTGGTTATGAGAAAAAATGAACCACTTGAACATTTTTGGAACACAGTAGCTGAAACTTACATTATGGTAAAGTAACATTACTTTGATCCCCCATTTTCCTTTTGTAACCTTGGTCTCCTTCAATGAGGGCAGAGAGGAAATGCTAGATAGCTTGTCTTTCACTTTACATATAGTGACAGTAACATTCTCACTGAGGTTGAGCTTTTAAGAATATGGTGCAATTCTGGTGTAAGCCAAGTGCACCACAGGATATAAATAAAAAAGCATATATTCACATTCAACTCCATATGAATTTCAGATGTTTGTGTTCCTTAAACCCTTTCAGTGCCCAAGGCTTGGAGATTATTTGTCCCCTGCTGGCCAGACACATTTTCAGCATTTTTTTTATATATTTGGTTAGGTATGAAAATCTTTAGAGATAAATATAGAAAACTAAATATCTCATTTTTTTTTCCAAAACAACTTCAGCTTTTTTCAGAGCACCTTGAGAGAACTGAATATTGTGTTGTGTGACAAGCTATGATGTCAAAAATAAAAATTACTTATTTTGCTAATATTCTAAACCATCCAAAACATTTATGTTGGTTGTGAAAAGGTAAATAATTTTTAAAAACTCTGAGTCCACTGATTGCAAAAATACCAAATATGTATAGTTTAACTATGTGCATGGGCTGCCAGACATAGTAACAGTTGATAAGACTGAAAAAACACGTGTCTATCAAGTCCAGCCATCCCTTAACACCCCTGTTGATCCAGAGAAGGCAAAAAAAAAACAAAAAAAACAAAACATTGAAGTAATTTCAAATTAAGCCTCAAGTGGGTAAAAAATTCCTTCCTGACTCCAAATGGCAGTCGGATAGTTCTCTGGATCAACAATCTATCTGCATTGAAGCCATCTGTCATAATTCTCATTATTGATCTGTGCCAGATAGTGTCACGGTTTGTTATGACTCTCAGACACAGAGTTAAGATAAAAACACAACTTTATTGAAAAGTCTAAAGGGAACCCTTGCGGGTAGCATTCACATTCAACATTTAAACACAATACACAATAATAGAGCGTAGTGGTAACAGAATGTAGGACAGGCTCTACCGGCCTTGCCAATACCGGGTAAGGCAACCATAGGTTGGTACAGGATGGAATTTGTTCTACCGGCCTTACCAATATACTGAGCAAGGCAGTCTGGGAGGCAAGTATCACGAGGAGAAAAGGCTCTACCGGTCCTGCCAATACACCGGGCAGGACAGCCTTGAGACTGGTACAACGGGTAGTGAGGCTCTACCAGCCCTGCCAATATACCGGGCAAGGCAGCCCTGCGACTGGTACAATGAGTATAGAGGGCCTTGCCAATACCGGGTAAGGCAACCTTAGACTGCACAGGATAGGATAGGTTCTACCGGCCTTACCAATATACCGGGCAAGGCAGCCTTAGACTGCAAGACTGGAACATAGGCAAAGATGACCTCAGCGACTGGCCTAAGATGTAACAACCAGTCGCATATGATGGACAACAGAGGCCTGCTGGGCTGTCAAGCTGTAATAAGCTCCCAATGCAACAACTGAGCGAACCAGTACCAGCGTACGGGAATGACAACCTCTACCGATGCAACAAGCAGTTGGTTTACATGGAGTGAACCAGTACCCGCGTACTGGAGTGATATAACCTCTACCAGTGCAACAAGCAGCCAGTGTACTAGGAGCGAACCAGTACCCGCGTACTGGAGGAACACAATCTCCACAAGTGCTAACTGGGCACAACAAGCAACCTGTGCGAATGGAGCGAACCAGTACCCGCATACTGGAGAGACACAAACAGTCTAGGACTGATCAAGCAGCCGGTTCAATATGGAGCGAACCAGTACCCGCGTACTGAAGTGACAGAATCTCTACCGGTGCTGTCTAGGATTGAACAAGCTGCTGGTTTACGTGGAGCGAACCAGTACCCGCGTACTGGAGTGACATAACCTCTACCGGTGCAAACAGCAGCCGGTCGTACATGGAGCGAACCAGTACCCGCGTACTGGAGAGACACAATCTCGACCGGTGCTGTCTAGGACTGAACAAGCAGCCGGTTACATGGAGCGAACCAGTACCGGCGTACTGGAGAGACAGAATCTCGACCGGTGCTGTTAGGGACTGAACAAGCAGCTGGTTAACATGGAGTGAACCAGTACCCGTGTACTGGAGTGACACAATCTCTACCGGTGCTGTTTGGGACTGAACAAGCAGCCAGTTAACGTGGAGCGAACCAGTACCCGCGTACTGGAGTGACACAATCTCTACCGGTGCTGTTAGGACTGAACAAGCAGCCGGTTTACATGGAGCAAACCAGTACCTGCGTACTGGAGTAACATAACCTCTACTGGTGCAACAAGCAGCCGGTTGTAGATGGAGCGAACCAGTACCTGCCTACTGGAGTGCACCTTCAAGAGAGTGAAAATGGTGCTCAAGCGACAGGAGGAGAGAGAGATGCTCTGCAGGCAATCCAGGAGCAGGAACACAGACGGTCAGGACAGGAACTGAATCACCATGGCAGGCAACCGGATCAGGAACGGCAGCAGGAACAGCAGCAGGAACAGCAGCAGGAACAGCAACCCCAACTGGATCAGGAACGGAAGCTGGAACCGAGGAAGCTGTCAGGCAGGAACTCAGGTGATCACAGGAGAGCAAAGTGGTAACACGGCCCAGGAAGCTCAGGAACACAATGCAGGTGCAGGCGACATAGAGATAACACGAAAGGGCAACCAAAGGGTGCCCAAGCTCAGTCTAAATAGGCAATACAGGGCGGGCTGTAGGCAGGCAGCCAATGGAAAGACCCTTCATGTAACTGACAGAGAAAGGCAGCAATCACGTGCGCCGTGATAGTACCCCCCTCTCAAAGACCCCCTCTCCTAGAAGAGGGCCCTGATTTCTGAGGGTATTTGGAATGGAAAATACGCAGTAATTTGGGAGCGTGAAGGTCCTTACTATCCACCCAGGATCGTTCTTCAGGACCATAACCTTTCCAATGTACCAAATACTGCACTTTTCCTCTAAGTCTGCGGGAATCAATGATACTCTGAACTTCGTACTCCTCCTGACCTTCCACCTTTATAGGCCCTGGCACCACAGGGTTGGTTGTATAACGGTTGCATACAAGAGGTTTGAGGAGAGACACATGGAACACATTATGAATACGCATGGAAACAGGAATGTCCAAAGCATTTGAGACAGGGTTGATCTTACGAATCACCCTATAAGGACCAATAAATCGAGGAGCCAATTTATTAGACAGGACTCGTAGTTTGAGGTTTCTGGAGGAAAGCCACACTCTGTCCCCAACCTGGAAGGAAACCGCTGGCAGCCGTCTACGATTGGCATGACGCTGATGGCGCTGGAAGGACTGACTGAGTGCCCTCTGAACCTGTGCCCATGTGGAGCGGAGCTGCTCGATATGCTCATCCAGAGCTGGAATCTGCTGCGACTGGAATGAATCTCGGAGCAAACAAGACTGGAACCCATAATTAATCAGAAACGGGGAGCTCCCGGAAGAAGAGTGTCACGGTATTTGAAGACTCTCAGACTTAAGGTTTGGTAAAAACGTAACTTTATTGAAAAGTTAAGGCAATCCCTTAGGGAATCATACATATATAACAATACAACACGTAATGACAATATGAATGGGTTCTACCGGCCTTGCCTATACTACCGGGCAAGGCAACCAAGTGACAGTTGCAAATATAGCAGTAGGCTCTACCGAACTTGCCAATACCGGGTAAGGCATCCGTGAGGTATAACGTACCGGTTCTACAGGCCTTACCAATACCGGGCAAGGCAGCCTGAAGGAGTACTGAGAGTAGGCTCTACCGGCCCTGCCTATACCAGATAAGGCAACCTTAGAGATGTACTGTAAGTAGGTTCTACCGGCCTTACCAATACCGGGCAGGGCAGCCTGAGGGAACACCGATAGTAGGCTCTACTGACCCTGCCTATACCGGTTAAGGCAACCTTAGAGATGTAACGTAAGTAGGTTCTACCGGCCTTACCAATACCGGGCAGGGCAGCCCACAAGAGGAGACCAAGCTGTCAGATGACAATGACAATAGAGTAGAATAGGAATCAATGGTCTCGCTCAAGCAGAAGTCTCCAGACAACTGCAATAATAAGTTGGACAGCAACCGGCCCTCAGTGTCAGAATAGTCAAGGAGCAAACCAGCGTCCTCCCGCTGGGACTAACTGTAACATAACCCACCAGGTTTAGTGGAGTAACCCAGCGTCCGCACGCAGGGACCAACAGTATATAATTCCACCAGACTTAATGGAGTAAACCAGCGTCCGCATGCTGGGACCAACAGTAATCAGAGTCACCAGGTGTAATGGAGAAAACCAGCGTCCGCACGCTGGGACCAACAGTAACATGAACCTCTAGGTTAAATGGAGTAGACCAGCGTCCACACGCTGGAGCCAACAGTAACATGAGCTACTAGTTTAGATGGAGTAAACCAGCGTCGGCACGCTGGAACCAACAGTATCATGAGCTACTAGGTTAGATGGAGTAAACCAGCGTCCGCATGCTGGAACCAACAGTATCATGAGCTACTAGGTTAAATGGAGTAAACCAGCGTCCGCACGCTGGGACCAGCAGGGATTGAGCCACCAGGTTAAATGGAGTAAACCAGCGTCCGCACGCTGGACCAACAGTAATTGAGCCACCAAGTAATGGAGTAAACCAGCGTCCGCACGCTGGACCAACAGTAATTGAGCCACCAGGTTAAATGGAGTAAACCAGCGTCCGCACGCTGGACCAACAGTAATTGAGCCACCAGGTTAAATGGAGTAAACCAGCGTCCGCACGCTGGACCAACAATAATATATCGCCGGAGCGAACAAGCACAATGTCGCCTCGGCGACAGGGGAAGAGCAAGAGCCCTGAGACCAAGCGGAGGCTAACCGGAATGAGCACCGCTACACTGACAGATGACCGGAACAAAAGGAGCCACGGAAAGCAACCAGAACCGGCTAGAGAGACAAGCAGGCAGGAGACTCCGGAACTCAGGAACAAACGAGGCTGGAACACTGGAACCACTGGAACACAGGAACACCGGAACACAGGAACACCGGAAAGCAGGAACACTGGAACACCGGAATGCAGGATCCTCAGTCCCAAGCGCCTGACAAGCAGGTCAGAACAGGTAATGTCAGAGACACCACGAAAGGGCAACCTGGGAGTGCCCAGACTGGGTTTAAAAAGGCTGTGTGAGGTGGGCTAACAGCAGACAGCCAATGAGGAACTTCCAGCAAGTGATAGACACAGGATAGCATGAATCACGGGCACCGTGATAGTACCCCCCTTTCAAAGACCCCCTCTCCTAGAGTAGGGTCTGGGCTTCTGGGGGTATTTGGTATGAAAAATCCGTAGTAACCTGGGTGCATGAAGGTCCTTACTATCCACCCAAGATCGATCCTCAGGGCCATAACCTTTCCAATGCACCAAGTACTGTACCCCTCCTCTAAGCCTACGGGAATCAATAATACTTTGTACCTATTCCTCCTGCCCTTCGACTTCAACGGGGCCTGGCATCACAGGTGTAGTAGTGTACCGGTTACAAACAAGATGCTTTAAGGAGAGACACATGGAATACATTATGAATGCGCATGGATGCAGGTAACTCCAAAGCATAGGAAACAGGGTTAATTTTGCGAATGATTCTGTAAGGACCAATAAACCGAGGTGCCAACTTATTAGATGGGACCCGGAGCTTCAGATTCTTAGAAGGCAGCCATACTCTATCCCCAACTTGGAAGGAAACCGCTGGAAGCCTTCTGCGGTTAGCATGGCGCTGATGGCGCTGAAAGGACTGGCCCAGTGCCCTCTGAACTTGTGCCCATGTGGAACGGAGTTGCTCGATATGTTCATCCAGAGCTGGAATGTGCTGTGTCTGAAAAGAATCCGGGAGCAGACAGGATTGGAACCCATAATTAATCAGAAACGGAGAGCTCCCGGAAGAGGAATTGACTGCACAGTTCCTGGCGAACTCTGCCCAAGGCAACAAGTCGGCCCAATTGTCATGATGGTCAGTCACAAAACAGCGCAGAAACTGTTTCAAACCTTGATTGGCCCGTTCAGCGGCTCCGTTAGTCTGGGGATGATATGCAGAAGAGAAGGATAGCTGTATGCCCATCTGTTCGCAAAATGCCCTCCAGAATCTGGACAGAAACTGGCTCCCCCTGTCGGACACCAGTACCCTGGGCACTCCATGCAACCGAAACACCTCTCAAGCAAATACCATTGCCAGTTCTTTAGCCGAAGGAAGGCCACGGAGAGGTACGAAGTGAGCCATTTTAGAAAACCTGTCTACCACCATCATTATGAAGGAATACCCTCTAGACCTGGGCAATTCTCCCATGAAATCGATGGAAACATGAGACCAGGGGTGTTCACCATTAGGCACCGGCTGAAGCAAGCCCACAGGGAGATGTCTAGGGGTTTTGGCCCGAGCGCAGGTAGCACAGGCATTCGTAAAATCGGCACAATCTGCTCTCATAGAAGGCCACCAGAATAACTGAGAGAGGGACCAAAACAATTGATCTCTGCCAATATGTCCCGAAGCCCTAGAGGAGTGGTAGGTTTCAAGTAATCGAGTACGGAATGGTTCAGCGACAAAACATTTGCCCGCTGGAGTTTCCTGGGGAGCAGAGGCTTGAGAAGCCAAAATCTCTTCCCCTAGAGGTGAAGTGATACTGGTACGTATGGTGGCCAATATTCGATCAGGTTGGATAATAGGTGCTGGTGCTTCTTCTCTGTCAACCTCCGTTTCAAATTGTCTAGACAGAGCATCAGCCCTAACATTCTTTGATCCCGGCAAATAAGACACAATGAAATTGAATCGAGATAGAAACAATGCCCATCTGGCCTGGCGAGAGGACAATCTCTTGGCCTCAGAGAGATAAGTCAGATTCTTGTGATCAGTCAGAATTAACACAGGATTTTTCGTGCCTTCAAGTAAATGATGCCATTCTTTGAGAGCAAGGATAATGGCCAGTAATTCTCTATCACCAATCTCATAATGACTTTGGGCTCCAGTCAATTTCTTGGAAAAGAACCCACAGGGTCTGAGTGTTCCAGCTTTGACCAGTCGTTGAGAAAGTACTGCCCCAACTCCAATATCTGAGGCATCAACCTCTAAAGTAAATGGAAGTAATGGATTGGGGTGGGATAACACAGGAGCATTAGCAAAGGCTACTTTCAGTTTCTCGAAGGCCTCCTCAGCAGCCACTGACCAGAGAGATGGATTAGCGCCCTTATGCGTGAGGTCAGACAGGGGTTTCACGATAGAAGAGAAGTTCTTAATAAACTTCCTATAATAATTGGCGAAACCCAGAAACCGTTGGATGGCTTTAAGGCTTTTAGGTTTAGGCCACTGTAAGACTGCCGTCAACTTCTCTTTATCCATGGCAATGCCGTCTTTGCCAATTATAAACCCCGGGAATGGTACACTGGTTTTGTGGAACTCGCATTTCTCCAATTTACAGAATAATTTGTTTTTGCGTAACTGCTGCAATACTTTGGACACATCCTTGATGTGTTGTGACAAGTCTTTGGAGTGGATAAGTATATCGTCAAGGTAGACTACAACACATGATTGTAACATATCTCGAAGAACGTCATTGATCAGTTCCTGAAATACTGCAGGAGCATTACATAGACCAAATGGCATGACTAGGTATTCATAATGCCCAGATCTCGTATTAAAGGCAGTTTTCCACTCATCACCGGCTCTGATACGTATCAAATTGTAGGCCGCCCGTAGGTCCAATTTGGTGAAAATCGAGGAACCCTTAAGCCTATCAAAGAGCTCAGTGATGAGTGGTATCGGTTAAGCATTCTTTGCCATCAGCTTGTTTAGCCCACGGTAGTCTATGCATGGTCGCAGTTCGCCACTTTTTTTCTTAACAAAAAAGAACCCGGCCCCAGCCAGAGAAGTAGATTTCCTTATGATCCCTCTACTAAGGGCATCAGCTATGTATTCTTCCATAGCTTGGTTCTCTTCTCAAGACAATGGGTATGTGCGTCCTCTAGGCGGCACTGCTCCAGGACTTAGTTCGATACGACAATCGTATGGTCTGTGCTGAGGTAAGGTGCCAGCCTCTCCCTTAATGAAAACATCGCTAAACTGCTGGTAGACGTCGGGTAGCGAAGGGGAGGTGCACAAGACCTTAACAGGATGGGTAACGCACTTATTCATACAGAACTGAGACCACGCAGAAATCTCACATTTCTGCCAATCGAATTGTGGATTATGCAACTGTAACCAAGGAAAGACCAAAATCACGGCATGGTGAGGGGAGTTAATTAATTGAAACTGCTGCTCTTCCTTGTGGAGAGCCCTGATAGTCATGGATAATGGCATAGTTTCAAAAGTAACCTGGGCGGGTTCCAAGGGTCTGCCATCAATCGCTTCAATAGCAAGAGGGGTTTCTCTCTGAATGCGTGGCACCCCATGCAATTCAGAAAAGGTATTGTCCATAAAATACCCAGCTGCACCAGAATCAACCAGGGCCAAAACCTCAACTGAGTGTTGTGCCCACGATAATACCACCTGTATGGTGGGTTTAAGTGCACCCATCACTGGGGACGATTGGACACCACCTAGGGCCTGTCCCCCAAGGTGCCCTAGGTGTGTTCGTTTCCCGGACATACCGGACAAGATCTTAACAGGTGCCCATTTTTACCGCAGTATAAACATAATCCCTGTATCTTGCGATACCTTCTCTGCTCCTTGGTTAACCTAGTGAAACCCACCTGCATAGGTTCACCTGGTTCCTGTACTGGTTCACTAGGTTTGGATGCCAAGGGAGGGTTGGGTGGGCAAAATATGCTACTAGACCCATTATTCTTTAACCGATTTCGTCGCTCTCTGGCGGTTAATCTCTCACGTATTCTGGAGTCAATTAGAATAACATATTCGATATAATCATCTAGGTCAGTAGGCAAATCTTTTGCTGCAATCTCGTCTTTAATCTGATCACTCAAGCCTTGGGCAAATGCTGCTAACAAAGCCTCGTTATTCCATCCTACCTCTTCTGCCAAGGTGCGGAATTCAATGGCATAGTCGCCTACCGTGCGCCTGCCCTGTTGTACCTCCATAAGACATTTAGCAGCAGAGGTGGTTCTACCAGGAGGCTCGAATATTCTCCGAAAGGATTGCACAAATTCACAAAAAATTTTTGTGCAGGGTTTAGCATTTTCCCACAGTGGGTTAGCCCAGGCCAATGCTCTACCGATCAGCAGGGATATCATGAACCCAACCTTGCTGCAGTCATTAGGAAATGCGTGTGCCGTCAATTCCATAAATATTTCAAGCTGATTGATAAACCCTCTACATAGCTGAGGGTCATCGTCATATCTTAGCGGCAAGGGTGCAGAAGCCGTTAACCCTTTGACTGCGGCCCCTGAGGGCCTAGACTAATTTTCCAGTGTCTGAATTGACGAGACCACCGGGCTAGAACCGAACTTATCTGCAAGTACCGTGCGTTCAAGAATAGTTTGGATAGCAACCGCCAGCTGATCCAAACGTTGCTCATGCATGTCCATCCTCCAATGGATATTCTGTGTGTTACCATCACTCTTAGTGTCTGAGGTCATGGCCCTTTCGTACTGTCACAGTATTTGAAGACTCTCAGACTTAAGGTTTGGTAAAAACGTAACTTTATTGAAAAGTTAAGGCAATCCCATAGGGAATCATAAATATATAACAATACAACACGTAATGACAATATGAATGGGTTCTACCGGCCTTGCCAATACTACCGGGCAAGGCAACCAAGTGACAGCTGCAAATATAGCAGTAGGCTCTACCGACCTTGCCAATACCGGGTAAGGCAACCGTGAGGTGTAACGTACCGGTTCTACAGGCCTTACCAATACCGGGCAAGGCAGCCTGAAGGAGTACTGAGAGTAGGCTCTACCGGCCCTGCCTATCCCGGGTAAGGCAACCTTAGAGATGTACCGTAAGTAGGTTCTACCGGCCTTACCAATAGCGGGCAGGGCAGCCTGAGGGAACACCGATAGTAGGCTCTACTGACCCTGCCTATACCGGTTAAGGCAACCTTAGAGATGTAACGTAAGTAGGTTCTACCGGCCTTACCAATACCGGGCAGGGCAGCCCACAAGAGGAGACCAAGCTGTCAGATGACAATGACAATAGAGTGGAATAGGAATCAATGGTCTCGCTCAAGCAGAAGTCTCCAGACAACTGCAATAATAAGTTGGACAGCAACCGGCCCTCAGTGTCAGAATAGTCAAAGAGCAAACCAGCGTCCTCCCGCTGGGACTAACTGTAACATAACCCACCAGGTTTAGTGGAGTAACCCAGCGTCCGCACGCAGGGACCAACAATATATAATGCCACCAGATTTAATGAAGTAAACCAGCGTCCGCACGCTGGGACCAACAGTAATCAGAGTCACCAGGTGTAATGGAGAAAACCAGCGTCCGCACGCTGGGACCAACAGTAACATGAACCACCAGGTTAAATGGAGTAGACCAGCGTCCGCACGCTGGAGCCAACAGTAACATGAGCTACTAGTTTAGATGGAGTAAACCAGCGTCGGCACGCTGGAACCAACAGTATCATGAGCTACTAGGTTAGATGGAGTAAACCAGCGTCCGCACGCTGGAACCAACAGTATCATGAGCTACTTGGTTAAATGGAGTAAACCAGCGTCCGCACGCTGGGACCAGCAGGGATTGAGCCACCAGGTTAAATGGAGTAAACCAGCGTCCGCACGCTGGACCAACAGTAATTGAGCCACCAAGTAATGGAGTAAACCAGCGTCCGCACGCTGGACCAACAGTAATTGAGCCACCAGGTTAAATGGAGTAAACCAGCGTCTGCACGCTGGGACCAACAGTAATTGAGCCACCAGGTTAAATGGAGTAAACCAGAGTCCGCACGCTGGACCAACAGTAATTGAGCCACCAGGTTAAATGGAGTAAAACAGCGTCCGCACGATAGACCAACAATAATATATTGCCGGAGCGAACAAGCACAATGTCGCCTCGGCGACAGGGGAAGGAGAGAGAGCCCTGAGACCAAGCGGAGGCTAACCGGAACGAGCACCACTACACTGACAGATGACCGGAACAGAAGGAGCCATGGAAAGCAACCGGAACCGGCTAGAGAGACAAGCAGGCAGGAGACTCAGGAACTCAGGAACGAACGAGGCTGGAACACTGGAACCACTGGAACACAGGAACACCGGAACACAGGAACACTGGAACACTGGAACATCGGAACGCAGGATCCTCAGGCCCAAGCGCCTGACAAGCAGGTCAGAACAGGTAATGTCAGAGACACCACGAAAGGGTAACCTGGGAGTGCCCAGACTGGGTTTAAAAAGGCTGTGTGAGGTGGGCTAACAGCAGACAGCCAATGAGGAACTTCCAGCAAGTGATAGACACAGGATAGCATGAATAACCGCACAGTTCCTGGCGAACTCTGCCCAGGGCAACAGGTCGGCCCAATTATCATGATGGTCAGTCACGAAACACCGCAGGAACTGCTCCAGTCTCTGACTGGCACACTTAGCGGCCCCATTGGTCTGGGGATGGTAGGCAGAGGAAAAAGACAATTGGATGCCCATTTGTTCACAAAATGCCCTCCAAAATCTGGATACAAACTGGGTCCCTCGGTCAGACACCAGCTCTCTGGGTACTCCATGCAACTGAAATACCTCTTTAGCGAAAACCACCGCTAATTCTTTGGCAGAAGGAAGGCCACGGAGGGGCACGAAATGAGCCATTTTAGAAAACCTGTCCACCACCATCAGTATGAAGAAATACCCTCTAGACACTGGCAATTCTCCCATGAAATCAATGGACACGTGGGACCAGGGACGTTCGCCATTAGGTACCGGCTGGAGTAGGCCCACAGGGAAGTGTCTAGGGGTCTTGGCATGGGCACAGGTGGCACAGGCATTAGTAAATGCAGCACAATCTGCCCTCAGGGAGGGCCACCAAAAGATTTGTGAGAGAGACCAAATCAATTGATCTCTACCAATATGCCCAGCAGCTTTAGAGGAATGATATGTCTCAAGCAATCGAGTGCGAAATGGTTCGGCAACAAAACACTTGCCCACTGGGGTTTCAGGAGGAGCAGTAGCCTGAGAGGCCAAAATCTCTTCCCCAAGTGGTGAAGTGATACTGGTGCGTAATGTAGCCAGTATACGATCAGGCTGTATAATCGGTGCTGGAACCTCGTCTTTGTCAGCATCAGTCTCAAATTGTCTAGACAGGGCATCAGCCCTAACATTCTTGGACCCCGGCAGGTATGATACAATTAAATTGAATCGAGAGAGGAACAGTGCCCACCTGGCCTGGCGTGAGGATAATCTTTTAGCCTCAGAGAGATAGGTCAAGTTTTTGTGGTCAGTCAGAATTAATACTGGATTCTTTGTACCTTCTAATAGATGATGCCATTCCTTCAGGGCAAGAATGATGGCCAGCAATTCTCTGTCACCTATTTCATAATGACTCTGAGCCACAGACAATTTCTTGGAGAAAAACCCACATGGTCTGAGAATTCCTCCTTTAACAGGTCATTGAGAAAGTACTGCCCTGACCCCAATCTCTGAGGCATCAACCTCCAATGTAAACGGGAGAGATTGGTTGGGATGGGATAACACAGGAGCGTTAACAAAAGCAGATTTCAATCTCTCAAAAGCATCCTCTGCTGCCACCGACCACTGGGATGGATTAGCACCCTTGTGCGTAAGGTCAGACAATGGTTTAACAATTGTGGAAAAGTTCTTAATAAATTTCCTATAATAATTAGCGAAACCCAGAAATCGCTGGATAGCTTTTAGGCCCTTAGGCCGAGGCCATTGCAACAGTGCCGCCAGTTTCTCCTTATCCATGGCAATGCCTTCTTTGCCAATCACAAACCCCAAGAATGGCACACAGGATTTGTGAAACTCACATTTTTCCAATTTGCAATACAATTTGTTTTTACGTAGGCGGAACAACACTTCTGATACATCTTTAATGTGTTGTGACATATTTTCAGAATGAATGAGTATGTCATCCAAGTAGACAACCACGCAGGACTGCAGCATATCTATGAGGATATCATTGATTAACTCTTGAAATACTGCGGGTGCGTTACAGAGACCAAACGGCATCACTAGATACTCATAGTGCCCAGATCTAGTGTTAAAGGCAGTTTTCCACTCATCACCAGCTCTGATCCTAATCAGGTTATAAGCAGCTCGTAGGTCCAGTTTAGTAAAGATTGAGGAACCTTTTAACCTGTCAAATAACTCAGTGATGAGTGGTATCGGATAAGAATTTTTAGACATTAACTTGTTTAGGCCACGGTAATCAATGCACGGTCTCAGTTCGCCATTTTTTCCTTTTTACAAAAAAGAATCCAGCCCCGGCTGGAGAGGTGGATTTCCTTATGATCCCTCTCTTAAGGGCATCAGAAATGTATTCCTCCATACATTGGTTCTCATCACAAGACAATGGATATGTGCATCCCCTAGGGGGCACCACCCCCGGAGGCAAATCAATAGCGCAGTCATAAGATCTGTGCTGGGGTAGGGTGCCAGCCTCTCCCTTACTGAATACATCACTGAACTGTTGATACTCATCTGGGAGTGAAGGGGAGGTACACAGGATGAAAAGGATTTGGGAGTAATGGTAGACAATAGACTTAACAGTAGCATGCAGTGCCAGCTGGCAGCTGCAAAGGCCAATAAGATATTGGCATGTATTAAAAGGGGTATTGACTCAAGGGAGGAAGATATAATTACTCCTCTTTACAGGTCCATGGTAAGACCCCACCTAGAATATGCTGTTCAATTCTGGGCGCCCTTTCTGAAGAAGGACATTATGGAACTAGAGAAAGTGCAGAGGAGGGCTACAAAACTAGTAAGGGGAATGGAAAGTTTTAGTTATGAAGAGAGGCTAGAAAAGTTAAACTTGTACACACTAGAGAAACGGCGTCTTAGAGGGGATATGATAACACTATATAAATATGTTCAAGGCCCGTATAAAGGGCTTTCAAAAGACCTGTTCATTAACAGAACAGTACACAGGACAAGGGGCCACCCGCTTAGACTTGAGGAAAGGAGATTTAATCTACAACAGCGGAAGGGTTTCTTTACAGTAAGGACAATAAAGGTATGGAATGCACTTCCGGAGGAGGTGGTGCTATCAAATACATTAGATGCCTTTAAAAGGGGCCTGGATACTTATTTAAAAGAGCATAATATAGAGGGCTATGTACGTTAGTATTGGGATTAATATTTAGTTAGGGCTTGTTGATCCAGGGAGAAATCTGATTGTCATTTGAAGTCAGATGCCTTCTTTTGGGTCAGCGATGGTAAACAGGACTAGGAAAAGGGTTGAACTGGATGGACGCAAGTCTTTTTTCAACCTAAATTACTATGTAACTATGTAAGGATCTTAACCGGGTGGGACACACAATGCTCCAATACAATACTGAGACCAAGCAGAGATTTCACACTTTTGCCAATCAAACTGTGGATTATGAAGCTGTTACCATGGAAATCCCAGAATGACTGCGTAGTGTGGAGAATTAATAATCTGGAACTGCTGTTCCTCTTTATGAAGCGCCCCAATGGTCATAGATAATGGCATTGTTTCAAAGGTAACCTGTGCAGGTTCTAGGGGTCTGCCGTCAATAGCGAGAGGGGATTCTCTCTCAATCCGCGGAATCCCATGTAGTTCAGCAAAGGTATTATCCATAAATTATCCAGCTGCGCCGGAATCAACCAGGGCCAGAATCTCCACTGAGCGTTCTGCCCATGAAAGTACCACCTGTATGGTGGGTTTCAGAGTGACCAAACCTGTCCCCCAAGGTACCCTAGGTGTGTTCGTTTCCCGGATGTACAGGACAATATCTTAGCTGGTGCCCATTTTTGTCACAGTATAAGCACAACCCCTGCCTTCTGCGATACGTTCTCTTCTCCTTGGTTAGCCTGGTGAAGCCCAATTGCATAGGTTCACCTGATTCCCGTAACTGTTCATTAGGCTTAGACGCCAAGGGAGGGATGGGTGGGCAAAATGTACTGGTAGCACCGGTATTTTTAGACCGTAGCCAGCAGTCCTTAGCCATCAATCTCTCACGGATCCGGGTGTCAATTAGGATAACATACTCAATATAATCATCCAGATCATTAGGCAACTCCTTAGCAGCAATTTCATCCTTATTCTGCTCGCTCAAACCCTGAGCAAAGGCTGCCAGCAACGCCTCATTGTTCCAGCTTACCTCTGCTGCCAAGGTGCGGAATTCAATGGCGTAATCGCCCACGGTACGCCTGCCCTGCTGTACCTCCATAAGGCGTTTAGCAGCAGAGGCGGTTCTACCAGGAAGCTCAAATACTCTCCGAAATGACTGTACAAATTCCCTGAAATTGTTTGTGCAAGGCTTCGCACTTTCCCATAAGGGATTGGCCCATGCCAGGGCTCTGCCAGTCAGCAGGGATATCATAAACCCAACTTTACTGCGGTCACTAGGAAAGGAATGCGAAATTAGTTCCATAAATATTTCAAGTTGGTTGATAAACCATCTGCACAGGCTGGGATCACCATCATATCTGAGAGGTAAAGGGGCAGAAGCAGTTAACCCCTTGACTACAGCCCCTGAGGGCGTGGTATCGTTCTCCGGTGGCGAACCTGGGGAGACCACCGGACTCAAGACGGACTTGTCCGTGAGTACTGTACGTTCAAGAATGGTTTGGATCGCTACCGCTAGCTGATCCAGGCGTTGCTCATGTACATCCATCCTCCAATGAATGTTCTGTGTATTACCATCACCCTTATTATATGAGGTCGTGGCCCTTTCGTACTGTCACGGTTTGTTATGACTCTCAGACACAGAGTTGAGATAAAAACACAACTTTACTGAAAATTCTAAAGGGAACCCTTGCGGGTAGCATTCACAGTCGACATTTAAACACAATACACAATAATAGAGCGTAGTGGTAACAGAATGTAGGACAGGCTCTACCGGCCTTGCCAGTACCGGGTAAGGCAACCATAGGTTGGTACAGGATGGAATTGGTTCTACCGGCCTTACCAATATACCGGGCAAGGCAGCCTGGGAGGCTAGTATCACGAGGAGAAAAGGCTCTACCGGTCCTGCCAATATACCGGGCAGGACAGCCTTGAGACTGGTACAACGGGTAGTGAGGCTCTACCGGCCCTGCCAATATACCGGGCAAGGCAGCCCTGCGACTGGTACAATGAGTATAGAGGGCCTTGCCAATACCGGGTAAGGCAACCTTAGACTGCACAGGATAGGATAGGTTCTACCGGCCTTACCAATATACCGGGCAAGGCAGCCTTAGACTGCAAGACTGGAACATAGGCAAAGATGACCTCAGCGACTGGCCTAAGATGTAACAACCAGTCGCATATGATGGACAACAGAGGCCTGCTGGGCTGTCAAGCTGTAATAAGCTCCCAATGCAACAACTGAGCGAACCAGTACCAGCGTACGGGAATGACAACCTCTACCGATGCAACAAGCAGTTGGTTTACATGGAGTGAACCAGTACCCGCGTACTGGAGTGATATAACCTCTACCGGTGCAACAAACAGCCGGTGTACTAGGAGCGAACCAGTACCCGCGTACTGGAGGAATACAATCTCCACAAGTGCTAACTGGGCACAACAAGCAACCGGTGCGAATGGAGCGAACCAGTACCCGCATACTGGAGAGACACAAACACCACCGGTGCTGTCTAGGACTGAACAAGCAGCCGATTCAATATGGAGCAAACCAGTACCCACGTACTGGAGTGAAAACCTCTACCGATGCAACAAGCAGTCGGTTTACATGGAGTGAACCAGTACCAGTGTACTGGAGTGATATAACCTCTACCGGTGCAACAAGCAGTCAGTGTACTAGGAGCGAACCAGTACCCGCGTAGTGGAGGAACACAATCTCCACAAGTGCTAACTGGGCACAACAAGCAACCGGTGCGAATGGAGCAAACCAGTACCCGCGTACTGGAGAGACACAAACACCACCGATGCTGTCTAGGACTGAACAAGCAGCCGGTTCAATATGGAGCGAACCAGTACCCGTGTACTGGAGTGACAGAATCTCTACCTGTGCTGTCTAGGATTGAACAAGCAGCCGGTTTACGTGGAGCGAACCAGTACCCGCGTACTGGAGTGACATAACCTCTACCGGTGCAAATAGCAGCCGGTCGTACATGGAGCGAATCAGTACCCGCGTACTGGAGAGACACAATCTCGACCGGTGCTGTCTAGGAGTGAACAAGCAGCCGATTACATGGAGCGAACCAGTACCCGCGTACTGGAGAGACACAATCTCGACTGGTGCTGTTAGGGACTGAACAAGCAGCCGGTTAATGTGGAGCGAACCAGTACCCGAGTACTGGAGTGACACAATCTCTACCGGTGCTGTTTGGGACTGAACAAGCAGCCGGTTAACGTGTAGCGAACCACTACCAGCGTACTGGAGTGACACAATCTTTACCGGTGCTGTTAGGACCGAACAAGCAGCCGGTTTACATGGAGCGAACCAGTACCCGCGTACTGGAGTAACATAACCTCTACCGGTGCAACAAACAGCCGGTTGTAGATGGAGCGAACCAGTACCTGCGTACTGGAGTGCACCTTCAAGAGAGTGAAAATGTCGCCCAAGCGACAGGAGGAGAGAGAAACGCTCTGCAGGCAATCCAGGAGCAGGAACACAGTCAGTCAGGACAGGAACTGAATCACCATGGCAGGCAACCGGATCAGGAATGGCAGCAGGAACAGCAACCCCAACTGGATCAGGAACGGAAGCTGGAACCGAGGAAGCTGTCAAACAGGAACTCAGGTGATCACAGGAGAGCAAAGTGGTAACACGGCCCAGGAAGCTCAGGAACACAATGCAGGTGCAGGCGACATAGAGATAACACGAAAGGGCAACCAAAGGGTGCCCAAGCTCAGTCTAAATAGGCAATACAGGGCGGGCTGTAGGCAGGCAGCCAATGGAAAGATCCTTCATGTAACTGACAGAGAAAGGCAGCAATCACGGGCACCGTGATAGTTAGGTATCCATTGTTTTTTTTAAAGCAGTTACAGTATCTGCAAGCACAGCATCTCGAAGCAAAGAATGCAATAGCTTTACCACCCTTACTGTAAAAAATCCCTTAACAGGAGTTCAAAATGGTTTTTTCAACTTTATGAACTAAAAAAGCTAATTTCATTGGTTATATAGTAAAACTATTAGCTTTATAAGTAAATAAAAGTATATCTTTCCTGAAAGTGGGTATCCCTCTTCATCAAGTGAGAATTCAATTGCCTTTCTATCCCCCATGGTATTTAAGTGAAAGTTACTATGTTACTATGAATGCAATTCCTACGGAGTTATGCATCAAGGTATGATATAGAAGTGATAAAGTGGAGATGACTTCTCCAGTGAGATGACTTCTCCAGTTGCTATGTTATTCTATGAAGCCAATGCACTAAGATTTTGCCAACTTTGGAGATCTTAGTGCATAGACTCAACAAAATAGCATTGGAACTGGAGAAGTGATATCAGTGGAGAAGTTATCTCCACTTTATTACTTCTTTATCATGCTTTAGTGCATAGCCCCACAGGTGTTTTTTAGGCATTAGTGTTCCTTTAGGAAATTTTAGCCTGGATTTCCTCTCTATTGTAGAGTAACCAGATGTCCACATCTTCAGGGAATAGTCTTCCAGTAAAGATCTCTGTCGATGAAGAAAATGTATCTATAGAAATGTCCCCATAAAGTCTGCCCAGTTCAGGTTCCATAATCCAGTTCCTGGACTAGTAGGAATTATTTCTGCCATGTAAAATCATATTACTTGCTAAAAATAGGTTATGTGTCAATAAATAGCTAGCAGCCTTTGTGTTTTAATTTACTGCATATGTTTGCCAAAAAAATGGGAATGCTGGGAACCAAAGGACAGGCCCCCTGAGACTGGAGCGTTAAAATGCCCCTGTCTATTCTTCGTAAAACCATGCAGGCTCCAAGTAATAATGTTGATAGTCATCACACAGTCTTTAATATTATCATCTAGCAACCCTTCTAATATGTTACCCACTATGGATGTCAAGCTCACAGGTCTGGAATTTCCTAGTTTATATTGTGCCCCCTTTTTGAATAATGGTACTACATCTGCTTTCATCCAATCACAGTACATTATAACTGACACTCTTAAGTGGCTACATAAATGTGAAAAAAAGTGTAGTAAGTTTTTGAAATTTTTATTTTCTGAATTTCTCCTGGACCTTTTCCTTTATACTTTCCCCTTTTGCTCAAAAGTCACCTCACTAATGGAAAGGAGCAACAGGAGAGAGAGGCTTGGCTGGGATTTGAGCAGCTGACGTCCCCAGAGTAAGAGAAAATGAGAGTGAAGGCTCTGCAATAGCAACACAAGAAGCTTGTTAAAGTAATGTTTCACAAAAAAGCAGCTCTGATTAATCTTCACAGTATTGTGGCCATAGAGAGTGTTATTTCAATACTCTCAGAGCTGTAATTCAAGAGTAATTGAATGATAAAGTATCCCCTTCCCGTCCCTTTTACATAGTGTAAGCTGCCTCCACTCAGATGTGGAATCTGTTCTCTTGATCGGACAGGTCGCAGCAAGGGAAACATTTTTTATGAGCATAATGAAAATCCTGCCCCCCTTGACAGGTTTTTCTAGTATTTCCCTTATTCTCACTGAATATTGTCCCTTGCTGCAAATGGGATCATTTTAAAAGGTCACACTGAAAAGTGCATGATACGAAAGGGCACCTTCAACATGTAGCATTGTTTAAAAGGACAAAATAAGAATCTTGCCATGCATCAAAAGCGCATGATTCTTATGTCGCTGTATCTCTCAGGAGGTGTATATTACTGGCCACGATCCTTTCCTGCATCGCTGGGATGTCTAATTTTGCATGGACAGAGTGAAGCTCCACAAATCACTGCTGCGGTCACATCAATGTCGCTTATTACAGAGAGAGAGAGAGAGAGAGTGAGAGAGACGGCTGTGGTCAAAACTAGACATCCCAGCAATGCAGGAAAGCATTGTGGCCAGTGATATCCACCTCCCAATAATACAGCGACATAAAAGGAGGTGACATAAGAATCTCACGCTTTTTATGCATGGTGAGATTCTCATGTTGCCCTTTTAAACAATGCGGCATGCTGGAGGCACCCTTTCGTATCATGCTCTTTTCAATGCAACCTTTTAAAATCCATCTGGACAGTATTGCTGCTCTGAGGTGAGCAGTGTTACATCAGTAAAAGGGGCGGGAGTGGGTACTTTATCATTCAATTACTATTGAAGTACAACTCTGAGAGTATTGAAATAATGCCCTCCACAGCCCAAATACTAAGAAGATTAATGGGAGTTGCTTTTTTGTTAAACATTACTATCTCTTCAAACCCTTTTGACCAAAATAAAAATACATGTATGATTTAATTTCTCCCCTTAATATGCTCCTGTACGTATTTCAGTTTTGTCCTAGAAGGTATTGCACCTTTAACTCTTTGAGGTATCCAATACATGGCACTCAAAGAGTTACAATCACCATCTGGTGAGAGGTATAGGGTTATTGCTCCTGTATGTCTGCCAAGCAGTGGGATTTATAATCTCTGTTGTTTCTCCTCCCATTATAAGTAAATGATTGACATATTAAGTATTATTATGGCTATAAAACCATTGCATTATATGCTGTTATTAAGTGAATAAAAGAAGACTGCTATATCCAGAACTGGCTCTGTAACCTTTTGGAGAAAGGTTAGTATATTAATTATACTAGAAATAGAGAAGAAAACAGAACAAAACCATGAGGCTGGCAGAGTAAGAAATGGAGCATTATAAGGGACAAATAGAATAATTTGCATTGGTTTAAACTGGACTTTTAACCTCTTGAGTGCTACAGTGTTATCCAACACAGTGAGAAGCATTCAAGGGATTAAAAGTCAAATTAAAATCGTTGGAAATTTGGAGAATATTTATTTGTTCCCCAGGTTGTACTTCGTTTGCTCCAGAATTGCTCCAGTACTACACAATACATCAGTCAGTCAGGGAAATATGCACAGGAATTGATTTTATTGCTGCATCTGCCTAACTCATATTTACTAAGCTATTTACACAAAGTATCTCCTCCTTATGCTGCTTTAACCAAGGGAAGGCCAATGGGGTGTTTAAGGGCTTTCCATTTCTCTGTGCCTTGTTTCTGCTTGTCAGTGTTTTTCATTGTTAGTCCTCAGGGCATTCCAACATTGCAGATTTTCAAGATATCACTGCTTGGTAGCGGGTGGGTAAGCAGTGGCTTAGTCATTGTGATTCTCTACTTGTGCTTAAAGGAGCAGTAAACCTTCCCTGTTGAGTAAAACAAGTATACTCCCACAAATTGCATATTTTCAGAGTTATTATGATTTAGCCCCTTAAGGACCAGTGGTCCAGGCATTGTCTGCACTGGAGGACCAAGGCCATTTTTTTGTGTTTAGAGAGCCAGTATGTGTGATTGATCACACGTACCGGCTTGCAGTGGGCTGAAACTGACTGCTCCAGTCTCAGAGCAATCAGCTTTAGACTCCCCCCATGATAAAGACAATTCATGACATGCCAGGAGAGTCACCACTCCTTAAGGCACTAAACAGCATGACAATATTGGCACATCATTGGTCATTAAGGGATTAAACGCTTGTTTTTTTTATTATTATTAAAAGTCACCCCTAGTGGTCAGATTTCATTTAGTTATTCTGTTGCATTCATTGGGAAAGGTGAATCACTGACAAACAGTTTGACCTTACAGGAAGTAATACGCTGACACTCATTTTCTGTTATAACGTTTTGAAAGAACAACTGACAGCAGTTGGGGCACCCTTGTTTTTCTGCCCTGTAACATATAGGTTTCATTAAAAAAAACTTTACCAAACCTTTAAGAGCTGAGAATCAATGCACTGTGTACAAAAGAGCAAAGGAAACTGGCATAAAGTTATTTCTTTTGACTGCAGAGTGACTAAAGGCAAGGGGTTTGGAATTTCCTGAATATAAGTCTTAACAACAGAAGTGTCATATACACTAAAGCAATTGACATACCCAGAGGCTCACTATTTTTAATCTAAAGTATAATTGCAAACAATATTTTGAAATATTCATACCCTCCCTCCAAAAGGGTTTCTTTACTCTAAAGGTGCAGCAATCTTTTTTTTTTAACATATATGTTAAAGGACTTTTCCTGCTGAGATAAAACAAAGGTACTCCCTCTGCTGGAAACTTTTTTATTCAAACATTATAAAAGTTCAGATTGTCAGAAAGTCAGTAAAAGCATCTTTACTTCCTGAAAGTTCAGACTGTACCCCCTATTGTACATTTGGTTTGTCTCAGCATTTCATCACTTTTCTTTTAACCATAAGGCCTGTAATCTGAGGTAACAAATGTCAGCCGCACTAATCCTATATAATAATTCGCTAAATGTGTGTTTGTCAGAAGCCATCATGACTGCTCTTGCCGCGGATGAAAATGGAGGGGGGCTCCGAATTCAGACCATACAAGGGCTACGGTCTGAATTTGGAGTGCCCCACTCCTTATCAGCCGCGGCGCGGGTAGCCTCTACTGTGCATGACTGCACCGCGGCCGTTGGTGGGTGGCACTGTGGCGCGTGTACACGGGCTCTTCAACTAGTACACTATATTGCACCATCGCTGACCAATGTTTCCTGGTCGTTTTCTCTTTATTATTGGGCATTTACCCTCAGATGCTTCCAAGCATTTAGGATTCTGTTTATGCACTTATACATCATATTAACCTCTTGGATGCTACATGTCTTCAATGCATTGAGGAGCAAAGGGTTAGGTAATAGTTTCAAACATAAATAATATTATTACCAACTATCGATGTGCTATAACAAAGGTTTCATTCTTTCCAGCTCACAAATATATGTTTGGCAGCAAAAGAGATGGAGTCTGATGATTACGGTGAGAATAAATTTAAAATTAAAATGCCTAATAATTATAGGAAATGTAATATTTATTACAAGTTTTCTCATACTATGCACGTTATGTATAAAGGAAAAGGGAAGTAATTCTGGGCAGACAAATGTGCTGGTTGGAAGGGATAAAAGTACAGAAATGTTCCACTGATGGACTTTTAACCCCTTGGATGCTAAAGGTATCTCCAGTGTATTGCTTTGCATTTCATTGGGGACGTCTAGAGCATTCATGAACCTAATAGTCCCATTTAGCTAATTGGGATTACATATTCATCCTCTAAACTGCAGCTGGTTTTCCCCAGAACTGATCTACTTTTCATTGGTTTCTAGATCCATTATTTCTATAGTGTTTTTAGAGCATGGTGAATGAGCCACTAAATAACTCACCAGTGCTTAATCAAGGATATGCTTAATTTTTGGCCTGTTTGTAGCCCTGGAAAACCAAACCTGAATACCCCTGATCCAGAGTATTGGTTCTAAAATGTCTTGCTGTGGTGAAAGCATGTAGCTTTAAATAAAATCCCTCTGAATCCCCAACCACTCATCCCATTCCCAACCATCCCTTGGGTGCTATAGAAGTCCTCCAATGCACTGAGGAGCATCCAAGGGGTTACCATGGAATTAATATCAAATGTATTTGAATAAAAGTAGGTACCCCTAATTCAAGACTAAATTATTAGGCAAAGATTTACCAGGTACCAGTTAGTAGGATTCTGATAAATATTTTAGTTCTTAGAGGTATTGAATATAATCCATATTGCATCATATATATATATTGCATCATATATATATCTGATGCATATTCCATATTGCATCAGAAATAGGCATTGCAAAACTTCACTGTCAGAAAAAATGTCCACATTTTCTCTGATTATTGCAGAAATACATTAAAACTAATGACCACTCTAGCCTTAATCCCTTGTCCACCATTGTTTACCACTTAAGTGGATCCGCAGAGCACTGTTTGAGAACCACTTATCAAGAATTTTGTTACTAATTAAGGAATATCTTACAATTAATTAAAATGTTTGATGTCAAACTCATACTTTTATATTTCAGATTACAAGGCTGGTGTTGCTGTAATTCTCTGGGCTGGTCTCGGTATCGCTATGATAGTTTTAGGTGAGACAATAATATCATAATTTGTATAAATACATGCAACCCATCATCATACTGTTTTTTCACTTATCTTGCTTCCTCCTCTATATATAGATTTCAGTGTAACAACAGGGGAATGTATGGTTGTAGTGAATCCAGTGTTCCTGCATCTATGCACGACACATCCAGGGATGGCAGTAGGGAGGTGATATGCTAATTCCTCCCCACTGCTGATTGCAGGAACCAGCTTTTGGTGATTTAACTACTGGTTGTTTCCAACATGTATGTTCAGGACCTCAGTCTCAGGGGCCTCAAACTTCTGTCCTATTGCAGGCAGATATTAGCAATGTCACCATCAGGGCTGTTTCTGGGGCAGCGCCATGAGAACAATTAAGGTGAGAACTGTAGATAGGTGGGCACTTGAGATCCTCTCCACCACTGGAAGGAAAAAAAAGAGGGGGGGAACCCTCAAAAGATCATTGAGAGCTAAAATGGTGTCCAGAGCATTGAGCACTCTACTGGCACTCAGAAAGTTTACATAATTATTTACTTCCGTATGAGCGAAAGATAAAAGAGGAACTTTTAATGAATCTGCTCTCTACTGTGTTGTTTTTAGTTCCTTTTTGATTTATGAAGTGTTGCACATCCCTCAGACACTCAAAGTGCAGCTTAATTGCTGTTGTTTTTGTTATTTAACCCTTTTAGCACCAGAAGGGTGCCTGGCATATTGGAAACTCCTCTCAATCAAAGCATTAATATAATTCAAGTGTGGTGGTCTCTTTCTCTTTTGCACCTCTCTTTCCCATTGTCTCTCTCCCTCACTGCACTGATTCTCCCCCATTTCCCTCTTCCATCTCTCACTCTCTCAGTTCTTCCTCTTGACTCTTTCCCCTTTGTCCTTCTTCTTCTCCTTGCCTTTCTTCACCATCTTTACCTTTCTCTTTGCCTATTTACACTCTTCCACCCTTTACTCCTCTCTCCTAACCTTTGCCTCTCTTTCTCATTGTTTACCTTTAGCTCCTGTTCTTTGCCACTCTCTCCTTTGCCTCCTACTTCCCTTTGCTCTTCCCCTCCTTTACCACTCTCTCCTGTCCTTTGCCTCCTACTTCCCTTTGCTCCTCCCCCTCCTTTACTACTCCCCCTGCTTTACCACTCCCCCTTTCCATTCTCTTCCCCCCTTTACCCATCTCCTCTCCTTTAACTTCCTCACACCCATTTGCACTTTGCTGTACCCCATTGTTTCCCCCTTTAATCCACCCTTATCTCTCTGCTGCTGCTTGCTTCTCTCTTCCCTCCCACTCTTTTTCCACCCCCTCTCACTTTCTCTCTCTTTGACATCCCAACCATTTTCTGCTGTCCTCTGGCAGTCACAGACCCACACACACATACACTGTCTGACACCTCAGCCTTGTTTCATTGTCCATCTGGCAGTCACAAAACTACATACTCTGTTGACACCCCAGTCTTGTTCCACTGTCTGCAATTTGTATCACGGTCCTTTTTTTTGTGTCTTATGTACTGCTGCAATATCCTGCAGGTTTATCATGTACTGATAGAATGCTCTGTTGTTCTGCAATTCTCTGTTGACCTTATATAATGGTGTAAATGTATGTTAGTCTCTGTCAGTTTTCATATAAAGTGGGATCCTTACATCCTCCGCATCAGTATCCAAATTAAAGGTCCTCCTCACAATTGCAGGTATCCTCTGAACTTTTCTTTGTGTCTGACCTGCTTTTTCAGCTCTCCACCTATACTAAGCCTAATCCAGTTGAATAGACTGTTTCCATTTGTCAGACTGTGAACTCTTTTACTTCTGGAAAAGAAACAGGAAGTAGAACACTTCTCAGCTGAACAAATGGAAACAGTCTCTCCAGCTGGTTCAGCCTTTGTACCATCTGGTTAAGAGGTGAAAAAAGTGGATTAGACTCAAACTACTGTGAGGAGCTACTCTGAACTTCGAACTGATGTGGAGGATGCCAATACCCGGAGTGATCCTGCTTTACATGAAGGTCAATGCAAGTAGAGCAGGTAAGTAGGGGGTGAAGAATTCCTCTGTGTTTTGTTCCCACCCCCTCTCATGTCCATCTCCCATTCACCATGTCTCTCCCCCAACCATGTCTCCCATATGTTTTGTCACGCTTCCTTACCTGTGGTCCTGCCTCCCACTGTTTCTCATTGGTTGCTTCTGCCTTTATCTACTTGCCTGATCCACAGGTGGATGCTCAAGCTTTGTGCCTGATCCAGAGAGTGCTGTTGCCTCAGAGTCTTCTTTTCTGGCTTTGACTTCTGCGTTTTGACCTTGCGCATCCCTGGCCTAGCTTACTGCTTGCTTATTTGTTTTGTCTCCAACTTCTGGCTTTTGACCCAGCTTGTCCTTCCAACTCAGTCATCTCCTCTGGTTACTCCGCTACTCATCTGGTATTGACATCAGCCTGTCCCTGACCTTCTGACTGCCTTCTCATCAGTTTCTGCACTGCTCAACCTCGCTGTCACTGGGCCCTGCTGGTGTGTTGGGGACTCTGTGTGTCGGTAGCATCTGACTACAACTATTCCACCTTAGGCCTTGCAGGCTTGTCAAGGACTCTCTGTGTCAGTAGCATCTGACTATCTAAACCTTTTTCAATACTCCAACTTAATTTAAATCCAAAATTATTAATATAATTTAACTCTGCACTAGATTTATCTAAAACTGCATCCCCACCTCCTTCCCTATCCTCTTTCTCCAATGCATAGTTGAAATCCCCCACTAAAAAAGTATGGTCTCTCCATTCCAAAAACATACATAATTTTGACAATAACTCTATTCTTTCTCCTCTATTAGGGAAGCATAAACATTAAGCCTACAAACCACTCCTCCATATTCAAAATAAGCCAGTAATAATCTACCTGCAACCACATGAACAATTCACAAAGTTTTAAATTTAGCACCTTTAAACTAAACTCCCACACCCCCATTCCTTTCTCCACTACATGACCAAACAGCCGGTCCCCATGACCATTCGGACTTCCCTGGTTCTTCTTCCAAATCACATTCCTGCAAGCAAAGGATATTATTATTTTGTAGTGATAACTCATGTAATATTGCAGCCCTCCTTGCTTTAGTACGAATTCCTCTCACATTAAGAGAATCTATATTTAAGGACATAACATTTTAAATAAATATTTTTTATTCTTTATTCATTGTATATGTCCTCTAGATGATCTTTTCTTTTTTTTCCACCTCTACTCCTCCCATTTCATCTTTTTTCCAGTCTGAACCCTGTACTTTAGCAATAACTTCAACCAATTTTGACACTGCTGTTTTATCAAGGAATGATACATCTTTTGAAGAGGATGTTGAATCTGAAAAGTCACTGAAATCTTCTTCAGAAACAAGCGAAGATTGAGAACTACTCATTTCTTGTATGTCTTGACTTGGACTTATTGAGTCTTCAACATCTCCTATTTCAGTTTGTTCCTTTCTCTTTTTCACCTCCGTCTCTATTTCCAATGGATCATATTGTAACTTGTTCTCCTTCTGCCAGAATCATGTCTGTAATGACATCAGACTGTCATGGCTTGCAGGCAAAATAAGGACAGACACAATTGTATAAAATATAACCACCTTTATTTAGAAAGTACAGCAATAAATGTATAGCCCACACAACCCCAGAACTCAGGATGAGATGACTCAGGCTACTACCTGGAGCCACACACTGTGCTGCGCACTGCACTACTGCTGGATTCCGGAGACTAGGCCCGAAGTATGGGCAGAACGCCAGAGGGAATAGTAATGATGCACCAGTCTCCACTCCGGGTCACATGACAGGGAGCGAGAGCAGGCCTGAGCCAAGGAACAGTGAGACAAATGGTCAGGCAAGCTAGGAGTGATGGAGCACATAGTCAGCCAGAGTCACAGGTCAGACAAACCGGGGACTACGCGGAGCTAGTAGTAGCACTAGCCAAAGGTCAGACAAACTGGGGACTACACGGAGCGAGAGCCACAGGTCAGACAAGCCAGGGTCTACACGGAGCGAGTTAGTCAGCCAGAGCCACAGGTCAGGATCAGTGTGGGTTGTCAGACAAGCTGGGGTCTACATGAAGTGAGTTAGTCAGCCAGAGCCACAGGGCAGAACCGATGTGGATAGTCAGACAAGCCGGGGTCATACACTTAGCGAGTAGTCAGCCAGAGCCACAGGTCAGAACCGATGTGGGTAGTCAGACAAGCCAGGGTCATACACGGAGTGGATTCTCAGATAAGGCATGGGTCACAACAGAGCACAAGACACAATAGCAGAAACACCACGTAAGGGCAATGACTCCCAGGCCCAGGGAGTTTTATAAAGGAGCAGGAGAAGGTGGGACCCAATTAGGCCACCCAGAATAGGCCCAAAAACAAGTGTCCGTGCTAGTGCCTGTTACCTGATGTCAGAAATGAGGAAGTGGCTGGAGACCATGCCGGTCGGGGGCCATACAGAGGTAGGAAGCACTGGAGCGCTAGGTTGCCTAGGGATACTGTGATACAGAAGAAAGGGACAAACTATCTACAGGGCCTATCACTGCCCCATCACTGACTTTAGGCTGGATCTCTGTTTCTTCCAGATCTGGTTCTGTTATTATCTATTCTGCTCTTTGAGTCTCAAGACTCACTTTCACATATTTTCTGCCAGATTTGCATAGGACAGCTTCAGAGTATGACCACACTGTCAAGACTAATGTTCTTCTGAACCACAAAAATCATATGGCCTTCCGCAATAGTGGCAACAAGCTACAATTTCACACTCTTCTTTTGTGTGACCAAAACAGTAACAAAACCTACAGAAACTTGATTGATTCGGGTAAAAAAGGCATCCTCTATTACCCGCAATGGAGAATATTTGGGGAGGGTGTTTTGTACCTCCAATTCCACCTTTATCTGTTGTAAACTGTTGTAAACTGAAAGGCCCACACTAGTTTTTCATCCTCTCCGGCATAGAAACATAATCACAATGCTTCTTCAAAAACATAATTATTTCTCCATCCTTTACAAATGGGTTAAACATGTGTACTGTGACTGGAACCATTTTCCTTGAGCTTTCTGGAACAAATTCAATGTCTTCCAGGTCTGGATCTATCACCTTTTCCAAGTTTCTTTGGTAGCAAGTCTGTAAATCAGACCCTTTTTTAAAAGTTACGTCGTAGATACCTTGTATTACATTTGCTTGAATAGAGAAAAAAATGGATCTCAGCATTGTTAAAACTCCTTCCAAAACTATTATCTGGACATGAAATAATCCCACACTCCATTTACTGTCTTCCGAAATGTACAGTAGAACTGTAAAAGGAATATCCAGCGCTAATCTCGCTATATTGATCGCCTTCTCGATTGCTTTCTCTGCATTCTCCCTATAGCAGCAGGCTACTTAAGCCTTTAAAAGAGTGATGCCACAACACTGATGGCCTAGAGTTACTGGCAGGATGTTTAAAGGAGGGAATGCCACACCCCTAATAGCAGCAAGAATCCAACCACAAGGGAAGAAGTTCAAGGCAGAGAGATGGCTGTACTACCACAAACCTGATGGCTCAAATACTAGATCTGAGCCAAAAAGCCTAAAAGGGCGGTTCAGTTCCAAAATGACAGGCAAGTCCCCTCTGCATGGAAACACCAGCTAACCCCAGATGATAGTTTTGGCCTTGTTGAACCTTGTCAGTGAGGTGCAGCTGGATTCCCAAGGTATTGAGAGCAAAGGGTCCACATCTGGATTACCCTTCACTCTTAGCGAGACCCCCTAAGAGTATTTAAAATATGCATACAAAATGTGAGAGGCTTCTCACAAAGAACAAAGAGCACAATAGCCTGAGCTACGGCTAGTTGCCGTTCAGAAGAATCATGTTTTGGCTCTCTAGTGCAATTCGAGAGGAGAATTTTTCACGTACATATTAAACTAATCCAGCCCCAAAAGGATAATCCAGTTCCAAAATGACGGTCAAGTCCCCTTGCACGGAAACACCAGCTAACCCTAGATGTACGTTTTAGCCTTATTGGGACTCATCATCGAGTTGTAGCTAGATTCTCTAGGTACTGAGAGCAAGGGGTCCACGTCTGCATTACCCTTCACTCTTAGGGAGACCCCCTAAGAGTATTTAATATATGCATACAAAATGTTAGCGGCTTCTGAGGAAGAGCAAACAGCACTATGGCCTGTTCTATGTCTAATTACTGCTCAGAAGCATCAGGTTTTAGCGCTCTAGTGGGAGAAATTTTCAAGTACATATTAGACTAATTCCGCCCCAAAAGGGCGGTCCAGTTCCAAAATGACGGGCAAGTTCTCTCTGCACAGAAACACCAGCTAAACCCAGAAGTATGTTTCAGTCTTGTTGGGCCTCTTCAGTGAGGTGCAGTTGGATTCCCTAGGCTCTTGAATGGTGATTAGCCATAGAACAGGCAACATGCTTCTGTTCATTCTCAGTGCCTCTCATATCCTTTAGCTTGCTTTTGAAACACTCTTAGGGTCTCTCCTTACGAGTAAAGGGTAATCCAGACATGTACCCCTTGCTCTCAGTGCCTAGGGAAACCAGCTGCACCTCATTGACGAGGCCCAAACAAGTCCGAAACGTAAATCTGGGGTTAGCTGGTATTTCACGTGCAGAGGGAACATTTCTCCTCTGTAATGGAACTAGAGAGCTCACATGTGATGTTCTTGAGTGGCGACTAGCCAGAGAACAGGCAACATACTTCTGTTCATGCTCTGAGTCTCTCACATCCTTTAGCTTGTTTTTGAAACACTCTTAGGGTCTCTCACTAAGAGTAAAGGGTAATCCAGATGTGGACCCCTCGCTCTCAGTGCCTAGAAAAACCAGCCGCACCTCACTGACGAAGCCCAAACAAGTGTGAAACATTCGTCTAGGGTTAGCTGGTACTTCCTTTCCGGTGGGGACTTGCCCATTATTTTGAAACTGGACCGTCCTTTTGAGTGGGATTAGTCTAATATGTATGTGGAAATGTATCCTCTGTAACGGCACTAGAGAGCTAAAATGTTAGGTTTTTGAGCAGTAACTAGCCGTAAAACAGGCAACATGCTTCTGTTCATGCTCAGAGCCTCTCACATCCTTTAGCTTGTATTACTAGGGATGACTATAATAATTGTATGAATTGATAACCAATCAAAATGCAAGAAAAGTGATCACATGCAGGGGCATTTTAATTCAAAGGTGTTTGCTGGGGGCATCTTGTTTCAGTGGACTTCATTCTTATTCCCAGGCTGGGGGACTCTGTGGCATTGTGGAGGAATAAAGGAGGTTGACCCCAAATACCCCAAAATCTTGATTGACTGAGGCAGCAGCTGTGATCCAAGTTCCCTCCTCATCTGGCTGAGTTAGGGGAGTCTGAGGGTGGGAGAAGGGAGCAAAGAAAATGACCCCAAATATTCCAACATTTTGCGTAACTGATTGGGAAGACAAAGGCAGCAGTGATCCAAGTTTCTTCCTGATCTGGTTGTTATCACTGTGCTAGGGTAGTTTGTGGGTGTGAGAAGGGAGCAAAGGAGATTATCACGGTGCCCGTGATTTGCTGCCTTTTCCTGTCAGTTACCTGATTAGGCTCTCCATTGGCTGTCGGCTTTCAACCCGCCCAGTATTGCCTATTTAGACTGGGCTTGGGCACCCCTTGGTTGCCCTTTCATGGTGTCTCTATGTTGCCTGCACCTGCATTGTGTTCCTGAGCTTCCTGGGCCGTCTACTATCTATGTTCTCCAGTGATCGCCTAAGTTCCTGTCTGACAGCTTCCTCGGTTCCAACTTCCGTTCCTGATCTGGTTGGGGTTGCTGTTCCTGCTGCCGTTCCTGCTCCGGTTGACTGCCATTGATGGTCCTGCTTCCTGTCCTGTACCAGCTGTGTTCCTGCTCCTGGATGCCTGCAGAGTGTCTCCTTCCTCCAGTCACCTTTGGCGACATTTTTATTCACTTTGTTTGTGTACTCCAGTACGCGGGTACTGGTTCGCTCCAAGTATACCGGTTTCTTGCTGTGTTCCTTACCGCACCAGTAGAGATTGTGTAACTCCTGTCGCGGGCACTGGTTCGTTCCATGTATACCGGCTGCTTGCTGCATTCCTTACAGCACCGGTAGAGATTGTGTACTCCAGTACGCAGGTACTGGTTCGCTCCATGTATACCGGCTGCTTGCTGAGTTCCTTACAGCACCGGTAGAGATTGTGTACTCCAGTACATGGGTACTGGTTCGCTCCATGTTAACCGTCTGCTTGCTGCGTTCCTTACAGCACCGGTAGAGATTGTGTAACTCCAGTACGCGGGTACTGGTTCGCTCCATGTTAACTGGCTGCTTGCTGCATTCCTTACAGCACCGGTAGAGATTGTGTAACTCCAGTACGTGGGTACTGGTTCACTCCATGTTAACCGGCTGCTTGCTGCGTTCCTTACAGCACCGGTAGAGATTGTGTAACTCCAGTACTCGGGTAGTGGTTCGCTCCATGTTCACCGGCTGCTTACTGCGTTCCTTACAGCACCGGTAGAGATTGTGTAACTCCAGTACACGGGTACTGGTTCGCTCCATGTTCACCGGCTGCTTGCTGCGTTCCTTACAGCACCGGTAGAGACTGTGTAAATCCAGTACGCGGGTACTGGTTCGCTCCATGTTAACCGACTGCTTGCTATGTTCCTTACAGCTCCGGTAGAGATTGTGTAACTCCAGTATGCGGTTACTGGTTCGCTCCATGTTAACCGACTGCTTGCTGCGTTCCTTACAGCACCGGTAGAGACTGGGTACCCAGTACGTGGGTACTGGTTCGTTCCACTATTTCGTTGGGTGTTCTCTACATCTTGATACCCAGCTGGCCTCTGTCTGTCCATCATAGGTGACTGGCTAGCTACACCTTTATGCCAGTTGCTGAGCCCATCCCTGTCTTTGTTCCAGTACTTGCAGCCTCCAGGCTGCCTTGCCCGGTATATTGGTAAGGCCAGGAAAACCTATTCCATCTTGTGCCAGTCTAAGGTTGCCTTACCCGGTATTGGCAAGGCCGGTAGAGCCTCATTCCTCGTTGTACCAGTCTCAAGGCTGCCTTGCTCTGTATATTGTCAAGGCCGGTAGAGCCTCATTCCTTGTTGTACCAGTCTCATGGCTGCCTTGCACGGTATATTGGCAAGGCCGGTAGAGCCTCCATCTCTTCGGTTGCTAGCCTTCCAGGCTGCCTTGCCCGGTATATTGTTAAGGCTAGTAGAACCTATTCCATCTTGTGCCAGTCTAAGGTTGCCTTACCCGGTATTGGCAAGGCCGGTAGAGCCTGTCTTACATTCTGTATACCACTACTCACTATGACTATGTATTGAAGATACATGTTACATGTGTATGCTAACCCGCGAGGGTTCCCCTTTAAACTTTTCAATAAATTTGTGTTTTTATCTTAACTCTGTGTCTGAGAGTCATAACAAACCGTGACAGAGATTTACCCCAAATACCCCAAAATGTTGTGTGGCAAATTGGAAAGACACAGGAAGCCATGATCCAAATTCCTCCCTGATCTGGTTGTTATTTTCTCTGTGTTAGAGGAGTCTAGGGAAAGAAGCAGTTTAACAGGGAGTATGTTTTTTGTTGACAGTGATAGGGACAGTTAGGTTAAAAATAATAACTATAAAATATAAAAATAGTTTAACCGATAGGTGACTGACGAGGCAGACAGATAATAGACGAGTACTGGTATTTTGTAAAGAGCAAGACACCACAAACAAAATCAATTCTGTTGTGTATGTCATTGTTAAATAATGTCCAGCAAATGTACTAGTAGCAGGAGTAAGGCAAAAGAAATAGTAGTAGCAGTGCAGGGACATGTTAGTAAAGTGGTAGTCCAACAGCTGACTGCAGCCATGGTTGCTGCAGCGTGTGCAATAAATTATGATAATCCTTTGTCTCCTGAGGAGGCAGTTTGTCAAAGTCCCATAAAAAGTTCCACCACCACCATAAATATTTAAAAAAAATGTAAGAACACTGAAGATGACAAAAAGTCATATTCTAATATTGAAGGCGTGATGGAGGAAGGTGTATCAGTTTGACCAGCTGCTGCATCTGACAGTGAGAGTAAAAACATCAGTCCTCAAACTAGGAGCACTGAGGAGTCCACATTTTTGAAGAGGAGTAGTAGAAGTATTAACAGGGTCAGACTTAGTAGTAGCCACAACAGTGGCATGGGAGTGGGACGTTTTATTTTTTGGCATACACTTCTGCATGCCTATGCTGCATATGCTTAATTAATGCATCCATGCCAAGGTGAGATTCCGCCTTACTGTGTGTTCACACAGGATACATAAAGCATTTGTAGTTTCCTGCACTGTTCCAGTCCCCATGGAAAAATATTCTCACAAACAAGACTTAAGTGCAGGAGGAGGAGGAGGAAATTATGTTATTGCATCTGAAACATGTGCTGCAGACCCTGAATTGATGATAGTTGGGCTCTGATTCTCCTCCTCAACCTCTACAGCTTCTGTCACTAGTCCCACAACAACATCTTCAGGTCCACTTACAGGAACCCGCTACTCTTCCTGCCCACTCACAAAAACCTAGCCCTCTTCCTGACCACACTATCACGGTGCCCGTGATCTTTTCTGTCACTCTCTGTGTGGTGCACTCCCATTGGCTGAGCTTAGTTTGGCCCGCCCAGTTTGGCCTTCTTATACCAGGCATCTGGCACCTGTCAGGTGCCCTTTCGTGGTGTTCCTGTACCAGTGCTACTGTGTTGCTGTGTTCTTGCATTCCTGTGTACCGACTTGGCCTGTTTGACTACTCCTACTGGTTCCTGCTCCATGATTCGACCCGGCCTGGCTGACGTTCCTGCTCCGTGACCTGACCCGGCTAGTCTGACGTTCCAGCATTGAGATCCTGCAGCGACCCTGATCCTGACCTCTGTGTCACTTGGGCAACATTCTTACGTCAGCTGGTGCTGGTGTAGCAGACTGTGTACTGTTACCTCCGTTACACTGAGCCTTCCGATAACTCTTGCTGAGTACTGTTGCCTCCGTTATACTGAGCCTTCCGTTAACTCTTGCAGAGCACTGTTGCCTCCGTTACACTGAGCCTTCCGTTTACTCTTGCAGAGCACTGTTGCCTCCGATATACTGAGCCTTCCGTTAACACTTGCAGAGCACTGTTGCCTCCGTTAACTCTGAGCCTTCCGTGAAACACTTGCAGAGCATTGTTGCCTCCGTTAACTCTGAGCCTTCCCTTAACACTTACAGAGCACTGTAGCCTACGTTACACTGAGCCTTCCATTTACACTTGCAGAGCACTGTGGCCTCTGTTTACACTGTGCCTCCGTTAACCCTTGCTGTGCACAGTGTCTCCGTTACCGCACAGGTCGGGTGCTATTGGCTCTAATTCCATCAGCTCTTGCAGTGTACAGTATTTCCGTTACTGCACCGGTCGGGTGCTCACGGCTCAAGGTAGTGCTAGCTCTAGCAGAGTATTGTGGCCTCCGTTCTGCTCAGCACAGGGTAGAGTCTCAGTCCTGTTTTACAGACAAGGTGCTTCCACATCTCGCACCACAGTCTCTTGCTACCTTTACCATCTTACTGGGCGTTGTCAAGCACACCACATCAGAGACTGATTACCTTCCATTCTCTACCTGTGTATACTGGGCCTGAGAAGGCATATGTACATGATTGTTATTTTTCCTGTCATACTCTATAGCCTGTAGTGGGCATTCTATTGTATCTTTCAATAAAGCTGTGTTTTATTCTAACCTACTGGGTCTGAGTGTCGTACAAAACCGTTACACACACTTAGGATCCTCCCCTCTTCTTGCCCACTCACAGGATCCGGGCCCTCTTCCTCCTGACCACTCACAGGATCTTGCCTATTTTATTGCTCACTCACAGCCAGAACCTGACCCCTCACAAGATCCTGCACCTCTTCTTCCTGCCCACTGACAGAATACTCCACTATATTGTCCTCCTACCACTCACAAGAGGACCTTTGTCACCTAGTACACCTGCTTCCTATTCCTCTATATCTTCCCAATCCAAATCCTCACTCTATGCTAGTCTGGTGTTCAGGCACACGTTTTAGACCATTCCAATGAAGGGATTCCTTGTAAGTAACGAGATCTCGGCACTTCTCAAGCGCCTCTGTGTCGTCCGACACGAATCTCCTGCTGACAGCTTCACAGCTGTCAGTAGGAAACAGCTAACTTTAAACGCCTGTATCTCTTAAACCATAGCGGTTTGAGAGATATGGTTTTTTGCATTTAGCTCAGCTTTTTAAGCTCTTCTAAATGCAAAAAACTTTTTGTGGCCATTACTAACACTTTAAATTAAGAAAGATAACTTATCTCCCTATTTAAATATATAATCAGATTAAACTACCAGGGACATATCAACATAACAACTACAGTCTGTCATAGCAGACACTATATAACCTTCTGCCTTTTAACATCAAATGAATATAATGTATTTATCTGCATTCTGACAGAAGGCTATTGAACATGTATTTATCTGTATTCTGATAGAAGGATATTGAACAAGTAGACATTAAAATAACAAAATATATGCAATGATCACTATTTAAAAATACTGGCACTCCAAGAATCTATGTATGTATTCTTGAGCTTTAACACTAGACTAACAATATTTATCTGTGCTTCTCAAAGATATTAAACACTAGACATTAAAACAATGTAATATTTTGTTACACACACAGAATTAGAAACTTAATAAGCTACTATGAAACAAACATATTGGTACCCGAAGAGTTAACGCACGTTCTGTAAGAAAGAGCACATAATGCTCTATGAAAAAAAAAGAAAATCTGCCATTTGTAGACACATTGAACCAATATAAAATTTATTTAAAGAAAAATTAATTTATAGAGGATAATTGTGAAGATCGGACATATGGCTACATATGTGTACTCAAAGAGTTAAATAATGATCCTTTTACAAGAGACGGGAGTATTTTTTACATATAAATATTTCCTTGTATTCTTCTATCTATATCCACATATACAAATAAATTAATTATTACCTTATCTTTTATTTAATTATATGCACTTTAAAGGGATAGCAATAGTTCTTTTTAACTTTATTTTATTTTGTAGGTATTAAAAAAAACATGAAGAATAATATAAGTCTTATCTCTCAAACGTTTATGGTTTAAGAGATATTCACAAAGCAAAGTTTCCCCTTCCGTCCCTTTTACCTAGTGTAAGCCATCTCTTCTCAGATGTGGAGTCTGGTTGTAAGACTAGACAGATAACAGAAGGGAACAATCTTCTTTCTATGAGAACAAAGAAAAGCCTGCCCCCCTTGACAAGCTTTTCAGATTTTTCCCTTATCTTAATAGAAGATTGTCCCTCTCTTCAATCTATCTGGGCACCTCCTTTCTGCTCTGGCTGAGCAGTGTTACATCAGTAAAAGGGGAGGGAGGGGGACACTTTGTCATTGAATTACTCTTGAATTACAACTCTGACAGAATTGAAATAACACTCTCCAAAGTCCAAATACTACGATGATTAATTAGACCTGCTTTTATTATGAAACATTACTATCCCTTTAAGTTAGAATACAACTTACTAAGCACTATAGATTAAAAGGTGAACCCAAATCCCTTTTGATTGGTTGGAAATAGCATAAATTAGGGAAAGCTTTTTGGCCACCTCAGACACCTTTCCAGACGAAGGCGCGAAAGACGGCGCTGAAACGCATTGAAAATGAGACCTGCCACGTGTGATGATGCTGATCCATTGGACACTACTTACACAAGGGACGGAGTATTAACATAAGTGACGGAGCGGAACAGGAGGAGAGGAGAGGCGAGAGGAAAAGGACTTATCGGGACTGATTGTCACTACATGCTGAGTCCCAAGAGGAGAATAAAGTAAGGGGCCATCCAAACACTGGATTGAGGAACCACAAGCTGGGTTCTGCACCAGATTGCATTGTAGCACATTCACATATGTGGACTCTCCAGTAAGCATACCTGGGAACTCTCCGGATTTGCCCCGGAGACTCCGGTACTGACAGAGATTTACCGGGACTCCGGGGCAGAGGCTGATTCCTCCGGATGTGGGGAGTTTCTATTGAAACTCTGCCACATCTGCTTTTTCTCCCGCTGTGTGACACCTTTAAGCCCTACCCCCCCCCACTCCCGTCAAGCCCCGCCCCTTTTTGACACAATTAGCGTCATTATTGTCACTCCCTGCTGAACAGAGGACTCCCCTCCGGGTAGCCCTCAATTGGAAGTTCCCAGGTATGTCAGTAAGGGGCCAAACACTACTTATTCAAATTCATTTATCCCACTCTCTATAGCCTCCCCCACCCCCCCAATATCGCTTATTCAGATCAAATAGTATCCCTTGAGTTGATTATGTACCTTTAAGACTCTGCCACACATTATTGCATCTGTCTTACATACAGAGACATATCTATTTTCATTTAGAGCACAATGTGCTCCTTTTATTTATGTCTAGCTATTTTTAATTAGCATATTTGTGTTGCGCTAATTTTAAGTTCATGTTTTTTATGTCTTTACAATAAATCCTAATACTGCACTTAGATGCCCTATGCGCTGTCTCTCCCTCCCTTTTTTATTAAACTGTATTGTATCCTATTTATTCTAATTTGCACCTCATTTTTCCTGATCAACTTTGATTTAAATCATATTACATATGGTACATGTAAGCTTGTGGGTAACTCTTTCCCTCTCACTATGGGTCGTTAAATTTTGGGCCTCTTTGGGACTCCTTTGTTTGTTGATGTCAGGTGGCACTTGGACACATGTGTAGCCATCTATTCTGCTGATGCTTGCGTTCCATAGTTGAAATGTACAGTTTGCAGCTCATTTACGTGTTCCATAGTTATACCACACAACATGGGAGCACTCGTACGTTTTGGCGTCCACCTGCTTCCCGGACATCCAGATACAGAATTTGGGGTAGAGAGACTCATAGCTGGATGGTAAGCGATGATTATTTTTTACTTTTTGGAATACTATTATTACCAGCATTTAATGCCTTTATAGCTCCTGAAGAAAAAGCTGTAACTTTGAAACGCGTTGAGTGTAAGTCTTCAGGCATTATTGGTATTTTAATAAAACAAGATATTTTACATACTTCAGCAAATCCAGATTAATTATATTCAACTACGGGAGGTGCATCTCCATAGCAGTGCTTTTTATACCCTGCTGGCCCAAAACCGGTTGACTCACCAGCCAATCATCGTTGGTCTATGTGATTACATGGTATCTTTCTTTATATTTAGATTCAAACAGGTGGTTTGCGCTCCTTCTTGTTGTTGTCTTCTGTCAGCTCTCAATTAGCTACCCCTGAGTGATAAGGAAGTCTTAGGCTAGTGAGCCATGGAATGGTATCAGACAGGGTGATAGAAAGGATGAAACCACCTGTGAATACAACTGATTCAGGCAGGACTACCACGCTGAAAGAGATGATCAGAGGACTCTGACATCCTGGTGGTCAAGTAGCTGTCTGTGAGGAAGGTTGAAGAAGTCAACTACCAACACCCTCATGTCGGAACTCTGGAAGGGGTTAGTCATAGGTTACCAACCAAAAATGCCCTTGACAAGTCTGTAGGCTAGAGGTGGGTAGATGTAGGCTGTTGACAATTGCGCCCTCAACAGGTTGGAACTCTGGAGGAGGTTAGTCATAGGTTAATGACAATGCCCTTGACAAGTCAGAAGAAATGAGGCCCGCCCTCAATGGCTGGCCTCCAGACGCCCAGGAGCATCAGGGTGTGAACAATGAGATGCCTGGACTAGACAAGAGGAATGCACTTCAGATGCCAGTTCCCAGGAGCAATCCACAGGGCTGTAACCTAGCCAGTCAATCAAATGTTGTAGCCTGTCTCAAACCAGATGTGAATTCAAAATCTGGCAAAATTCCGTGAATTCCCCTGTCCAACACAATCTAAAGTGGGACTCAGTGAAGGTGGAAGACTTCTTTCAGGAATACATCTGCCAGCGCCTGAGCGGTGGGTAACCCCTTTAAGTCCCCTTTTGATAATCTATCCATTATCACTAGAATCGTGATTAGTGTTGAGCGAGCATGCTCGGCTGATGCTCGGATCGGCTCGAGCATCGCTCTGCTCGGCACATGGCGGTACTCGTACGAGTACCGCCATGTTCGGGTGGCAGGGATCTGTGCCGAAGGAGGCACAGATCTTACAGACGCTCCGCTGGACCACCAGGGACTGGAGGTAGGGGGCATTGCGGAGATGAAGGGGGCATTGCGGAGATGAAGGGGGACATTTTGGAGATGAAGGGGGACATTGTGGAAGGGGGACATTGTGGAAGGGGGGCATTGCGGAGATGAAGGGGGCATTGCGGAGATGAAGGGGGACATTGTGGAAGGGGGACATTGTGGAAGGGGGGCATTGCGGAGATGAAGGGGGCATTGCGGAGATGAAGGGGGACATTGTGGAAGGGGGACATTGCGGAGATGAAGGGGGCATTGCGGAGATGAAGGGGGACATTGTGGAAGGGGGACATTGTGGAAGGGGGACATTGCGGAGATGAAGGGGGCATTGCGGAGATGAAGGGGGACATTGTGGAAGGGGGACATTGTGGAAGGGGGACATTGTGGAAGAGGGGCATTGTGGAGATGAAGGGGGGCATTGACCAGGCACCCTCCCCTCATCAGAGCAGGGGGTGCCTGGTGTAATGCTCGTGTCGCCCCATTGAATTCAATGGGGCTCGGGTGCTCGGCCGAGCACTCGAGCCTCCGGCGGTGCTCGGTCAGAGCACCCGAGCACCCGAGCATCGGGGTGCTCGCTCAACACTAATCGTGATACAACAGTCAGAAACCGACAAAGCAGTGATGAAGTCCATGGCCAGATGAGTCCATTGAGCACTGGGTGCAGGTAGCAGGTGCAGAAGTCCTGCAGGCCTCTGGTTGGAAGATTTAATTTGGGCGCATTGGTCACAAACCTTAATGAAGAACTCAATGTCTTGTTTAAGTGTTGGCCACCAAAATTGACGGAGGAGAAGCTCTGAATTCCTGAGAGCTCCTGGGTGGCCAAACATAGGAGACTGGTGGGACCAATATAGGAAAAGAAGATGATGCCATTTGGAAACAAATAATAAGTGAGGTGGTTTACCCCTCATGAATTCGCTGTAGTAGTGCTGAAGAGATTGACGCGCTGGAGAGTGGACAAGGAGAGAACAAAATGTTTAGCCAGAATGATGGGTTCTGGTGGTGTATCTGGTTTGGAAGCGAAGAGACGTGAAAGGGCATCGGTTTTTGTATCCAGAAATATATGTAATAACAAAGTTGAAACAAGTAAAGAATACAGCCCACTGGGCTTGATACAGGATCAGGCATTGAGCTTGTTTCAGGAACTGGAGATTTTTATGGTCAGTTTAGATGATAACTGGAACTTGGGAACCCTCCAGAAGATGTTGCCACACCTCATGAGCCATTTTGGTGACCAGACACTCCTGGTTTCTTGCATCATCTGGTGAACTGTTTAGAGAAATATGAACGGGGTGCAGGCAATTAGTGTTATCATCCCCTTGAGAGAGAATAGCCCCAGACACTAACTCAGGGGTGGTCACCTCTATAAAGGGCAGCTTAGTAGCTTCAGGATACCGGAGCAAGGATACTGAAACCAAAAGTTGTTTTAATTGATTGAAGGCCATCATGGCTTCAGCGGAATCATATCTTGGGATTAGCACCCTTCTTGGTGAAAGCCACAATAAGAGTTACCAGTGTGGAAAAGCTCTGTATAAATCACCCATAATAATTAGTGAAGCCGAGGAATTGCTGCGCAACTTGCTCAGTATTTGGTCGGGGATAGACATGTGCGAATTCATTCGGAGACATTCTGATTTCGTCGAAAATGGGGTCATTCGGAGACATTCGGCCAATCCGAAACTCAAGGGTCATTCGGAAAAAATGATCCGACTCCGAACAGCCCAGGTCCGAAATTCGTCGAAACTTTCGGAAGTTTCGGCAATCGACACATTTCCAAAAGTTTTGACTACTTTTGACCAGGACTTTTTTGTACTTCCTGTGTGCGCTCAATTACTTTCCCTCCATAATTTTCCCTCCATGTCTCTAGTCCAATTCCATTCTCCGTTTCATGCACTACTTCCCTCTTTTGTCTGTATTCGAATAGCCTTCTTCGTTTCATAATGTGGGTTGGACTAATGACACAGTCACACAGACAGACAGCCTGCATTTCCTCATTGGGTTGTTGGAGCTCAGAGAGAGAAGAGATTAGAGAGTGTACAGTTGTTGTGTAGGCAGGCAGGTAGCATTAGGCTAGGCATAGGTAGGCAGCCAGCATTAGTTCCAGTTATTGCCACTGCAAGAGCAAGTAATATTTGTTCCTGTGCAAAATATAAAAAAAATATTAGGTATTTGTTCGAATACAGGGCCGGCCCTTACATGGGTCGCAGTGGGTCCATGGACCCAGGCGGCACTTTGACAGGGGCGGCAATTTGCCGTCCCATAGCATGTTTATTTTGTGCTCTTCCACCATTTCTGTGTTGCAGGGTGTCCCATCAGTGTGACTGTCAGCAGCCGGGCAGCCCTATGCTCACTCAGTGGCGATGCCTGCTGGCTGCTTCAGTGACGTGAATTATGTGATAGTGAAACATTATGCCTATTTTGTATTGTTTATCGCCCACCTAAAGTCAAGACTTGAGTAAATAGGTCTACCGTCCCAGATTTGCTAGAGAGGTTTTACAAATACAGGAGGGTGCCCCCTGTACAAAATGAGTCTAAACATTTGGGATCCCTAGTATGAGTGCACAACAGTGCATGATGTGTCCTGAACAGGATTGCTGTGAGGTCTCTCCACCCAGAAGGTGCTGGCCGGGCTGAGCTTCAACATTGCTACAAGTGACCAACTAAGAGCACCGTGCCGTGCAGCCATAGCATCACCCCCTCCTACTCTCCGGGTCCCGCTGACTGGCAATAACAGGTGAGTCACTAAGAGATCTGAAGCCTTTCTGGAAGTCCTTTCACTTGGAAAGGGGCTAGGTATTACTTGGGGGAGTTGCCTCGTGTGTAAATAATTTCTAGGTGGGAGATGAATGTGCATCACTTATGTGTTTCCTAACAGTAGTTAGAATACAACTCCCATCATCCCCTGATTATGACATTGGGAAATGCCCAGCAATTACCGTAAAGCCCTGTATTGCACACTCACGGAAAACGGTGATATTGCTATACTAAGACAATGCTGTGGACCCCTCTTCAGTATAGATGTCAAGCATTTTTTTTTATTTCTCTCCTGTGTTGCAGTTTGTTCACAACAGAATGTCTCAATTTTTCTTTTTAACACATTACATCTATCACATTACAATCATTGATGTTTATTTTTGATGTAGTATGAAACTCTACAATGTATATACACATAGAGTTATCTGATATGAGGGGAAATCAGGATAGTAAAACGAGAGAGAGGAATTTGGGTACTAAAGAGGCACAGTAGGGTAGGAGGCTGGTACCAGAAAATGAAACCTTAATCTTTACCCATGTACCAACATAGAATGTGACATGTAGTTTGTCCATGTTCGAGTCGACCACTTATGTTGAGTAGGATGTGACAGGCATGGGTTTTCGATGTCGAGCATATGCTAAATTGAATGACAGGCATGAGGTTTCGATGTTCGAACATATGCTATATTGAAGGACAGGCATGGGGTTTCGATGTTCGAACATGCTAAAATGAATGACAGGCATGGGTTTTCGATGTTCGACGTTTGCATTGTGACTGTCATCCCATGCTAGAGTAGAGGTGACATGTACAGACTTTCAATGTATGACAATGTCTGTTTTTGGGATGGATCTTTTTCTAAATGCACACCGTCTGCAAATAATGATAGCAGCGTGCACGGAGGCGCACTGCTATAATTTAACCCATGTTAAATTCGGCCGAATAATTCGGAATGGATCAGAATTTCGTCCGAATCGAATAGGCCCGGTCCGAAATTAGGATCATCCGAATTAGAAAAAAAAAAAAATTGTCCGAATTCTAATTTTACCGAAAATTTTGCCCGTGCACAAGTCTAGTCGGGGACATTGGGTCACAGCATCCACCTTAGCCGGATCCATTTTGAGCCCTGGATCATAGACAGCATCCCCCAGGAATGGTAGCTGCTTGGCTTCAAAGGTGCATTTCTCTGCCTTGACGAATTATTTATTTTCTCTGAGATGCAGTAAGACTGGACGTGTTCCCTACGTTGTTGCAGGGAAGAGGAGAAAATCAGGATGCCATCAAGGTAAACTTTGACATAGGAAAGAAAGATATCCCTGAAGATTTTGTTTATGAACTGCTGGAATTCTGAGGGGGAGTTACAGTGACCTAATGGCACGACGAGGTACTCAAAATGTCCATACCTGGTGTTGAATGCCATTTTCCATTCGTCTCCCTCTCTTATGCGGATTAAGTTGCAGGTCCCTTGCAGATCCAATTTCGTGAAAACCTTTGCTTCCCTCAAGGCATTGAATAACTGCGGAATCAGTGGCAGGGTATAACGATTCTTTATCATGATCTTATTAAGACACAGGTAGTTTATGCAGGTCTAAGAGAACCATCCTTCTTAGCGACAAAGAAGAATCCTGCTCCGGCAGATGAAGTGGAATGCCAAATGAAATCGCTGGGTAGATTTTCATTAATATGGTCCAGCAAGGCCCTGTTCTCTGTCTCAGACAATAGAAAAGTTCTTCCCTGGGTGGAACTGTCCCTGGAAGTCTATAGGACAGTCAAAGGATCTTTGTGGAGGAAGCGTAGCTGCACCCTGTTTGTAAAAAAACATCCTCAAATTCTTGATAAGTCCCTGGTATGGAGTCCTGGAGAAGAGAAATGTTTCATATGTCACACCTGGAAGGTCTGACTTTGGACAGGCAACCTGAATGACAGAACAGACTCCATGCTGTTTTTTGATCAGTCTCTCAGTCGACAGTAGGGTTATGGTGTCGAAGCCAAGGGAGACCTAGGATCACAGGAACCGTGGAACATGTAATGATGTAGAAGATGAGCAACTCAGAATGCAAAATGCCAGTGGTAAGCTGAATCTGATATGTCTCAGAGGTGACTACTCCTGGACCCAAAGGGTTGCCGTCTACCGTGGACACTTAAAGTCCTCTTTGGTAAGCTTGGTCACCTAACCCACTTCCATGGGTTCTTCCCGAGATAATGAGTTCTCACAGGCGGATGTGGACTGAAGTATTCCACCAAAGCGGTAACAGCGAGAACGGTTTCTCCCCAGCTGACGCTCTTGCATATGCCTTCTAGATCTAGGCACAGAATGATGAAACTCTCCAGATCAGCTGGATCCCCCTGCTCGTTAGTACATCCTTCATGCTCTTGTTCAGTCCCTTGTGGAGAGCAGCTTTGAGAGAGCTGGTGTTCCAATCAGTCTCATGGGATAGAGTGTGGAATTCAACCACATATAGGGCAACAGACCTGGACCCTGTAACTCTAATAGAGAGGCCTCTGCAGAGACTCTGCGCCCAAGGACATCAAACACAGTCTGGAAGGCTGTGATGAATGCATTAGAATCATCCAATTGTTGGGACCCCTTTTCCACCACAGGTGATTCCCAGGCCAAGGCCTCATCCTTCTGTAAGGAAATCAGGAAGGCTACCCTGGCGGCATGAGTACAGAATAACTGAGACAGATATGAAATATAGTTGGCACTGGTTTAGAAAAAGTTGACAATCTGAGGGCATCCAGAGAAATGCTTGGGCAGAGGAATCTTAAGTGGCTTATAGCCCAAAAGTGGACCAGAGCCGGAAGCCCCAGTGGGAGTAGAAGTGGAGGAACTATGAGTAGTAAAGGATACAGTGGTAGAGTGTAACATATCCAGAATATCATCTAATTTGTGATCAAGGGACTGAAGGTGTGACCCATGGGAATCTGCTCTTGTTGTTCTTGTCTGGACTATAGATGAGAAACCTCTGCTGGATGCATGAGGTATGGTTCGATCTTACTGTCGGATCTCAATTAGGCACCCCTGCGTGTTCAGAAAGTCTCAGGCTAGTCAGCCCTGGAATGGTATCAGGGTGGTAGAAAGGATGTGACCACCAGTGAATAAAACTGACTCAGGCAGGAGAAATAGTATCTGACAGCAAGGCCAGGTATCCAGCCTCAGCGGAACTGGGAGCTGGTGGCACTGGGTACCCAGACAAGCTGAATATGGATCTGAGGTGCAAGTGGTTAAAACGTAAGTTCAGAACCGGTGCAATAGGGAAAAACAGAGTTGACTACCACTCTGAAAGACATCATTGGAGGACTCTGACTTCCCTGTGGTCGAATAGCTGTCTGGTCAGAATCAGGAAGGTCAAAGGAGTCAACTACCAACGCCCTCAACAAGTTGCAACTCCAGAGGCAGTTAGTCATAGGTTACCAACCTAAAACGCTCTCAATTAGTCAGTAGGCTAGAGGCGGGTAGTAGTAGGCTATCAACAATTGCGTCCTTGACAAGTCAGAACTCCAGAGGTGGTTAGTCGTCCTTTGCAATCAACAACGTCCTCAACAAGTTGGAAGGCCTGAGACGGAATTGTCAGAAGATTCAGGAAGTAAGGTTTCGACTAGTAGGTAGGCTCAAGGCATCAGGGAGCACCGACCTATGGTGTCTTCCAGCCTCTGGAAGGGCTGAGGTGTAGTCAAAGATGCAGTAGTAAGAATGGTAGTCAGGATTAAGCCAAGGTCAGGACCAGTAGGCAGCCTAGGACCAGAGGATAAGATGAAGTCATAGTCGGAGAGGAAGCCAGGTTGAGAGTCAGAAGAAGGTGAAAACTGGAATCGGCAGATGGGTAGCAAGATCAGGAAATAAACCAAGATAGGAACATGGGAATCAGGATCAAGCATTGCTGGATAACTGTATTGCCGTCCAGGATATTTTATAATCCAGTACCTGTACAGGATGATATTTATGTGATGGTTCAAAGCCTTATCATGGAAGGAGTGTTTGTGTGTGTCAATAAAGCGAGAACAATGCCAGCAGGAGCCTATACTCCTGGCAGAGTCACCCAATGTGGACAGATTACGGTCCATTCCCTCTACATGGCTTCACAACAAAACAATGGCCCTCATTTCCTGGAGTATTGCGCAATACTTTCTACATTAGCTGGAAGGCCAGCTCAATGGCAGAAGGTGGTAAGTATTACTGAGTTCTTTCAGGCTGACTTTGGTCTTTAGACATTGGAACGCTTAACATTCAATCTAGGAGTTTAGATTTAACACTTAGAGTAACTAGAGCTATAAGAAATTAATAACATCAACTGGGACATTATTGGCTTATGGGAGACGTGTAAAAAAGAGAAACATTTAGTCGAAACAGAAGATGGATACTGGCTATACAACAAAAGTGAGAGAAAAAATGTTTCTGAAATAATTGCTTCCTGTGCTACCCAACTAAGCAGTTGCAATGTTCTTCATGTTTATGCCCCTACAAGTAGGTTCAGTTATGATGAATTGAAGAATTTTAATATGATTTATTACGCCTCTACAAACTGGACAATTACCACTACAAATGTATAATGGGAGATTTCAATGCAAGAATTAGTAAGATCCAAAATGATAAAAAACTGATTGAACCACATGGAACTGGAAAAAGCGATGACAGAGGCAACCAACTGATCGAATTTGCAGAAGAACAACATTTGTACATAATGAATTCATTCTACAGGAGAAAATGGACATGGGAAAAGCCCTAATGATAATTCAAGTGAAATCGACTTCATACTTGCAACTAATAAAATTATGTTCACTGACTGCTCAGTCTGAAATCGTTTTAACATCGGAAGTGGCCATCGTATAATGACTGCAAAGAATAAAGAGAATTATTAAGTCAACAAACCTGAAGATCGACATGAGCTAGCTATTGAAAAAGAATTAGAATTTTGAGTTAGCACTGCCTAATCACTACAGTGTTCTGTAAGATCTTCTAGACACTGACATTTCAACCCACAATGAAAATGTTATTGAGATTTTCATAGACAACGGCCATGCCCCTGAAGATGAATATCAACAAAACACAAGTCATGTTTAACAAATTTAACATACCAATGAAAATCACAGTATATGGACAAGAACCGGAAGCTTTTGACAAGAATGGTTACTTTGGACAGGAAATATCAAAAGATGGGAAAACCATGATAGAAATTTGAATGGCATTTGGAATACTTAGTAGTATTGTCTTTAATACAAATTTACTACTCTGCCTCAACAGAAAAGTTTTTTACAAATTTGTCCTACCAGTCCTTAAATGAAACATGGACACTGAATGCCAAAGCCATACAAAAAAATTAAGGCTACACAGAGAAGTATGGAGCGGCATATTCTAAACATAACAAAAAGAGACCGAAAAAGTGTGCATGAATTCAGTAAACAAAGGTCTATGACATCATTGAAAGAGTAAAGCACATGACAGGGAAATGGGCAGGCCACACAGCATGAAGACCTGACGGTAGATGGACCAAAACATTTTTGAATGGATTTTATTCAAAACTAAATAAACCAAGAAGAAAACCAAAGACCAAATGGTAGATGAAATTGTTAAATATGTTGGTACACAATGACAACAAAAGGCACAGGACCGATGTTGTTGGAAGCTTGCTCAGGAGGCCTTCATCCTGCAGTGGATCGAAAACAGCTTGTGTTGATGATGACATATCACCACACATGTTGTTACGGTTCAGTACACTCAGACAAGGAGGTATAGGTAAAAACACAGCTTTATTGAAACACACACAATGAACAAGGTAACCCTCACGGGTCCAGTATAGCACACTGACACAAGACATGTTACAAAAGGTTAACCCACACAGGTCCAGTATAGTGAACACAATACTCACACAGGTCAGGTATGTAATATACAATGTATGACGCCCTCTTAACTAGTGAAGTGCTGGTTGCAACACTCTGCAGGCACTATGTCGTCTGAAATACAGGAGGCCACAGGAACGGACTGCCAACTCAGGCTCTGGACGCCTGTGAATGTCACCAACGACTAATGGAGAAGTCAGAACTCGTTCTTAATGGAGGCCCTACCGGAATAACCCAGCTCCGTGTGCACGCACTACCTGACAGGGTTATGGGCTATGGTATAAATGGATGACCACAGGAAGCGCCCTTCTTGACAGCAGAATACCAGCCCAAACAATACTGCCCAACGGAACCCAATGGTAGTAATAAAGAGGCCCTTCCCCCGAAGGGGTTAACACACTGTGGTCTGTACAACGGAATGAACGGAGGCACCCTAGTGAACCAACACAGACCAAGCGAGTGCTACACGGAGTGGAAGCAGCGAGAGTCTGACAACGGATGAGAGTGTGCAGACAACGGTCTCAGCACTTTGACCAGACACAGGATTGATGCCCAACCGGGAGTCTGGCAACAGCAACACAAATCGCCAACTGGAACAGCAGAACAGGAACCTCGTCCGGATGGGCGATAGTGAGATCAGGAACATCAGCCAGGTCAAGTCAGTACACGGAGCAGGATCCTCAGACATGCTGGTTCGGTCCACAGAGCAGGGTCGTCAATCACGCCGGGTCGGTACATGGAGCAGGAACGTCAGCTGGGCCGGGTCAGAACAGGAAGCAGGAACGTCAGACAATCCGAATCTGTGCACAGCAGCAGCAGGAACGAGACTAGAGAGTGGTCAGACAGTCCGGGGTCATACACTGGATCAGAACAAAGATAATAGTGCCAGGCATCAGGTACACCACGAAAGGGCACTCGCAGAGTGACAGCCCAGGGTATAAAAAGGCTGTCACTAGGAGGAGCAGTACAGGCAGCCGATAGGGGAATAGAATCAGCCATGATGGACAGAATGTCACCCAGATCATGGGCGCTGTGATAGTACTGTCACGGTTTGTTAAGACTCTCAGACGTAAGGTTTAGGTAAAAACATAACTTTATTGAAAAGTTAAGGCAATCTCATAGGGTTTTCATACATATACAAACATCACATATATATATAAGCAATTGACAAATAATACCGGCAAGGCAACCCAAGCGATACTGAAGGAATAGTGATAAGTAGGCTTTACCGGCCCTGCCAATACCGGGTAAGGCAACCGTTAGATGGTAACGTATTGGTTCTACCGGCCTTACCAATACCTGGCAGGGCAGCCTGAGGAATACACAAGGAATAGGCTCTACCGACCCTGCCAATACCAGGTAAGGCAACCTAAAGGTGGCAATGTGAAAGGTTCTACCGGCCTTACCAATACCGGTCAGGGCAGCCCAGAATGGATACCCAAGGATAGGCTCTACCGGCCCTGCCAATACCAGGTAAGGCAACCTAAAGGTGGCAACGTGAAAGGTTCTACCGGCCTTACCAATACCGGGCAGGGCAGCCCAAGGAGGAAGACACCACAAAGACCAGCAACTGTCAGATGATGATGACAGTAGGATGGTAAATAGAGTATACGGTCAAGCTGTCTCACCCAAAGAGAGGCTAGTGTCAGTACACATCTGAAACAAGTGCTGCTAGGACTGGACAGCACCTAGAAACCTGACTGCAAGTAAGGGAGTAAACCAGCGTCCGCACGCTGGGACCAACAACTGTACCTTGAGCCGCAAGACAAATGGAGCAAACCAGCATCCGCACGCTGGAACCAACTGACAGTATTGTGAGCCGCAAGGCTAATGGAGTAAACCAGCGTCCGCACGCTGGGACCAACAGACAATATTGTGAGCCGTAAGGCTAATGGAGTAAACCAGCATCCGCACGCTGGGACCAACAGACAGTATAGAGAGCCGCAAGGCTAATGGAGTAAACCAGCGTCTGCATGCTGGGACCAACAGACAGTATATTGCTGGAGCGACAGGAGAGAAATATCGCCACAGGAACTGAACACAGGAAACAGCAGGAGCAGGCCGAGGCTCAACCGGGACAAGCACTGCTATTCGGCTGGCAACCGGAACAACAGCAACCGGAACAGGACTGGAACTGACAAGAAGGCAGGAACACAGGAACAGGTAAACTCAGGAACTCAGGAACTCAGGAACAGGCCCAATAGCTTCAGCAGACAGGCAAAGAGAATGCTGTCAGAGACACCACGAAAGGGCAACTAAAGGGTGCCCAGACTGAGTTTAAGAAGGCAACCAGAGGCGAGCTGACTGCAGACAGCCAATGGGAGCCCCCTGCAGGTGATAGACTGAGAACTGCAGCAATCACGGGCACCGTGATAAGTACCCTCCTCTCAAAGACCCCCCTCCGAACAGAGGGGCCAGGCTTCCGAGGGTACTTGGTATGGAATGTGCGCTGTAACCTGGGAGCATGAAGGTCCTTGGAATCAACCCATAAACGTTCCTCTGGGCCATAACCTTTCCAATGGACCAAATACTGCAACTTGCCTCTGAATCTGCGAGAGTCAGTTATATTTTGCACCTCATATTCCTCCTGGCCTTGGATCTGAATATGCCCCGGTGCCACGGGGATAGTAGTATAACGATTGCAGACCAGAGGTTTAAGCAGTGATACATGGAACACATTATGGATATGCTGTCACGGTTTGTTAAGACTCTCAGATGCAAAGTTAGGTAAAAACACAACTTTATTGAAAAGTTTAAGACAATTCCATAGGATCTCATACACGTACATACATATATATTAAAATGACAGGAAAAGCAGCAATAATAGCGAATAAGGCTCTACTGGCCTTGCCAATATACCGGGCAAGGCAGCTTGGACAGGCAACAAGAAATAGGTGGCTTTACCGGCCCTGCCAATATACCGGGCAAGGCAGCCAGGACGGGTCACTCAGGATAGTTGGCTCTACCGGCCCTGCCAATATACCGGGCAAGGCAGCCTAACGGAACACAGGAAGAATACAGGCTCTACCGGTCCTGCCAATATACCGGGCAAGGCAGCCTAACGGAATACAAGAAGTATACAGGCTCTACCGGCCCTGCCAATATACCGGGCAAGGCAGCCTAACGGATTACATCTAGATACAGGCTCTACCGGCCCTGCCAATACCGGGTAAGGCAACCCAAGATGATAATGAAAGGAAGGTTCTACCAGCCTTACCAATATACCGGGCAAGGCAGCCTTAACGGAGAGGGTGGCAACCACTGAGGCCTCAGTGACCGTCAGATAACAACAACAGTCACATGGATGACATACAGAGGCTAAATGAGCATAAGTGGCAAGCCAAGGAATTACAGGGAACCACCAGTACCCCCGTACTGGGGAGCCCACGTAGCTGTCTAGGACTTGACAGCAAAACCGTCACGGAGCAAACCAGTACACGCGTACTGGGGAAACACAGTACCACAGTGAAGTGTCAGCCGGGAGGCTGTGGAGCGAACCAGTACCCGCGTAATGGAATCAATCACCTAGGTACAATGGCAGCCGGAGGGCTATGGAGTGAATCAAAATCAAAATATACTCGAGGCGACAGTAGCCGTGAGGCTGTGGAGCAAACCAGTACCCGTGTACTGGGAACTCAATATCGTATCAAGGCAATGATAGCCGTGAGGCTGTGGAGCAAACCAGTACCCGCGTACTGGGAACCCAATAATATCAAGGCAGTGATAGCCGTGAGGCAGTGGAGTGAACCAGTACCCGCGTACTGGGAACCCAATAATATCAAGGCAATGATAACTAGTTTTGAGGCAACAGTAGCCGTGAGGCAGTGGAGCGAACCAGTACCCGCGTACTGGGAACCAAGATAGCATCAAGGCAACTGTAGCTGTAAGGCTGTGGAGCAAACCAGTACCCGTGTACTGGGTAAGCCAGCAAGAGTGGAAATGTCGCCTAGGCGACCAGGAAACAAACGCTGACACAGATGAACTGGAAAATGAGCGCTGCAGACAAAACAGGAACCAGCACTCCGACAGTCAACCGGATCAGGAACGGCAACAGGGACTGGCAGCAGGAAGCAGCACCACCGGGCGACTCCAACCCGATCAGGAACAGAAACAGGAACCGCTGAACAGGAGACTCAGGAACTAGACGACCTCAGGATAGCAGGAACACAGCAATGGCCCATGGAGCTCAGGAACATGATGAAAATGCGAGCAGCCAATGGGGAGCCCCCTACAGGTAACTGACACACAAAGGTAGCAATCACGGGCACCGTGATATACGCATGGATGGTGGGAGGTCCAGCGCATAAGACACAGGATTAATTTTGCGCAAAATTTTGAATGGACCAATGAACCGGGGAGCCAACTTATTGCAAGGAGTCTGAAGGTTGAGATTCTTAGAGGAGAGCCAGACCCTGTCTCCAGCCTAGAAAGAGACCGCTGGCCGCCGCCTGGGATTGGCTTGGCGCTGATACCGCTGGAACGAAACATTCAAGGTCCTTTGTACCTGTGCCCAAGTGGAATGGTGTTGCTCCAAATGCTCATCCAAAGCTGGAATTTGTTGTGACTGAAACGAGCCTGGAAGCAAGCAGGGTTGAAACCCGTAATTGATGAGAAACGGGGAGCTTCCAGACAATGAACTGACCGCACAATTCCTGGCAAACTCCGCGCAAGGCAACAGGTCGACCCAGTTATCATGATGGTCAGACACAAAACAGCGTAGAAATTGTTCCAAGAGTGCTCATCGGCTCCATTGGTCTGGGGATGAGAAGCAGAGGAAAATGATAACTGAATGCCCATCTAAGCTGAGAAGGCCTTCCAGAATCTCGATACAAATTGGCTCCCACGATCAGACACCAATACTCTGGGTACGCCATGTAAACGAAACACCTCCCTGGCAAATACCCTTGCCAACTCCTGGGCGGAGGGAAGGCCGGGCAGTGGCACAAAGTGTGCCATCTTCAAAAATCGATCCACAATCATCAGAATAAATGAATGTCCCCTAGACACCAGTAACTCATGAGACCAAGGACATTCACCATTAGGTACTGGTTGCAGCAAGCCTAGAGGCAGGTGTCTAGGGGACTTGGCACGGGCACAGGTAGAACAAGCTGCGGTAAAAGCCGTGCAATCAGCACGCAGGGAAGGCTACCAGAATAGCTGCAAGAGTGACCAAATCAATTGATTTCTGCTGACATGCTCAGCGGCCTTGGAAGCATGATAAGTTTCAAGGAGACGGGTACGGAGAGGCTCAGCAATGAAACATTTGCCCACTGGGGTCTCCGGAGGTGCATCAGACTGATTAGCGAGAATTTCGGAGCCCAGAGGTGAAGTAATGCTGGTATGTAATGTAGCCAAAATGCGATCTGGCGGATAATTGGTACCAAAACCTCCTCCCTCTCTGTGTCAGGGGTAAACTGCCTGGACAACGCATCTGCCCTGACATTATTGGAACCAGGCAGATAAGACACAATGAAGTTAAATCGTGATAGAAATAAGGCCCACCTGGCCTGACATGAGGACAACCGCTTAGCCTCAGAGAGATAAATAAGATTTTTGTGATCAGTCAGGATTAGGACAGGGGTACGGGTGCCCTCTAGCAGATGCCGCCATTCTTTGAGAGCCAAGATGATAGCCAACAACTCTCTGTCCCCAATTTCGTAATGGCTTTGAGCAGTAGATAATTTCTTAGAAAAAAAGCCACAGGGCCTTAGCACACTCCCTGGTTCCAGGCGTTGAGATAGTACTGCCCCTACCCCAGATTCTGAGGCATCAACCTCCAAAGTGAACGGTAGGGAGGGGTTGGGAAGGGATAGTACCGGAGCAGAAGCAAATGCAGATTTCAGAGACATGAAGGCCTGTTCAGCCTCTTGAGACCACTGAGACGGATCAGCACCCTTGTGAGTTAGGTCAGACAGAGGTTTGACTATGGTCGAAAAATTCGTAATAAACTTCCTATAATAATTGGCAAAACCGAGAAAGCGTTGGATGGCCTTGAGCCCTTTGGGACGTGGCCACTGGAGGACTGCTGCCAACTTGTCCCTGTCCATAGCGATGCCATCCTTAGAGATAATAAAACCCAGGAAAGGTACCATGGGCCTATGGAATTCGCATTTCTCGGTTTTGCAATATAGTTTATTCTCGCGGAGTCTGCGCAACACAGCTGTGACATCCTTAATGTGTTGTGACAAGTTGGCAGAATGGATAAGAATGTTGTCAAGATAAACAACCACACAGGACTGTAACATGTCACGAAGAATGTCGTTAATAAATTCTTGGAATACAGCAGGTGCGTTACATAGTCCGAATGGCATTACCAGGTATTCGTAGTTCCCTGACCTGGTATTGAATGCCGTTTTCCACTCATCACCGGCTCTTATCCTGACCAAATTATAGGCGGAACCTAGGTCAAGTTTAGTAAAGATGGAGGAGCCCTTAAGGTGATCAAATAGCTTGGTGATGAGTGGTATGGGGTAAGCATTTTTTGGCATGAGTTTATTCAAACCCCTGTAATCAATACAGGGACGCAGCTCCCCATTTTTCTTTTTCACAAAGAAGAATCTTGCCCCCGCGGGCGAGGAAGACTTCCTAATAATACCCCTCTGCAGGGCATCCGCAATATAATCCTCCATTGCCTGATTCTCCTCGCAAGACAACGGGTACGCACAACCCCGAGGAGGAACTACACCCGGAGGCAGATCAATCACACAGTTGCACGCCCTATGAGGTGGCAAGGCGCTTGCCTCCCCTTTACGAAATACGTCTCTGAATTGCTCACATTCAGCTGGCACAGAAGGGGAGGCACACATAATCCTCGTAGGGAGGGAAATGCAGTTCTTGTCGCAAAACTCAGACCATGCCCTAATCTCACAAGTCTGCCAGTTAAACCTAGGGTTGTGCATATGCAGCCACGGAAACCCCAAAATGAGAGCATGGTGTGGAGAACGGATGATCTGAAAATGTTGAACTTCAGAATGTAAAGCCCCAATGCGCATCCTCAGGGGAACCGTTTCATTGGTAATCTGGGCAGGTACCAACGGCCTCCTGTCGATGGCTTCAATGGTTAACGGAGTCTCTTTTGCCAGCAAAGGAACATTATGTGAGCGAGCAAAAGATTCATCCATGAAATATCCGGCCGCGCCGGAGTCAACAAGTGCCAAGGTTGCCACATCTAGGTCTGCCCATGAAACTACCACCTGTATGGTAGGCTTCTGACTGGTTGGGTCCAGGGACTGCTGAACACCACCTAGGGCCTGTCCCCTAAGGTACCCTAGGTGCGTTCATTTCCCGGCCGGGTCGGGCAAGTACGCAACAAATGGCCCGCCTGGCCACAATACAAACATAACCCTTGTCTGCGGCGGTGCGCCCTCTCCTCCTTAGACAGCTTAGTGAATCCCAATTCCATAGGTTCACAACTTTCGCCAGCAGGAGTTGGAGGTAAGGGAAGTGAGGGAGGCAAGGGTGGGAAATTTGATCTCACAGCCCCCATTTCTCTCGCCCTTTGCTTGCGGTCTTTAGTTGCCATCCGCTCCATGATACGGGAATCCATTAGTATAGTGAAATCGATAAGCTCATCAAGGTCAGTTGGTAATACTCTAGCGGCTGTCTCGCCCATTAATCGATCACAGAGACCCTGAGCAACTGCCGCTACCAACCCCTCATTGTTCCAGCCCACCTCTGCTGCAAGGGTACGGAATTCTATTGCATAATGGGCCACCATGCGGGACCCTTGTTGGATTTCCATCAACTTTTTAGCAGCAGAGGCGGCTTTACTGGGAACCTCAAATACTCTTCGAAACGCCCTTACGAACTCAGAGAAGTTCTGAGTACATGGTTTAGCGGACTCCCAGAACGGATTTGCCCAAGCCAGGGCTCTCTCCGTGAGCAAGGAGATCATAAACCCCACTTTACTGCGATCAGTGGGAGACGCATGAGGGGTTAATTCCAGGAAAATCTCCAATTGGTTAATAAACCCCCTACACAGGTTAGGTTCGCCATCGTACCTGAGAGGTAATGGAGCGGTAGCGTGTCAGCCGTCATGGTTTGTTCATGTGTGCGGTGCGCTCAAGGATCGTTTGTACAGCCAATGGCAACTGATCTAAACGTTGTTCTTGGAGGTCCATTCTCCAATGGATATTCTGCGCATCACCTTTACCATTACTGTCTGAGGCCATGGCCCTTTCGTACTGTTACGGTTCAATACACTCAGACAAGGAGGTATAGGTAAAAACACAGCTTTAATGAAACAAACACAATGAACAAGGTAACCCTCACGGGTCCAGTATAGCACGCTGACACAAGACAGGTTACAAAAGGTTAACCCACACGGGTCCAGTATAGTGAACACAATACTGACACAGGTCAGGTATGTAATATACAATGTATGACGCCCACTTAACTAGTGAAGTGCTGGTCGCAACACTCTGCAGGCACTATGTCGCCTGAAATACAGGAGGACACAGGAACGGACTGCCAACTCAGGCTCTGGACGCCTGTGAATGTGACCAATGGTGGACGCCCACCAACGACTAACAGAGAGGTCAGAACTCATGCTTAATGGAGGCCCTACCGGAATAACCCAGCTCCGTGTGCACGCACTACCTGACAGGGTTAATGGGCTATGGTATAAATGCATGACCACAGGAAGCGCCCTTCTCGACAGCAGAATACCAGCCCAAACAATACTGCCCAATGGAACCCAATGGTAGTAATTACGAGGCCCTTCCCCCGAAGGGGTTAATGCGCTGTGGTCTGTACAACGGAATGAAAAGAAGCGCCCTAGTGAACCAACACAGACCAAGCGAGTGCTACACGAGTGGAAGCAGCGAGACTCTGACAACGGATGAGAGTGTGCCGACAACGGTCTCAGCACTTTGACCAGACACAGGATTGGTGCCCAACCGGGAGGCTGGCAACAGCAACACAAATCGCCAACAGGAACAGCAGAACAGGAACCTCGCCCGGATGGGCGATAGCGAGATCAGGAACATCAGCCAGGCCATGTCAGTACATGGAGCAGGATCCTCAGATGCGCTGGTTCGGTCCACAGAGCAGGGTCGTCAATCACGCTGGGTCGGTACACGGAGCAGGAACGTCAGCCGGGCTGGGTCAGAACAGGAAGCAGGAACATCAGCCAATCTGAATCAGTGCACAGCATCAGCAGGAACGAGACTAGAGAGTGGTCAGACAATCCGGGGTCATACACTGGATCAGAACAACGATAATAGCGCCAGGCATCAGGTACACCACGAAAGGGCACTCGCAGAGTGACAGCCCAGAGTATAAAAAGGATGTCACTAGGAGGAGCAGTACAGGCAGCCAATAGGAGAATAGAATCAGCCATGATGGAGAGAATGTCGCCCAGATCACGGGCACCATGATACATGTGTATTAGTATCTACTGACTTGTGGATTTTATGAATTAGTTATCTATTCTAAGGTTTAAACGTAATGCATTTTATTTTATACTTCATTGACTTGATATATTCTGTATGTATCTTACCCCTAATAAATGATTATGGATTTAGACCCAGAATCTTTACATATTTATTCTTCTGTTATTATTATGTTTTAGATGGTGTGTGTATATTTTTCCTTTTGATCCACTGTTTAGGGCTATCCTTTATTGGACGCTGGTCAGTGCCAGGCTGAATGTATATGGTATATATGTATGTATATATGTTTCCATAAGAGTGGTTGATATTCCTTTGAGCAAAGGCTGCAGGACTGCCACATCCTAAATTCAACTATACAAGTATATAGCCAATATCTTGGATTAAAGTCCTTTCAGGACTTTGTATATAAGTGTGCACCAACACAGAGCCACCGCTTAGTTTGCAATGTATATATTCTAAGTCATTGCATCCGCTGGTGGTGCGCTATATGACCACTCTTTGACCCCCAACAATTGTCAGAAGGGTTGAGCAGCTTGCCCACTAGGGAGGAATAAAGCAATTCTGTAAGTTCATTTGTCATGCAGAATAAGCCATTTCACATTACACGAAACGTGCCTTGGGAATTGAGCATTTAATTTTGATTTCTGTTTCCTATGATAATCAATAAAGAAAAGAAATCATGTAATGCCAAAAAAACAACCCGAAAAAAATAGGTCCTTTTACCCTCAGAAGTCAAAGAGGTTCCTGTCCAGGACACATAACTGAACGAGGTAGGAGAGCTTCTTTGGCAGGTGACAGCACTGCTGGAAAAGTTTCTCCCTCAATCTCCCCATACTGCCTGCTGCTTCCTCTCTATGATCCCCACTTCTACCTCCACTCTCCCCATGCTCCCCACTGCTGTCTCCTTTGGCCCCAGGCTCCTCGCTCCCAGCTACACTCTTCAAGGTCTCCCAGATCCTGCTTCCTTTCCCTGACAACATCCCCTCTTTTTAGCTCTTTCTCTCAGGTTCAAGTTGGCAATTCCTTTCTCCCCATCACCACACAGGTGTATAAGTATCTACTGACTTTTGGATTTTATCTATTGTAAGGTTTATACGTAATGCATTTCATTTTATACTTCATTGGCTTGATATATTCTGTATGTATGTATGTATCTTACCCCTAATAAATTATTCTCTCATGTTTACTCCAGCAACTTCTTTCTCCCCATCTACTCTTCTCTGTTTTTTCTCCCCTTTCATACAGGATCAGTTCTTAATCTATATGGATTGACCAGAATTTTCTGCAGGTCCACCAAATTGAGCTGTGATTTGAATCAATGAAGTTTCACTCATCTCTACCCCCTACCTAAGCTCATCAACCCCGGTGGTTGTGCTATCTAAGTTAACCAAAAGGGGATATCTAAAAATATTGTATTGCAGATAGTTAATTAAAAAACCTCTCCTTGCTTCCACTCCCTGCTATTCTCTCCATTTTCCTGATCTTCCTGTAAGTTTCCCAGCCTACCTTTCTGCTTTCTTTGCCATTGTCACTCTCCCTACTTCTCCTATTTGCTCTTCTCATACTCCATCCTCACTCACCAATACAGAAGTTTCCAAGCAAATACTTCCATTCAAAGACTCAAACTCTTAAAATAAACACACTACTCTGTCATGCAATCTCTAACAAACAGACTGCAACAGAGAAGCTAACAATGAACTTTACTTATTTTTCTTGGTGCTCAGAAACACCCTATTTCTAGTCTCTAACCCCTACACTTCATTACATCAAATCCACTAGTCAATTTGTAATCAAATGCATGAAAAAACTAAGAATGGGGAAAAATGTCTGACTGAGTTATCCATACATTTGTCTATTCTTATAAAGCTGATAAAGTCTTTTTTGTGCTATCAGTTTTGTGCTGAGTCAAATGACTGTGAAGACGTGACTAACAACACATTCACCTGTGGCTAAATCTATGCCATAATACGTAACCTGATCATTTTAACTCATATTGCTCTATATAACATCTAATCACTTTTCATCTCTCTCTATTAACTTTCTTTATTACTCCTCCATTTTCTCCATATACTTCATATTGCTACAATGGCTTCAATTGTTTGCAAAACTATCTTTTCAGCAGGTTGCTCTAGTCCATTGGTCCTGGAAAGTTTTTGTTTTGTCATAGATTTCAATTTGTTTTATATCTATGCAGTATATACAGTGTTAATTAAATGACTATACAGCTGCTTCTCTGTTAATTAAAGGGATAGTAATGTTTCAAAATAAAAGCATCTCCAATTAATCTTCATAGAGGGAGGGTGATACTTTGTCATTCAGTTCCTCTTGAACTACAACTCTGCAGTATTGAAATAACACACTCCATAGCCCAAATACAATGACAATTAATTCGAGCTGTTTTTATTTTGAAACATTACTATCCCTTTAACTCCAACTTAAGAAGACGAAGGTAGACTAAACAATGAAATGAGCAAACACTGAAATGAATACATCAGTGTTCTAAATAAATGTCCAAATATCAGTATCTCAAGTTAATCAACACAGAACAGTAGAATATGTTTTTAGAATGTAGTAATGACCAAAAGTACATCAGTTGTTTGCACTGATCCCTGTCAAGATGTAGGAAACTGACAGAAATGGTGCTTTATATAAAATGTCCCTAAGCAGCATCCAGCTTCCCTTCTGTGGTTCTAAATGGGGGGGGGGGGTTGATTGTAAACAGTACTCACAATGGTAAGCAGTGCCAGCACAAGATTTTGTCAGCCTAACGTAATACGTGGGTATTGTAAAACCCAACCACACCTGGATAGCAACACCCCACAACTAGGTAAAAATTACTTCCCTGTGTAAAAAAAATGAATGTACACTCATATTTATAGTAACCCATGCACTGTCATTTGTGATTGGCTAATGTGGTTGTGGAGGATAAGTCATCTACCTCTACTCTGAGAACACCAATCACAGCTGCTCCATACAGTTCCTGTCTCTTGCTGAGTATTCCTATTGTGGGAAAAATGCTGTTTTCTGGATCATTAAAGGAATCCAGACTCTACAAAATTCAAATTAATATAAATAAATGTATTTAAAAACAATTACATTATAGCATGTTTCAAAACACATAGGTTTTTTCTTTAGAAGTGTGCAAGTATCTTCAGAATTGTACAAGTATAAATATATAAAGATGTAATCACACTCATTCAAAAAATGATTCACTTCCTACAAATTTGTTTGATTATACAGAATTGTAAAGCATTGTATAAAATACTAATATAACTTTGAAATAGTTAATTGCTATTATATGATAGTCGAAAAACCACTGTTCACAAAAGAATTGTTGTGGTCCAATCATGGTACACTAAACAAAAGATTTGTGTTTCATATGTGTGGTTACACAGCATGTATATTACACATATAAAATTGGATTACCTGATTGGGTACATGAAAACTGTATCTAAACAAAATTTCAGCACATAAATAGAAGATGTCCATTTATTCTATGTTATAAGGATATGCCTTAAATGTATGTGTTTCTAGATTTATACTGGTATGTGTGAATAATGCAAGAAAGATAATTTGGTTTCTCACTGGAGACATACACACTAACACCAACCAGAATGAAACTCATATTCTACTTCAGATATATATTAAAAAGTATTTTTAAAAACAATTGAAGATGTGCATAAGTAAATCTAAGAAGTTTTGCTATAAAATCTTAATTACCAATAGAATTTTCCAGGGGGGAGGTGCATTAAGGGGTGATGCTATGACGAAGTGTGTCCGGCCATGTGTGGAGATCACTTCACCATTAAGAATATGACACACTTTGCCATATGCACTAAGAATTAACTATGCAATGGGAGGGCCTGGCGAGTTTTCTGTTTACTTGAATCATTTGACGAGCGGATAACCCACTGAATGTATAGAATGGCAGAGAAGCTGTTATATGTAACAGGTTTTCTGTAAGTTCTCTCACTTTATCAGTCAAATGTGGTAAAGGCTTTTACTGTTCTATCCCTTGTAGTATTGGCTTTTACTGTTCTATCTCTTTCAGTGGCACAGGGGTGTGCATTTCCACATCCCTATGGCATTGAAAGAGTTAAAGGAGGGTATCTGCTGTCTCTGCTCTCCAGCAGAGACAGCAAACTGTCCTCTGGCTCTATAGAGAGCTTCAGGAATGACATTGGAAACATCCTCAAATATCCAGAATTGTAGAGTTAATTTCCACTTTCTTTGATTTTAAACTTAGTAATAGCTGCTAGGTTTTTAACGATTTTGGCCCTCTAGATTTATTTGGGAGTTCAGAGGGTCATCTGGAAGTATCCTCCAATGTCTTTGCATTATATCTTTAATACTGAATTAATCACAATTATATTTTTAATGACGTTTGGGCCAAATAGAGATGAATAGTTACCATTTTTTATTTTATTTTAGGGATTAACATATTTTTTTCTCTCCTCCATGGGTGGAGTCCTAAATCAGTGTATTAAGATATATATTTTTTTTAGAAAATCTTTTTGAGGACTTGTGACTTTAAGTTGTATTCCTCAAAAGTGGCACAGTTCTTTCACTTATTGTAATCACCACTTTGTTAATCTATGTAGCTATTAAAATCCACCAAGTTTGATGGTATAATTGTATATCCCTCTACCACAACCAGTATTAAAACTGTAATAAAAAGACATTAGAAATACTCTAAAATGACACTCTACTTTCAAATGAACTCCTAGATAAATCTAGAGTAACATTTAGGAGGGGCAAAAATTCTAAAAGCCTAATGTGACCTGCTAAATACAAAAACAAAGAAAAAGAGAGGATTAGCTCTACCTTTCTGGATATTGAAGGCAATTTCATATATTACATGCAAGGCTAGTAGTTCTTGTTCATTTATAGAGATATTTCCCTTTAACTTCCATGGGGATCTCCACTTTAAACTTTGTTACATTTTTAATTGTGTACGTGGCTTACAGTATGTAGGATAATATGCTTTTATCAACACAGATAATATAAAAAGCACATTTATGCAGTCCACAGGAGAGATTATACAGCATTATCAGTTTTACCAACTGAGAAAATTATGGGTTTCAATACAGGGAGCTTTTCTGGATATATAAACTACAAACTCTTAGTCCATATGGATTAAATGAATGCATAGAACTCTCAGCTTATGTGGTGGATAGGCTTTTCATTCTTTTCATTAAACCTGTGTGTTGCTGTTTAGAGCCATTGGAGACTTAGGGAGAGTGTACCTGGGTCTCAAGTCTGAGAGATGAGCGTGTACCTCATCTCAAACCTGTGTGTGGCTGTTTAGAGCCATTTGGGACGTCAGGTCTGTCTGTTCACCTGTGTAACAATACTACGGAGTTTCGTGTGGAGGGCTCTCCCACACTGATGTACAGCTCCAGTAGATAGATAAGTACCTTTAAGTTTTTTTTTCCTTTTTTTTTATCACATCACCTGTTTAATCATTGCATGTTTAATAAACTGTAGTTCACTTCAGTGCATCTTTATCTTTAGTCTGAAATACCAGACCTCTATTGTAACAATTTTCTCCTTTACTCTTTTTTTCTTTTCCCCTCTTTCTGGAGTATTTTAATGTTAGATTATGTAATAAAATACATTTTCAATGATTTGTTATTTTTTTAATGTATATTTTAAAAAACTAGGGTTTTTTTCAGTTGGTGTTAGTTTGTGTCTCCAGTGAGAAATAAAAATATCTTTCTTGAGAGGAGATATTTATACATAACTATCACGGTGCCTGTGATTCGTGCTGTTCTCTGCCTGTCACTTGCTGAGTATTAATGATTGGCTGGCTGTTTTTAGCCCTCCTCACATAGCCTTTTTAAACCCAGGTTGAGCACTTCCAGGTTGCCCTTTCGTGGTGTTTCTGACTCCACTCTGCCTGACCTGCTTGTCAGGTCTCTGGGCCTGTCCTAGTGTTCCTGTATGCTACGTTCCAGTGTTCCAGTGTTCCTGTACGTTAACATTCCGGTGTTCCAGTGTTCCAGTGTTCCTGTATGTTAGCATTCCGGTGTTCCAGTGTTCCTGGTGCCTGTATTCCGGTGTTCCTGTGTTCCAGCACCTCGTGGGTTAATATTGACGAGTTCCTGAGGTTCCTGCTCCAGCTATCGCTCCGGCGACTTTGTTCTCCTCGCTATTGTACACACATTTTTGGTTCCAGCGTGCGGACACTGGTTTACTCCACTAAACCTGGTCACGATACACATTGTTGGTTCCAGCATGCGGACGCTGGTTTGCTGCACTAAACCTGGTTGCGATACACATTGTTGGTTCCAGCGTGCGGACGCTGGTTTACTCCACTAACCTGGTTGCGATACACATTGTTTGTTCCAGCGTGCGGACGCTGGTTTGCTCCACTAAACCTGGTTGCGATACACATTGTCGGTTCCAGCGTGCGGACGCTGGTTTGCTCCACTAAACCTGGTTGCGATACACATTTTTGATTCCAGCGTGCGGGCGCTGGTTTGCTCCACTAAACCTGGTTGCGATATACATTGTCAGTTCCAACGTGCGGACGCTGGCTTACTCCACTAAACCTGGTTGTGATACACATTGTTGGTTCCAGCGTGCGGACGCTGGTTTGCTCCACTAAACCTGGTTGCGATACACTTTGTTGGTTCCAGCGTACGGACGCTGGTTTACTCTACTATATCTGGTTGCGACATATATTGTTGGTTCCAGATATTGGCTACCATACGTACTAGTATTACTTCACCACTAGGGGAGGAGATTTTGGCATCCCAAGCCTCTGCTCCTCATGAGACTCCAGTAGGCAAATGTTTTGTCGCTGAGCCATTCCGTACTCGATTACTTGAAACCTACCACTCCTCTAAGGCTGCAGGACATATTGGTAGGGATCAACTGTTCTGGTCTCTCTCTCAGCTATTTTGGTGGCCTTCTATGAGAGCAGACTGTGCCAATTTTATGAATGCCTGTGCCACCTGTGCCCATGCCAAAACCCCTAGACATCTCCCTGTGGGCTTGCTTCAGCCGGTGCCTAATGGTGAACGTCCTTGGTCTCACGTCTCTATCGACTTTATGGGAGAATTGCCCAGGTCTAGAGGGTACTCCTTCATATTGATGATGGTAGACAGATTTTCTAAAATGGCACACTTCGTACCCCTCCGTGGCCTTCCTTCGGCCAAAGAACTGGCAATGGTATTCGCTCGAGAAGTGTTTCGGTGACATGGAGTACCCAGGGTGGTGGTGTCTGACAGGGGGAGCCAGTTTGTGTCCAGATTCTGGAGGGCATTTTGCGAACAGATGGGCATACAGCTATCATTTTCCTCTGCATATCATTCCCAGACTAACGGGGCCGCTGAGAGGGCCAATCAAGGATTGGAACAGTTTTTGCGATGTTTTGTGACTGACCATCATGATAATTGGGCCAACTTGTTGCCTTGGGCAGAGTTCGCCAGGAACTGCGCAGTTAATTCTTCCTCCGGGAGCTCTCAGTTTCTGATCAGTTATGGGTTCCAACCCTGTCTGCTCCCGGATTCCTTTCAGACACAGCAGATTCCAGCTCTGGATGAGCATATAGAGAAACTCCGTTCCACATGGGCACAAGTTCAGAGGGCATTGGGCCAGTCTTTTCAGCGACATCAGCGTCATGCCAATCGCCGAAGGCTTCCAGCGGTTTCCTTCCAAGTCGGGGATAGAGTATGGCTGTCCTCCAAGAATCTAAAGCTCAAGGTCCCATCTAATAAACTGGCACCTCGGTTCATTGGTCCGTACAAGATCATTCGCAAAAATAACCCTGTGTCTTATGCCTTGGAATTACCTGCTTCTATGCGCATTCATAATGTATTCCATGTGTCTCTCCTTAAACCTCTGGTTTGTAACCGTTATACTGCCACACCTGTGATGCCAGGTCCTGTTGAAGTCGAGGGGCAGGAGGAGTATGAAGTACAAAATATTATTGATTCCCGTAGACGTAGAGGAGGGGTACAGTATCTGGTGCATTGGAAAGGTTATGGTCCTGAGGATCATTCCTGGGTAGACAGTAAGGACCTTCATGCACCCAAGTTACTACGAATTTTTCATGCCAAATACCCTCAGAAGCCTAGACCTTACTCTAGGAGAGGGGGTCTTTGAAAGGGGGGTACTATCACGGTGCCCGTGATTCGTGCTGTTTTCTGCCTGTCACTTGCTGAGTATTCATGATTGGCTGGCTGTTTTTAGCCCTCCTCGCACAGCCTTTTTAAACCCAGGTTGAGCACTTCCAGGTTGCCCTTTCGTGGTGTTTCTGACTCCACTCTGCCTGACCTGCTTGTCAGGTCTCTGGGCCTGTTCTAGTGTTCCTGTATGCTACGTTCCGGTGTTCAAGTGTTTCAGTGTTCCTATACGTTAACATTCCGGTGTTCCAGTGTTCCTGTACGTTAACATTCCGGTGTTCCAGTGTTCCTGAGTGCCTGTATTCCGGTGTTCCTGTGTTCCAGCACCTCGCGGGTTAATATTGACGAGTTCCTGAGGTTCCTGCTCCAGCTATCACTCCGGCGACTTTGTTCTCCTCGCTATTGTACACACATTTTTGGTTCCAGCGTGCGGACGCTGGTTTGCTCCACTAAACCTGGTCACGATACACATTGTTGGTTCCAGCGTGCGGACGCTGGTTTGCTCCACTAAACCTGGTTGCGATACACATTGTTGGTTCCAGCGTGCAGACGCTGGTTTACTCCACTAACCTGGTTGCGATACACATTGTTGGTTCCAGCGTGCGGACGCTGGTTTGCTCCACTAATCCTAGTTGCGATATACATTGTTGGTTCCAGCGTGCGGACGCTGGTTTGCTCCACTAAACCTGGTTGCGATACACATTGTTGGTTCCAGCGTGCGGGCGCTGGTTTGCTCCACTAAACCTGGTTGCGATATACATTGTCAGTTCCAGCGTGCGGACGCTGGTTTGCTCCACTAAACCTGGTTGTGATACACATTGTTGGGTCCAGCGTGCGGACGCTGGTTTGCTCCACTAAACCTGGTTGCGATATACTTTGTTGGTTCCAGCGTACGGACGCTGGTTTACTCCACTATATCTGGTTGCGACATACATTGTTGGTTCCAGCGTGCGGACGCTGGTTTTCTCCTGAAATATCCTGTACTGTGGTCAGTCGCTGTCCACTCCTTTGCAGTTGCCTGATTATCCCTGGCTATAGACTTCTGCTGAGTAGACCCTATACCTATTCTCTCTGCTGTCTTGGTCACCTGACAGCTGGTCTACTCGCTCAGGCTGCCCTGCCTGGTATTGGTGAGGCCGGTAGAACCTTGTACGTTACTATCCTGTAGGTTGCCTCACCTGGTATTGGCAGGACCGGTAGAGCCTACTACAGTACTCCTTTGGGCTGCCCTGCCCGGTATTGGTAAGGCCAGTAGAACCTTGTAATTCACCATCTTAAAGGTTGCCTTACCCGGTATTGGCAGGGCCAGTAGAGCCTACATTCAGCATTCCATTGGGCTGCCTTGCCCGGTATTGGTAAGGCCGGTAGAACCGGTATATGTCATCTCACAGTTGCCTTACCTGGTATAGGCAAGGCCGGTAGAGCCTGTCATTAATACTGTCACTTGGGTTGCCTTGGCCGGTATTTAGGCAAAGCCGGTAGAAGCTTTTGTATGTTCTATTACTATTGTATTGTTATGTATGTTTACCCTACGGGGACTGCCTTTAACTTTTAATAAAGTTAAGTATTTTACCAAACCTTAAGTCTGAGAGTCTTCTAAATCCGTGACAATACCATACATATTTCTAATGTACTGCCTTTTAACATACACCGTGTATTAATCAAATCAGATAATTTGGTATTATATTGATTGGCTGATACCTACTGTATAACCATATGTATGGAACATACATTGCATGTGTAATATAATTGAACACGCTGCAGAAATTATTTTGTAAACAGTGTATTTACTTCTGTTATGTAAAGATGTAAAAGAGCTGTATGCTATTTCAACGGTGATCATTGATTATATGGTAATGTATATTTATACATTGTTTTAGAATTCTGTATACTTACAACAGATTTATAAGGTCATGATTACTAAAAGTGAAGTCTATTTTGTTTAAATATCCTGCCAAAATGGCAGTTTAAACTTTATACACTTATATTTATACACTCAAGAGTAAAAAAAAGCTGTTTTTAAACACTTTGCGGCTTATGCACTAAGGAGTGAGGTGATAAAGTGGTGATAAAGTGGAGACTTCTTCTCCAGTGATATCACTTCTCCAGTTTATATGTTAATCTATAGAGCTTATTCACTAATATATCCAAAGCTGGGGAAATCTTAAAGCATTGGCTCCAGAGGATAATATAGGAATTGGATAAGTGATATCACCTCTATTTTATCACATTTCTATCACACCTTAGTGTACCTCCCCCAATCAGTTATTTTAATGTTTTTAAACGTACTTAGTAATATAATAGTAATAATTCTCTAGACTTCTGATTCCTTTAATCCCTTGAGGACAGAGAGGGTATGAAAAACATTGATTCACAATGCAGTGTACTGTTTTCGTGTCCTCAAATGGTTAGGCTTCCATCAAACATTAGTGTCTATTTTTGCACACTAGAAATATACAGCATCTCACCAGAAATGCAGTAAGTTTGGACTCTTGTTTTCCAAGTTGTTCTCCTCTACTGCCACATTAACCCATTGCAGATTAGAAGGCATGTGCTTGCATGTTTATGGGAGTCTCTTCAATTTAATTACACTGGGAAGTGATTTTCCTCTGGATGCTATAATGCCCATGTATGCTTTTTTTAGTCTGACTGTAACTGGTGCATGCATTGCTTACCATTTTGAGTACTATTTATCATTACCCACTGTTATTTTGAACCACAAGAAGGAACAGGAGAGCTGGATACTGATTGGGGCAGTTTTATATAATATCTTCCAAATCTCAATTCCTGTCAGTTTTCCTACATGCTAGCAGGGCTTACATGAGCATAAGCAGTTCATGCATTTCTGGTTGTTACTACATTCTAACAGGAAAATATGTTCCATTGTGTTGTGTTGATTAACTTGGAATATTGACATTTGGACACAAGAGGACTTCATTTAGCATGATACCTTTTGAAGTTTCTGTTGAGTGTTTTTTTTTTGTGTTCTTTTTTTAAGATAATATTGCTGGATAAGGAATTGTGAATATAAGGAAGACTCACCTGAAGACTCTCTTTACCATTACCATCACTCGATTCATTCAGATAATGTTTCATTCATTTTAGTTATGATTTTATATGTATGTCTGTACTTTTATTTAGCTATTTAGAACACTGGTGGATTAATTTTAGTGACCTCTTTGTTCATTTTAATATACTTTATAAATATGGGTCAATAACAAATTCTGCTATCTATACGTGTAACACTTTTGACTGACATAACCAGTTCCTTAAAACCCCCTTCTTGTGCACTAGATAAATGTATACTATAAGTTCAACTAATTATCCATTCATTTACAACTATAACTCTTCCTTATGCTTTGTATAACTATCATTATAATTTGACTTTTTTGCTATATATATTATAAATCTGTATACCCTGTCAACATACTAGCAGTAAACAGTATCTAGTCATTTTCCCTATAACATTCATCCCTAGAATTCTACATATCTCATTCAATAATGGCACCATATCATTTCTTCCTATAACACCTTGTATTGTTTCATATAGAAGTCAAAGTAACTATTTCTATTGAGCCATATAGATTATCATCAAAGTTGTTTGAGAGTCTCATGTAGGCTCAGAACAACACATTTAAAGGGTTAGAATGAGATTCAGCTATAACAACTTACAAATTATATTGCTCTGTGTACCTCTTTTATTAACTGGTGTAATGCACAAAGATGACTGCCCTATCCAGCCCTATATTCCCATATATTTGATAGTGGGTGGTGTCACACGTTTGATGATATGTATTTTTATCCCTTTGAAGCTCTTCTTCAAAAAGCTGACTATGGTTATTGAAAGTGTTTTGGGACTTTTCTGCATCTGTTGGTTAATCACAGGTAAGGGCTTTACAACTTATTAATCACATTGTTGTTGTTAGGTTTTCATTTTTCATTTCCCTATTACACTAGGGGTCTTAAAGGGGAGATGCCCTTTTTAATTTAGGACACTCATGCAAATGTGGATTATAAATGTATAGCTTCAAAATATTAACAATAAACCAAAAACCAGACACTTCCAATGGAATTCTTAATAGAATTCCCAGAGGAAAAGCAAAACTGATCCCAGCCAAACATGGGTGTCCACAGAGGGGGGCAAGAGGGGCACTTGTTCCCCCTACACTTGCCCTCTCCCTGCATAAACATAGGGGTTGAGTGGAGTGGCATGGGGGCATATTATAGCTTTGTCTCCACCTGGAAAAATTTCTGCGGACACCCATGCAGCCAACTCTTCCTTTTACCCCAAGTTCAATACTTAGGAGAGTTCATCTCTCCTATGGGGAATTGATCAATTTGACTTGTACCTGAGGGGGGTACAAAACTATTCCCAACAACCTCATCAGCTCATCCCATCTGTTGGATCAGCCATAAATCTGATGGTGGCCTTCACACGTTTTCCTTCACCAAAAAGGTGTGAGGTGTCATTTCTGATGGCAATAATGCAAAGCTATACTGACTGCCCCTGTTCACTTTATTTCATGTGGGACTGGTCCTGTACTACATTAAATTTGCCAATGTAATTTTTGTAACTGTGTGGCATATGTAAAAAGGCAAACGTAGAGCAAATCAGGTGCAAACCACCTGTGAAATAGGGAGCAATGTAAGAATTTCCATTTAGCGAAATGGGTATGTTTAACTCCTTGAATGACGGAAAGGCTCAAACCCATTACTTCACAATGTGTTGAAGACCCCTCTAGCTTTCATTGTGGAAATAACCCAATTAAAATTAATGAGAATGTATAATTGTTCCCTGTGGTGTAGTTGATTTGTTTCACGTTTACATTTAACCATTTGAGTGTCAGAGTGGTGTCCAGTGCAGTGTGTTGCAATGCGCTGAATACTTTTCTGGCACTCAAAGGGAATCTACATATGCCTATATCCCACCTCCCAACATTTAGGATTAAGCTCATCTTGGTTACACTCATACTGAGAAGCCACCTAAGGTCTGTCCCCTATAGGACCTTAGGTGCGGGCATTTCCCTGGACCTGTGGGGCAAATTTGCAGCATATGCCCCGCAGTAAAGGCACAGGCCCTCCCTCCTCCTAAAGGCCCTTTCAGCAACCAAAAGGCGAGTGAACCCAAGCTGCATGGACTCCACATTGCCTGAGGTCTCGAGAGTAGGAGGCATGGGAGGAGACGGAGGCATGGGTGGGGATGAAAAGCTTGGGGCTAAACGGATGGGATGCCTCCGCAGGCACTCACTGAAGGAAGGTCTCACATGGATACAGGAGTCAATCAAGATGCAATAAGAAACCAGTTCCTCTAAATCTCTGGGGAGGTCCCGGGCTGCAGTCTCATCTTTAACTGTATCCAAAAGCCCATAAGAGAAAGTAATCACGAGAGACTCATTATTCCAACCAACCTCGCCTGCCAGGGTACGAAAATCTATGTACCCTGCTGGATGGACATTAGTTGTTTGGCAGCCGAGGTGGAGCGACCCAGTACTTAAAATACCCTTTTAAAGGATGCCATAAACTCAGATTAATTGTACACTATAGGTTTCTGCGTCTCCCAAAGGCCCACCATACTCCTATCAGACAGAAAGGACTGTGGTACCATCTACAGGTAGATACCGACCTGGTCCAGGATACCTATGCACTGGTTAGGGCCACCCCCATAACGCTGGGGAAGCAGGGCGGACCCAGTCATGCCTCTAGAAACATTGGAATCACCACTGGCAGCCGGAGCGGGAGCGGCAGCAGCTATAGGGGCAGCCTGAACTTGGGGTTGCTGAGGTGGTGCAGCCAGATGCGCAGTACGGAGCAACAAAGTCTGGAGGGCTGACGCAAACTGGTCCATGCACTGGTCTACCTGATCCAGCCTGCAAAACACATTTGTTGGGTTGCCTGTGGCCCTTGTGTACTGTTAGGGACCAGGAACCAGAGAGACAAGTGCAAAACACTTTTATTAAAATAACAAATGCAAACAAAGCAAAATCGTGATCCAGAAGAGTAAACCAAAAGACAAGCCGGGGTCAGGAACCAAGACAGGCACTCAGCCAAGCCGGGGTCAGGAATACGGAGAACGGAGATCAATGAAGTTAGGAACAATCCAGGAGTCAGGAGCCAGAAGGGATGTCAGAGGAAGCCAGGTCATGCACAGATAATCAGCAACTCAGGATAATGCGCTTGCAGACAGAATCAGATACAAGGGCAACCAGGAAGTGAGCCAAGCTGCTTTAGATACCCTGGGAGGGTTGGCTGGTAGCAGTCAGGTGAGAAAGCACAGAGAGGTCAGCTGATACAGCCTGTTCCAAGCAAGGGAAGGCAGCAGTAATGGATAGCAGAGCACAAGATTAGCTCAGACAGCAGAATCAAACAGCAGATTTAGAGCAGCTCAGCCAAATCTTGACAGGTCCACATTAATCACCTTTCTCCACCTACAGTTGCGGCTTCGTCATTGGTGAAATTACGGGAACCCCCCCTCGGCGTCCTTTATAAAGGCCTCAAACAATGTGGGAGGTCCCAAATTGCACTCTCTATGGCTCAAATACTATGAAGATTAATCGGAGCTGCTGTTTTTGTGAAATATTACTATCCCTTTAAGTATTACTACAGTGTTTGAATGAACTATGGAAGTGACAAAAGCAATGAAACAACAATGTTACAAACTTGAAAAACTTTAACAAACAGAATGTTATCATTATGAAAAGGACACTAATATGAATCTGTCACTAGGACAACATAAAGTTCATTAAATATATTAAACTGATCCACTGGATATAACGTGGCGCTTCTCCCATGTATTACATCGAAATACGTTAACCCCACATGAAACCTTCAGTCTGGCCTATATGATAGTGTGCACTGAGAGGGTAATCAGTATAATGCCCAATGCTCAGCGGTAACAATGTTGCATCCTAGTGAACTCAAAGAGATATATAATTAATATCTAATATTTTTGTGTAGATATTTACATAGTGACACTCTCTTGTATCTTTTGTGATATTTAGTTTGTCCAAATAAGATATCACATCGTGTGGTATCATTTATTTATAAGTATAAAATTCTGTAACCATTTGATACTTATACACCTTAAACTTAATGTTCATGTCACCAGTATTAGATGACAGGAATCAGGTGGGTCTGGTGTTAATCAATGGCACCCCTTCAGTTCCAAACACAAGGGATCAGGTGAAATTAACCGGCCAGGTAGGGCTATATCTCCTGTGTATCTCTACTGACTGTGGTCCTATTCCGGTCCTCGGTTTGGGGTTCTCCTTCGGGCTTCTGTCTCCGGACAGTACCATTGTGCCTTAGTGCCACTCCTGAAGTCTAGTCTCGGTTCAGTCTGTGTCACGTGGGCGACATTCCGGTGCATCAAGCTATGGTGCATCTGATGCTGGCACAGGCCTGTCTACCTTTCATGAAACCTACCTGGTCTGGGTGGACCAGAGTGGGCAAGAAGGGGAAAGACTGTTCGCTAACATTTTTGCAAAGAACTTGATGTTAGTGTTGATGAGTGAAATGGGTCTGTATGAAGAACAATTAAGGGGGTCTTTTCCCTTTCTGTGTATGAGGGAGATGTGGGCTAGCAACATAGAATTGGGAGGGGTATGACCGTCAAGCAAGTGTTTGAACAAGTGGGTAAGATGAGGGAGAAACAGGGCATGAAAAGATTTGTAGTATTTATTAGAAAAACCATGAGGACCCAGGGTTTGGAGATATTTAGCTGCGTAATAGTGTGCAATATTTCTTGTGGGTCAATGGAAGTGTCTAGGCTTTCCCTTTGTGTCTGTGTCTGGTGAGGCAAGGTGCTATTCCTGAGATAGGGAGGACCCTGAAGGGAACATGGGGCATGTGTGTCAGAGTAAAGGTCTGAAAAATGTGTTGCGAATGTGGAGAGGATACACTAGGTGCTGTGGACATGAGGATGGCGTAGATGTTGTTGCGTGTTTGAACTGACTAGTTTTCTCGCAAACAATGTATAGGCTATATTGGAAAATTGCTAGAAGCGCTGACAGGTCCACCGCATAGCTTTTTCAGCTTCTGAGGTCAAGAGAGCATTAAGTTTAGCACGCAGAGGTGTGATTTGCCATAAATGGAAAGGAGAACAGGAAGCTTAATGCTTCTGGGAATGGGAGGACAGCTGGGTAGTCAGGGATTGTATTTCGGCTAGTCGAAGTTTCTTCCAATTGGAAGCGAGTTTTGTCAGAGTGCCTCTGATGGTGGCCTTATGAGCATTCCAGAGTATGAAAGGGTCAGCTACCAACAGCTCATTTAGGAAAAAGTATTCAGAAATAGCCTTGGAGATGAGTGGGGAGACCGTGGGGTTGGACAGAAGGGAGTTATTGATTTTCCAGGATTTGCAGCCTGCAGGCTTGCCAAGGGGGTCAAAAGAAGACAGAACTAGGGAGTGATCTGACCACGTTACCATCTGGAAAGAGGAGTGGCACAATGTATGTAATGTGTGTTGGTTAGCAAAATAAAAGCCTATTTTTGAGTAGCTGTTATGGTGGTGAAAGAAGTCTCAACTGTTTCAGGGATTTGGTGTCTGTAGATAGTAACGGAGGATGAAGGGGGGCCAATAAGTCTCTAGATCTGTCTAAATTATTATGGAGTATCATATTGAAATCTCCTCCTATGATAGTTATGAAGGCAGACAAGGCATTCAGTTTTGAGAAAAAATCTTTGTAAAACATTTTTTTACGAGTGTTGGGAGCATAAACACTGGCAGTGATAACAGTTTGGTCGTGAAGAGAGCCCTGGAGTATAGTATACCTACCTGTGGGGTCAAGAATCATAGTTGAAGGGTAAAAAAAGAGCTTACAATGAATAAAAACACCAGTGCCTTTAGTTTTGGTTGGGGAGGAGGCCAGGAAATAGGTGGGGAAGTGTTTGGAAAAAAAGGTGGGAAAGGACATCACAGAAAAATGAGTCTCCAGTAGAAAGAGGATATCCACCTTCTGTTCCGTGTACCAGGAGAAGAAAACCAGCTGCTTAATAGGGGAGTTCAGGCCATTACAATTATGAGATATACATGACAAGGACCGGTTGTTAGTTATGTGCTGATGAATTTCCATGGAGGTCACTGTGGGAAAGAGTCAGGCAAAGAGCAATGAGTCCCAGTTTAAAAGTCACTGTATTAGAGATGAGATAAGTGATGCTGCCCAATTTCCCAGGTGGGATAATTGTCCCTGGGTGCCACCAAAGAGGAATAGGAGGGAGGGAGTGGGAAAAGAAAGATCAGGAAAAGAGAGCGTTTATATCCCATGTAAGGTATCTTTTCTAAGAGAAAAGATGAGTGTATAATATTATTACTATTACAATTTCAATATAATACCACAAATTGTGCAGTGTATACTTTGTTTTTATGTGGAGGGAGATGGTCTGCTTTCTCTTTAGAGAAGATATCCAGAAATTCTAGATATGGCTCAGAAACAGAGGTTCTAGAGATTGTAGATGGGCTTAGGTTTAATAGTTAAGAGTGCAATTTTTTTTAACAATTTTTGTGACAGGACCCACCGCAAGCATAGATTTGATTGGAAGACCAATGTATGGTAGGGTTATATTGGTGAAGCCATGGCAGATCAAGGGTGATAGGAGCAGTATAGGAGTAAATTATGTCAAGAATAATCTATTTGAACTGAAGGATATCAGTGGTCATTCTTAGAGTAATGGCCTCTGGTATTACTATGCTTACCTTCAGATGTATGCAGAACTTACTACCAGCTGTCGTCAGGTAGGAATACAAAGCAGACTAAAACAAACCGAGTCCACGAAGAGACATTTTGCCCTGGAGTACAAAAAGGCTTTGATGGATACAGATCCCAATGTCCATGTTAGTTGGATGGGTACAAAGAATCAACTTGTTGAGAGATGATGAGGGAAATACTGATTTAGGAGTTGCCTCCAGTGAACCTAGGGCATTTCCCAGATGAGAAGGGCAGTGTCAGACATATGTCCCTTAAGACCACAGTGAAGACATAGTCCAAACATCCATCTCCTCCATTTATTGGCCTCGGTCAGATGGTTCAAGGACCAAACCTCCACTGGTTCTTCAAGAAGTGAGACAATTGAACTCACCTACTTTGTGAAGCCTATCACAATCCAGCTGTCATTCTTGCATTCTCCAATCCAAATCTAGTTATAATGCAATAATCCATTTTAGGTCTTCTGAAATATGAGATTTTTGTTTAATGCTCTCCTTGAAACAGACTTAAGAGTCCCAGGAGTGCCCTTTCGTGGTGTACCCGTGCCTAGCATTTGAGTTACTGCTTGTTCCTGTTCTGTGTATGACCCGGCTCGCTTGACTACGCTCCTGTGTTCCTGACGCTCCTGTGTTCCGATTCCATTGCTGACTAGAACGGGCTGACTATCTCCGTGTGTACTCACCTGGCTTGGCTGAGTATCCGATTCCGTTACTGACTAGGACTGGCTGACAACCTCCGTGTGTACCGACTGGCTTGGATGAGTATCTGATTCCGTTACTGACTAGGACTGGCTGACTACCTCCGTGTGTACCGACCTGGCTTTGGCTGAGTATCCAATTCCATTACTGACTAGGACTGGCTGACCACCTCAGTGTGTACCGGCCTGGCTTGGCTGAGTATCAGATTCCGTTGCTGGCTAGGACTTGCTGACCACCCCGTGTGTACAGATTTGGAAGTTCTGGCTTCTGATCTATCAGGGTGCGTACCCTGTGTTCTATTCCACCTACTCTCACTTTCGAATACCGATACACCGTCTGCCTGGCCTGTCTATCCTTGAAGTCACCAGGGGTCTGTGCTGTGAGAGTCTGGTCACTTGCCAGTATCTGTGTGCTGCCACTGCTCACCCTAGCGTTCTAGGGATTGATCACTGCTAGTGTCCTGTCTGTGCTGCCTCCGCTTACCCTAGCGTTCTAGGGATTTGGTCTCTGCCAGTGTCCTGTCTGTCCTGCCTCCGTTAACCCTAGCGTTCTAGGGGTTGGTCACTGCTAGTGTCCTGTCTGTGCTGCCTCCACTAACCCTAGCGTTCTAGGGATTGGTCACTGCCAGTGTCCTGTCTGTGCTGCCTCCACTGACCCTAGCATTCTAGGGATTGGTCACTGCCAGTGTCCTGTCTGTGCTGCCTCCTCTAACCTTAGCATTCTAGGGATTGGTCACTACCAGTGTCCTGTCTGTGCTGCCTCCGCTAACCCTAGCATTCTAGGGATTTGGTCACTGCCAGTGTCCTGTCTGTGTTGCCTCCGCTATCCCTAGCCTCCTAGGGAGTTGCCCTGCAGTTACCAATCGCCATATCTCACCTTGCTGCGGTGTGGGACTGTTGTGGTTCTTCTTGTTCCTGTACCTGTCCACGGATCAAACCAACAGAGTCCTATTGTATACTACCAACTGTGATTTTTCTGTCCATTCTGACCTGCGTCAGATTTGGGAAGTACTAAGGTACGGACCTCATCTGGACCTGAGTAGGGTGATTGTTTTCTGTTTATTTTCAATAAAGCTTTTAACCTTACCTAACTGTCTGAAGTGTTCTTACAAAACCGTGACACTATTACCTTTTGTCTCAAAGTAATACTGGCATTTTTACCTGTCAAATATATCACTGAATATATCACTCATAATATTCCATGAACATTGGATTTTCTGTTTGTTTTTACATTTGGTCTGTTCACTTGCAGGTAGTGTGTGGGTTTTTCAAATCTTCAATTACTACGGTAATGCTTGTGATACCACTACTTATCTTTTCACCTTTTCGGTTCTGCTCATTGAGTGCGTTTTTTTGGGGCTAATGGGAATTCAAGCATTTGTCATCATATATATAACCTTTACAAAAGGTAAGCTTTGTATTTTCATCTATCTATCTATCTATCTATCTATCTATCTATCTATCTATTACCAATCTGCATTCCTATAAGATCACAAATGTAATATGAATAGTTAAACCAGTTACAGAAAAAATGGTACACTTTGAAAGTTAATGTGATCTACAACAGGTATTATTTTAAATAAAAGCAGATGTCAGTTGAACTACATACAGCAACAGTGCAGTGCTTTACATAATTACTATTTTTTAATCAGTCACTGTTAGTTGTAATAGTTCAACAAAATTATTTATTTTCTAATGTATTGCCACTTTACATAAAAGATAGTAGGGATGACTCTGGCAACTATAAGCTTCTGATTCTGACACCAGGGGTGTTATTCACTAAGGTGTGATAATGAGGTGATAAAGTGGAGAAGAATTATCCAGTGATATCACTTCTCCAATTCCTATGTTATGCTATGGAGCCAATTCACTAACATTTCTGAAGTTTTGGAGATTTTAGTGCATAGGCTCCATAGCATAACATAGGAACTGGAGAAGTGATATCACTGGAGAAGTCATCTCCACTTTATCACCTTTATAACTCCCCAGAAGTTAGAAAAATAATGAAAAACATTTCTAAAGGAATAACGTTTGCCTATCTGAAATCTGCATATATGCAAAATCCATTAGCATGAACATTCTTGTCAATTTAAATATTTCTGATTATTTGACTAAAATATTTTTACAGGCTGAGGCTTATATGGATTGGAGTAGAGCTTTTGATACTGTCTCAGATAAAAAGCTAATTCATAGACTGCTTAAGATTCTACTCAGTGATAGTTGACTGAATAAAGCATTGGATGAAGACTATGAGAAAAAAGTGTCATAATCAATGGATTACATTCAGAGGAAGGATGGATTAGTAGCAGAGTACCTCAGGGATCAATGCTGAAGCCTTTTCTATTTAATAGCTTTATTAGTGATATTATTGGTAGGCTCAAGGGAAGGTCAAGCACGACTGTGGATACCTGAGCAGGGACTGGCTACAATATCCCTGGGAGAGAAGCACTGGTGGAATTCAACACTTTGTTTGGAAACATCTTTTAAGTAACAACTACATATGGGAATATCCACTCGCTGAAAGATGCATTCATGCTATGCATTCCTGTTGATCTTTGGGGTTTTTTTTAAGCAAATTGGCATCCAGGAGTCTTCTTAGTTGGAGACTTCATAGAAGTAGTTGCACACAGTGGATTGTGCAGCCTTGTAGAGGCAGGTCTGGGATCCTCTACAGGCATGATCCATCACCACCACACATATGTGTGTTGGTTATCAATCATTTTGCATGTTATATTTAAAGGGGGACAGTGGGATACATTATGAAACCTATGTGGTGTTATTCGAGGAGGAGCCACATCTTGTTTGTTTCCTGTGTTTCTGAGTTAGGAAGTTAAGTCTGGAATCAGTATTTTTGATGGATTGAAGTGGAGATTTGTGAGCTAGTGGGTATTCTGTTTGAAGATGTTACCAGACATGATTAGTTAGTGGATGAGAGTTTTGGTTATATCTTGGGTAAGCAAGAGTAAAATATAGGCAATATTTTTTGGATATAAGATGGCAAGACTTTGAGAAGAACTGAATATGGGGAATAGAAGAACAGAATATGGGGAATAGAAGAAATAGCAAAACCAGAGATAAGACAGTGAACCTTTTAGTTAGTTATAATGGAGTTCACTATGAGGGAAAATACATAGGAGAGATATATGCATGGAGACAAAATGATCACTTTTGCATAAACTGAGTTTGATTGAGCATAGCTTTGCACACGCAACTGTTTTCTGTAAACTTTTGTTTGATCCACTGTTCTTTGTGCATGAGTCACTTTTTTCTCATCTAGGCCTCAATTCAGTTGTTCATGGTAAAACTGCTGTTAAGGCGAAAAAGTCCACTGACCATTAGCTATGTCTGAGTTGCAATGCACATTTTTTTGATCTAACTGTGTGTACATATTAATTACTAAATAATGTACGATACTTCAAGTTCAAAGTAAAATGATAACTTTTAACCTCATTTAGCTACGCTAAATGTTGTCAAGGCAAGTTCAAACTCACAGCCAATCACAACACACCAAAGTATCATGTACACTCAAATATACTTATATACCCCAAAATAACATACCTTGTCTGTGATTTTAGTTTTGGCAAGATAGAGCACAGGACCTAGGAGCGGAGGATATAGTGATAGAGAGAGTGGAGATGACACTTTAGCGAGGTAGACAGAACTGGGAATGTAGAGAGTTATTGCACTAATATCGACACATAATACACCTTGGTACATGTTCTGTGCACACATACAAACACAAACACACACACACGCACACCTCTTTTTTTTCACACATAACATGTCTTTATCTTTTATTTCTATATTGTGTAAGTGCAAGAGAGTGACACAGAGTGAGTGTGATTGAGTGTGTCTGTGAAGGCCTTTGTAAATGTCTGTGTGAGCTGGTGTGAGATGGCAGGGAGAGGAGTGGAGGATAGAGGGATGGGGAGAGGAGGATTGAGAGGAGGGTGTCCCCTGTCATGGACACTCTGGGAGAGGGAGACCAGCTGGATGGAGGGGTACCCGAGGAAGGAGAGATAAACACCAGACAGGTATACGAATGTCAGTAGGATGAGGGGCATATGTCAGGGAGCACCCTATACAGTCAGGGTCAGTGCAGACAGGGCCTGAAACACAGAGGTCTGACATGTCCCAGGCTGGTGGTGATGACGAGAGGCTGTGGGACCCATGAACTCCTATGAGGAGAATTGGGTCCTCATCCGGAGTATACTGAAGAGGGAGACTATCCTGTACCATATGGAGAGGGTCCGTAGTCTGGGTGCCAAGGAGAAGGCCGCCTGGTGCCAGGTCCTCAGCAGTCTTCAACTTTAAGCGGACCATGGAGTCGATAAAGAAGTGGTGGGTTGACTGTAAAAAGGGTGTAAAGAATAAGATGGGAGAACCTGTCATGCACGTCCGGAGCAACAGAGGTGTTCCCCCTGTCAACATAAGCTTCCACTCCTGAGAAGAGATGCTAAGGCAAAACTTATTAACAACTGCTGTTGAGGGGGTCCCTTGAGGATGTGATGCTGGCGATGACAGCGCCACCCAGATTACCGGTAAGTGCATCATCACACTATCTCATTTCCCCACAGAGCATCCATGCCTACAGCACAGAAGGAGGAGAGAGAGAAGGAGCCCTATGAGATCCCCCTCAGGGACATAGCCCCTGAGGAGTCAGGAGAGGGAACTAGCTGGAGGTCATCACCACCCACGAAATACAGCCTGCCACATCCAATAGGCACAGACTGAATGCCTCCTGGGAGGTGGGTGCCTCTGACCACTAAAGGCCAATATTGGATAGCCCTAGCACCACCACTACCACCAAGATGGCGCTGGATGCCTAGCACAGTGACAACACCACAATATGGGTCATATGACCCCACTTCAAGAGCACAGCCACCCACCTGGATGCAGCCACAGCAGGATTCCAGCTATGACCACACACACAGGTGGGAAGGAACTAGGAACCAGTGGCCACTGTATGACCCATGCCCACTGGACTATGAGTGTCAGGGCCTAATTGGGGAGCCACAGTGCCCCCAACCTCTGGTGGAATTCACACCCCCACAACAGAATCAACCAGAGGACCAACCTAGTACAGACTCCATCAATGTGTGGGGGGCACAGGCATCTCAACACACCTCGCCACCACCAGCAGAACAAACACAAGACCAAAGGCCAACAGGAAGAGGCAGAAGAAGTTGGAGAGTCATCCCCAACACCTGAAACTCCACCGTCCATGGCTGAAACTCTACCAACCATGGCCACATCCCCTGCCACAGGTAGCCAAATCATGTGGATGGATGCAGAGTGCCTAAGCATCCAAAGGAGGTAGCTGAGGGAGGCCAGAAGATCCACCAGGTACCTGAGGAGGTTGTAGCATGATGTGCAGAGGAGCACAACCACCCTCCTTGCAATAGAATCCCACTAACCCATCCTAACTACAGAGATACTGCAATTCAGGACTGGAATGATGGACATGCTTGGCCAGATTCTGGTGGAAATGAGGGAAACCATCCATGGGGAGAGCCTGTGGATGAAGAGGGCACAGCAATCCATGAAGGGGTCAACTGCAACAACCTTGCCCTCCAGTGAAGCCCCTACACCAACCACAAGAACAACTAGAGCCACAAGACAGTCGGTGAGGGCATCCAACTCTGTAGTCCCTTACAAAAAAATTATAAATAAAAAGCCCCATTTATCATATTGCTGCATAGGTTAAATATTTGGAAACAATGTGGATGTGATGTTGTAGCATGCAATATCAGGGCTGTGTATGTCCGTCATCCTGTGGAGTGAAACAGATCATTTTGTGTTGTGTGAGTGTGTTTGCACACATTCCCCAAGTCTGATCATGGACATACATGCATTGTGTTTGACTCCTGTATCATACTCCTGGATAAAGTGGTCCCTGATAAGCCTGTCTCATATCTCCTCCCTCTAAGGGTCTCCTCATCCTGTGTAAAGGGAACAGGTAGCTCCACAATGGGTAGTGGCTTAATATCATTCACTAGACTGGGATGATGTTGCATGCCTTGCCTGGTGCATATTGCAGAGCTCCCCCTGAGTGATCCAGGCACTGGAATCTTGATTTTAGTAGGCCAAATGTGCACTCAACAAGGTTCCACTGCCTGGATAACTCTGGCGGAGCTCTTCAGTATGCACCAGGGAAGTCTGAGATACCATACTAGCATGGGCCATATTCCATAATATTGTAGGCAACACACTTGTAGTGGAGGATCTGAATCCACAACCTATTGTGGAGGTGCCTTTTCCACGGCCTGAGTATGAGGAGACCCTGAGAGGGATGGAGACACAAGACAGGCTCATCAAGGACTTCTTTACTTGTGACTATAATACATGAATCAAACACAATACATGTATGACCATGTTTAAGCAGAGAGAATGTGTGGAAACACACTCACACAATACATAATGATATGTTTACCTCCATTACCTCATATGAGCCTCCAGTCTTGAAATTGCCTGCTTGAACATCACAACAACATAGATGGGTCTAATGGAGGCTGTGAACTCAACTGACCACTGGAATTCCGTTAGGTAATGATGACATTGCCACTTTACGGATATCAACAATGTCACTGCAAACACTGGTACCCCTGATTGCCTATGTCCATGAATTTCCTCAAGTATTACTAACAGCAAATAATCCAATTTAGAGTTGAAGATATTCATATCAAGCATATAACCCTTTGAACATTAGAGAGGTATGCTTGTAGGTTGGCAGGGCCTTGTGTGTGTGTGTGTGTGTGTGTGTGTGTGTGTGTGTGTGTGTATGTATGTGGTTGTGTGTGTGTGTGTGTGTGTGTGTGTGTGTGTGTAGCACAATGACAATGACACGGCACCAGACACCAGCTTCATTGGGGTTAGTTCATATACTAGATTATTTATTGTTATAATGTTGAGTTCACACATTCATATGGCTGGTTATCATCCCCTCATTCTTAACCTATGAGTTCCATAGGTAACCCCTCTGGAACTCAAAAGGTTAATAGGAAAAATATGGTTAATCCTTTGAGTACCAGAGAGCTATGCAGTGCAGTTTCAACTCCCACCATTCCTTCCGTCAGGCATCCATGGCATGACCCAGCATGGAGCTGAGTGATGTCCCAGTTACCCTGGTGAAATGGTGACTCCACTTCCATACAGTGCTCTTCCTGCTGTGTCTTAGTGCTACTGTATGTTAATACCATATGGCAAAATGTCATGTCACTGACATGAGTCATATGGTATGACTTGATGAGAGGACATCTGTTCATGCACAATGGACCAAGGGAGAGACATGACCAATCCCCAATGAGCCATTGCTATGTATTTGCCCTGAAAAAAGTTGCTATAGCAGAGGTCCACACCATGAAGAGCAAGGTGTTGAGGACCCACACAACATCCATATGTTTTTCCAAACTCATGGGACATCCTCTGAAATCCATACATGTCCTTTGTTTGGAATATTGGACAGTCATGATATGCACCCCCTCATCACAGTGTAACTGAGAAGGAACCCATCATGAAGATAGTTCAAAAGTGAAGTTTGATCAGTTCTTCCATCAGAACCACATGCCACCCTGGAGTCTGGAATGCAAGAGGGTTACACAACACATATATGTGTGATACGTTGAGTGCCCCACTGGAATGCCAGGAGACCCCTAAGACCCCTCCACTACTTACAAGCACAATCCTGATGCATACTCATTGGTGTGAAGGATATGTTTGTGCTCCAGACACTGTATATTGTGAGAGTGAAGCGATCCCAGTGCCACATGCCTGACATGATCTTATGTTAAGGAGGTGTACCTTTGTGTTGGAGTTCTGCTGTCCCTGTGTTGTAACAGTGATCCTGTGTGTGACCAGAATCAGATTGTGAAATATTTCCCATCAGCGGTTGATGAACTTCAACTCACATTATACCCAGACAACACATTCCAGGTTTTTGATTTGTTAGGCACATTGTGAGTTGAAATCGGACAACAGTGGTTGTGCTGTGTTTGGTTAGCACTGCTTAAACATCTTCCACCAGGTAAAATGTGCAAGAGTTGTGTTCAATGCATTTCTTTGCAATGAACTGGAGACATCTCTGCCACTGACCTTGTTAGATACCTGAAGGAATCAGACCTAACTGGGATCAAAAGTGCATTTTTATCTGGGAAAACATGACATATAGGGCTTTTTTTGTTTTTCTTGGTTTGAGATGGGGTGCAAATGTGGATGCCCTCACTGACTGTCTGGTGACTCTTGTGGTTCTTGTGGATGTCACTCTTGAGGATAGGCTGTTGCACTTAACTCCTCACTTGACTGTTCAGGGATCTCCACCAGCAGCCTCGGAATGCGGTTTTGCTCACGCATCTCAAGAAGCATCTGGCCAAGCAAGTCACTGAATCCATTTCCAATATGGCGTATCTCTGTGTGGAGGATGGCTTGCTGGGATTCAATAACGCTGTCAGTGGCTGCAGTTCTCTCCATGGTGTGTAAACACCTCCTGGAGAAACATCTGGTCTTCCTAAGTAGCCTCCTCTGGATTGTGATGTATTCCTCATCCATCCTGCTGGTTCTGGTAGCTGTGGCACATGATGAGGATGTGGATGTGGAGCACATGGTGGTGCGACCGATGCCTCTCTTTCTTGGTCTGTGTCTGTCCCTTGGTCGGTGGTTCCCTCAGGGTCTGAGTGTGTCTCTAATGTTGCAGCTGCTGGTGCCCTTCAGGGGCATTGTTACTGGGGGTGATAGTTTGATCCTCCTCCTTCTCAGCTGCAGGCATGGATGCTGTGTGGGAAATTATATTGTGTGAATAGTAACCTGAGCAATGACAAGCAGGATGAAAGATGATGACATTGACATGTGACCCCTTGTGTGACAGAATGATATCCAATGCATTGCAATGCATGGGATACCAATCTGGCACTCATTGATAGAACAGCTTGACAAAGTCCTGTACATTGATAGAAGCAACCTACAGTGGTTATGCTTTCATTTTCAAAGTGGGCACAGTGGGCATAGCAAGAAAGTATGCATACATTTTGGGTACCTATTATGTGACATAGAAGACAGATCTGTTTGAATGCAGGGGAGATCAGCTGTGAATATTGTGAGCACCATTCTCATTATCCACAATCCTGTATCATGTGCTTGTTAAGAGGTGTGTCTTATGGTTCCCTAATTGTATGTTTTGGCAGTGCTGCTAGCCATGTTTGAGTGCTTGTTACAGCATCACATTTTGGATGTGTGTTATGGTTATCCTGGTGAGTGATACATATGTCCTCCAGCTTCTTGGGTTGATGTGTTCCCCTGTCAATTGTGTTTGTGGAGTTGCTTTACCTGTGTGTGGCTGCTGCCATTGTTTCAACTTAGTTGTCTTGGTTGTGTCAACAGTGCAAATATGTGATTTGAGGCCATGGGTGTTGGACATGCAACCAGTTTGTGTATGTTCAACACTCATGTGTGTGGTGACCCCTGTGGACCTGTGTAATATGACCTTAGTGTAGTGTGTTCATCCTCTTATAACCCTTTGAGTGCCAGGGGGTACCCAATGCATTGTGGAGCAGTGCATTGCATCTCTCTCTAGCACTCAGAGGGTTACGAACTGACCTCCCTGTGGCTACATTTGTAACATTGTTCAAGAACATAACAAATGTATGAATTACAACTTACTGGCAATCATTGTTTTATGCGAGGTAAGTATGTTAGATTCATGCAGCACCAAGGGGTTAAACATGTATTTGGGCATGATTTGGCCTGCTTACCCCATCACATTTCGGAATTAGTTCTACAACATTATCTCCTTGTTAGAAATATATGAGAGTTGTGTTGGTTAATTTGGGGGATCTCAACACTGGCCGTGTGTTCAGCTGGCACTGTGTTGTGTGCCATACTAAGAGACTTTGTGTGGTGGATAGTTTTGGACTGATGGACTTTCCAGGAGTCTGGAGGTTGCTGTCATCTCCTGTGTCATAGCCACCTTGGGCCACTTCAACAGTAGTCATGGAGAAGTTATCCCAGGCATTGAAGGGGATGTTCAGTGGTGGACCACCTCTGGTGTCACTAACAAGCAGGCCCAGGTCTTCCTTCTTGTTCTTGAATTTGCACTTACATTCTGTTCAACTCTTCTTGATGGAGTATGTGGTGCATTTACACTTGGACACTGTGTTGACTGTATTTTGGACCTAATGCCAGGCAAGCTTCTTCCTAGCACTAATCCCTCTGACCTTTTTCAGTGTTGAAGGGTATGTGTTCCCTGTCAAGAATGCTCTGCATCAGGATGATGATCTCCTTGTGGGAGTACATATGGCCCCTCAATATGTTCTCCTCCTATGCAGTCTGGAATGTATCATAACTGTATGATTCCTATAGCACATGCTCTCCATTTCCCACTGGCATGTCAGTCCCTAGCCACTGTGTACCTGCCCATTGCTGGGTACCCCTCCCCTCTCTCTCTCCCCCTCTTTTACTGACCAGGGATCCCCTGTTTTCTTTCCTCCTTTTCTGCTCCTTTCCCCATCCCTTCAGCATCCACTCCTTTCCCTGCCATCTTACTATGACTCTTCTAGCTCCCTCACACAGCCACTCACATCCAGTCATACACAGAGGAACTTGGTCACAATCACTCTCTAGCACTCCCGTGCACTCACTGAATCACACAGTATGAAATAAAAATAAAGATATGTTGTGTGTCGAAAAGACAAAGATGGGTATGTTTGTGTGTGTGTGTATTCAATGTATGCAAAATGTGCCAAAGTGTGTTATGTGTGTTTGTTTACTGCAATTCTTTCCGCTCCCCACTCCAAATCTACCTGTTTCCAATTTGTGCTCCTCTTTCTCTCAGTCGCTAAGTATATCCTTCCCCCTATCCTCTGCTTCTGGGCCCTGTGCTAAAGCTCTGAGAAGCCTCAAACCCAGGCAGTGCATGTTAATTATTTTGAGGTATATATACATTTATTTGGTGTGTTGTGATTGGCTGTGATTTTGAACTTGTTTTGACAATGTTTAGCGTAGAAAGTTAGCTTGTTGCTTGTTTCCTTTGAAGTTGAAGTATCTTGAGTTGTTGTTTAGCTGCTGAAATGAATGCACGGTGAGGTAAAAAAAGGCTACATGTGTTTGTGCAGCCTACGCTCGTTGTCCATCCTGGTAGACAGCTTATTGCATACCTGCGCAACACAGACATGGCTAACATTTGGTAATGCTTTTTGCCTTACCAACTGTTTTGCTGTGCCTTATAGGAGCAAACCCTTAGAGTTAATGTTTATTGATTCATTGTCATCTAGAATAGTGTCCTGTGATTTGAGGAAAGCAGGTGTGGTACCGTTATTAATAACGGGGAAAGATCTAAGCTAGGAAAGTATATACTTGTAAACTTAACTTCCATACTGGGTAAGATATTAGAAGGGGTATTAAATGTAAGTGAACATAGAAGAATAGATCATGTTAAACTAATTGACTTGCATTTTATCTTTTCCAGTTGGTCTAAAGTTGTAAGTGGGATGTCACAGGGTACAGTCCTGGCCCAATGCTTTTTCACTTGCTTATTAATGATCTAGAAGTGGGTATTGAAAATAATGTCTCAATCTTTGTTGAGGACATGAAGTTGTGTAAGGAAATACATACAGGGCTAGATGGTTTTTCTCTGCAGAAATATTTGGATGAACTGAGTGAATGGGTGGAAAGTGGCAGATGAGGTTTCATATAGATAAATGTAAGGTTGTGCATTTGGGCTGTAGAAACAAACATTTTTTTGCCTGCCTGCCTGCCTTCATTCCAACAGGGGTGTTATGGTAATATGATTTAAACCTTCAAATATATTTTGAAGTGGATGAATGAAGTATTTATTCTGCATAGTTTCTCCAGCATTTATTTATATGATATTGCTTTCCTTACTATTTGTACAGTTTCTATTTTTGTTTAATGAAATTGTCCCTGTTTCTATGGACTCTTTCACGTACAAGTATATGAGAGGATGTCTGTGTGCATGTGTTGGGACTGCTTCAGGGATTGGAGCTCACCGGCACTCTGATAAGACTTGAATCAGGAAAGACACAGGACCACCAGGTGCTTGGAAGCGGTGCTGGGGTGTGAAGCTTGTGTACTTTGCATCCCTAGTGACTACCTTGCTGCAGTTAAAGCCGTGAGAAAACATGCCAACCAAGAGGTTGGATAGCTAGTCCCAGCTGAGATGGGACTGGTTCAAAATAGTGATAACAGGTACCTAAGGTTTAATGAGAGGATTGACATTGTTTTACTAAGAACTGCCACATGATGTCAGTGAAGGAAGCTAGGCAAACTGTGAGATGAACCTGTAGACAGTTTACAAGGAAAGGCTTTCCTAGACACAGAGAGAAATTCAAACCTGCTGCAGAAGAGAGACTGATCCAGGGAAATAGCTCCACACAGGAACAGGCTGAAGAGGAAGGAGAGCGCCAAAATGACATACACAATCAGCAGAAGGTAGCATGGTCAGGCAAGCCAGGGATCAGGATAGGCAGCATAGGTTCACAGGCGGGTATACAGAAGGATCAGTTGACAATGAATAGAAATACACAGGACATGTTGATCAGTAAAACAGGCATGAGGACTTGGGCTGGGCGAAATATTTTGCCTCAAAAGAGAAACAGGAGAAAAACGGCACGTCCTGCCGAGTGGGAACTTTTTATTGAATTTTCTGCTTTCTCTCTCCTAGCTCACTGAATTGAAATCAATATTAAGACTGAATTTCCCATACCCCCTTGCAAGTTTCCCTCCTTTTCCTGCAGGCATCGTATAAAAGGGGTGTCAGGTTCTTGCAGCATATCATTTCTGTTTTTGTGAGAGATAGAAAAAGAAGCACAATTTTGCAGTTAGCTAGGATAGGCAAATAAATTAAACATGGAGTGCAGCTTAGGGAACCTTGCAGGCAGGAAATTTGTACTCTCTGTTTGGGGAGAAAGGGGGAAAGGAGAGTGACCCCAAATACCCAAAAATTCTGTGTAACTAACTGTTAAGACACAGGTAGCCATGATCCTGATCGGGCTGCTATCTCTGTACAAGGAGAGTCTGGGGGTGTGACAAGGGAGCAAAGGAGAATTACCCCAAATAATCCAAAATTCTGTGTGACTGACTGAGAAGACACAGGCAGCCATAATACAAGTTCCTTCCTGATCTGTGCTTAGGGAGTCTGGAGATATGAGAAGGGAAAAGGAAAATTACCCCATAATTCTGTGTCACTGACAGAGAAGACAGAGGCACCCGTAATTCAAGTTTGTTCTTGATCTGGCTATTATCTCTGTGTTAGGGGAGTGTGGGAGTGTGAGCAAAGGAGATTTACCCACAAATTCTGTGTGAATGACTGGGAGGCCACAGGCAAACATGATCCAAGTTCCTTCCTGATTTTGCTGTTTAAGCAGGATCCGTATGATTTAGGATATTTCTCTCTGAGAAAGACACTAGTGAGCTAAAAGAGACAGCACATACTGGCATTTGGCAGAGGAAAACCATATGGAGATCACAGCGGTGGGATGGACAATCAGCAGTTGGACATCTTATTATGTGATCTGCAGAGATCCTGAGATTGAACTGCGACTAACTACAGAGACAAGCTGCCAATAGGAACTGTGTTATGGGGCCCTCAGGGACTACTCCCATAGGGATAGCAGTAGGTTTAACCATGTTATGACCACCTTTGTGACACTAACCTCTTAACCTTTTATGATTCTGTCTGTGACACTAAAGAATATGGTTGTATTTGCCATTGTAAATAGTATAAAATAATCTGCATTATATTTTCACACTATATAAAGCAAGTAGTCATGCACTTGATAACAAATTGCAGCATAGAGGCTGATAATACTATATTTAGACCATTAAATTACATAGAAGTTCCTTTGCTATTTATATTGGTTGACCCAGATTTTGCGAAAAATTGAATTACATTCACATTTACATATATCTATTTGAAAGGGTACCCATAAAGAGGAGAGGAATTGCCTGACACTTTGTGGCTGGATTGCTGATTTGGTGGGATCAGTATGATATGCTTTAGGATATTTCTTCACCGTGTAAGGCACTAGTGGGCTAAAAGAGACTGCACCCTGGGTAGGACACCACTTCTATAGAGCCTGATACATTCTATAGCAGGTTCGTTCCTAACTGAGTATCTCTGACCAGTAGTATTGTGTAATCAAATTACCCTTGGTTTTGGTCACCCTAAAGGTAACAGGGGAACCCAGAAGTGGACCCCTTGCTCACAGTTCCTAGTGAGATCAGCTACACCTCTCTGAGAAGGCCCAACAAGGCTGAAATGTATGTCTGGGTTTGATTGCTCTTCTTGTTCAGTGAGGAATTGCCTGGCACTTCATGGCTGGACTGTTTTTTTGGCAGGATCAGTATGATGTGATTTAGGATATTCCCTAAAGGCACTAGTGAGCTAAAAGAGATTGCATCCTGGATAGGACACCACTCCTATAGAGCCTGCTAAATTCTATAGCAGGTTTGTTCCTAGTTGAGCATCTCTGACCAGTCATTTTAGAAATATTCCCGCACCCAGGTCTTCAGTGCAGGAGGAGGAGATGATGTTCTTGTGTCTGAAACATGTGCTGCTGAGCATGACTCTGACAAAGCATGTGATGATCTTTGGGCTCTGCCTCTCTGATTCTCCTTCTCAACCTATACTGCTGCTGTCACCAGTTCCACCACCACATCTTCAGGCCCTGTCACATGAACCTACCCCTCTTCCTGCCCACTCACAGGATATTGCCCCTCTTTTTGCACACTCACAGGAACCTGGCCCTCTTGATTCTGACCACTGACAGGCTCTTGCACCTCTTCTTGGCTAATCACATCCAGAATCTGACCACTTACAGGAACCTGCTGCACTTCTTCTTCCTGCCCACTCACAGGATCCTCTACTATATCCTCCTGCTGCCCACTCATCTAGTATGCCCACTTCCATTTTCACTGTATCTCCTGAATTTTAATCCTCACTCCTCCAGTCTGTTTCCTCCCTGTGCCACTCCATGCTTGTTTGGTGGAGAAAACTTTGGAGTACACTGAAAGGCTCAGAGGAATCATCACTGTCTACCAAATTGCTTGGTGACAAGGGTGGTGCACCTGGTGTCACCTGCATTGTTGGCATATGTAGAACTGGCTGGGACTCCACTGCGGTGCTGCTGCTGGTGGTGGCAGTAGCAATGACACTATTAACAATTGTTGCCTCTCCTTCCACCTTGGCAAGTGAGAGAGCATGCAGATTTAGGCTTGGCCTACTCCCCCCGATGAGGATGATTCTCCTCCAGTTACTCCCTGTCCCCTCCAAGTCTTTCTGCTAGACATGATTGAGTGTGCCTCTTATTATGAAAAAAATTATTATACGGAAAACGAAGTTTTAGAAAAAATGTTAATTATCCTCACTACGCTAAGTGAATTAGAATGTCCCCCACTGCCCTAACACTAACGCACACAATTACAATATCCCTCACTACGATAACACTAAATCTCACTTGCCTGACCCTCAATAACCTAACCCAAATCACACACACACTTCAAACAGTATATAAATCACAATTTTTCTTAATCTCTCTCCTCCTGTGTGCCCCTACCTAAAAATTATGTTCTCATCAGGACATGACCATTGTAATATTTAAGAGATTACACTGATGTTCTGATTGATACTGGGTATTCCCAAAACATCACTTCCAGATTGTAAGTCATGGCATCCCTGAAATGATCTTCAGATGGAAACATTTTGATCACATATCTTCATATATGCGTACAATGGAGCATTTTCAGAACACAGTGGTAGTATGCACAATGGTTCCTGAAATGCCTTGAGTTGGATGCCTGAAATGCACATCTTGATTGTTTTTGTATCTTATATCTTTATTCCACACATACATTTGCTGCCTTGTACTTTGACTTTAATTACAGAGTTAAGATTCTTTTTTTTTCCACCGTATGCACTCTTTTCTTTTCCTTTATGTTTTCATATTATCTTTCTTCCTCTGCAGCCCTGTATGTGAAGCTTGACAAATTATCATAGTAATTAAATTATATTGTGTGGTCACTTGTGTGTAATATCTCTACTTTTTAGATGCTTTTATTTTATTGACACTTTTATATTTGGCATACATTTTAATACATTTTTTCAAGATTCATGGCATTCAATTACTATCTGGGAAATGGAGGGTGCATTATATATATGTATGTGTGTGTGCGCGTGCATGCGTGTGTGTCACATTGTCAGTCTCGCTCTCGCAGCTTTCAGTCTTTTGTTTCTTTTTTAAACTATCTGGAAGCTGAAGTCCATCAGTAACTGGAGAGACAGAAGTTCAGACCCCTGCTTCAGTCTGTGCTAATTATAGTGCTAGGTGATATAATGAAAGTCTGAAAACTCTGTCAAGTTGAAAGTTTTTATGTATAATAGAAACAAATATTGAAACAACTGACAGAAATTTTCTTTCAGTTTTTCTTTGTTGTAATTTTCTAAGCTCAAGATCTGTTATGAAAGACTGCAAATCATTTAATGCATTAAATCCCCCTACTGCCACCCCTGGTCATATTCATCACAGAAACATGACATTTTACATGTTCAAAGAAGGCCAATAAAATGATGCATGGGCTAAATAACAAAACATTTAAATAAAGACTCTAGGGAGAAAATACAGTATGGGTTGATGCTATGGAAATGTGTGTCCATCATCAATGTGTGGAGAGCATATCACCTTGGCAGTAGTGACACACATCACTATATGCACTAAGAGTTAGGGATGCAAGGGAAGGGGTGAGACTGTGATCATTAGAATATCATCCTGGAGTAAAGGTGTTGATGTGTTGTGGAGGGAAGGAAGGGAGCAGAGAAGATGCATAAAGACTTCAACACCATGAACAGAAGCAGCCCTCACCCAAACCTTTGAGTACCAGTGGCACAACCAAAATATTGCAGAGCTATGCAGTGCATTGCTCTGCAATGCAGTGCATTGCAGAGCAATGCACTGCATACCTCTCTGGCACTCAAAGAGTTAATTTAGTGATGGAACAAAAAGGCAATCAAACCAAAGGCCCTCCAAGTACAGTCACTGGTGCTATCTTCAACTTCTTTCCTAAGTTAAAGGACAAACAGAAGATGAGCCCAGCTCAACATACCTCAGTTTACTGAATTTGAAGTAAAATGTTCATGATAAGGCTAATAGATACATTCCGTGCTTTCTCTTACATTGCCAGACACACTGAGGAAAGCCAGCAGTGCTGAGCAGATGTGAGTGGTATGAGTGGATGCTAGTGGTGCTGTTTAGCAAATGACAGAAAGGGCAAACACTGCAGTATTACAATGTTTTGTATTGGGCCTTTATGAAGAGAGGTCTAGTTAGGCCAGCATTAAAAATGTACTTTGTACAGACATTCATGTGCAGCTTCTGATGTCACCATCACCGTATACCAACCATATCTCAGTGAAAACAAATATTGTACAGCATGTTGAACATTTTTTGAAGAATTGGCTCAAAGTCTGAATAACTTGACAAAACATAATTATTTTTCTCTGAATTGAAGCAGTTATTATACAGTATACAGTGTAAGTAATATGAAGCATTTAGTATGTAGAAGTTAAAACACTGGGAAAATGTAGCAACTGATAAATAGATACGTAAACAGGTATAAACTCTAGTAGTTCGATGGCCAATTTCACTTTTCGAAAATCTGGCTTGTGCTGGTTTCCAGTATATTTCTTTGCCTCTTTAAGACTACCATATGCTATTGTAGCAACTCTATGGTTATGTTGATGTTAACATCATTCCCAAATCACCACTGACATTTTGCAATGTGTCAAGAGATGAGTGGATGCCAGTGGTGCTTAATGATGAAGTCACAGGTACTAACAGCTGTGTGAGTGGATGTGACTTCACCAAGCAGCACCTCTGACATTCACACTCATTGCCAGGCACACTGCTAAGCACCACTGGCCTTGCTCAGTGTATATGGCGATGTGAGTGATATAAGCAGATATGTGTGTGTGTGTGTGTATGTGCATCCTATAGCAAGCAGGAAAGTTTGCATATTGAAAGGAAAATATATGAGTGAGTACGTCCATCTTATTTTTCTCTCTCTCTCTCTATATATATATATAGATATATATATAGATATATGTGTGTGTGTGTATATATATATATATATATATATATATATATATATATATATGTATGTAGGATATATATATATAGATATATATACATATATAGAATATTAAACAAAAATTAAAATAAATAAATAAAAATATAAAAAATATATAAAAATATATCAAAAATATATATATAAAATAATACTACAAATAACTAAAAATGATATATGTGTGCATTTGAGGGAGACCTCCACCTATTTCTGGTGAGGCGTCCCTCTAGCCCACATATAGAGCTCTCTCTTCCACCCCAGGGACCATTGAACACACACTGTATGCATAATTTTGAACATTGGTGGAAATGTTTTTTATTATGCAACTCCCATCACAATATATTAGTTGTATACAGTACCCCCTTCTCATCAAACACTTTTCACAGGTGCCACACCCACACCCCCTGCCCATTCCCTGCCCATGTGTTTCCCAGATATGGTAATACTCCACCCACATCCCTCCCATAACTTTCTTTGTCCCACTGAGGAACTTCCAGTAGATTTTCCACCCCTTCCTGTGATGTAATATCATCTCTACTTCATACTTCCCGTATCTGTAATGTTATTGTGTAGTATACTACTTATATATTGTGTGAGTGTGTGTGTGTGTTTGTGTGTGTGTGTGTGTGAGAGAGAGAGAGAGAGAGAGAGAAAGATAGAATGACTTAAATATTAATCAAAGTGGAGCTGTCACTTGACCCTCCAAGAAAAGGTTTGCCCATTAAATTATCAAGTATTTGATACATTGCATCTTTTTCTAAGATGCAACATTCTCTGCGATTTTAACTTTTCAAAGCCACTGGATGACTTTCTTCTATCTGTGCTTAAGAGTTTTGTATTCCTTTGCATTGGTCTAAACTATTGAAATGCTTCTTATATTGAAATGGTACATGCAGCACAGTTGTTGAATCAGTATCAAATGTTTGTCCCCTAAACACAGATAGCAGGGAGGTCATAAAAAATGTAAACTTTTAAAGCTAGAAATGAAAGAAAATGTTGTTGAAAAGTTTTAATTGTTAAGAGGTAAACCTTTTTTCCAAATGAAAGATCCATATTAAGTGTAACATTTTTAAATAGAAAGGTAACTTGTAAAGCTAGATGGACAAACAATAAGAGTTTTTACTTGTTCCCATTGGTACCGATGATTTGCCCCAGAAGAGTGCCACCTTAACCTTTGTACATATAGCCCTGTGTTTTATCCAACTTCGCGTATAACAGGAAAATAATTATATTTTACTTTACAGAAGTGAAGGATCAAAATGCAGATATCCCAATTTAACATGAAAACTGAATGAATCAGGATTTCCAGCGATGGATGCCCAACACTAATAACTCTCAACTATTGGAGTGGAACAATGATGGGCCATTGTGCCAACTTGAATTGTGGTCCCACACTGACAGAAATTTCCTCACTTTCCTTGAAACTCACTACTAAATAAAGGCATTGATAAACACAAATATGTTTACAATATCTGGCAGTTACATAAAGATAAAGGATTCACCATGGATCAGGAAGAAAACAGTGCCTTTTATTGTATATGTTGATCTTGTTTTCCCCCTCTTAACATGTCCCTCATTTTTACAACCTTGCCATTTTTCCCTCCAACAGGAAACATTAATATCATTCTCTCAATTTCAATGCATTTTGGGTGCAGTGCCATGGACGACTTGAACACATTTTTTAATAATGAGGGGCATATATATAAAAGGCATATGCATAAAACAAGTGGCACCATTTTGGATCAAAATAACTGCCTAAGATATAATACTTAAAATCTTCCATTGATTCAAATGGGACTCCTTGCCCCCTTGGATGGTGGAGGCCTCACCAGCACCCAACGGGTTAATCTTATAAAGAATGTACTTTTATTTAGCTCCATAATTGCTCCACATGTGCCAGTATACATATATCTCTGAATATTGAATATTTATGTACTTTCCTTTCCATTTGAATTTTTATGAAGGTAGATAAACACTGAATGTATATTGCAAATTAAGTAATATGGGTTTATTAATGCTGTGCTTCACTTATAACATGGAATTACAACTCATAAAGCAAATGAAGCAATTTAAAAAAGCTGTTCAACTACTGTGATCATTAAAATAAATCCTCCAATGCTAGTGACATATGCAGACTTACCATATATAGCATCCAAGGGTTAATGTTTCTGATTCTAGCAGAACCCCACCATGTGCAGGGAGACATCATGGGATGAGGAGTCTTTCAGTATCTCCAATGACCACCACATCTAAATGCATTTACATTTTAATAAGTGCTTTTTATCAAATTAAAAGAGGATTGCAAGACCCCAGGGGTTTCTATGCTGGATGCATGCGCATTATAGGGAAAATAAATTAATTAATTAAACAATAGTAAACTCCTGATCCACTCCTGCTCTTCATTTGTTCTCTATGAATACATTAGTTATTATTATAAAGATCTTTAACATTAGTGTGCGGGCTGAGCCCGTGTTTGTGGGAGGGGCCGAAGGGTTCTTAAGACCTGGCAGACTCTCCTACTTGGACGACGCTTACAGTTGTCCTCGCGATTCGGCATCCGTCAGTCCCCTTTGGCGTCCCACGTCGTCTAGCTCGTCTTCAGCGCATGCGCACTTTCACTCACTTCGTTTCGTCACTTCCCGTGACATCATCAACTTGCGCCGGTGGCTGGCTTCGATCTACTAGCCTCTCCTTTTCTGCGTTGTGGTGCCAGCACCCTGGTTATTGCATCCACCCCACCGCTGCCTGAACCTTCCTGCAGCCGGGGTCATACCACGGAGGGCAGGTAAGTCCTCTGTTTATTCACAAGGCAGGTGCTAGACTAAGCTTTGATCCTTTTTGCTTTTGCGACCAGTTCTTATGTAGTATTCAGTGCCTATTTCTATAGATAATTAATACAACGATTTCCAGAGCATGGGATGCACAGATTTGCCTATAGCATCTAACTCTCTCAACCTCCAACGTTTTCTACAATTTGTTCAATTTGGCTTTGCATTCAACTCCACCTTAATGTGACAATTTCGCATGCTCTTGGAATGCCTATTACTCATACTGAAGATTGTTCAGTGCAAGCAGTCAGAATCAATAGATTATACTCCTACTGCAAGCTATGGTTATTATACTTTGAAACTCTTCATTCCAATGAGTACGTCAGCATCACACTAAATTTGACATGGCTTCCCATGTCTCTCTCCTGTGCTCACATTTCACGCTTCGCTCCCTGCGTTCTCTCTCTCCCCAGTAAACAGTCTAGAATTACAGACTTGAATACCTGATGCTGATGATCAGTAAATTTCAACTACAATAACAGTAGCAATAATTTGTCTTTCTATGCTATTTGGGGGCTTTATCACTTAACCAGAAGCATCATCTATCATCTAGTTGTTTAAACACCCTTAGTAAATTCAAATCAATTTCTGCATTTACTTCTAGCAAGAATACCGCTCCAATATCATTATTCTCTCCGAGGTTTAACCTAGATCTAATCTGCGTATTACTTAACCATCTTGCTCTACCATCCTTCAGCTTGCAGAGCTGCAGTCATTCCTGTCCAGAATTTTCATCTTGCTACGTATCCTCCAGTCCTGAGGTTCAAGCATTGTTCTGGTTTGTGTTACATTTCTGCTGACTTTTACCAGTATATAATAATGCGCTTCTGTGCTAGTACATCCTATCACTGTCATTAGTTTCTTCCATGTCCCCTTCTCTCTTTAGGCTAACTTTATTCAAGCACTGAAGCTATCTTACTTAACTAATTTAATCATCAGAATTGCATTCTATCAAGTAAGGTTCTGAGACTATTTACGCGTCTACTCCCGGTTAGTTTTTTTTTCTGAGTTCTTATCCTATTTTTCATCGGCAGATCCAGCCTTCAGCTGCCGCTTCCTGTCACCTCTGAATCAGCAATTCCAGTTCTCCTGCCCCTGTTTCATCGATCCGCAAGGTACAGTGATCTTCCTTTTTCAACGATTCTAATTAATTCACTGTCTTTAGCTCATATTCGGTTTTTTCTCCTGCAGCTTTAGTCATGTCAGATCCTCTTAGGTAAGGCATATACCGACCCAACCTTCCTTTATTCCCCCCTCTCCCCCCCCCCTATAGATTTTCTGTCCTCTCTTAGTCCTTCCTCACTCCTACACTACCTTAGTATAAGACTCCAAGTCTCTCACGTCGTCACGTGATCAGAGCTTGGTCTCTTCCCCTTCTTTCCAGCACGCTTTGCCTCCCGTCAGAGGCAAGGTCCCCCCCCCCCCTTTTTCTCCATTCCTCCCGTCAGAGGAACAGGAGATCAATTACACAGCCCCATTCCCCCCCCTTCCCCCCCCCCCCCTTACGCACACCTTTTATTTTACCTCTCGTCAGAGGTACATTCCACTTCACCTGGCACCTTATCCCCTCCACCTTCCTCCACTCCCAGTCTCCCCACGGTCTTACATATTCACGGCTGTCCTGAAGGCGTACAACCCAGCCCGGATGTTGACCTATAGGGAGCCCCCTACGCACAACAACCATCCAGCAGCTGACCTCAAGCAAGCAGCTCTGCACGGGACATCTGGCCCAACAAGTGGCCAGGAATCAAGCAGGCTGCGCTCCGGTTTCCTTGCTAGTAAGGTTGATGGCAACCACTCTCCTCACATCCCCCCCCCTTCCATTTCCCCCCCCCTCTCACATTCTCTTGTGCTCTCTTCAAGCCCCAACTTGGAACTCAACTCCATCCCAGCCGCATCCGACCACGAGGAACCAGCTGAAGAACCAACAGTCACCCCTAGGAACAGCAATCAGTCCTACAGAGAATGGACTATTCCAAAAATCACTGCAGAATTACTGCGCAGACATATCCCGTTCCCTGCTTCCGCCAGAAAGCCTGAACTTTTTCGCCTGCTGTTTCCCCCTCAGGTCACCTCCCCCCTCCACACCCAACCGACAACTCCTCAGACAGATCAATCTACTCAACTTCAACACCTTACTCAGCTTCTCACTAGTGTATCATCCGCTATGACAGACATGCAGTCCAGACTGACCTCTTTAGAACATGTCAACAGGCCTTCTACCCTACCAGCTCCCAGTTCCTCTATTCAGTCAGCTCCAGGTAATGCATTATCAGTTCCCCCTCGCATTACTCCTGCCCACATGGTTCCAGCTCACCTACGCAAAGAAATTCTGGAGGGGAGGGATGTCAATTTGGTGTCACTGCTTATTGCAACCCAGGACATGACTGAAAATCGAACCATCAATTATGGAGACGTTTCAGTCACCCTCAAATCTCGAGACCCTAGACTCTCCAAGAAACTCAATATCCCTGAATTCGTCCTGGCTTTCAGTATCTTCAGAGACATCCTTTGCTCCTCCTTCCCTTCCAGAAGGCAAGAACTCGACCAGTATCTGTATACATTAGTAGACTTAGGGTACCGCTACGGGGGTTTCACCTTCTATGACTACCATAGAGATTTCTCAGCCAAAGCAGCGGCAGCATTAGAACAATTCCAGTTTGTCACCGACTGGAGCCTTTTGGACCAAGAACTATTCTGCCGCCATTTTGCAGGTCTAAAGGCTCCAGTTTGTCCTTCCTGCCAATCAGCTAGTCACACTATCAATTTTTGCCCCATCTCATCTCCCAGTACTTCATATAACGCCAGCTCGCCAGCCACGTTATCTCTTCCAGACAACCCCCTTCCTGCTTCCAGCTCACGACCTACCAAAGATAAACTAGGACGTACCATCCACTACATGGGTTCCACACCCATATGTAACAATTATAACAGTAGAGGTTGTTTCTTTAACCCATGCAAAATGTTACATGTTTGCACATTATGCCGCAAGTCGCATGCACGTCCTATTTGTCCACGTAATCCATCTCACAATAAATGACTAGGCTCCTTCAACTACAGTTTATTTCAATTACTGCTCTCTTCTCATCCGGATAGTCAATTGGTTTCATTTCTTATTAATGGTTTTAAAGAAGGTTTTCACACTGGTGTCATTTCCCTTCCTTGTCAATCTACAGAGTGTCCCAACTTGCTCACCGCTCAAGCCGAACCCTCGGTAGTAGATTCATTACTAGCTTCCGAACTCAGTAACAATCATTTGATAGGTCCTTTTGAGTCCCCCCCTTTCCCCATCTGGCGCACCAATCCTATAGGCGTAGCCACCAGGAAGTTTTCCCTCAAGAAAAGGCTAATCATAGACTTCTCTGCCCCACACTCCTCCCCTATCCCCAGCATCAATTCCCTGATCCCATCAGAAGAATATTCACTAGAATATCATTCCATAGAGCACGCCTTATCTCAAATTCAACTAGCAGGGCAGAATTGTTGGCTCTCAAAAATTGACATAGAAAACGCATTCAAATTGCTACCAGTACTCCCCTCACTTTGGCACATACAGGGGGTTAAATGGAGGGACAAGTATTATTTTGCCACTCTCCTATCTTTTGGCTGCAAAAGTAGTCCTAAAATTTTCGAACTTTTTGCAGATACCCTAGCGTGGTTACTACTCAATCATTGTCACTGTCCCAGAGTATTGCACTACTTGGACGACTTTCTTTTAATTGAACCACCAGATAGCTCACCTTCCAGTCTCTCCAAACTCTTAGTTTTATTCCAAGACCTTAGAGTCCCAGTAGCCTAACATAAAACAATTGGCCCCACCACTACCCTTGACTTCTTAGGGATTACCTTAGACTCTCAGTCAATGGAAGCTAGGCTTCCTCCAGACAAAGTCAGCCGTATTCACTCGACAATCCTCGATTTTTCCATCCGAGATTCATGCACAAAAACAGAACTTCAATCCCTCCTGGGTTATCTAAATTTTGCTATTCGGATAATTCCCCAAGGTAAATCCTTTATCTCCTACCTTTTAGCTCTACTGTCCGCCCCTCAAGACTCATTTTCCCCCATAATACTAAGCCCGTCAGCCAAGTCAGACCTTAAAATGTGGTCTACCTTTTTCCAATATTGGAACGGTAGGTCTCTATTTTCCCTGCCAACTTCCCCCGACTCTCCAGTCATCTTTTCTGACTCATACCCTAATACAGGTTACTCAGCAATTTTTAATTCAGAATGGATAGCGGACCATTGGCCCCCCCAAGTTCTTAACCTTCCCCACTTCTTTCAGCATCCCACTCCAGCCAATCTATACCCTATTGTATCAGCAGCAGTACGTTGGGGTCATCTATGGACAGGCCAACCAGTCACTTTTTGCACCATCAACCCTTCTACACATCAGGCTCTCACTAAAGGAAGATCACCTTCCTTCACCAATATGCTTTTTCTCCGCAAACTCACCTGGTTAGCCCTCTACCACAAATTCACCATCTTCAGTTCCCTGATTCCCCCTCACGACAATCAAGCCGCTAATGCCTTGTCTCATTTCCAATTTCAGGAATTTTTCAATCTGTGCCCTCACGCCAGTCAGCAACAGTCCTTGGCTCCAGCCTTCCAAGAATTGACCATGGCTTGATACCTAATAATTCCCACACAGCAGCCATCTTGGACCTCGCACTCGCTCCAAACACCAAACGAGCCTACACTACAGCTTGGTCCTCCTTTTCCAGATTCCTCGCATTATCTCATTCTCAGTCCAACTTTTCAATAGAAGCCATCCTAGCTTACGCAACTCACTGCCATACGTCCCTTAAATACTCCCTCCCCACCATCAAACTTCACTTGGCAGGTATCAGGCATCATCTAGCATTCCTGCAGCCCTCTAGGCCATCCATCATGTCCAACTATCAAGTGAAACTATTTCTCAAAGGCCTCGCCAAAATCTCCAACCAGCCATCCAGAACTCGCCTACCCATCACCGGTCCAATTTTTAGACATCTATATGACACACTTTCAGCCCCGCTTCCTAATTCCCCTTTAAATTGCGTTCTCCTGGCAGCCATCAATCTAGGTTTCTTTGGATTCTTAAGACCAGGTGAATTCTTAGTCTCCAATGTATCCCCAGAATTTCCAAAGAAATCTGACTTGCAGGTCCACAACGATCATATCACTCTTCACCTTCCAAAATCAAAGACCGATCAGTCCGGAATCGGGGCAAACATTCCATTTTATCCCACGCAAGACCGTTGGTGCCCCGTTAAAGCTCTCACACATCTATCTATCCTCATATTAAATCAACCAGACAATAGCCCACTCCTGCCTACTCCACATGGCCCTCTGTCTTCAACCGCATTCATCAATTTCATAAGACCCATTCTAGCAAATTTTGGTGTCAATCCAAACTCTTTTTCTGGCCACTCCTTTAGAATAGGTGCCGCCTCAGCAGCATCTCGCAATAAAGTTCCCTCGCACATAATCCAAAAACTGGGCAGATGGAAATCTAACTGTTTTTCAAGGTATATTCCTGACCCTAAGGAGGAGATTCGCTCAGCCCTCTCCTCTCTCGCTAAAGATGTTACTCAATAAACTGTTTATCTTGTTTATAGTCTCCTTGGTATTTTTGGCCTCCAATCAGGCCGGCTCTATCGTCATCTGTACTGGGTCACTAGGACCCAGTTATGCCACTCCGTTCCATTATGCACTCTCCTAATTTTAGAATCCTAATCTTTCCATCCCGTAGGCCCCGAACACAAGTGTGCGGGCTGAGCCCGTGTTTGTGGGAGGGGCCGAAGGGTTCTTAAGACCCGGCAGACTCTCCTACTTGGACGACGCTTACAGTTGTCCCCACCTCTTCCCACCCTTTCTTTTCTCTTCACTCACCAGGCCAGCCCTCCAATCAGGCCGGCTCTATCGTCATCTGTACTGGGTCACTAGGACCCAGTTATGCCACTCCGTTCCATTATGCACTCTCCTAATTTTAGAATCCTAATCTTTCCATCCCGTAGGCCCCGAACACAATTATTAGTTTATTATTATGGAGGTCGCAGCCCCAATTACTGACAGGATTAGTGTGTTACTGAGGAAGGGATATCTGCCCTGCCCCTCCCCTCTCCTAACTCATTATATATTTACACCATAATATGAATTTCTCTGTGGTCTCAACATTTTGCTGGTTTTCTTTTCCTTTTGCCCTTTTCCCATGGATGGTCAAATGCAAACTCACTAGTGGAAATATGATGGAAGAGCATAATCTGAGAGGCTGAAATCACCAAAGTAAGACATTGAGAGGAAAGATTCTGCTCATTGTCCCAATAACACAAGACGAATGGTAAACTGTTTTTGTGTATTTTTATGTTAATAATTATCAGGACAAGATTTCTGTTTTATTTTCACCCCTTTACATACTTCTGTACCTCTTTCACTTTCCTGAGAGATGCCTTGAAACACTTTCAAAGTGATATACATATAACTTGCTCTGTCTCAGGAATGCAGTTTGAGGCCACTGCCATACATAGTTAATTTGCCCCTCTCTTATCCACCAGTTAAAAACGTGATGAGTGATTTTTAATATGTGTGCATCCTTACAAACCAATAAGAAATTAACAGCTTATATTACACAGAGGGCAATCTAAGTATCACCGTCTACTACACACCCATTAGATAGGGATGGTATGAAAAAATAATAACAAAATGGATCTTATTACACTTTCCCCATTTTGTAATGGGACGGAGTGATAGGTCAAGTTGGAACACAAGGTATCCTATGGAAATGTTGCCATGTCTTGGGCAACCATGAAAATGGCGCATTAAAAATGAAGCCTGAATCAAATGAGGGACATGAGAATGTTGCTCCAATCAGAGTGTGACATTCTCATGTCCGCTTAAAGGTCGCATTAAGTCTGTTTTGTCATGTCCTCACCAGTATAGTGTCCCAGCACATCGTCTCTGCTAACATTTCAATAACATACCAAAACGGCGCAGTCTAGCAGCAATGGCAATATGATTAACCCTTCACTGGGTGTGTGTCTGTAACTTTGTTATTGTAGTGCAGCTGATGAGTTACACTCTGAGGAGGCTCTGTGTATGGCAGATACAATGGATACTTTTAAGGGAAGATTAGATACATTTCTTTCAAAAGGGAAATAATGTATTATCAGGCAAAACAGGAAGGTTTGATAAAGACTAACTTATCTGGCAGCAGGAAAGCTACAACGTCCTCATATCTCTGGGTTGTTAGGCAAAGGTTGAACTTGATGGTGTAGTGTATTTTTTCAACCTATTTTACTGTTACCATCTACCACTGTTGGGACCACTGCTATTAATGATTGATTAATGTTTAACAATAAACTGAGAATAATGCAAGTTAAAATTAGACTCAAAGATGATAATGCTAATAATTGGTCTATGAATATTTATGATATGTACAGTACTGTGCAAAAGAATTGCAAAAGAATGGCGTCGCCTTGTGCAATTCGTCCCTTTGCACAAGGCGTTGTAATTGTACAACACCTTGTGAAAAGGGACGATTTGCACAAGGCGACCAGGCAGCTGGGCACAAAGCCAACGCGTGAGGAGAGGTATTGGAGGAAGCGGGCAGCAAGTACAAGCCTACCACCCGCTTCCTCCAATGTCTCTGTCCCCTCCTCCCGCTTTCTCCAATGCCTCTCTGCACCAGGGTTTTATTATGCTGCGGGCTTCACAGCCGCCCGCAGCAAGGGAATAAATAATAAATAATTCATAAGAAAAAATAAATAAGGAAAATAAATAATAAAAAATAAAACATGTATAAATAAAGCTGAGGGAAGCGCTGCATTCACAGTGCAGGCTGCTCCCTCAGTTGTATGTTAACCCTTTGAGTGCCAGAGTGGTACTCAACGCATTGCTTTGCAATGCGTTGCGAACCACTCTGGCACTCAAAGGGTTAACTTAGATCTCAACCATTAATGATGCCCTACTTACTGTGTCCCTTTGCTTTTAGTACTTTTGCTCCACTCTCAGTTTGAAGAAGAGTGGAGCAAAAGTACTAATAGCAATGGGACACAGGAGGTAGGGGGTTAACAATGAATGAGATCTAAGTTAAACTGTCTAATAATACTATTTTAATTAAAAAAAAGTTTAAAACACACACAAACACACACATATATATATATAGGCAAGGTATGTAGTCCATACGTTGCCTATTAACCCTTTGGGTACCAGAGGGGTAGGAAACATGCTAAGCAATGCTTTCCTACCTCTCTGGTACTCAAAGGGTTAATTGTGGAATAAAAGACAGATTTGTCCACTACATGGAAGTCCATGAGGTGGATGTGGATGGGGTTAGTATGTCCCATATATGCAATATATGTGACATACTAAGGGGGGGGGGATGTGGAAGGGGGCATTGTGTAGTGCTTGGTGTACTAGTTTTATTGATTTTAACCCTTTGAATGCCACAGGGGTGAGCAGTGCACATCCCTATGGCATTCAAAGCTGTCCATGGTGCTGAAAGCCTTCTCTGTGTTCCCCTAGTGGCTGGGTAGGGAAGCACAGAGAAAGCTATTCAGAACTGGAGACGTGGGTTTTGGATTTTCTGACTGAACTTGATACTTTGCAGTGCTGTGATTGGCTGTGGTGCTAGGTAACATTTTTATCGTGTGTTTTTAGGTAAGATTTTCTATGCAACGCAGGTTTAAGGTTAACGTGTATTTTGTTGGTTATCGCTCCTTAGGCTTTCTGGGTAAGGAAGATTTGAATCTCACATTACCTGGTCTTGCTTAAGGAGCGAAGGCAGTTTTTTTCTTCACGTTGGTTTTAACGCCAACATTTGGATCGAGCCCATAGTCAGGAGTATGATTAAACATTTATACCAAACAGGTGCTAATGATCATCAATTTAATATGTAGGTTGAAACACAATTATTAACTGAAATAGAAACAGCTGTGTAGGAGGAAGCAAGACTGAGCATAGCAACAAGACACAAGGTGGTTATTCTGCATCAGCAAGGCCTCTCCCAGGCAGAAATTTCAAGGCAGACAGGGGTCTGCCCAAGCTCTTTTGAAGAAGTACAAAAAAACGGACAACTTTGAGGACCGTAGATGCAGTGGTCAGCCAAGGAAACTTAGTGCAGCAGATGAAAGACATACTTACTTCCCTTCACAATCGGAAGATTGTTCGTGGGACCCTGGTATACCCATCTACTGTCCGGAGAAGTCTGGTCAGAAGTGGTCTTGTCAGGGTTCTCACCCTTCCCCTGCTCTACTATTGCTTTTTGCTCAACAATACAGGTACACACCTCAGCTGATCACTAACGAGCAGCCTTACTTCGCTGTCTCAGGCTTACTCAGCTGATAGGTTACTACTGTCTGTCAACCTCAGTTACTACGGTTACCTGTCAATTAGCCAGCCCTTTCCTGCTGTGCTCTGGCTATTTAGCTGCTAAGGTTGAGTATCTCTCTGCCCTTGTGTGGTCTATGACTTCCCTGTATATCCTTGCTGTTGTCGATATTGTTCCTGTGTATGACCCTGGCCTGGCTAACTGATTTGTCTGGTTCCTGATCCTGGCTTCTGTTCCTAACACTGCTGCTGCCTGTGCTCCTGACTTGCCCATCTGACTACCCATTTTGGCTTTGATCCCTGGCTTGTATTTTTGACTACTATTCCGGATTGTGCTTTACGTTTATTTTTGCTATTAATTTTATTATTTAATAAAAGGTATTTTATTTATCAGCATTTCCTGTTTCCATCTGGTTTTTCTTGGTTCCCTGACAGGTATTAATGGAAAACTTGTGGCCAAAAAGTCATAGCTCTGATGTGGAAACAAGGTCAAGCGACTCATGTATGCACAAAAACACAGGAACTGGGGTGCAGAAAAATAACAGCAGGTGCTCTGGACTGATGAGTCAAAATTTGAAATATTTGGGTGTAGCAGAAGGAAAACTGTTCGCTGCAGTACTGGAGAGCATTACATGAATGAGTGCCTGCAGGAACAGTAAACCATGGTGCAGGTAGGTTCCTTGCGAGTTTTGAGCTGCATTTCTGCAAATGGAGTTGGTGATTTGGTCAGAATTAATGGTCTCCTCAATGCAGTACAGTCAGATACATATCCATCATGCAGTACCATCAGGGAGGCATCTGATTGGCCCCAAATTTATTCCTCAGCATGACAACAACCCCAAACATACAGCCAAAGTCATTAAGAACTATCTTCAGTGTAAAGAAAAACAATGGAAGTGATGGTATGGCCCCACAAAGCCCTGATCTCAACATCATTGAGGAGAGAGAGAAGCAGCTGAGGCTGCCTAAATCCACAGAAGAACTGTGGTTAGTTCTCCAAGATGTCTGGAACAACCTACCTGCCAAATTCCTTAACAAATTGTGTGCAAGTGTACTTAGAAGAACTGATGCCTAATGCTAGCAGTGCTAGGTGGCAGCAGCAAACCACCACCAGAAACATTAAGCAACGCAGTGGCACACACCCCATTATGGCAAGCAGTGGCATTTGTTACTGCTGTAATTCCCTTTACTGAATCATCTAAGTAGCAGGACGATTAGGCTGCTGTATGGGACTGGGATCATCATCACTGATATGAGACAAGTGATGGTACAAAGATGTTTCTACTTGACACTAGCCTTTGTGCTACTGCTGAGGCAACAGAAACGCCACAACAAGCAGACTATTTTAGATGCATCTAGAGAGAAGAATATGGCCATGCTTCTCCCCTTCACTTTAATCATGGGTGTGTTGGAATATTATTTTTTCCAGTTTGAGAGCAGAAAGAAACTGTGCCATATAATCAGCAACTGCACAGTGCACAGTGTGCACAAGGAAACATTATGAAGTAGGGGAAGGACTGGGCCTGAGCAGAGAGAGTGTGTAACAAAGTGAATGCATTACTATTCTTACATTGTATCTTGTATCTATTTAAAGTGAAAAAGCACAGTTGGAGGCCTCTGCATTTTTACTTTTCTGGATACATTTGAGACCATCCTTGGGAGGAAAGGAGAGGAGCAGCCTGACATTGCTACTTTGAAAGATTACTGTTGTGGGGGCAGTTCAAAATTCTTCCTGTCTGATATGGTGGACAACATATATGCTGACTCCTGCCACCATTTTTGTGAGTAGACATCCACTCATTGTCATTGGTAAATAGATACAAGACACAATGTAAGAATAGTAATGTGATCACTCTGTTAAACAATGTCTCTGCCATTCCTTCCCCTATTTCATAATGTTACCTTGCCGACACAGTGCAATTTACAGTTGCTGATTATATGGCACAGTTTCGTCCTGCTCTCAAACTGGAAAAATAGTATTCCAACACACTCATACTTCCCCAAGAAAAGATTACACTTGGAGCACCTCCTTATTTCTTTCTTATCATGTAAATGAGGATAAAGGTCTAGCTGTCTGCCACAATGAATATTTCTGTTCAGTTTTAATGAAGTGATTGGGCCACTGTTAGAAAAAATAAAGAAAAATGGGCAGCATGCATATTTACAGAGGAAGAAGTTATACTTCAACTCTCTAAAGTAAAAACAAATCATTCAATGGGAGCAGATGGGATATGCCCAAAATAATTTTAAAAAATTAGGAATGTTCTAGCAAAACCTTTAACAGAATTATTCAGTCTGCCACTACTGACAGAAGTAGTTCCAGAAAATTAGAAGGTAGCAAATGTAATACTACTTCACAAAAAAGGTAGCAGGGAAAAGTTTGGCAACTACAGACCAGTGAGTCTTTGTAGTGCCTTGTTCCCAAAATCAACACCAGCTACATCCTCCCCGCTTCCTTTGTCCCATCTTCAACCTCAGGGTCATCATTTTCAGAACCAGTGTTAGACCAGCTCAGTACTAGGAACAAGAATGTGTCTTATGTTTGGTATATGGGTAACAGCCAGGGTAGCCTTGGAGTCATAGATGAAGAAAGTGTGCAATGTAACACAAGTACAACACAGACTATATTAGAAGGGACAATGTTTTGAGCGTGAGTGAGGCTTGCCTGAGGGATGCTCTCACTTGTGATTCGTCCTCTCCATTTATCCAGACAAGTAAAAGAGAAGATTTGGAAAGGGGAATTTGTAGATTTGCTATCTTCCAGCATCTACGGATTTTATAGCCAAAAGAGGTGATGATAAATCGGATTTGAATAGATGGATACCAATATCAAAAACCTTCAATAACTGACTGCAAGTGTTCTGTATATCTGCAGCAGTTATGTGAGAGAGGGTACTGCTCAGGTATGTTTCAGCCCACCGAAATAGAGCAGGAGGTGTTCATTTTGGGGGTTCACGTGGTTTTCTTATGACAAACAGTTTTGTCAAATACTGGCTGTTCAGACGTCTGTTACATGGGGTCTTAAGGATATGGTACTATGGGTATCCTTAACATCACAGCAGACTACGAGTGGTTTACACAGGTCACAGACACCTTTGTTAGTCCAAGGACATAAGAAAGTCATCTGCCGGGCATTCAATGAATCCCAGTGAAGTTTCCCTAATAATTGTAAATTTAAACATGAATGCCTTATATGTGGAGAGCATCCTAGCTTTTGCTGCTTCAGGAGACAGTCACCTACACAGCAGATAAGAGCAAAGGTTAGTTTTTCCAAAAGCATCACCCCCTGTGAAGCTGATAAACATGCTCCAGTGGTTGGAGCACTGCCAAAACAAGGAGAGGGTATCCTTAATTAAGAGTCATTTTCAAGAGGGATTTAGGTTACCTAGCTGCCTAGAAAGCAAACTACAGTAGGTGGATAAGTTGAAGTCAGTCAAGGAAAAACATATATAGCATGGAAAAATATAAAGAAGTAAATAGATATAAGAAGGGTGCAGGGCTCTTTCGAGTTTTTCAGACTATCCCAAAAAGAGACAGGTGCATTTAGGCTCATACACCACCTCTCTTTTCCAACAGGAGCCTCCTTGAATGACTAAATTAGTGAGGAGTCAAGTTCGGTGTCATATGCATCATTCGAGGAGGCTTTCAAATTGGTCAGGAGATGTGGTGCTGGAGCAAAGTTAGCTAAAGCAGTCATACAATCTTCTTGTAGGTTATTAGCCATACACCCGGATAGCTTCCCATCATTAGGTTTTCATTTCCAAGGAAGATTAATTTTTGACACATGTTTACCAATGGGATGCTCCTTGTCCTGTTTTTATTTTGAAGAACTTGCAAGATTCCTAAAGTGGGTAGTAAAGTTCAGAAGTGGCCTTAAGATAACTTTTCACCACTTGGATGATTTTATTTTTGTGGGTCCACGTGGGTCGCTGGAATGCAAACTGTTACTGGATTCCTTTTGTAAAGTATCAGAAGATTTCGGAATTCCATTGGTCGACGAAAAGACAGTCCAACCAACTACAGAGATAGTTTTTGTGGGAATAACCATAGACACAGTGCAGATGGAGTTCAGACTTCCAATGGACAAAGTAATTAAGTTATGGCATCAGATTCATGGCCTCTTGGTCAGCAAGAAAGTTATGTTGAAAGTGTTGCAGTCAATACTGAGAATATTGCTTTCTCGACTTGAATCATGCCATTGGGGTAGATTTTCTCATGCAGGTTGTCAGCTGCCACTGCTGGGTTTAAGTGCCACTAAGGAAATCAGAGCTGATCTTGCAGTTTGGGATTCTTTTCTAGAGAATCATAATGGTATAACAGTGTTTCAAGGAAGTTTGTTGATAATACTGAGATAAACCTATACACAGATGCAGCAGATTCTACAGGTTATGGAGCATTTTGGTAGAGTTACTGGAGCGCCCAACAATGGACAGAGATGTGGGAGAGCATGGGTTACAAGAAGAAGCTAACATTACTGGAATTATTTCCAGTTTTGGTAGCAGTGGGGACAGCATTTAAAGAACGAAAGAATTACAATGTTTTGTGACAATCTTAGCTTAGTGCAGTCTTTGAATAACTTGCCTGTGAGGTTCCCTTCAGTCATTCTTTTATTGAGATATTTGATTTTGAAATGTCTGTCATTAAATATTTGGTTAACGATGAAACACAGGATACAATTATAATTTGGCACCAGAGGCAGATCTTCAAGGTCATCCATACCGCAACACCTTAATCTAGGGAATTTGAGTTGGTATATTATTAATTCTCTGGCACCATCTACATGGGCAAGATATGTATCAGCGTAGAATGAATGGTTTTGGATAAGAAAAGTAAACTAAACCAAAATGACCCCTAAAGGTCAAAGATCGCACCACCTGTGGTGTAAGGGATTAAGGCCTGTGCCAAAGTAAACTAAGGTGCGAAGATAATAAGAACGCAGAGCAAAAAATGCCTATGCACTCTTATAACTATTCCCTTGAAAGTAGATCCCAAGGAGAAGAAAGAAGATACGAAGGTGAAACTGTTAAATATTCATTCTGTATTTTATTTATCTATAAAACAATGTCTATATAGGTGAACAATCATGGATCTTGAGTACTTAGGAAAAAAAAGAGTCATGTATTACACTATTAGTATTTAATGTATTAATGGACATAATCATGAATGGTATCACTTCATTCAGTGTCCAGAGTTAAAAGAAATCATAGATGATGACACTGTAGACTATTATACCTCAATGAGGATATTTTATCTTTATCACTTTTTAGTGCAGTGAGATATTGATTTACAAATAAATAAGAATGAATATTAAACAGTTTCACCTCCATATCTTCTTCTCCTTGGGATCTTTAGTCTAGATCTATTTTCAAGGGAATCATTATAGGAGTACAGCATATGTAATGCTTTTTTCCTCCTCACTAGTTGGCAATAAGAAAAGAAAAGGCTGTGGATCCTCTTCAATGTAATGAGAAAGATTTGTTAGCATATATAAAAGTCTTAATGTCAAAAGGGTTGTTGGGTCCCCCTATCAAAAAGGCGTATATCGGGGTTACATTTATTTTGTAAATTACTGAACATTCACAGTAGTTGTAATAGTTTTACAATTAAAAGAATTTTGAAGGATTACAGTAAAGGTAAGGTGACGACTGATGATAGGAGTATGGTGTCCATATTAGGACATTCTTTGACTAAACTTTGTTCAATCATCGTTCAGCCTACCAAACTCAGTCATTCCTCATAACAAATAAACAAAAAGAAAAGAAACAGCACACCAGCAATCCTTTAAACGTAATATTTCTGTTGTAAATTATTAGAATAACCCTTCACCCTTCAAAAATGTCTACTCACATGTAATAGAGGCTTTTCCTGCCTCTCGTTGAAAATTGCCTGCACTGGAATTTTGAGCGTCACTCCAGGCCAATGACTTTCTCAGTTGCTCTTATTTTGTCTATATATTGTTGTTCCAAAAGATGGATAATAAGCCACATATATATGATGGGAAAATATGTGGACTGTTCCTCTATACAACAGAGGATATAAGGAACATTTTATTGTAATACAATGTGAGAGAACACAATATTTATATAGTAAAATGTACCTCTTCATATCATAGGGTATGTGAGGTAATCAAAATATAGATATATAAAAAATATACACACAACATTATTATAAAGACCTGGCCATGCAGCACATAGGGTTTGAGTCAGGTCACTAGCATCCGGTGTGAGCGAGACACAGTAAAGTGTATCCTACAACCCACCACCAGAAAAGGGTTCCAATGTCTTCAGACCAAATATATATTAAAAACAACAGAAATTATATGTATAGGTATATAAAATCAATAAGAAATTCCTTAAATTTAAGCTCACAGTTCTTGAGTAATTACTCAATGGCTCAAAGCATTTCGTGACTGGAAGATTTAATGTCACTTCCTCAGGAGAAAAAAGTAAGAATGAAATGGTACCTTATTATCCGCGTATTTATTCCCTCATGTATCTCGGCCTGCTGTCCGCATTCTGATTATGTCAGCCCATTCCTGTGGGCATGCCACAGTCACTACGGGGGCTTCACTGTCCATTTGCATTCCACGCATGGAGCGCTGTGTTTTCTACTTTCAAGTATCTCCTCCGTTTCAACCAACGTGACGAGCATGCATCAAACGGCACCACATCAGACAGGAGCTATTCTTGCATCTCTGCAGGCTTACTGTTTTTGTGAACATCCCAGCTGTAACGCGTGTGCATCACCAAGTCGATTACTTGGGAGATTTCAGGCAAAGTCCCACATACCCATACAGGAACCATAGAATTCAGGCTGATGGGCATATCAAGCCTCGGCTGTCAACATTCTACTGAGATGTTATATGTACTATGAGAGAGGGATCCCACATGGACAAAAACAAAAAAATATATATTTTTAGAAAAAATGGGGTAAAAATATATACTTAGTAAAAAATATAGTATAAAATTATTTCCAAAAATTTATTAGAAAAAAAAAACCTTATAAAAACAGGAAGCCACATCTATCTCAGCATTAAGGCCACCATTCTCCATGGTGTTAAGTGTGCATATCCAAAAAGCCTCACAATTGCATAATCTATTAAATCTGTCTCAAAAAGCCATAACAAACCTCTCTAAATGTCACGGTAGCTCAGACAAATAATGACTCAGACAGGTACAGTAAGATCAACACCACTTTATTAATAAAGGCGTGAGGACAGTGCTACAGTCCACTACCCAGGAGCTGAACACCGAACCTAGCCTGCACTACTGGAACCAGGTACCGCAGAATGGGAGAGAACCTAGCCTATGGTTCTTGCAGCCTACTCGAGATGAAGAGAGGGTGGCTAGGAGGCAGTGATGCTACCTTAGGATGCTAGGGTCCACAGCAGATAATCGATACCCTAGAACACTAGGGTCCCAAGCAGATAAGTGTCTAGGGTCCAAGGCAAATACCCACGGTAATACCTGGAATGCTGGCAAGGCCTAAAAGGCAGTGGAATAACCCGAGGCAACATGGAGAGGTAGAGACCAGGCCCACATACCTGCACGGAGAGAGTCAGTCAGGCCCAAGGTACATACAAAAGCGGAGTCAGACAAGGCAAAGGTTATACACGGACTGGGTAGTCAAACAGGCCAAGGTACATACACGGATCAGGTAGTCAGACCAAGCCAAGGGTCATACACGGAGCGAAATCAGCAGCCAAGCAAGGGTCACAACAGAGAGAGGAATAACTATAACCATGCACTGGTACACCACGAAAGGGCACTGAAGCTTGGTCTTTAGGCCACATATAAGTCCAACAGAGAGGATGGGACATCAATCTGCCAATTAATGCAGAAAGTACAAAATAGCGAGTATGACGTCAGTGACTCACGCCCTCAACAGAGAGGCCAACAGTCAGACAGCGACCAGCCATGCAACTGCTCATTCATCAGTGGGGACAAGACAGGTAACGCAACAGGAGGCAAAATCACGGGCACCGTGATACTTAATCATCCTCTCTCATAAGAAACTCTGTCGTTTCTCCTACCAAACTCCGTCATTCCTCCTACCAAACCTCTCCCAGTCATCATCCCTCCCACCAAACCTCAATCACTCATCATAGCAAACCTCTATCACTCATCATCCCTCATACCAAACTTCTCTCAATCATCATCCCTCCTAAGAAACTTCATACAATTCAAGTCAAGTGCTAGCATAACTGGCTGTATTATAAAGAAAAAAATGGGTCTCCCTCACATTACAGAGCACTCGTAAATGCAAAAAGAAAGATAACCCAACTATTATAAAATGAAAATAATAATAATGAACTGACATACAAGTTTATATCATATAAAACAATCAGGATAGCACTATTTTCTGAGTGATCTGTAATGTGAGGGAGACCTGTTTTTATTTACAAACCAGGCGGTTATGCTAGCAAGTTACTTGAATTGTATGGAGTTTGTTAGGAGGGAGGATGGCTGAGAGAGGTTTGGTATGAAGAATGATGACTGATAGATGTTTGCTATGATGATTGATCCAGGTTTGGTTGGAGGGATGATGACTGAGAGAGGTTTGGTAGAAGGAATGACGGAGCTTGGTAGGTGGAACAACTGAGTTTGTTATGAGGGAGGATGACTAAGAGAAGTTTGGTATGAGGGATGATGAGTGATAGAGGTTTGCTATGATGAGTGATCAAGGTTTGGTGGGAGAGATGATGACTGAGAAAGGTTTGGTATGAGGAATGATGGAGTTTAGTAGGAGGAACAACGGAGTTTGTTATGAGAGATGATGAAGGGGGAGAGATTTGTTATGAGGAATGACGGAGTTTGATAGGAGGAACGATGTTTGAACAAGGTTTAGTCAGTGGATGTCCTAATATGGACACAATAGTTCCCTCTGAGTATTCCATCTCAATACTAAATATCTCACATTCATATGGTGCTATGTGACCACTCTCCTCCTGGTTGCTGTTTCTCTGTAAATTTCTGATTCTGGCCTAGATTGCATTCCAGATGAATGGGTCATTACCAACAAAAGAACTGCCAAAAAGGGTATTTCTTTGGCCTTTTTGTGACTTGAACTATCACATTCAACCCACTGTGTCTCCTGAATTTGAAAATGTATTGTATATGGCAAGTATGACAAAAAGGGCAGAATGACATTTCTACTGCTCCATTTTGTGGGTGGTGAGGCCTTACCTACCTCGGCAGCTCAGAGCTGTTGAAATGGAAAAAGGCATAATCGGCTGCAATAGGCCATAACCCAAGCTGTCCCCCTGGTCTCTAACCTACCCTAAACTCACCTACGTCCCCATTAACCCCTCCAATGTTATATGCACAGGACAGGTTCTAGGGTTTGATGGACAGGGTGAAATTATTTACAGGCCTAATTTTTCTTTTTAAGCAAAACAAATATTTGACATATCTCTTTATTTATTTAATAAGACATACACACACATAGAGGAGAAGAGATAATATATATAGATATACAGGGATAGACTAAGGGAGGGCAGGGAGGGAGTGGGGGAGGATGCGGGGGGTGGATAGGGATGGGTGAGGAAGTGTAGTGGCTAAGAAGGAAGCGCGGGGATGGGAGAGGAAGGACAGGTTAGGGGCAGATAGAGACTGGGGTAGGTAGGAAAGAGACTGGAGAGGAAAGAGAGTGACTGGGGAGGTAGAAAAGAGACTGAAAGGGGAATGATAGAAACTGGGAAGGAAAGTGAAACTGGTGACAAAATAGAAGACTATGGGCAAATGGAGAGACTGGTTTAGGAAGGTGGGAGTTGGGGAGGAAGGGAACAGAATGTGAATGAAGTAGAGGTGCAAGGGAGGAATGATAGAGACCAGAGAGAGACTGGTGGGAGGAAGAAGGAGATCGATTCTCACGCCTGTCATTTTGACACCCCACCCTTGTTTCATTGTCCTACCGTTAGTCACAGAATCACACATACAATGCCTGACAGAACATTCTCTCTCTACTGTTCAACTGATAGCTACGTAAGGACATATACATTATCTGATTGCTTCACTATCCACTGGTAGCCATAGAAGCATACATGCAGTGTCTGACACCCCAGCATTTTGCCACCATCCACTGGTAGATTCAGAACAACAGTGCCTGACACAGAATCAAGCATACAGTGCCACCTTAGCCTTTTTCCATTGAAACCACATGCACAATTAAATACACCAGCTTTACTCCACTGTCCCACTGAAAGCCATAGAACCACATATACACAGTCTGAACCAAACTTGTTCCACTAATAGTCACAGATCCACACATTCATTGCATTTTACTTTTTTCCTCTATGCTGTGGAGAGCACCAGGACACTGCTATTCCCAGATTATGGAGCTGCTGCACAAGTTACTCCCTCTACCCGATACATCCAGGTTGCACTGATGTGAATTTAGTATAACCTGGAAGTATCAGGTGTTGAGTGGAGTTTTCAAAAATAATCTGAGGACAGAGCAGATGTGGCATAGCATACCATGCCAACCCCACTAACATAACCTGACCTACCATAAACCCCTTCATTCCAGGATTGGCTGGGAACACATTACAAACAATACAATTAAGCAACCCTAGCAACGGAAAAGTTAATCCAGTTAAAAAATATGTCTTAAATAAAGTGTGTATGTGGAGGAGTAATATTATCTCTCCATCTCTCTGTTCTCATCAGGATGAAGAGTGTGAAAAAATAATATGAGATTCCATGTTATGTTTTTCATCAATGGAGGGAACATCAATCCCCTCCCTGAAATAAATAAATAAATGGAGTACATCCCATATTTTTTTAATGTATTTTAACTACTTCACTGCTAAGCCTTTTCAACACCCTCTGCTAAGCATGTTTTCAAATTTTTGTTGCAGTTTGTAACGAAATGAAAATGTTGGTGCTTTTCTGTGAGCAAACTACACATATACTTTCAAAATATACCACTGGTTTGTGGATATCCCCAAGCATGACCAAAGATGTTACCCAGAATCCAAAACATATATTTTTTTAATTCCAATAAAGTGAATGACAAAAAAACTGTCCTGGAGTGTATTTTATTACTTTCAAGTATGTCAAGGATATACAAAAAGAAACAGATGACCAGGCACTGTATATCTTGCATAAAGTAGACTATAAATAAATAATTTTGAGATCTTGTACACAATCTAGGTATAACATACTTTTCCACAGTTCGCAGAATTGATTAAAAAGAATCAATTACTTATATTCGTGAAACAATATATGTAATTTTATTTAAGGATAAATAAAACATGGTATATATATAAAATACAGTAATAATCAGTGAACTGGGATATAAGAGTATACAAAATTGACTCAGTAATAGATCTAAATGTAACCAAATCGTAGACTAAGATATATAGGTATAATGAAATTATAATACAATAAAATATATCAGATAACTATACAGATAACATACCAGCACATATAGGGTTAAACCTTACTTATAGGTATCCAGATGTATAAGCTAGCAATATCTGAAGACAGCAGCGTAGCTAAGGGTTAATTGTTCCTTACAATTTCTAATAATACGGTTAATTCCTGCCCCACCCTATATGTACTAGGCAATTTAGTGGTAAAAGTTCACTCCATTTCCTCAACTGCATTGTGGCATAAACTTATTTGTAAAAGAGGAAGTGTTTATTGTTCTTATAAACAGCTAAGACAATAGCTCCCATCCGGAATCAATAAACCAATTTGGTTGATGAATAAAAGAAATAATATCTGATATGAACTTCTGCTTGGACTGCTCAAGGCTCTCCTTAGTCTTGGCTTGAGAAAACTTGGCTTGCACAACATATCAGACTTCCAGCCTTTAAGACTGGATGTGAGAAACATGATCATTTACCTCATATTACTTTTGGTGGTCTTTAGATCATAGTAAGTCTTAGTACTTACTTCTGCCTTCTCCAGATTTTTCAGGGCAAATGCAAATGCATGTTGTAAATGTTTGCACAGGTTGTCAAAGTTTTGTGGAGGCATTTATTAGATTTTGATCATATGTGCAGTACAGCAAGTGTTGGGGTAAGATCATCTTTCTACCTGTCATCAACTCAAATGGCGACACTTTCATGGCTGCACTAGGCATAGCATGAATAGCCATGAGGGCTAAGGGTAGCTTAAAGGGACAGTAATGTCCCAAAAAAATTTTTTACAGTTATGTAGAGCTTAAAATATTAATCAAATTGCTCAAAACCCTATCTCTCAAACCACTATGGTTTGAGAGACATAGGGATTCAAAGTTCCCCCTCATTCCCCTTCTCCTGATGTCAGAGTCTAGCTGACAGAAGGAGATGCCAGTCTGGGGACCAGCAGTTGGCTCTGCAGCAGAGCCGAAATCATGGTACTTAAAAAGAATTAATTCATTGGAAAGTTCTACAAAGTGTGCTTGCAAACCAGGCACACTTTATAGACCTTTTCAATTAATGAATTATTTTTAAATAATGTGATTCGGGCTCTGCTGCAGAGCCTCCTCGAGTCGTATGACTCGATTCTCCTGCTGTCATGTTACAGCTGACATAAGGAGAAGGGGAGGGAGGGGGGGACTTTGAATCCCTATATCTCTCAAACCATAGTGGTTTGAGAGATAGGGTTTGGAACAATTTGATTAATATTTTAAGGTCTACATAACTGTAAAAAAAATTTGGGGACATTAGTGTCCCTTTAATGTCCCAGTCCTTACTGGATTCCTTAACAAACTTTTTAAGAATGTTAACAATGTTAACAATGGATTCCTTAACAAACTTTTTAAGAATGTTAACAATGGATTGATTATATCGCTCCACCCTGCCACTTGAGGTAGGACGGTAGGCAATATGTAACTTTCTCTTTACCCCCAATATTTTCCAGAGTTTACTAATCACGTCACTGGTGAAATGGCTACCTCTATCAGATTCAGTTCATTGTGGTAGGCCAAACCTGGAGAACACATGGTTAATTAACAATGCAGCGGTTTCTGCTGTATTATTGTTTGCGGGTAAGCATTCAACCAATTTTGTGAATAAACAAGTAACAGTTAACATATACTTGTTCCCCCTTGCTGTTCTGCTAACTGGTCCTAGAAAATCTGTTTGAATATCCGACCACGGTAATGACATCCCCGTCTTCTGCAGTGGCACATGATGAATGGGGCCCTGTGCTTGGAATTGAGAACACACAAAACAACCGTGACAATAGGTTTGTACATCTTTAAGCATATCAGGCCAGTATGCTTAGTCACAGAGAATTTCATACTTGATTTTTTCTCCACGATGACCTGAGGTAGGTACAAGTATATGAGAGGTCAATACAAGGATCTCTGTGGTGAGCTATTTATTCCAAGGCCTGATCAGGTGACCAGGGGACACCCCTTGAGATTAGAGGAAAGGAGGTTTAGACTTCAGCAGAGGAAGGGTTTTTTTTTTTACAGTAAGGTCTGTTAAATTGTGGAATTCATTGGATACAATGGATACATTCAAGTGAAGATTAGATAATTTCTTTCAAAAGGGAACATACAGAGTTATACTGTTTATTAGTAGGCAGTTCAGGAAGGTCTGATAAAGACTAACTTATTTGGTAGCAGGAAAGCTATAAAATTCTCAGTCACTGGGGTTTGAGGCAAAGGTTGAACTTGATGGACTTGTGTCTTTATTCAGCCTAATTTACTATGTTACTATGCTACTATAAGCATGTTTGAGCATAAAATCACTGAATGCAGTGGGTACAACGCATTGCTGTATTCCATTTTTAGAGGTTCTGATTAACAGACCATCTTGTATCTGGAACTGGGCTCTGGATCTTATCAAGATCCTCAAGTCTTCTTTACTTAAACAATCCTCATCAGAGATTGGGTGGTTTTGGGGCTCTTCTATGTATTTATAGAAAAGACCTATGATAGGATCCCCCTTCTGACTTCTAATTAAGTCCTCACTAGGTGAGTCTTGAATCCACTGAACTATTGGGGTGTCTGCATCATTACGGCCCTGTTGCCTGTTAACAGCATCTACCTGAATAGGCCCCAGTAGGTGTGAAATGTCTAAGGCTTTCCCTTTAAGGGTGCCTTCTTTAGCCAATAAATCAGCTAGATCATTTACCTGTTTTTCAAGGCCTATGACTTTAGAATGACTTTTGGTCTTTTTCCCATAAATAGTAAGGTCATTTGAGGTCACGAGGTTATCAATCTCACTAACCAACTTACCATGTTTTACTGGTTTATTATTGGATCAGAACATATGGCTCCTTTTCCAACTTGGGAGGTAGTCAACAAAACTATTGCGAACATAACTGAAATCAGTTATGATCACAAATTCCTTTGTGTCATGTTCAAAAGCTAATTGGACCATCTTATAGACTGCAAAGAGTTCTTCCACTTGGCTACTCTGATGTCTTAGGCTATATTCCTTGGATATAATAGGGCATTCACGTGTCCAGGCAACCCCTCTTCCTGCTATCAGTTTCATATGAGCAAACATCAATGTATGCGGTTGGCAAATTTAGACAATAAGGTAGTCATCTCCATCTATAGCAGTCTCCAAAGGAGCTGCTGAACAATCATGGAGTTTGGCTCCTATTCTGCTTATACTGGATTTCCAGTGGCCATCCCTGTATGGATAAGGTCCACGCGGTGATCCTACTATGGGAAAGGTGTCCATCCCTTATTTTATCACTTTGCAAATATTGCAAAGGCTGATGTGCTGTTTCTATGAAGATTTTGTTACCTTGTACGAAACTACAGAAATTTTGTCACATTATATGAAACTACAGACATTTTGTAATGCCCAAACTGTTGCTAATAAAGTTTCTCACAGTCATTGACTTTAATATCCAAGGAAGATAGGAATTTACTGGCATAAGCAATGACCTTGTTTAGGTTATCATGCTTCTGATACAACAACTTACTGCGACTAAGATTGGTAAATTCTGTCTCAAGGTAGAATGGCTTATCTACTTCTGGATAGGCCAGACAAGGAGCCTGGGTGAGTTTTCTCTTGAGCGCGGACACAGTTTGTTCCTGAGCTTCATCCCAGATCCATGGCTGATCCTTCTTCAAGTAACAACAACGGTTTTATTTCAGCATAGTTATAAATAAACTTCTGGGAATAATTCATCATACCTAGGAAGGATCTCAATTCCTTGAGATTGGTAAATGCTTTTGATTTAACTATCACCTCAACCTTCTTACTCTGAGGGTTAAACCCTTCAGTGGTCACCTCATGAGCAAGAAAGTTAAGTTTAGTGCGGCACATCTGGGCCTTTTTGAGCAACAGATTAACACCTGCTTCCTTTAACTGATTAAACATGTTTAATCTCTGTGATGTGTTTTTGGAAGGTAGTACTTTTTACAGGACAACATCCACATAGGAAAGCATCCCCCTTTCTACAGCATCAGGCATGGCCTTATGCATGAATACGGCAAATTCATTACCTGAGTTAATATAACCAAAAGGCATTCTAACCCAGGCATACTGTACTCCTCCAAAGGTAAAAGCCAGTTTATATTTGTCTTCTTCACTTACTTTGATGGTCCAGTACCATTGGGAGCAATCAATTGCTGAAAAGATTTTAGACCCTTGCATCTGAACTAAACACTGCTCTATATATGGTACTGGTCAGCCGGACATATAGACACATTTGTTGAGCTGCCTTGTCAGCACATAGACACCATTGACCATTGGGCTTAAGGATTCCTAAGTAGGGATGGGTGAAACTTTCTGCCTCAAACTGAAATCGGCGAAAAATGGCACTTTCTGCTTGGCAAAACATTTCCTGCAAAAAGTGCTGATTTTCTGCTTTTTTCCACTTTTTTCGCCTATCTCATTCCATTGAAATCAATGGGAACATAGAAGTTACACACAACACATGGCAAATATTATTTTATTTCCCAAAAGCATAGTATAAAAGGGGCATGAGGGTGCCTGTGTTGCTGGGGTGCAGGGAAAGAATCAGTTGAACAGGGGATGATTTTGGGGGGTTGTTTACTGGGATTGGGTGCAGTTAATGAAAACTAAATAAAATAAAATAAAAACCATACGACTTGGTATAAAGGGGTCTGAGGAGGGTGCCTATGTTGGTGAATGAATTAATCATTTGAACAGGGAATTTGTTTTGAGGGGTTTCTTGACTGCTTTTGGGGGGCATAATAAAAAATAAATCAATAAAATAAAATAAGACATTTGTATGTAAAGTGATAGAGACAGGAACCCCCTGACATAAGCTGCCACTGGGGTGGACTGATACTTGACTTGATAGAGTATTTTGTAGAGGATGATTTGTTTGATTTGTTGTTAGATGCCTTTGTAGGACTTAGACTTATTAGATGACCAAGCCCTGAGGAAACATTGATTTGTAGGACTTAGGCTTGTTAGAAACAAACCCCACAAAAAAGTGTTTATTTTTTTGTAGGACTATGTTATTTATTTTAAGCACTACTAGTCCCCACATGCTGTTGTTGCTGCTGCTCTATTCCAGACATCTCACTGCTGCTTGGAGGAGGTGACGAGCAATGTGACAGAGAGTCCCCTAATGTCACACTCACCATTTCCTTTTGATCTGAAGAAAAAGGCAGACTAGCAGCAGTAGCAGCAGGCACAGGCAGCTGATCTGTGCTCCTGCTGATGATGGTGGTATTAATTCTGAGCCTGCTCTCCTCCCCCAACACCAGTTCTGGCCTCTTCAGGATCATGTTCCACCTGGACACTGTAGTGAAGGGAAGGGGAGGACTCCCAGTCCCAGGGTCAGAGGAATGGTGTGGGCTCCCCTGACCGCTAGTCTGGACGCTGTCAAATGTTTCCCCTACCATTCCGGCTGCTTCACCATTACTGCTACTACTACTACGAACACCAACCACATCAAGTTCAGCCACAGAGTCCTCTTCCTCAGTCTCACAGTCACTAGAAATATAAGGATATTGTTGATAACCTCCTCCTTCACTCCTAACACTAACAAGCTGCTGGACCTTAGTAGCAGCAGTACTAGCACTGGCAGGACTGATTGGGAATGGCAAGTGAGATTTAGGGTCCCTTGCTGTCACACTTGGCATAATTTTCTCCTTCCCCACCGAGTACTACAAGAAAAACTAGCAGCAGGTACAGCGCTGGTGGCAGCATGGGACGCACGTCTGGCAGCAGGGACAACACTAGTGGCTGCAGGTACAGAAATGGTGGCACTGGTAGCAGGGGCAGCACATCTGGCAGAAGGTACAACACTAGTGGCTGCAGGTACAGCAATGGTGGCGCTGGCAGCAGGGGCATCATGTCTGGCAGCAGGTACAACACTAGTGGCTGCAGGAACAGCAATGATGGCACTGGCAGCAGGGGCAGCACGTCTTGCAGCAGGCACAGGCAACTGACCTGTCCTGCTCTCACTAGTACTACCCTTTTCTCCCTCCCTTCCCATTCCCCTTTCTCTCTTCCTTCCCATTCCCTTTTCTCCCTTCATTTGCATTAAATTCTCCAAGATCCCTTGGGGTGATTTAGGGGGACTGGACAGCATTGGTTCAGTACTGCTAGTCACTTCTCCCTCCTCCTCAGACTCAGTGGACAAATAATAAGGGTCCTTCAAGTTCCTCTTTTTGCTTCTCATATTGATAGCAGTAACTATGAGCCTCTCCTGCCTCAATTTTTCAAAAAATATCACAGCAGAACAGCACAGCACATCTATCTCTCTTTGTAGGTGCTTCTATTGTGTCTGCCTGTTGTGAAAACATCACGTTTTTATAGCGTAAATGTGAAAACAACGTAGAAACCTTCTAGCCATTGAAAAAATGGTGAAAGATTTTGGTCAATGGGTGAAAGATGCAAAAATTTTAACCGCTGGTTTTAAAGCGGATTTTCCCACGAAAAAGAAGATAACAATGTGGTTTTTGCCTGAACACAGCGCCACCGTTCGCTCATCCCTATTCCTAGGATGGGATTATTATAAGAGCTGTGCACTTGTTACAGTAGCGGCGGCTGCCGAGCCGACCGCTACCTTACCTGCTGGTCCGCCAGCATTCCTTGTCAGCGGCAGCTGCGGTCCGTTCCGCTCTCTGCAGACTGCCGCAGCCTCTTCTGGCGGGTTCTCAGTGTGCCTTGGCACGCGTCCAGCTAGACGTGAGTCTGTATTTAAAGGGACAGGCACACTTTTTTGGTCTCCTCCTCTTCCGGGGGGCTGGTCTTTATAACCCACTGGACACTACTCTCAGTTGCCCTTTCGTCGTGTCCAGTGAGGTTGGGAGGTTGTAGTCGGAGGAGGGGAAGGGTAAGTAAAGCTGGGAGCCAGACGAGAAGGAGGTCTACGCAGACGCTCCCTGAAGGAAGGTCTCTCCCTGATCCTGGTATCAATCAGGATAGTAAATTATATGAATTCATCTAGGTCTCTGGGTAACTCACAGGCCGCAATTTCGTCTTTGACTAAGTCGCATAGGCCCTGAGAGAATGCCGCTACTAGAGCCTCATTGTTCCACCCAACCTCAGCTGCCAGGGTATGGAATTCAATCGCATATTCGGCTACTGTACGAGTACCCTGGCGTATGGTCATGAGGTGTTTGGCGGCCGATGCCTTACGACCGGCCATGTCAAAGACTTTACGGAAGGCATCCACAAAAGCCAAGAAATCATACACAATCGGTTTGTCTGTCTCCCATAATGGATTGGCCCAAGCTAAAGCCTTGCCAGAGAGTAGAGAAATGAGAAATCCAACTCTACTATGATCGTTAGGAAAAGCCTGTGGAACCATTTCCATAAATATGCCTACTTGGTTCAAGAACCCACGACACAGAGCTGGGTCTCCCTCATAACGTTGAGGAGTAGGAGCATGCCACGAGGAACCCCTGATCACACTTGCATCAGGGTTGGCTGGAGCTATCGGTGCCGGGTTGGCAACTGGGGAGGCCACCGACTGACCGACTGGGCGGTCGAGATGAGCGGTACGGTTCAACAGGGTTTGCAAAGCCAGCGTCATTTGATCCATACGCTGCTCTTGAACCTCCATTCTGGCTAGGAGGTCTTGGTTAGAAGGGTTGCCAGTACCGTCCGTAGACATGGCCCTTTCGTACTGTCAAACAATTCGGTTATCAGGGGTATCGGATAGGCATTCTTGGTTACCAGCTTATTTAGACCACGGTAATCAATACAGGGACGCAGTTCCCCATCCTTCTTTTTGACAAAAAAGAAACCTGCACCCGCCGGTGAAGAGGATTTGCGGATTATGCCTCTCGCAAGAGCATCGGCAACATACTCCTCCATAACCCTTGTCTCCTCAGCAGAAAGTGGATAAACACGGCCCCTAGGAGGGGTAGTACCAGGACACCCCCTTACTCACTGTCACAGCAGAAATAACGATACTGGAGTCCATACTACTTCACCAGAGCTTTATTAGGAAACACACATACAGGCAACGGTACAGTAAAGTACAAAGCAGCAATACTGTTCTTCTGTAGTACAAAGAACTGAGCCCAAATGATAGTCAGGAAGGACTCGACTCAGGTCCGCACCGGAGCTCCACTACAGGCCCGCAACTGCAACGCCAAAGGTAGGAAACGCCCAACAGGTCCGCACCTGTACTAACCAAGGTAGGAATGCCCGACAGGTCTGCACCTGTACTAACAAAGGTAGGAGTCGCCCGACAGGTCCGCACCTGTACTAACAAAGGTAGGAATCGCCCGACAGGTCTGCACCTGTACAACAAAGGTAGGAATCGCCTACCAGAAACCAGAATCAAGAGGCCACTAGAGCTACCAAGGTGCCCAACAGCTATCCCCTTGAGTGTTTGTATGCTGGTTGCGCAGTTGACAACCATAGGCCAACCAAGGTAGATAGTGATATACCGGAATGCTAGGGAGATATGAAACCCTGAGCAGTAGGTCAGATCCCAGAGGCAGCAGGACCAACCAGCGTAAAACACAGAACGGAAAATCAGGTAAAGCCAAACGTCAGCACCAGAACGGATAGTCAGCCAGGCCCGGGTCATTCACAGAGAGGGTAGTCTACCAGAGCCGCAGATTATGCACCAGAATGGTTGTCAGACAAGCCAATATCATACACCGAGCGGATAGTCAGAACAAGCCAGTGGTCATAACCAGAACAGATAGTCAGCACTACAACCTCCCAACCTCACTAGACACCACGAAAGGGCAACTGAGAGTAGTGTCCAGTGGGTTATAAAGACCAGCCCCCCGGAAGGGGAGGAGACCAAAAAAGTGTGTCTGTCCCTTTAAATACAGACACGCGTCTAGCTGGACGCACGCCAAGGCACACTGAGAACCTGCCGGAAGAGGCTGCGTCAGGCTGCAGAGAGAGGAACGGACCGCAGCTGCCGCTGACAAGGAATGCTGGCGGACCAGCAGGTAAGGTAGCGGTCGGCTCGGCAGCCGCCGCTACTGTAACAGCACTGCCCTGACAATGCCCCTCTCCTTGAGGTTCCTTATGATATCTGCCAATGAGTCATAAGAAGCAAGTGGAAGATGGCATTGTTTGGCATACACAAGAGGTAACTTTGGGTCAGTTTGTATGCGGGCGACATATGTAGGTTAGTTAGCCCACAATCATAAGAGTCCTTAGCAAACAGATCTTGGAATTCCATTAGGATTTCCCTTAGCAGTTGGCATTCGGAGTCATCAGAGCATGCATCTGCTAGAAAGATTTGTTCCTCTACCAGTTCATTGACTCCTGGGAATACTTCAGGCTTACATATCTCATAGGTTTCCTGAAGTTGTGTGGATAAATCAAAAGTGTTCACACTAACCTTATCCATAGCCTCCTGATATTCTCTGTTCATCCAGTTGATGATTCTTCAGTTTTATATGTACCTGTATTAGGACTATATAGATACACAGATTGTACAGAGAACAATCCCTCTGGGATGGAGTAAAACAGTTGCTCAACCAGTTGGTCTTCAGACAGAAAGTTATCAGGCAGTAGACCAATTACTTGGTTCTAAAACCCAAATGTATATTATTCTGTATCCAGTGCATAACCTAGAACAGTTCCCTTATCCAAGGTAATGCTATGTGGGGTTACATTATTTATCACAATGTGTACCGGTGTTTTGCGACTACTCACAATAGGGGTATGAGACACAGAAACCCCTAGCTGTTGAATCCTATTTGAGAGGCATATTAATGCATCAGGACTTCTGAGGTTCTGACCACTACATACCTGTAATGATATACCTGTAATGATACTCATGCTGCATCCACCTCCGCAACATCTCTACAATCTGACCCTTTCTCAAAGAAGACACTACCAAAATTCTAATCCAAACACTCATTATGTCCCGTCTTGACTACTGTAACTCTTTACTAATTGGCCTTCCTCTCAACCGACTAACCCCGCTACAGTCCATAATGAACTCTGTTGCAAGACTAATCTACCTCACCCATCGCTTCTCTAACACCAAACCCCTCTGTCAGTCCCTACACTGGCTCCCATTAGCATACAGAGTCAAATTCAAAATTCTGGTGCTAACTTATAGAGTCCTCACTAACACCGCACCCCCCTATATTTCATCTCTCATTTCCAAATATACTCCTGACCGCCATCTTCTCTCTGCACACGACCTTCTGCTCTCTACAGCTCTTATCACATCCCCCCACTCCCGCCTACAGGACTTCTCCCGTGCTGCACCTCGGCTCTGGAATTCCCTCCCCCACCCCATCAGACTCTCCCCCCATCCTTCAAATCTTCAGACGTTCCCTGAAGACTCACCTCTTCAGGGAAGCCTATCAACTGCCTCCATAAACAGGATCACCAAGATTCACCCCTTGCACGGACTACTGCACTCAACAGCACTTCTCACTCCCACCCACTGACTGGCAGTTCATGTGGCAGGAGGCACATAAACGCAATAGCACTTGCTCCCTCTGTGTCATACCTACCTTCCTCTAGACTGTAAGCTCTCACGAGCAGGGCCCTCTGATCCTACTGTTCTCCACATCTGATTGTACTATTTAATACCTCTGTATGTCTATTCCCAATTGTACACTCTATTACGTGTTTGAAAAATGACCTATAAAATGTTAGGTGTGCCCCGAATCTTCAAGACTGAATGTTAGGGCTGCCTTGACCAAGAAATGGTTGAGAACCACTGCTGTAATGGAACAAAAAACTCACCACCTACATTGTCAATTTGCATCAGAAACTGAGAATGATTCTCTGGGCCTGTTGGTGATCTGTGAATAGACATTGTTGGGACATCGCCTTCTAGCTTCACATACTGGATTTGTTCTGGTTACACCTTGATGGAGAAGTCACCTTCCATATTTTCAGCATTTGTATCATGCACCTGTAAAACAGTGAGGTTGGGGGTCTTGCTACTGACAAAATTAATCTCAATAGTATCCCTGGTTTCCTCTAACACATGGTCATTCCTATTGGGGTGTTGAAATGCCCGCTCATATATGATTGGAGTATTAACCTGTAACCAGATGACATTATTCACAGTCTTTAACTGGGCATAATCACCTTAGCAGGTCAGCACCTATAATTAACCTTTGTGTGTGAATGACTTATTACTGATTCTGAATTTTAACCAAGTGGTTCCCAATACTTTTAATCGGTTACCTCCTATGCTTATTAGGGACCCATCAAATGCTTGTAAGCACTTGCTTGACCTTAGCATACCCCGCAATATAATGAAAGTGAGAGTTTGAGTGAATTAACACTGAGTCTATAAGAGCCTTAAGAATCATATCATCAAGATCTTGTAGAATGACATCAATAAAATATCTCCCTTCAATTTCATGCATTTCGTATAAATAATTACGATGGAAAATCATTTTAGGATTCCTCCACCGCTTGCAAGGGTTAACTCCTGTGGCTTCAGAAGTTGTCTCTGTGAGCTGTCCAGATAAAATATCCTCTTCAACCTCCCTCCTCCTCCAAGCTGCACTGGGTACGGACTTTTGTGTACCTAACTGTGTGGAAGATAAAGAAGAACATTTAGTGTCAGTTAAAACATTTACATCCTGTAAAGAAAGGGTCTTAGCATTTGCTTGAGTTAAAACATCACCAGTAATTGTAGTGCTTACATTAACCCGTTGTGCCGCAGAACTGGGGCTTAGTCATTAGTTTAACCATGATGTCTGTGAGGTTGTCAACTTGAGACCGAAGGCTTACCTTTTTCTGACCTCTGTTGCCACTTGCCAGAGTCAGAGCTGGTGGGTTGCTGAGGCTGTTGGGACTTGTATCATTGATTATTAGAGAATTTATTTTTCTTAAACCTCTTGGAAGACTTATTCTGGTTTTTCTGGTTTTTGTTATAACGCTGGTATTGCTTGACAAAAGGATTCTGACCTTTTGTTCTGTGGACTTTAGTTTCTGCTATATACTAGGGGGTAAGCTTCTTGTCCCTAGCTGGATTTTTCTCACTCTGCTGGGCATTATACAGCTTTAAAACTTGTGAAAGTAACTAACTGACTGAAAGACAGCATCCTTATCAGCTAGGAAGTATGCACACTTTAATTCTGACAAGAATTTGCCTGGGGGTCCTGGCCTGGTTTGCATTTTAGTGCATATATAGCACACATAGCCTCATGGTGGGATTTATAGGGACCAAATGCAATGACTATTTCATCAACAGTCTGCTCCCATGTGGTTATTTCCATATCTTTTAGTGAGCAGAAGAAATATCTTTCGCTTACATCAACGACCGAAGGCACACACTACATCTTTTCAATGTCAGTAGCAAGACCGACGGATTCCAGGGCCTCGAAGTAATTTTCTAAATTATTAACCACGGACACATTAGACTTCTTATTAAATGGTGGAACAGTCTCCTGGAGGAATCTAAAGAATTTTTGGAACTCTTGGGATGACCTATCTTCTTACTTAGACCTACCTAGCACGGGCCTAGTCTTCTTGCTAGGATAAGCCAGTGGCTTCCTGTGTGAGGGTAACCTGTTACCTGTTAGTAAGTCAAGGTGGACTACGTGACACATGTCCTTGGAAACTGTCCTCATCATCACATTTCAACATGAATTGTGGCTCTGCGGTACCACTTCACTCTCCTCCCCATCTGATTGATCAGAACTACAATCAGCAGCAGCAGACTGGGCCTGTACATTCCTGCTTGTATCAATGGCCTGCCCAGGCACAGATGTAGGATTGCCAACCCAAGAGACAGCGATAGCCTGTACTCTTTTTGATAGTTCCTGTATCTGTTTGGACAGAATATCAAGCATTCCCTGATAAGCTGACCTGTCTCCCTCAGGGACACTACAGCTGGCTTGGGAATCAGACAATTTCTGCTGAAGCCGACTATATCTCTGGGCCCACTTCTCACGATGAGTTTGGAGTGTATCAACCTGGGCTTTCAAATTAACATTCTTAAGATGCAAATTTGAAAACTCAGCTTTGAGGATAGCATATTTTTTACAGCATTTTCCAATTTATTCTCAGTATCTTGGACATCTCTTTCTAGCGCCTCAGTTTCATGCTGGAAAGAGTTCACCCTTTCAGGACTTACAGTACCCACATTCTGATATCTCTTCACTTTGTTTCTAACTCAGACACCTTGGCTGATTTAGAATTAAGTCCCAGCGTTGCAGTATTAATTTCTTTCTGGCCATCATCTAACTTAGTTTTACAACAGGCCAGAAGGTGTATTTGGGCACAAGAGAGATTAAATTAGAATCTAATTCCTTTGTGGACCCAGTGTCCAGACAGTTTTTAAGGGCTTTGTAATAAAAACTCTCTGGTTGCCACATCTAGTGAAATATGTCAAAGCCTCTGTTCCAATGGAATCACTCCATACCTGTTTCTCAGTCTTAAGCTTAAAGCATGCATGGACTACACTGATTATTTGGGCCTCAAGACCCCACATGTCACCATCCCCTACAGGCTGGTCCACTTGGATAGCCTCAGACGAATCTGAGTGAGACATGTCACACATGTGGTGTTACGGTTGGCAAGCAAAACCAGGAATCAGATGGTATAGTTAATAGAACCTTTATTATGAGAATAATGACAGTAATGCAAATACATAAATATACACACAGTGGGTGATTGAAATGGCAAGCACTGTATCAGGAATAGCAGTCTCCCAATCTCTGCACCACAGTGTCCGAGACTAGGCCTCAGAGATACTGACTCAGCCTGCAGTCAGTAGCTAGGAGTCTGATAGAGCCTCAGGTCAGTACTAGGAAGGATGTCTGAATAACGGAACCAACAAACTGAGTGAACAGACAAAGCCTTCTAGTAAGCACCAGATAGGAAAGTCAGACAAGCCAAAGTCATACACAGAGTGGGTAGTCAGCCAGAGCCACAGGTGTGCACCAGAAAGGATATCCACTGAAGCGATTGAATGCTGGATTAGCAGCGGATAGAGCCCCAGGTCAACACCAGAGTGGGTAGTCAGACAAGCCTAGTTCATACACAGATCGGGTAGTCAGCCAGAGCCACAGATTTGCTCCAGATAGGATATCCACTGGAGCATATGTATGCTGGATGCGCAGTGGATAGAGTCCCAGGTCAACACCAGAGTGGGTAGTCAGACAAGCCTAGGTCTTACACGGAGCGGTTAGTCAGCCAGAGCCACAGGTTTGCACCAGAAAGGATATCTGAGCCAAATCGGAACGCTAAGGAGAATAGTCAGACAGAGCCACAGATCAACACCAGAATGGATGGACAGACAAGCCGGATCATACACCGGAATCAGGAATACTAGAAAATGAACTGCTCAGAACAACAACGTAAGGGTGACTGAGTCAGGACTCAGTCTGCCTTTTTAACCCCTACACAGGAAGTAGGTAGGAGGAGCAGCTAGAGGGAGGAAGTAGGTAGGAGGAGACTACAGGAAACAAACACACATAAAACAGAGGCCTGCAGCATGCTTGAAGCTTCTTGCCTGCAGATGACGTGTGGAAAGATGCTGAGCGTCGCTGAAGCTGCGGCGCTGGAAACAAGGTACTGTGACATATGGTGAACTGTGTTACAAAGTGTGTCAGCCTACGTTATGATCACAGCAGTACCTCCAATTTTATGTTGAGGATATACAAAAAGAAACAGAAGACCAGGCACTGTATACTTTGCTTAAAATAAACAAACTATAAATAATTAAATTTGAGATCTTGTACACAATCTAGGAATGACACACTATTTCACAGTTACATAATTGATTAAAAATAATCAATTACTCATACTCGTGAAACAATATATGTAATTTTATTGAAGGATAAATAAAATGTGATATTTAAATACAATAATAATCAGTGAATTGGGATATAAGGGTATACAAAATTGACTCAGTAATATATCTAAATGTAACCTAATCTTAGACTAAGATATGTAGGTATAATGAAATTATAATAGGATAAAATATATCAGGCTCACAAATACAGTGTGCTCTGGAATAAGTGGACAGCTGGGACATTACAGCATTGGAAAAGTGTTATAATATACTGATTTTGGGTTTACATCCTAACCTGCAGTAAGAAGGTTAAAGGGTTAAAGTTTAAAAGGTTGTTTGTTCTGGGAGTGTGTGTAATTAATTAAGGGTGGGGGTTTGTGAACAATCACCTGTGTAGACCTGTATAAATCTAGGTACAGCACTCACAGAGCGTGCTCACAAATACAGTGTGCTCTTTACTAAGTGCTCTAGAATAAGTGTCCAGTTTGTGAAACACAGCAGTTAGAGGAACAAAGGTAAATTAATTGTTTACATTTTTAAGAACTCACATTTGCACCATACATGATGAGCAAGGTTGGAGATCTCACTCTGTGCACATCTTGCCATATGTGTCCATGCTTGGAACAGCAGTTCCAGGGTCCACACCGATGTGGCAAGTGTGAGCAAGTGGCCTTTCTAGAAGCTCAGATTGGAGCTCTAGAGAGTCATATTGCAACACTGAGAGATATTGACAACCTTGAGAGGAGTCTCTTGCTAACTAAGCAGAATCTAGCTGGGTCACCTAGCAAAGAGGGAGGAGATCAGGTAGAAGGGACCCAGGCACATAGTTGGGTGACAGTTAGAAGTGGTTGCAGTGGGGGAGGGAAGAGGGCAGCCAGTCCTGAGTTTTTCCATCCCAACAAATTTGCTAATTTAAGTGAAGATGTTAGGGAGGCAAACCCAGAAGTCGAATTGCTGGAGAAGACTGTTCTCCCTAACAGCCTGGATAATAGCTCCTCTAGCACAGAGGGGATCCAGAGGGAAAGTGAAGCCTAGGTAGGTTGTGGTGGTAGGTGACTCTATTATTAGGGTAATCTGTGTCTCTGATCGCAGCAACCGAATGGTTTGCTGTCTCCCGGGTGCCCGGGTTCGGCATGTTGCAGAGTGGACAGATTATTGGTAGGGGCTGGAGAGGATCCAGCTGTCTTGGTGCATATTGGTACCAATGACAAAGTAAGAGGAAGGTGGAGAATCCTAAAAGGTAATTTTAGGGATTTAGGGAGTAAGATTAGGAACTGGACCTCCAAGGTAGTATTCTTAGAGATACTACCTGTGCCATGCGCTATGCCAGAGAGACAGCGGGAGATTAGGGAGCTCAATGCATGGCTGAAGACTTGGTATAAGAAGGAGGGCTTTGGGTTTTTATAGCACTGGGATGGATTGCACCTGAATGCAAGAGGGTCTCAAGTGCTTGGGGAGAGGATGACTGGACGGTTGGAGGAGATTTTAAACTAGGAGGGGGGGGCAATAAATACTGGGCTAGATAGTATAGAAAGGGAAGGCGATGTAGTTAATAACCAGGTGGGTGGATCTGGGGACGGGTTAGTACAGATGATAGGGAGAAGCTTATAAACCACATCAAAATTAAATCACAAATGGAACATAGAAGTGGCATAAATTGTATGCTTGCAAATGCCAGAAGTTTAACTGGTAAAATAGGGGAACTGGAGCTGGTAGCTGAAATTGAAAACTATGACTTGATAGGCATAACAGAAATATGGTGGGATGACACACATGATTGGTCAATCAGTTTGGAGGGCTACATGTTATTTAGAAAAAATAGGTCAAACAAAAGAGGTGGTGGGGTCTGTCTGTATCTCAAACCAGCATTATTGCCTCATTTGCAGGAAGATATATGTGATGACAGTAGTCAACATGTGGAATCCCTGTAGGTTGAAATAGTCACTGGGGGTAAAACTGCCCAGAAAATATTAGTGGGTATTTGTTATAAACCACCAAACATTGGTGACCTTGAAGAATCACAGCTATTAATGCAAATAGAAAAGGCTTCTCAAATAGGGAGAACTATAATTATGGGGGATTTTAATTATCCAGAAATGGAACAGCTAATTCTGCTAAAAGCAGTAAGTTTCTGAACTTGTTGATTGACAATTTTTGTCTCAACTAGTGCAGACCTGAACCAGAGGGAATGTGTGTCTGGATCTGGTAATAACTGACAATGAAGAACTTATCTCTAACATCCAAGTTAGGGAGCACTTGGGGAATAGTGACCATAACATGGTATCGTTTGAGATTAATTCAAAAAAGCAATTTGGTATGGGTTACACCAAAACACTGAATTTTAAAAAGGCAAACTTTAACAGGTTTAATTCATCCCTTGGTCTCGTTGACTTGGATAGAATATGTTCAGGAAAAAACACAGAAGGTAAGTGGAATGCCTTCAAAATAACATTGTAAAAATATACATATAAATGTATCCCTGTTGGAAACAAATACAAAAGAAGCAAATTAAAACCAATGTGGCTAACCAGTAAAGGAATTAATGAAATAAATAACAAGAAAGCGGCATTTAAACATTATAAAGCTGAGGGATCAGCAGAGGCATTTGCAGAATACAAAAATGCCAACAAAACCTGTAAAAAGGCTATTAAATTAGCTAGACTGGAGAATGAAAAAAATATTGCTAAGGAGAGCAAGAGTAACCCTAAAAAATTCTTTAAATACATCAATGGCAAAAAATTAAAGTCTAATAATGTTGGGTCCTTGTTATCTGAAACGGGTGAGATGGTCAAGGGGGACAGAGAGAAGGCAGATATTTTAAATAATTTCTTTTCTTCTGTTTTTACCAGGGAAGACCCAATGGACAAGAATCTGCAAACTACTTTTACAGAACAGTCACATCAAGCATGGGACTGGCTAACACAAGAAAAAGTGTTAAAACAATTGAATTGTGTTAAGGTAGACAAAGCCCCAGGGCCAGATGGTATACACCCACGGGTACTTAAAGAGCTAAGCCAGGCCCTGGCCAGACCGTTATATTTGATTTTCAGGGATTCTTTTATTTCAGGTATGGTGCCCATGGATTGGTGTAAAGCAGATGTGGAGCCCATATTTAAAAAGGGATCAAAGTTACAGCCAGGAAATTACAGACCTGTAAGCTTGACATCTGTAGTAAGGAAGCTGTTTGAAGGGTTGCTAAGGGAACATATTCAAGAATTCAGCTTGAACAGGAATATCATTAGCAGGAGCCAACATGGCTTTGTGAAAGACAGGTCTTGTCAAACTAACTTGATCGCGTTTTATGAAAAAGTGAGTAAAAATATAGATGCGGGAGCGGTGGTTGATGTGGTCTATTTAGACTTTGCCAAAGCATTTGATATGGTCCCACACAAGAGGTTACTGTACAAATTCAATGAAATAGGCCTAGGGGAAAACTTTGCGTGTGGACTGGAAATTGGCTGAAAGAATGCAAAGAGTGGTAGTAAATGGCAAGTTCTTCAATTGGATAAACGTGATAAGTGGAGCACCTCAGGGATCTGTACTGGGTCCTCTTCTTTTTAATTTGTTTATTAATGACCTCCCAGAGGGCATAGGGAGCGATGTATCAGTGTTTGCCGATGACAAAAATTAAGTAAGGTAATAAAGTCTGAACTAGATGTGACTTCATTACAAGAGGATTTGGACAAATTGAGTAACTGGGCAGGCAAGTGGCAAATGAGATTCAATATAGACAAGTGTAAAATTATGCATTTTGGGTATAATAATAAAAATGCAACATATAGTTTAAATGGTGTTTCTGTGGGGAAATATACTAATGAAAAGGATTTGGGAGTAATAGTAGACAATAGACTTAGCAGTAGCATGCAGTGCCAGCTGGCAGCTGCAAAGGCGAATAAGATATTGGCATGTATTAAAAGGGGTATTGACTCAAGGGAGGAAGATATTGTTATGCCTCTTTACAGGTCCATGGTAAGACCCCACCTAGAATATGCTGTTCAATTCTGTGCGCCCTTTCTGAAAAAGGACATTATGGAACTAGAAAGAGTGCAGAGGAGGGCTACAAAACTATTAAGGGGAATGGAAAGTTTTAGTTATGAAGAAAGGCTAGAAAAGTTAAACTTGTACACACTAGAGAAACGGCGTCTTAGAGGGGATATGATAACACTATATAAATATGTTCAGGGCCCATACAAAGGGCTCTCCAAAGACCTGTTCATTAACAGAACAGTACAAAGGACAGGGGGCCACCCGCTTAGACTTGAGGAAAGGAGATTTCATCTACAACAGCGTAAGGGTTTCTTTACAGTAAGGACAATAAAGGTATGGAATTCACTGCCTGAGGAGGTGGTGCTATCGAATACATTAGATGCCTTTAAAAAGGGCCTGGATACTTATTTAAAAGAGCAGAACATAGAGGGCTATGTATGTTAGTATTGGGATTAATATTTAGTTAGTGCTTGTTGATCCAAGGAGAAATCTGATTGCCATTTGGAGGCAAGAAGGAATTTTTTCAACCCATTCAAGGCAGAATTTGAAATTGCTGTATTGAGGGGTTTTTTTTGCCTTCTTTTGGATCAACGATGGCAAATAGGAATAGGAAAAGGGTTGAACTAGATGGACACAAGTCTTTTCTCAACCTAAATTACTATGTTACTATGTTACTATGTTAGATAACTATACAGATAAGACACCAGCACATATAGGCTTAAACCTTACATAAAAGTATCCTGAGGTATAAGCTAGCAATATTTGAAGACAGCAGCATAGCTAAGGTTTAATTGTTCCTTACAATTTCTAACAAAACAGTTGGTCGCAATGTAACAATGCATGCCCTACCCTGTATGTATTAGGCAATTAAGTGGCAGGAAATTTGTCACTTGAGATGTGCTCAATAGGGCCAAATGTCATGTAACTACCCTTTAGAACCACATGCACAGTATTGCAAGAATAATAACCTATCTGAAAGACATAAGGTCCTAGATCTGCTAAATATAGAATTTAACCCTTTGAGTGCCAGAGTGGTGCTCAACGCATTGCTTTGCAATACGTTGCGTACCACTCTGGCACTAAAAGGGTTAAATATCTATCTGCTGTTTTCACTATGCCTACCTGTGGATGCAACACAGAATAATAAAATACATTTTCCAGTAAAAACTTTGCATTACCACATTATAATCCTAATCAATAATAATGTATGGATATAGAAACACAAGGGTAATATAAATATATCAGTGCAACATATACCATAAAGATTATAATAACAAAATCATGTCTGCACATCACTCGGCAGCAGGGGTTAATAGAACCATGGACAGTAAGGACCAGCCAATTACTCAATACAAAGTGGCGTACGCTGCTTTGATCTGTCAGGATTTTCACAAATGTGACTATTCCAACAGATCAAGGCCAAGCCCTGATACCACCACACAGGCAATGCAATTTTTAAACAGAACTAAGCTATCAAGTAGAAGGAAAACTTCCCAGACAGAAATGCAAGTGTTACTTTAGAACACCAGATCTATGGAGCACAATGACCATCTCAGAACAACATATTTGTGGATTATCTGCACATGCTTGTGGCAGAACTCCTACACATCCCAAAGCATTTATATGTAGACTTTTACACACACAATAAACAAATGGCTCTGCAGGTGTCAGCAATGCTAGCTAACTATAACTCTCAATGATCTAAACTTGCTATCAATCTGATTTCACCCTATTATTTCTATGATTTGATTGTATGACTTCCAAAGATTATTCTAACTTTACAGCTAAATGACTACTGTGTAATGGTTCTCAGTATGTTGGCTAGATCCACTAGGAATTATTAGAATAAGATTACCCCAGAATAGACTGGGTTATAATAATTTTGGAAGTATATGCAGTGCTATGTAAATAAGTTGGTTTTTTTTACTTTATCAATCCTAGATAAGGGTGTGGTCTCTGAAGCACAGAGAGAATCAGCTTAATTCAGTTGTAGCAACTAGGATATTTGGCCAAAAAAAGCCCCTATTTCCCCCCGTACACTGCTTATATTACCTAAACCCCCCTTACCAGAAAGGTACGCCATTCTTCTCTCATAGGACACTCCATAGAGAATTAGAATATTAGGTATTCTTTAAAGTCCCACCAAGTTTTGTGATTCGTAAATACCATATACCAAATCTACCATGCCACTAGATGGCAGTCTACTACCTGAAATCTTCAGGAAATACCCACCCTGCCAATCAAAAATAATGAGGGTCTAGATAAAAATAATAGGCTGAGTGACCTCCTTTAAAAATGTGAAACTACATCTCATAAAAACAACAGGTGCAGTTAGATAAAATTCCTGTACAATGAAGACAGAGGTACCCTTTCAATGATATTTACTGTATGAAAGTCTCACATATCAGTTTCTAGAGAAACAAAACTAATGTCACTTAAAAATACAACCGCATTTATACACAGACAAAATGGTTTCTGGATAGCATCTTGACCATTTCTTTCCCAGCAAAGGGCAGACCCTCTGACAAGTAGCAAATGCTCATGTTTATTTAAACATTCATGTTTTTATTCCTAGGTCTTCCTATACAAATTACATTTTCATTTGCACATAATTTGTACAAAATAACCTGAAATAAACTACTTAACCATACACTCTATATGTTATTGAAAAGTACACAAATCTCTGGTCATTTACTTTTCTACTCAAAATCTAGTTCACTATGAAATCACCAGAGGATGGTACTAGCACAAAACCAGGAGCTGGTGCTATAAGAAAAAAGGTATAATGTTTCTTTAAATTACCACCACTTCAAAAAAAAATAAAAAATAAAAAAAAAACATAGAATTTTCTAAAGTAGTCAGTACCTCCTGCTAGCCCAGGGAAAACTGTATCTCATTGTCATGACAAACTGTGGTACCAGGAATATTAAACGTCACCTATCACTTTTCTTTTCTAAGATTACCTTCCTGCCTGCATTAAAAAAGTAATGGCCATTAAAGATATAGGAAAAAGTAGACAAGGCATACTATTTTGGCAAGTAGATAATCAGTCGCATGAAATGAATGGTCACCTGCCTTTTTACCCATAGAGAGGTGAGCACATAGGTTTCCAAAATTTGCACTATAGGAAAAAGTAAGTTTTTTTTAAATATTTCCATCACTTCAAATATACTAAAATCTTTTAAAAACATGGAATGTCCTCACAGCACCTCACAGTCACGGGTATGGCTTCTCATACCATAGGGGGTGTAAGGAGCACTAAACCATACCCCATACCCCTCCTCTCCCATCTATAGGCATATATCAATATATTTGGGCTAAGTACTTTCAAAAGTGGTCAGATGTAAAAGAGGGTCATTCCCTCTTACAAGTGAGGGAACATCTGACTGACCCTTTTTAATGCCAAAGGGTGAGGTACTATCACGGTGCTCGTGATCCCTCTCTGTCACTCTCGCTTGTGGTGCGCCCTGATTGGCTGAGTCTGTTTGGCCCGCCCCTGGTGACCTTTTTATGCCTGGCCTTTGACACGTCAGGTGCCCTTTCGTGGTGTTCCAGAGCCAGTGTTGCTGTTGCTGTGTTCTTGCGTTCCTGATTCCTGTGTACAAATTTGGCCTGTTGTTGACTTCGCTCCTGTGTTCCTGCTTCGTGATCTGACCCGGCTTGGCTGACGTTCCAGCTCGTGACTGATCTGACTTGTCTGAGAACCACCTCCCTGATCTGTCCCGGCTTGGCTGACGTTCCTGCTCGTGACTGATTTGGCTTGTCTGAGAACCACCTCCGTGACCCGACCCAGCCTGTCTGACTTCCTGCTCCGTGACCTGAACCGGCTTGTTACAGTGACCTGCTTAGTTCCTGCTTCCTGCTACTGGTGTCACCATGGCGACATTCTGACTTCCGCTGGGCTCGGCTACTGGGCTGGTCGTGCTGCCTCTTAACACTTGCAGAGCCGAGTCTCCCGTGATGAGTCTCCGTTGTCTCTTGCAGAGCTGTGCTTCCGTTGCTGAGCCTTCCTTGACACCTGCAGAGCGATACCCAATATTGCTGAGCCTCCGATCCTTGAGCAGCTATTAACCATTGCAGTGCTGCTGTCTCCTTTGTTGAGCCTTCACTTACACTTGCAGAGCCTAAGCTGTTGATTCGCTACATCTGCAGAGCCGGCCGTGTTGTAAGCCTGGTCTAGACTGTGGTTCATATTGTCACCAGCAGAGTAGTCGGTTTACGTTACCGCGCCCGTGGTAGGCGCTATTGGGTCTTGCTCTAGCTGTGTTCTCTCCGGTATACGCCTGTGGGGACTATTGGCTCAAGCACTAGCACTTGCAGGTTGTCTCCGGTATACGCCCGTGGGGGCTATTGGCTCAAGCTAATCCTGTGCAGTTGGTCTCCGCTATTATGCTCGTGGGGGCTATTGGCAAGCTCTTGCATTGTAGCTATCTCCGTTGTTACGCCCGTGGGGGCTATCGACTCAAGCCCTTGCAGATTAAGTTGTCTCCGTTGCTACGCCCGTGGGGGATATTCACTGCAACTTCTCTGCAGACTCTACCATTATTACAGTACTGCCTGCAGCTTTCTAGCCTTAAGAACTTTAGGTGTTGCATCATCTACACCAATAGCTGCCTGATCACTACCCTGGGCGTGCCAAACACCACAACATAGACTGACTTATTATAGTGTTTAACTATTGAGTATCCTCCCTACTGTGTGCCTGTCCTGAGACAGTATATGTGATACTTATGCTTCTGTATATTGGGCCCGTGAAGGCATAATAGTCATTATTTCGCTATTATTTTGTGTTGCCTGTAGAGGGCGATCTTTACTCTTTATTTTTTTTCAATAAAACTGTGTTTTATTCTACCAACTGGTCTGAGTGTCTTAAAAAACCGTTACAGGCACATATATATATATATATATATATATATATATATATATATATATATATACAAGCATTCAAGTATACTCAGCCTGGGTTGATCCTGGCTTCATATGAGACAGCACTCAAGAAGCTAGTGTAGCAAAGAAAACTGTTACTTTATTGCATTCATGCCAAGCGCTTTCGGTCCTCACAGGGACCTTCCTCAGGGCAAAATGGCAAAAATTCACACATTGGTAATATATATAGAAAAACAAGTTAATTACTTAATGATTAAAAATACTTACAGTCTCCCCCAGACCTTGCCTCGCCTCCTTCAGGCGCCAAAACCTGGCGTCCCGAATCGGAATAGGGGCAATGATGTCAGAGGGAGTCTCGGTTGCCTAGCAACCCATAAACTATCTCGGACATTTAAAAACATATGTGAAACACAGTATACATTGTGCAATTACCACCCGTATCCCTAGAGCTCAGCCGGCTGAAGGCTGAGCTCATCAGCAAGCCGTTAAAGAAGCTGGGTCCCCGCTCACCCAAACAAAGCCACGTCTAAAAAAATGCCGATATTAAGTAGAAATCTTCACAATTAAATTTGTTGGCTATATAACACTCCAACATATCAGTTCTCCATTTGTAACACAGTCCTTACACTGTTCCTTAGGGATCCGTCCCACGGCTCTGTGATAGTCCAGATGTCAATCTCCTCTGTACTCTTCCTATACATGCGCTCTATCAGTCTCCAGTGCATCGCAACACATGCCAGATGCTGATTTTAGAAACCTCCATGTTTCTACTTCCTGGATCGATATAAAATGCATTAATCATCTGGAAATTCATTCTTAGAGCAAGTGCATTGTGTTCTTACAGTGTACCGATAGTTAACGACAGTAAAATGTGTGACTCCAATGTACCGTGGTTCGAATTTAGAAATTTTTATACATCTCTAAACATAATGTCTCACAGTCCTTAAGTTATTATCAGGTGCTAGGTGCTACTTCCCGTGACCTATTCACAGGGAAAGCCCAACAAATACACCTGAATAAATGTAAGTGATTCAGTCATCCACAGTTATAAGCCATCACATTTGTATCCTTATAGCACTTGTTCCACTGGAAATATCCTAGCGCTTCATAAATCCATCCAATATAATTAGTTGATTATGGAGTGAATATTCCATTATAGTGCAAACAATATTCCAACTTTAAAAATTATTAAAGGGCTTGAATGCATAAACAGTTTTGGTGGCTGTTGGTAGAGCGGGGAAACCTACTATAGCACCAATGAAATAAGGTGAATTAACAATATCACTAACAAGATTACCATATATTCTACTCTGCGGTGTCCTGCCATGGAGAGAACCACTGAGGGAATCTTCACCCCAGTGGGCTCCCCTTAGCTAGCCTACACCGCAAAGATTCACAGAAAACAATTAAATTGAAGCTCATGGTTAAGGCCTGAAGGTGCAAGTGTATTATATTTATATATTAGTTCAACCTCCTTCTGCAGCAATATCCGGTGCAGATCTCCACCACTAATGCTTTTTTGTATCATAACAATAGGCATGAACTTAAAGTCCTTAAGCTTGTGTTGTGCCAGTTCAAAATGTCTGGCAACCGGTTGAGTCATTCTTTCTTTATGATCCAAAGATCCTTCTAATGCTTTCCGTATTGCTGATTTGTGATTATTAATTCTCTCTTTTAGCATAGTTGTTGTTTTGCCTATGTAGAATTTATTACATGGGCAACGGATGAAATAAACAACATATTTGCTTTCACAAGTGAGGAAGTCTTTAATCCTAATCAATTTGCCAGTTTTAGGATGTTGATAGGTTTTTCCTGTGATTATTTGCTCACAATTGGAGCAACCCCTACACTTGAATACTCCTATGGGGCGTTTCAACCAAGTGGTGCCACTGTCATATTTATCACTGGGATCTGCTTCAGTTAGCATTTCACCTAAATTTTTACCCCTTCTGTAACAAAATAATGGGGGATTTTTGAATACATGACCTATCTTCCTATCACCTGAAAGTATGTGCCAATTCTTCTTGATGGCTTGCCTAATAGCGGGAGAGGCTGTGGTAAATGTCGTCTGAATACAAAATCTATTCTCTTTATCAGATTTACACTGTTGGGGGGACAGTAAACTTTCTCTATTGAGAAGACTTGCTTTCTCAAGAGCTTGTTCAACATCAATTTTACGATATCCTCTTTCTAAAAATCTTTCTTTCATAACGTTTAATGCTTGTATGCACTTACTTGGATCTGACGTTGTTCTAACCACCCTGACCATTTGGGAATAAGGGAGACCAACCTTTAAAGGTGTGGGGTGGTGACTAGATGCATGCAATAAGGTATTGCGATCAGTGGGTTTTTGAAATATGGTGGTTCCTAGGCAACTGCCCACTCGGTAGATAGTCATATCTAAAAAATTAATAGAATTTCTATCAAATGTTAAGGTGAACCTTATTGTAGATGGGATAGAATTGATGTAGTCAACAAATTCTCTCAAAGAATCAACTTCACCTTCCCACAAAAGAAAAATGTCATCAATAAATCTTTTAAAGAACCGAACATGTTCTATAAAGTAGCTGGAACTGGAGAAGTGAAGTTTCAAAAACCCACTGATCGCAATACCTTATTGCATGCATCTAGTCACCACCCCACACCTTTAAAGGTTGGTCTCCCTTATTCCCAAATGGTCAGGGTGGTCAGAACAACGTCAGATCCAAGTAAGTGCATACAAGCATTAAACGTTATGAAAGAAAGATTTTTAGAAAGAGGATATAGTAAAACTGATGTTATTATTATTCTTTATTTATATAGCGCCAACTAATTCCGCAGCGGTGTACAATTGGGAATAGACATACAGAGGTATTAAATAGTACAATCAGATGTGGAGAACAGGAGGATCAGAGGGCCCTGCTCATGAGAGCTTACAGTCTAGGGGAAGGTAGGTTTGATACAGAAGGAGTAAGTGCTATTGCGTTTAAGTGCCTCCTGCCACATGAACTGCCAGTCAGTGGGTGGGAGTGAGAAGTGCCGTTGAGTGCAGTAGTCCGTGCAAGGGGTGAATCTTGGTGATGATGTTTATGGAGGCAGTTGATAGGCCTCCCTGAAGAGGTGAGTCTTCAGGGAGGGTCTGAAGATTTGAAGGCTGGGGGAGAGTCTGATGGGGCGGGGGAGGGAATTCCACAGCTCAGGTGCAGCACGGGAGAAGTCCTGTAGGCGGGAGTGGGAGGATGTGATAAGAGCTGTGGAGAGCAGAAGGTCATGTGCAGAGCGAAGATGGCGGGCGGGAGTATATTTGGAAATGAGAGATGAAATATAGGGGGGTGCAGTGTTAGTGAGGGCTCTATAAGTTAGCACCAGAGTTTTGAATTTTACTCTGTATGCTAACGGGAGCCAGTGTAGGGACTGACAGAGGGGTGTGGTGTTAGAGAAGCGATGAGTGAGGTAGATTAATCTTGCAGCAGAGTTCATTATGGACTGTAGCGGGGTTAGTCGGGTGAGAGGCAGGCCAATTAGTAAAGAGTTACAGTAGTCAAGACGGGACATGATGAGTGTTTGGATTAGAATTTTGGTAGTGTCTTCTGTGAGAAAGGGTCGGATTCTAGAGATGTTGCGGAGGTGGAGGCGGCATGAGTTGGAGATTGACTGAATGTGAGGAATGAAGGATAGGGCAGAGTCAAATGTGACCCCCAGGCAGCGTGCTGTAGGGGTTGGTGTGATGGAAGTGTTGTTAACAGTGAGGGTAATATTTGGGATAAGGCTGGTTGTGGATGGAGGGAAGAGAATTAGTTCAGTTTTGCCAAGGTTAGGTTTGAGTTGATGGGAGGACATCCAGGAAGACACAGCAGACAGACAGTCAGACACTCGGGACAGGAGGGAAGGGAAGAGGTCTGGGGAGGAAAGATATATTTGGGTGTCATCAGCATAGAGATGATGGTGAAACCCAAAGGAGTTTATTAGTTTTCCAAGGGAAGCAGTGTAGATTGAGAAGAGCAAGGGTCCCAGTACTGATCCTTGAGGCACACCAACAGACAGAGGGAGGGGTGGGGAAGTGGAGCCGGAGTAGGAAACACTGAAGGAGCGGTTGCAGAGATAAGATGAAAACCAGGAGAGTGCAGTGTCGCAGAGACCTAGGGAGTGCAGGGCTTGGAGGAGGAGTGGGTGATCAACTGTGTCAAAGGCGGCTGACAGGTCCAAAAGAATGAGTAGGGAGTAGTGGCCTTTTGACTTGGCTGAGAGCAAGTCATTGGCCACTTTAGTGAGGGCAGTCTCAGTGGAGTGATGAGGGCGGAATCCGGATTGCAAGGGATCTAGCAGGGAATGGGAGCAGAGGAATTTAGTGAGCCGGTTATATGCAAGGCGCTCGAGAAGCTTGGAGGCGAACGGGAGTAGGGAAATTGGCCGGTAATTTGACAGTGAGTTTGGGTCCAGGGAGGGTTTTTTTAGGATGGGAGTGATTAGTGCATGTTTGAAAGAGGAAGGGAAGGTGCCGGTTGACAAAGGGAGGTTGAATAAGTGAGTAAGGATTGGAGTTAGTAGAGGGGAGAGTTATTGGGTGAGCTGAGATGGGATTGGGTCGAGAGGGCATGTGGTTAGGTTTGAGCGCGTGAGGAGAAGGGAGACTTCATCCTCAGTGACAGGTGGGAAGGAGCTTAGTGTGTATGTGGGAGAGGCGACAGGGCTGGGCTGGCTGTGTGGGGGTGGTAGTGATGAAATGTCATGTCTAATAGATTCAATCTTGTTCTTGAAGTGGTTGGCGAGATCTTGGGCAGAGAAGTTAGTGGAAGGTGTTTGTGTTGGTGGGTTTAGAAGAGATGTGAAGGTTGAGAAAAGGCGTTTGGGGTTGGAGGAAAGATTAGAAATTAGAGCGGAGAAGAATGACTGTTTAGCCAGGGAGAGGGCAGAGCTATATGAACGGAGAATGAATTTATAGTGTGTGAAGTCAGCTGTGGAGCGCGATTTCCTCCAGTGCCTTTCAGCAGTGCGTGAGCACCTTTGGAGGTATCGCGTTAGTCTTGTGTTCCAGGGTTGTAGTGGGGTTGTGCGTGGGTGGCGTGGAGTTGCAGGTGTAGCGATGTCAAGGGCTGAAGTGAGAGTGCTGTTGTAGAGAGCAGTAGTTTTGTCTGGGCAAGTAAGTGTGAGGATGGGGTTGAGAAGAGGCTGCAGGGAGGTTGTTGCTTGTCAAGAGTATGTAGATTTCTCCGCATGCGCTTGATTGAGGCGGGGATGATGGGTTTGCGTGGTATGATGAGGTTACCGGTGAGGAGGTGGTGGTCAGAGAGGGGAAAGGGGACATTAGAGAAGTTGGAGACCGAGCAGAGGTTAGTGAAGATCAAGTCGAGGGAGTGGCCATCACTGTGTGTGGGAGAGCTGGTCCACTGCGATAAGCCTAAGGAGGTTGTTAAGGAGAGGAGTTTGAGGGCAGGGGGGGTGTTGTGATTATCTATAGGGATGTTGAAGTCACCCATGATGAGAGTAGGGACATCAGAGGACATGAAGTGAGGGAGCCAGGAGGTGAAATGATCAATAAATTGTGCAGTGGGACCAGGTGGCCTGTATATGACAGCGACACGCAGGGGGAAGGGAGAGAAGAGGCGAAGTGTGTGAGCTTCAAATGTAGGGAAGTAGAGAGAGGGAACAGTGGGGAATACCTGAAATATATGGTTAGGGGGCAGCAGGATGCCTACTCCCCCTCCATGTCTGTTGCCAGGCCTCGGTGTGTGTGTGTGAATTGAAGGCCTCCATATGAGAGTGCGGCAGTGGAGGCAGTGTCTGATGATGTGAGCCAAGTTTCAGTGATGGCAAAGAGGTTTAGGGAGTGAGAAATAAACAGATCGTGAACAGCTGTTAGTTTGTTACACACAGAGCGGGCGTTCCAGAGACCAAAACAAAAGGGTGGGGAGGAGGTTAGGTGACGGGGTACGGTTATTAGGTTGTGAGTGTTGCGCGTGTGAGTGGGTTCTGTGGTACAAGAGAGAATGGAAGGGGGGCCTGGGTTAGGTGAGATGTCACCTGCAGCAAGTAGGAGGAGAAGGGACAGGGACATAAGGTGAGAGTGAGATTTGAAGCAGTGGGGCTTTTTTGCAGGGGTAGAAGGAGATGGTGGTGATAGGGAGCGTAGGAATGAAAAAAGTTCATGGGAGCAGAGAAGTGGTGAGTGAAGAATTGAGGGTGCAAAGTGAATGGCGTGACACTTAATGTGAACACAGGAGGAGGAGACTCTTATGCAGGTGAGAATGGCGATGACAAAGCAAGGAGCTAATTTGCCCATAGTGGGGTTAATGAATGGGGCAGTAGAGATGTGCAACAGTCAGTAATCCAGGAGAGTACAGATGACTTGGCAGTCAATGGTCAATCCACGAAGCGGAGAGTATAGGTGCCAGGGATGGTGAGGAGAGTCAGTAGCAGAACTGCAAAGTACTTGGAGAGGGTAGGAATCAGTGCAGGGTTAAATGAAGTAGTCCACTGATGATCAGGAGAGGTAGATGTTGTAATGGTTAATGGTGGTTGGAGAAGAAATCAAAGTCAGATTTGGTTGTCCCCAGTGGTTTAGTGGTTAAATAAGCAGTTTGTAAAATCAGACCTGGAAATCCTGGTTTCTGGCATCAGGTGGTCAGTAGTTTCAGTAGAGGAAGCAAATGTCAGTGCTTGGAGGAAATGACTGTGTCTTCACTCTGAATTCAGCTTGTTTACTTGCCTCTTGTCTTTAGGTGGCTGCAGCAGCTGTCTCTCTCCTGTCCAACTCTCTTGCCTAACTCTCAGTACTTAGATAAAGCTGTACTTTGAGAAAGGTGCCAACTACTACCCCTGGCAAATGCCACCCCAGGCAAATGCCACCCCTAACTGGGCCTGAATATATACTAACTGGAGTCCCTGAGAACACTGACTGACTGACTGAGGGATTTCCAAATTACAAACTGTTTTGGGATGGAAGAGCTCTGAGTGCGTTCAGGTGTGACACCATTAAATCTCTGATAAGAAACAGACACAGAGAGATATAGGGGAGGAATGGGGGAGGAAGGCAATATGGAGACTGGAACAGGGAGTCAAAATGGCTAATGTAGATTAGAACATACAACAAGGGGTTAAATTGTAGAGGGAGACTGGATGAGATTGGAGTTCCAGGTGAAGGGTAGATTAGTACATACCAGGAAACTGTATAGTTAATAAACAATTGGGGTACAGCACAGAACTTGAGGCAGACTGGATAGGAAACACATACCAGGAAACTGTATAGTTAATAAACAATTGGGGTACAGCACAGAACTTGAGGCAGACTGGATAGGAAACACATACCAGGAAACTGTATAGTTAATAAACAATTGGGGTACAGCACAGAACTTGAGGCAGACTGGATAGGAAACACATACCAGGAAACTGTATAGTTAATAAACAATTGGGGTACAGCACAGAACTTGAGGCAGACTGGATAGGAAACACATGTTGAACAAGCTCTTGAGAAAGCAAGTCTTCTCAATAGAGAAAGTTTACTGTCCCCCCAACAGTGTAAATCTGATAAAGAGAATAGATTTTGTATTCAGACGACATTTACCACAGCCTCTCCCGCTATTAGGCAAACCATCAAGAAGAATTGGCACATACTTTCAGGTGATAGGAAGATAGGTCATGTATTCAAAAATCCCCCATTATTTTGTTACAGAAGGGGTAAAAATTTAGGTGAAATGCTAACTGAAGCAGATCCCAGTGATAAATATGACAGTGGCACCACTTGGTTGAAACGCCCCATAGGAGTATTCAAGTGTAGGGGTTGCTCCAATTGTGAGCAAATAATCACAGGAAAAACCTATCAACATCCTAAAACTGGCAAATTGATTAGGATTAAAGACTTCCTCACTTGTGAAAGCAAATATGTTGTTTATTTCATCCGTTGCCCATGTAATAAATTCTACATAGCAAAACAACAACTATGCTAAAAGAGCGAATTAATAATCACAAATCAGCAATACGGAAAGCATTAGAAGGATCTTTGGATCATAAAGAAAGAATGACTCAACCGGTTGCCAGACATTTTGAACTGGCACAACACAAGCTTAAGGACTTTAAGTTCATGCCTATTGTTATGATACAAAAAAGCATTAGAGGTGGAGATCGGCACCGGATATTGCTGCAGAAGGAGGTTGAACTAATATATAAATATAATACACTTGCACCTTCAGGCCTTAACCATGAGCTTCAATTTAATTGTTTTCTGTGAATCTTTGCGGTGTAGGCTAGCTAAGGGGAGCCCACTGGGGTGAAGATTCCCTCAGTGGTTCTCTCCATGGCAGGACACCGCAGAGTAGAATATATGGTAATCTTGTTAGTGATATTGTTAATTCACCTTATTTCATTGGTGCTATAGTAGGTTTCCCCGCTCTACCAACAGCCACCAAAACTGTTTATGCATTCAAGCCCTTTAATAATTTTTAAAGTTGGAATATTGTTTGCACTATAATGGAATATTCACTCCATAATCAACTAATTATATTGGATGGATTTATGAAGCGCTAGGATATTTCCAGTGGAACAAGTGCTATAAGGATACAAATGTGATGGCTTATAACTGTGGATGACTGAATCACTTACATTTATTCAGGTGTATTTGTTGGGCTTTCCCTGTGAATAGGTCACGGGAAGTAGCACCTAGCACCTGATAATAACTTAAGGACTGTGAGACATTATGTTTAGAGATGTATAAAAATTTCTAAATTCGAACCACGGTACATTGGAGTCACACATTTTACATTTACCAAAAGTTAACTATCGGTACACTGTAAGAACACAATGCACTTGCTCTAAGAATGAATTTCCAGATGATTAATGCATTTTATATCGATCCAGGAAGTAGAAACATGGAGGTTTCTAAAATCAGCATCTGGCATGTGTTGCGATGCACTGGAGACTGATAGAGCGCATGTATAGGAAGAGTACAGAGGAGACTGACATCTGGACTATCGCAGAGCCGTGGGACGGATCCCTAAGGAACAGTGTAAGGACTGTGTTACAAATGGAGAAGTGATATGTTGGAGTGTTATATAGCCAACAAATTTAATTGTGAAGATTTCTACTTAATATCGGCATTTTTTTAGACGTGGCTTTGTTTGGGTGAGCGGGGACCCAGCTTCTTCTTCAGCCGGCTGAGCTCTAGGGATACGGGTGGTAATTGCACAATGTATACTGTGTTTCACATATGTTTTTAAATGTCCGAGATAGTTTATGGGTTGCTAGGCAACCGAGACTCCCTCTGACGTCATTGCCCCTATTCCGATTCGGGACGCCAGGTTTTGGCGCCTGAAGGAGGCGAGGCAAGGTCTGGGGGAGGCTGTAAGTATTTTTAATCATTAAGTAATTAACTTGTTTTTCTATATATATTACCAATGTGTGAATTTTTGCCATTTTGCCCTGAGGAAGGTCCCTGTGAGGACCGAAAGCGCTTGGCATGAATGCAATAAAGTAACAGTTTTCTTTGCTACACTAGCTTCTTGAGTGCTGTCTCATATGAAGCCAGGATCAACCCAGGCTGAGTATACTTGAATGCTTGTTTATAAATTTTTATGGGACGTGCACCTACCATTGCAATATTTAGCGCATAGGTTTTGATTAAGTGAGTGCCACTGCTTATATTGGAAAGTGTCTATATATATATATATATATATATGTGCTCTGATTTTCTGGGAGGAGTAGTTACACAGGGCACCCTACTCTTCCCATAACTTTTTTTTTCCACCCAATCAGTGGCTAGAAGTAAGGAATTACTCACATGTAATAATTAACCCCTTTCTCCCAGCCAATATATTTGGTTACTGGAAGGGGTCACCTATCATGCACGGATTGGTTGGAAGGTGGAAGTAACTCTGGGGCAAGCACAATACTTGGCGTCATTCCTTATCCCAGACAATCAGAGCACAGGAACTTTTTCTCATCAAAAGGGGTGCTGTGTCTGATGACTGACTGATGTCCACTTTGGACTGTAATTCATCTGTGGTTGCGTTGAGCATAACAACATCCATTTGAAAGATTAACACTGTGGGCCTATAGTCAATACACGAATAGCCACATTGAGGACAGTATTTTCTTTTTTTCCATTTCATTGGCACAGTGTTAGAAATGCTGAGCTCATGTCTCCCATATGAATGAGTCCATTCTCAGCCATACAACAGCAGAAACACATGTATTTCAGTTTTACTAATAGTACTTACCTATTTTCAGTATTAGAGTAGCATAAATAATAGAAAGCTCTTTTATTTTATTTGAAGAACAACATTTCTGATAATTCATTTTGCAAAACCTGCCTCAAGTGCCACTTATAGTGTTGTTTTTCAGGACAGGTGGCTAATTAGTGGCTCAGTCATTTTGACCCTTTTACGGATCTGAGGGTGTGCAATACATTGTGAAGCTGTGAGCTGCACAACCCTCTGACCCTTAAGGGATTAATTAAGCTACCTGTGATATGGAAAACATGCACTGGTAGTGGCATATAAAGCTGGGGGGTCTACCTCTATATATTAATTTTGTTTTTACAGTGCTTTGAATTTTGTTGGCACTCGACAGAGGCATAACAACAGGGTGCAGAGGATACAATTATGATAGGCACTATCTGGCACCATTAACCATCAGACCAGTTTCCTATCTTGGCTGGCTGCTACTGACATCAACACACATGTCCATAACCAGCCAGTAAAATAAGAATATAATTAGTGATCCCTTTCCTTTGAGCACCAAATAGGTGTCTAATTGAATTGAACAATTCACACTTGTTCCAGGACTTATATGGCATGTTGGTATATGTTATCCAGGCTTGCTCCAGACCATGTTGGGGGGACCAGCCCATTAGGGCCCATTAGGTTCTAGTTACTCCCTTGGAACTAAGCAAATAAATGGTAATAATCACACAAGTAATTAGTGTTAATATAGGCAAAATGGAATATGCCACATGCTTTAGGACATTATACTTTAGCACTGTCATTTGTTTGTTCATGACTTGACAAACAGGTTACATATTAACTGAGATATGCTGGTGGTTTCTAAATTCAACTTGACACAATAAGAAAGAAGATAAGAAGGCTCAGTAATCTGTGCATACAGCAGAATCCCCGTCTTGCAAAATGCCTGGTAGTTAATTGCAAAACAATGACCAATTGCAAAAAAGATCACATCAATGACTAATTTATGACCAGAGCCACTGCACGCAATTAGCAACCTAGTCACACAGGAGGGAAGAATAGGGTGAGGGTAGTGGGAAAATCCTATAGACCAGTGGCAGTCAATTGCTGGAACTCCAACTACTGAGAACTACAACTCCCATCATTCCCAACCATCTGATAGAGGCCCAGCAATTGAGTACCCCTGCGATAGATGATCAGATCTTGTTTAATTTTCTCTATATTTTCACATAATTGTAATTAGTTTTTTTCATGTTTTTCTTTTTATTCATGCTAAACCACTATTTATTTTTGAAAGCTCATTAACCCCTTGAATGCAAGATGGGGATGTGACAATACGGCCCTGGCATTGCTGGCATGGAAGTTATAGCAGTTCAGTTATAGCAGTTTAGGCACGTTATCGTCCATGGTTTCCTTTCGCTAACCTGCACAGCTAACTGCTATACTAAGCACTAAGACCTGGTGCTTTGAGTCATGTATTCACCGGCAATGCAGGATATACTGCGCTGATAGCTCCAGTTACTCTGGGCTCGATTCAAATGTTGGCGTTAAAACCAACGTGAAGAAAAAAACTGCCTTCGCTCGTTAAGCAAGACCAGGTAACGTGAGATTCAAATCTTCGTTACCCAGAAGAGTTAACGAGCGACGGCCTACAAAACACACGAAGACTACAAAACTGGAGTCGCCAAATATTTGACCTCATCGTCGACGCCAAATACACGATAAACGCGAGAAACGTCTCCAAAAAAAAACCAAACACGCGAAACGTCCAACGTGACCCAGTCCCAGCCAATCACAGCACCCCAAAGTATCAAGTTGAGTCGAATAAACTATAAATAGACCCAAAATCACCTACGCACCTTTGTCTGTTATCAAGTTCCCAAGAGCTAGATATCAGGACCCAAGGAGCGGAGGTTAGTTTTTCAGAGAAAGGGAGTTTAGGCGGCACACACACAGACAGGTAGGAGAGTTTGGCAGCACACAAAGCGACACAATACACTTTTGAACATAAAAATACATGCATCCAAACACACATACACACATACACATAGCCCATATTTTTTTTTGTAAAACACACACACACTTTTTATCTTTATTTTGACAGTGTGAGTCTGTGAGTGCAAGTGAGTGACAGAGAGTGAGTGAGTGAGTGTGTGAGGGCCTGAGTGAGTGCCTGGGTGTGAGTGGGTGAGAGAGATGGAGAGGAGAGGAGAGAAGAGAGGGGTGGGGAGTGTAGGGGGAGAGGAGGAGGAGATTCAGGGGGGCAACCCTGGTCAGGGTAGGGGAGGGAGAGGGAGATCTCTGGGGCGGAGGGGCAGCCACCCAAGACCAGGCACATCTAGTGCAGGGGCAGACACAGTGGGACGAGGGGTAGTCCCCCTGCACCACACACAGACAGGGCCAGTGCAGGCAGGGCTGGGGAGCCACAGCCAGGGCTCTCAACCAACCTCTGGGGGTGAGGAGGAGGAGAGGTTTAGAGAGCCCAAATACACAGAGGAGGAAAACCTGGTCCTCTGTGAGGCTGTGGTTGCCCACTACAGGTACCTCTTCCCCAAGGGGCCTAAAGCTGGCCTGTCAGCAAAGAGGAAGGCAGCCTGGAAGGAGGTTGTGGCTGCTGTGAATGCAGTGTCCTGCCGCAGCCGGTCGTTGGATTCTGTGAAGAAAAGATGGGCAGACTGCAAGGCTAAGGTAAGACAGTAACATAGCAACACAGTAATCAATGTTGAGAAAAGACCTGTATACATCTAGTTCAACCCTTTTCCCATTTTTGTCTACCATTATGAAGGTGAAGAAGAAGATGGGCGAGCAGGCCTTGCACGCTGCTGGCACAGGGGGTGGTCCTCCCCTGCGGGTGGAATACAGCCAGTGGGAGGAGGCTGTGCGTCGGACCATCTCCTCTATCATGGTGTGTGGGATCCCTGGATGGAGTGACACCGGGGATGAAAGTAGCCTCCAGTCCACTGGTAAGTGCATCAAGACCCACACACACATCACACCAATCCTGACACCCACCAGGCAGAGGCCAACACAGTGACACATGGACAGCATTCCACAACACAATTCAGTCACACAGCTTGGAGGGACGTCAAACAAGGACAGAATACATGACCAGCCTAGCCTGAATGGTAATGGTCAAGTCCCTGTTGAACCCCCTTCATGCTCTCCAAAACGACATCATGCACAGCACAAAAACAATGCACAATGTCATGTGTCAGTCACAGATCCAACTGTTATGTGTATCACAATGTCATACACAGAGTGACAAAGAGGTCAGCACACAACCCCTTGAATGCCACAGGGATAAGTAATTCGTTGGTCGACAATACATTGGCTAGTCCCTTGGCACCCAATGGGTTACCGGAGAATAGCAAGGAGGGGACTTGGTGTGTTTCCTATTGTATTGTTACTGCATGTCAGGGCTAGACGTTGTACATGTAGGTAGTTAGTCTAAGTGGAATAGTCAAGGTTCAGCTTTCTGCATCATATGTAGCCTGCAGAGTGGGGATGGCCAGGGGGCATTCCCCGCCATCCCCACTCTGCAGGACATATGTGATCCACAGGACTCAACCATGATGGGGGGGGGGGCATTCACTAGGATGTCAGAAAGAGGTGACAATGTGTACATGACAACTGCAGTGTCATCACACCTGAAATCCCTGTGTTGTTCTGTGGAGCCAGTGCACTGAGATCTAAACAACACGTGACATACCAGTGCTTAGGCTCCATAGCATAACAAACATGTGAAAAGGTAGAAACAACCTCCAATAGTACATTCTAACAATGCACTTGTTTGCTGTGTGTTAGGATTTTAGCTGTCCTGGGGTGTGTTTGTGTGTCCTCCAGCTGTTTGGGTTCCTGGGTTCCACAGATCATGTTGGTTGGTGTGCTTGGTGTGGTTATTCCTGCTGCCGACATCATTGACTGATTGATTGGCCTCTGTAGTCATAGGTCCTCACTGGTGCATTGCTGTGTTTAGAGGTCCTGGTGTGTTTGCTGTTGAGGCCTAGGTGTAGAATGTGCAGTGGGTTTGTGTCACTCAAGGTGTGATAGTTCAGTGTTGCTCACCACATGGATCCTGATGAATGGGGATAGCAAGGAGGTATATGCCTTGCCATCCCCATTGCTCAGGATACACATGATGACCAAATCACATCATTGCAGGTTACTGTAATCAATGTATGTGATCACGTCAAACCTAGCAAAGTGTGTTAGGATGGTAACCAATGCATTGCAAAGAAATGCAATGGATACCATCCTGCCACTCAACGGTTCGCGTGTCAATGTAATAGTCTTGCAGCACTCCTGTCATAGTTCACATCACTGATTACATCATGTCATTTCCCCACACAGCACACCAGTCAGCAGGAGCGGAGGACACAGGAGGTTCCTCCTCTGAGGAGGCCAGCACCTCCAGTGCACTACCACCACCACCACCACAGCAGCAGAGGCAGCAGCAGCAGTGGCCCCAGCATGGCCCCCAAGGCCCACCGCCCCACCAGCAGAGGCAGCAGCAGCAGTGGCCCCAGCATGGCCCCCAAGCCCCACCGCCCCACCCGCAGCAGCAGCAGTGGCCCCAGCATGGCCCCCAAGGCCCACCGCCCCACCAGCAGCCGCAGCAGCAGCAGTGGCCCCAGCATGGCCCCCAAGGCCCACCGCCCCACCAGCAGCTGCAGCAGCAGCAGTGGCCCCAGCATGGCCCCCAAGGCCCACCGCCCCACCAGCAGCCGCAGCAGCAGCAGTGGCCCCAGCATGGCCCCCAAGGCCCACCGCCCCACCAGCAGCAGTGGCCATACCATGGCCCCCAGGCTTCGCCCCACCAGCAGCCGCAGCAGTGGCCACAGCATGGCCCCAGGGCCCACCTCCCACAGTCCAGCACCGGTACACTACCCTGCAGGATGTACCGACAGCCATGGGGAAGCACCGGATGCCAGACATAGTGGGGATGCCACAGCATGGGCCACTGCAGGCAGCCACCAGGCCACAGCCGCGGGACACTAGCCAGTGGCCAATGGATTACGAACATTTTGGACTCATTGGCCAGCCACAACGGCCACAGGCCCTGGTGGTGGTCACCACACCATCCCCGCCCCAACACACAACATCCCTGCAACCCATGGCAGCCACACATATGGCGGATGTGCCATCCCCAGGGGCTCACTCATCTGGGGATGCAGTGATGGGCTCCCCATGCTCCCTCCACATCCAGACCTATGAGTCCACCCCATCTCCCCCACCACCTGTGGTGGAGCCACAGGACAGCCAGAGGGCATCCCCACCACTGTCCCGTTCCGCCTCCACACCACACACTCCTGACAACACCATGGTGATGGATCAGGAGTGTCTGGTACTACAAAGGAGGCAACTCAGGGTGTCCAGGAGGTGTGCCCGGTCACTCAACAGGCTTGAGCAGCATATGGCACACCTCCTGGACAGCATGAGGGCACTGGAGGCCCATCACGTTACTCTCAGCAACCACCTGGTCACCCACACCAACAGGGTGACAGCTTCAATTGACCAGGTGGTTGCTGAGCTCCGTGAGAGTAACAGGCTGGAGACCATCCGCAAGGCCCAGGCCTCCAGTTCCAGTGCCTCAACCCCTGCCAGCACTCCACCAGTGGCACCCCCAGCCCCCAGAACCACTAGAGCCTCACGGCATCAAGTGCAGGAAGCCACCCATGCAGCCCCGCCCAAAGCACCCCCCAAAAAAAGAAAATAAATGTGCAGTTGTTGCTTCAGAACATATCCATGTCTGTGTTTTATTCAGATGATACAGTTAGAGGGGCAGAGTTGTCTCCAATGCATTGCAAAGCTATGCATTGAACACAACTCATTCACATCTAACATGGGTGTCAAGTAATGAGTTGTCTCCAATGCATTGCAAAGCTATGCATTGAACACAACTCATGCACAATGAATGGTGTCACAAGCTTTTACAGCAGGGTGAACACACACATCACATTCAGACATGTTTGTCCAAGTTCAACTCACAGACATCTGAAAGCCGAACAACATCAGGGTGTTGTTCCATGATGTGACTTGAACTTAAACAACATGAACACATTAGAAATCTCAACAGATCAACCACATGATCACAATTAAGGGGATAGTAATGCTTAGGATTAGTGTTGAGCGAGCATGCTCGGCCGATGCTCGGATCGGCTCGAGCATCGCTCTGCTCGGCACATGGCGGTACTCGTACGAGTACCGCATGTGCTCGCCCGCCATGTTCGGGTCTCCTCCCCGCACGTTTTGCGGCTGCTGCGCAGCCAATAAACGTGCAGGGAGGCTCTGACATCAGTGTAATGCCAGCAGCCATGTTGGCTGCTGGCATTACACTGATTGGCTGGCCAGAACCCGTGGTCGGGTGCTGTATAGCACCTGACCAGCGAGTTCGGCTCAGTCTTAGCCAGGGAGAGCTGAGGATAGGAAGGGAAAGTCAGTGTAGGGAGGAAAAAAAGCAAAATTGTGAAAAAAAAGAACCAAAAGTCCTTTTTAGGACTACTGTGTGTGGGGGCAGCAGGTTATTTTGTGTGGGGGAAAAAAAAAAAAAAAAAAAAAAAAATATATTCTGTTTAGTGTGCAAAGTTGCAGATTAGAGCACATTCTGTTTAGTGTGCACAGTTGCAGATTAGAGCACATTCTGTTTAGTGTGCAAAGTTGCAGATTAGAGCACATTCTGTTTAGTGTGCAAAGTTGCAGATTAGAGCACATTCTGTTTAGTGTGCAAAGTTGCAGATTAGAGCACATTCTGTTAAGTCTTCAAATTAAAATATCAAAGTCACATATTCCATTCAGTGTGCGTCGCCGCAGTTTAGCAGCACATTCTGTGTACTGTGCAGAGTTGCAGAATAGGAAGAAATACTGTTAAGTCTTCAAACTAAAATATCAAAGTCACATATTCCATTCAGTGTGCGTCGCCGCAGTTTAGCAGCACATTCTGTGTACTGTGCAGAGTTGCAGAATAGGAAGAAATACTGTTAAGTCTTCAAACTAAAATATCAAAGTCACATATTCCATTCAGTGTGCGTCGCCGCAGTTTAGCAGCACATTCTGTGTACTGTGCAGAGTTGCAGAATAGGAAGAAATACTGTTAAGTCTTCAAACTAAAATATCAAAGTCACATATTCCATTCAGTTTGCTTCGCCGCAGTTTAGCAGCACATTCTGTGTACTGTGCAGAGTTGCAGAATAGGAAGAAATACTGTTAAGTCTTCAAACTAAAATATCAAAGTCACATATTCCATTCAGTTTGCTTCGCCGCAGTTTAGCAGCACATTCTGTGTACTGTGCAGAGTTGCAGAATAGGAAGAAATACTGTTAAGTCTTCAAACTAAAATATCAAAGTCACATATTCCATTCAGTGTGCTTCGCCGCCGTTTAGCAGCCTATTCTGTGTACTCTGCACAGTTGCAGAATAGGAAGAAATACTGTTAAGTTTTCAAACTCAAATATTAAAGTCACATATTCCATTCAGTGTGTGTCACCGCCGTTTAGCAGCCTATTCTGTGTACTCTGCACAGTTGCAGAATAGGAAGAAATACTGTTAAGTTTTCAAACTCAAATATTAAAGTCACATATTCCATTCAGTGTGTGTCACCGCCGTTTAGCAGCCTATTCTGTGTACTCTGCACAGTTGCAGAATAGGAAGAAATACTGTTAAGTTTTCAAACTCAAATATTAAAGTCACATATTCCATTCAGTGTGTGTCACCGCCGTTTAGCAGCCTATTCTGTGTACTCTGCACAGTTGCAGAATAGGAAGAAATACTGTTAAGTTTTCAAACTCAAATATTAAAGTCACATATTCCATTCAGTGTGTGTCACCGCCGTTTAGCAGCCTATTCTGTGTACTCTGCACAGTTGCAGAATAGGAAGAAATACTGTTAAGTTTTCAAACTCAAATATTAAAGTCACATATTCCATTCAGTGTGTGTCACCGCCGTTTAGCAGCCTATTCTGTGTACTCTGCACAGTTGCAGAATAGGAAGAAATACTGTTAAGTTTTCAAACTCAAATATTAAAGTCACATATTCCGTGTAAGATGAAGAAGGCGGGTAAAAAGGGACGGGGAAGTGGACGTGATCCTGATAGTTCAGGGCGCGGGTCAGGACGCGGAGAAACTGTGCCTGGTGCCAGAGCACAAGAAAGAAAGACATCCACCATACCTAGCTTCATGTCTCATTTCACAGGGCGTCGCAGGACATCACTCTCGAGGTCCGACCACTGCGAACAGGTGGTCGGTTGGATGTCAGCTGATACTGCTTCCAGTCGGTTAAGCACCACCCTGTCTTCCACCAAGTCCACTCTCAGTAGCCAAGAGTCTGGTCAACATAATCCTCACTCTGATCATCCTTCCTCCCACCATACACGGTCTGGTCAAAGAAGTGATCCCACACTGGGATATAGTGAGGAGCTCGTCTCATCACCAATCCTTCATTTGACCCTGTCTCCAAGCACGCTTGCAGAGGAACATGACATCTTGTGCCCTGATTCACAGCCTCTAGAGGGTACCCAATCACAAGAAGATGACAGATGTGAACGGCATTTAAGGTCAAAGGAAGTAGTGGATGATGATGATGAGACACAGTTGCCATTAAATCAACCACTATTTCCGTCTCAAGACCTTGTTGAGGAGAATGTTATACAGTTGTCAATGACTGAGTATGTGGTGGGATCAAGACATGAGGAGGATGATCAGAGTGAGGACGTGGAGGAGGACTTGGTGGACGATGAGGTGACTGACCTCACCTGGGAAGGTGTAGAGCCGAGCGATGACAGCAGTCCTGAGGGTGAGCCATCTGCAGCACCGCAACAGGCTGGAAGAGGCAGTGGTGTGGCTACAGAAAGAAGGCAGACCGCACCAAACCGGCCCGCAAATGTTCCACGGAGCACCCCCTTGCGTAAATCTACCTTGCCAAAGGGTAGGTGTTCCGCGGTATGGCGTTTTTTTAAGGAAAGTGCGGACGACAAAAGAATTGTAGTTTGCAACCTGTGCCACACCAGAATGAGCCGAGGCATGAACACTAGAAACCTCACCACCACCAGCATGATCCGACACATGGCATCCAAGCACCGTAGTAAGTGGGAGGAACGCCTGGATCGCCCATCTGTGTCTGCAGGCCACACCACTGCCTCCTCTTCCCCTGTTTTCGGTGCCGGCCAATCGCCTGTCGAAGGCGCAGGCCCGCATACCTCCCGCCCTGCACCTGTACCATCTGAAGCACCATCAGCGACCACATCCACTTCCCTGTCCCAGCACAGCGTCCAAATGTCGTTACCCCAGGCATTTGAGCGCAAGAGAAAATACCCAGCCACCCACCCACAGGCCATAGCACTAACCTCACACCTTTCCAAATTACTGGCCATCGAAATGCTGCCATTTAGGCTTGTGGACACTGAGTCCTTCCGCAGCCTGATGGCAGCAGCTGTCCCTCGGTACGCGGTCCCCAGCCGCCACTACTTTTCTCGGTGTGCCATCCCCGCATTACACCACCATGTGTCCCGTAACATCACCCGTGCCCTGACCAACGCAGTTACTGGGAAGGTCCACTTAACGACTGACACATGGACAAGTGCTTGTGGCCAGGGACGCTACATTTCCCTGACGGCACACTGGGTGAATGTCGTGGAGGCTGGGAGCGACTCGGACCCTGGGATGGCACGGGTGCTACCCACACCGAGGATTGCGGGCCCTACCTCCATCAGGGTTTCCGCCAGCACCTACGTTATTGGCTCCTCCTCCTCCGTTTCCACCTCCGAATTCTCTACACGCAGCGCCACTCCCCCATCAGCCAGTAGCTGGAAGCAGTGTAGCACTGCAGTGGGGAAGCGTCAACAGGCCGTGCTGAAGCTGATCTGCCTTGGGGACAAACAGCACACGGCCTCAGAGCTGTTGCAGGGGATTAGTCACCAGACCGAGCAATGGCTCTCGCCACTCAACCTGCAACCAGGCATGGTTGTGTGTGATAATGGGCGTAACTTGGTGGCGGCTTTGGAGCTCGGCAAGCTCACACACGTACCATGCCTAGCGCATGTATTTAATTTAGTGGTTCAGCGATTTCTAAAAACCTACCCCAATGTGCATGATCTCTTGACCAAGGTGCGCCGCGTGTGTGCACATTTCCGTAAGTCATCTACAGCTTCGGCCGGCCTGTTGAAGCTGCAGCAGCGCTTACAATTGCCAGCTCACCGGCTGCTGTGTGACGTGAGCACGCGCTGGAACTCCACCTTCCACATGTTGGCCCGGCTTTGTGAGCAGCAGAGGGCAGTAGTGGAGTACCAGCTGTTACACGGTCGTCGCCTCTCCGTTCAACTTCCTGTAATCAGAAGTGAGGAGTGGGAATGGATGTCAGACCTCTGTGAGGTTTTACGCAATTTTGAGGAATCGACACAGATGGTGAGCGGCGATAACGCTATTATCAGTGTAACCATCCCACTTCTGTGTCTACTGAAACGCTCGCTGCTCACAATTAAAACCGACGCTTTGCATGTGGAAGAGGTGGAAATGGGGGAGGAAGAGCTTACACAAGGTGATAGCCAGAGCACCCTCACTTCGTCTTCTCAGCGACAATTGGAGGAGGCGGAGGAGGAGGAGGAGGAGGAAGACACGGTTGCCTCCGCTACAGAGGGTAGCCATGGAACTTTAGTTCCATCTCTTCAGCGTGGGTGGGCAGAAGAGGAGGAAGAGGATGAGGATATTGAGAGTCATCCTCCTGGTGAGGACAGCGAAATCTTGACTGTTGGTACTCTGGCACACATGGCTGACTTTATGTTAGGCTGCCTTTCCCGTGACCCACGCGTTGTACGCATTTTAGACAACACGGATTACTGGGTGTTCACCCTTCTGGACCCCCGCTACAAAGAGAATTTCTCATCTCTCATTCCTCCGGTGGAGAGGACAAGCAAAATGGTGCAATACCAGAAGGTTCTTGTTGAAAAATTGCTCCAAAATTTTCCATCTGACAACGCTGGCGGCAGAGTACGTGCTACCTTGGCCAACCGAGAAGGGGAGAAAAGGGGAGCACACAGCAGTTCCGAGAAAGGCAGGGCAACACTCTCCAAGGCGTGGGACACCTTCATGACACCCCGCCAGCACCCTCACCCTGATGCGCAGCCTAGTGTCACAAGGAGGGAAAAGTTTTGGAAGATGGTGAAGGAGTACGTAGCAGACCGTGTCAGCATCCTCAATGATCCCTCTGTGCCTTACAACTACTGGGTGTCCAAGCTGGACACGTGGTATGAACTGGCACTCTACGCCTTGGAGGTGCTGGCCTGACCTGCCGCCAGCGTTCTGTCTGAGCGGGTATTTAGTGCTGCTGGTGGCATCATAACAGATAAGCGTATCCGCCTTTCCACCGACAATGCTGATAGGTTGACACTTATAAAAATTAACAAGGCCTGGATTTCCCCTGACTTCTCCACTCCACTGGAGGAAAGCCCCGGGGGAACATAAACTCACTTTACATATATTATTTACAATGATGGGAATACTCTGTATTCCCATTCACCCCTTCCACCCAAAAAACAGGTATATGGTTGACTCTTAATCTTCTCATCCTCCTCCTCCTCTTCCATATGCCCTGTGCTATAATTTTTATATAGGGCCAGCTCACCAGCGGGCCCTGTGATATAATTTTTATATAGGGCCAGCTCACCAGCGGGCCCTGTTTGCCAATTTTTATATAGGTCAGCTCACCAGCGGGCCTTCTCATATAATGTTTTATTGGGTCAGCTCTCTAGCGGGCCCTCTCATATAATGTTTTATAGCGTCAGCTCACTAGCGGGCCTTCGCATATAATGTTTTATAGCGTCAGCTCACTAGCGGGCCTTCGCATATAATGTTTAGGATGGTCAGCTCTGCAGCAGACCCTCACCCATAATGTTTTAGATGGTCAGCTCAGCGCACGTTTCCCTCTTAATCATGGCCTCAGTTCAATAAAATCAAGGACATTTTTGGGAGAATTTGCCTCTGCGCACGTTTCCCTCTTAATCATGGCCTCACTTCAGAAAATCAAGGAAATTTTTGGGAGAATTTGCCTCTGCGCACGTTTCCCTCTTAATCATGGCCTCACTTCAGAAAATCAAGGAAATTTTTGGGATAATTTGCCTCTGCGCACGTTTCCCTCTTAATCATGGCCTCACTTCAGAAAATCAAGGAAATTTTTGGGAGAATTTGCAGATGATATACAAGTAAATATACAGCAAATATTGTTTGGTAACAATTTTTCGCCTAAAGTCGTTTTTATTTTCCTTTTTGTGTGTTTTATGGTCAGTCTGTAAAAATGGCGTACTACGGGCGAAAGATCGTTCCCAGCAGCGATGTTGGAGTCCAAGATGCATCCAGACATCCTCCCTATGCTGTCCCTGAACCATTTCTGTGGTGTTTCCATCCTTTTCTGCCCTTTTCCTATGGACCAGGCACCCTCCTCTCATCAGAGCAGGGGGTGCCTGGTGTAATGCTCGAGTCCTCCCATTGACTTCAATGGGGCTCGGGTGCTCGGCTGAGCACTCGAGCCTCAGGGGGTGCTCGGTCAGAGCACCCGAACACCCGAGCATTGGGGTGCTCGCTCATCACTACTTAGGATGTGTCAAGACATATGTAGTTGGGTTCACCCCCCTGATTGAAAAAGGGAACTACCAAGGTTATCCCAGCTCAAAGCTTGAAGTCATATAACAAATATCCCAGTGGCCTGAAGGTGTCAAATAGCACTGTGACTACATCATCCTATGGGGATCCATGGTGCAGGGACCGGAGCTGTCCATAGGATGGTGTAGTAACAGTGCCATTTGACACTTTCAGGCCACTGTGATATTCAATCTATGAATGTAAACTTGGAGTTGGAACAACTTTTGAATTCAACACCTGTCAGCAGTGGGAGATCACTTGTTTCACTCAGGGTGATAAACTCTACTGCATGGATTTTCAAACATTCAATGTATTACTATCATCTTTTCAAAGAACATGAAGAGGGAGAAGTAATCAATGACACAAGATAGATAGTTATATACGATCATATGTTTTATTGATATCAACACTAACAAACAGATGATCCTCATGGACGTGGAGTAAACATGTCACCGGAACAAACTTCTGGACCATATGAAATCATGGCCTGGATGCCTGCAGAGAGTGGAAACAAGATTGAAGGTGCACTATGAACACAACAGTCATGCTATTCCTTTACCATTATATTTTCTTTCTCTCTCTCTCATATAAATATATATATATATATATATATATATATATATATATATATATATATGGTGTGTTGTCCATGAACAGTCATGTGGATTATGATGGACTAATGGTAAGGTGTGTGTTATCCAGGTAATTATTTTCTGGTGTGTGGTTAGTGGTGTGATGTGTTGTAATTGGTATGTACCTGCCAGGTGTGTGTTTTGTCTCCATGGACTGCTGAGGTTACATAGGTGAGCTTGATATGTTGTTGGAGTGACAGGTGTGCATGTGGTGTTGTGTGTTAACCCCTGTTGGTCAGAGGTGTTTTGGGATGGCTTATGTTGTGCTGCTTTGTGTTCCCCTGGTCCCTGTTGGGTTGCTTGATTCTTATGGTTTGTCTGTGTAGGGCGGTGGTTCACAACCAGGGTGCATTCCTCCCAACATTTCAAATGGCGAAAGAGGGACACTTCTGTTTTAGGTGGCGTGTCTGGGGGCACGGCTGGTAGGTGAGGCATTTCCAAGAATTTTTACGTTATTTCTTGACCCATCTGCACCTCTTTGTTTAACTGATGGATGATTTAGAAAAAGAACAAAGTATTTTAGTTGCCCATATTAATGTATAAACACATATACTGACAATTAACAACACATTTATGTATGTTTTATTGCTGTGGACCAATGTAATACACATCACTCATTCTGATGTCCGAAAAAGTGGGACAAAAGGGTAGAAAAGAGGGACAGAGGGATTTGGATCTCAAAGAGGGACTGTCCCTCCTAAAAAGGGACACTTGGGAGGTATGAGGGTGTCATGTGATGTTGGTGCCCCATGTGCACCAGCTCAGGATGCATCACTTTTCCCATGTTGCTATGTTCTGCACTGGTGATTGGTAATATTGACTTTACACATTTTTGGGGGGATGTGTGTATGGGACATTTGAAGCACTATTCCTCCTCATTGCCATTGACAAAGTGGTACCTGATGCTGGCCATATGTTATTTTTATTTGGGTATTCCCTTGTGCCCGCTTCCTCCAATACCTCTCCTCTCCGCACAATGCCAACGCGTCTGCGAATTGTAGAATAGGCGACGCCAGGCAGGGGACAATGGCGACGTGTGGGCACAATGCCAACGCGTCTGCGAATTGTAGAATAGGCGACGCCAGGCAGGGGACAATGGCAACATGTGGGCACAATGCCAACGCGTCTGTGAATTGTAGAATAGGCGACGCCAGGCAGGGGACAATGGTGACGCGTGAGGAGAGGAGAGGTATTGGAGGAAGCGGGCAGCAAATACAAGCCTGCCACCCGCTTCCTCCGATGTCTCTCTTGTCCCCAGCCTTTTCTTATGCTGCAGGCTTCACAGCCACCCGCAGCAATGGCACTTTTATGAATGAAGGGAAGCGCTGCAGTCAGAGTGCAGCCTGCTTCCTCAATTATATTTTAACCCTTTGAGTGCCAGTGTGGAATGCAGCGCACGCCTTTGCAATGCGTTGCTTACCACTCTGGCACTCAAAGGGTTAATAATGTCCTACTTACTGTGTCCCATTGTTATTTGTGTTTTTGCTTCACTCTGCATTGGAAGGAGAGTGGAGCAAAAATAATGATAGCAATGGGACACAGGAGGTGGGCATTACAAATGAATGGATCTAAGTCAATCTACGTTTCATGATAGTATTTAAATTATACAATGTATGAAACACACCCACTCACACACATACAGGCATACCTTGCCTATTAACCCTTTGGGAACCAGAGGGCTGGGAGACATGCTATGCAATGCTTTCCTACCTCTCTGGTAATCAAAGGGTTGATTGTGGAGTAAAAGACAGATTTGTCCACTACATGGAAGTCCATGAGGTGGATGTGGATGGGGTTAGTATGTCCCATATATGCAATATATGTGACATATTAAGGGGGGTGTGGAAGGGGGCATTGTGTAGTGCTTGGTGTACTAGTTTTCTTTATTGTAACCCTTTGAATGCCACAGGGGTGAGCAGTACACATCCCTATGGCATTCAAAGCTGTCTATGGTGCTGAACGCCATCTCTGTGTTCCCCTAGTAGCTGGGTAGGGAAAAGCACAGAGAATGCTGTTCAGAACTGGAGACGTGGGTTTTTTTACACTGCTGGGAGGATCCAAGGACTTAAGCACCTATAGCACAGTCAGTGTCAAAATCTTCTGTACTATTTTATTTTATTTATTTCATAATGGAGCCAAATAGGAGAAAGCAAAGGTATTTGTTTTCATTACTATTGCAGACTGTAGAGACTGAGAATAGACATTGTTGATTCTAAACCTAACCATGCTGAGTCTGATTTAGGTCTGCATCATTTAGAGTTGATCATTTTATCAAGGGTTTTACATACAAATACCTCCACAGAGTTCAAAGGAAATCTGGCTTAGATTATATTGCAGTTGAGAAGTGTTATCACTGCTTTTATCTATCAGCGTCCCATTGAAGTCTATGGAGAAATTTGTAGATAAAACCATTGGGGATTAATAAAAATCCTCAAATTCACATTGATTTAAACTGAATTTTTAACCCCTTGAATGATAGAAAGCTATCTAGCATTCAAGGGGTAAAGCCCCTTTTAAATCAATGAAAATGTTTTAATATTCTCTATGTTGTAGTTAAATTTCCCCAGTTCTTCTTATTAAATCAACCTGCTTGATTCCAGTACATGGCTCCAGCCGATTACCACATGAGTTCAATACAATCATCTGTTACTGGTAACGTTTTTCTATTAGATCCAAAGGCCTGCAGATTTTATTCTGCTACCAAGCTATTATGGGCATACCACATATTTCCAGAGATAATTAAATTAGTTTTTGTACTTAAAGTCAGCAGTAGAGGAATTTTAGTCAACTGCTTTTCCATATCAAATGGCACTAGATGGGGCTGCCCTCTTTCCCCAGTTATTTTTAAACTAATTTTAGAAACCATATTACACATCATCAGGACTTCTACTCAGACCACAGGAATTAAAATAGGTCCTTCCGAACTGAAGCTGGCATCCTATGCCAATGACGTACTTGAAGTCTCCTGATGTCTCCTAGCCATTACTAACATCTATTCTCAACAATCAATCTAAGATTATCTTCTCCAAGTCTGAGATATTCAACCTCAATATGCCTCCACACATTGCCATGACACTTCAGGAAACATTAATCTTCCCATTGAATGAGATCAAAATTAAATAGTTGGGAATATATCTTCTGCTGGACCCTGGGAAAATCTCTCTTGGTTTCCTGCCTTAAGTTACCTCCATCCAATGGGACATCCTTTTGGCATCAACTATTCACATCCTGGTTTGGTAGAACCAATCTAGTAAAATTGATAATGTTACCAAAGGTCCATTATCTGCTACAAACCATACCCACCTTTGTCCCTATATACTTTAGAAAAAAATCACTAAAATAATTAATGACTTCATCTGGCATCATAAGAAGCCATGCATACACTTTGTTTATCTCATTTGTTGTCATTCAGATGGTGGCATAGGTTTTCCAATATTTTATAAATACTGTTTAGCTTCTAACCTGGCTACACTGCTTGAGTTGACCCATCAAGCTACATCTCAGGACTGGGTGCAATGAACCCTAATAGGAGTATTTTAGTCTTACCTGTTAAATCCTTTTCTCTTAGTCCATTTATGTTACTGGTAACTTTAGGTAGATGGCCATCCCTTTAAGTAGGCAGGAACAATCCTTGAAGAGAATGCTGGCCGATGCCAGCACATCACACGGTAGTGTTTAGAGAGAGTGTGCACAGACAACCAAGTAGCCACCTTGCACAACTGATCAGCTGAGGCCTGATTCCTGCATGCCCAAGATGCCCCAATAGATCTGGTGGAATGAGCCGTGCCGAGAAATGGAACAGGCTTCTTCCTCAATTCGTAAGCCTTATGAATAGTAGACTTAATCCAAAACGCCATGGTCACCTTGGATGCCAGTCTCCCTGCCCTGTGACCCTCAGGAACGACAAAAAGTGCAGACAAACAAAATGAACAGTCTCTGAAGTCACTAAGTTGAGCAGTTGCAGAGATATGTCCCAAACTGTTAAGTCCCATAGAGGTGAATAGTGAATGGCGTCTATGCTGTAAAGCGCGCCATAAAGGCGCAGAACTCAAACCAAAAGTTCAAAAAGTGTATGAACAGTGCAAAACACAGTATAAAACACCAAAATTAATGAATAAACACTGAACCCAGTAGGGAAAGTGCAATAAACTCATCAAGAGTACCCAAACCAGCAAATAAAGGGTAAATTTACCACAGAAACCCATTTGCTCCAAACCCCAGCAGACATACAGATAAACCCAATGAGTGCAGGAGTATGCAGTAGGAACTCCAAAGGAGACCCCTGTGCAGATGGGAAGCATGGGACATGTGGACCTCAGCACTCAAAGGGTTGCTCACCTTTTTAGCAGGTCTTCTGATTACCATTTTCTAAAGAAGAAGCCTCATTGGGCAACTTCAAGGGAAAAAACATGCTACACAAGCTTTTCCCCTTCAGGGCTGAGAGGTCCAACACAGCACCTGGAGACTGAGCTATCCACTTGGGAATATCAGTATTGGTAAGCCGCCTAATGGTTGGTATTCCATATCTAACAGAAAACAAAACATAAGCTGAAACTATAGCTGAACTGTTCTCATTCCTTGCTTCATCAAGGAACAAATCTTACTGGTTGGGGATTGGCTGGTGACCAGCTAAGGAGAGGAGGTAGGCTCCACCCAGAATTCTTTTCAAGAATCATTCCTGCCTACTTAAAGGGGCGGTCGCCTACCCAAAGTTACCAGTAACCTAGATTGGATGACAGAGAAATATACTTAAAACAGATTATTTGGTCTTCCTCTGCACTGTTACAGCAAGAAACATGCTTGCATATTATCCTTAGACATTTACTACATACTTTGGCTGTTTGTAATAAGACTGACAAACTGTCAACACAACTGTCCCCTTCGATCTCAGTGATAGAAGACTCTTTTCTCTTGCATGGTCCACAGCAACAACATTTCTTGTTATGGACAAACGATAACTTAATAAAATTAGACAAATTAATCCCATACTCCTCCATGACCACCTTTCCAGATTTACAGCGGACAAAGGCTTTCCTATAGGTAATACTGGTCTTTCTGAAAGATTCGTCATTTTATACATTCCTTGTTGGCTACGGGTTACAACTCATGCATAGACAATTATCTCCATTCAAGACTATTATAGAACAAGGAGTCATTGAAATGACTCTTTACTTATTTTTCTCCCAGTATTTATTCTCTGCACTTTTGCTAAGGCATGGGAAAAGGATCCTGGACTCCAACTTATAAAGAAACCGTTGCACTCTTCTTTATCTCTCTCTGTGAGTTTAACTATAAAGTAATTAATTGCTGGTATATCATTTCTTTTCAGATTTCAAGGGCTCTTCCACAATGATCCAATTCCTGTTGGCAGTGCGATAGAGATGTGGGGTCCTACCTCCATGTATGGGGGTCTTGTCCTGACCACTCATTTTTGGATATAAATATACAGTCATGGAGAACCTGGTGTCAGTGGAAGTAGAATTTTCTCCCAAAGGTTAACTCCTTCGGGGTATTGCTAAAAAATGGTTTATAGATATCCCTCTAGCCAAAAGCATGCAACTCTTTGGAGATCAACCCCCTCCTTACCAGATTGGAATGTTAAATTAAGAGAGGTTTTCTCAATTGAAAAATATATGATTTTTCCACTAATATTGTTAAGTCGTTTTTGAGAGACTGGAATGTTTGGTGGAGTGATTCCTCATTCGATTGAGATCTTAAGAACTAGGAATTCTAGGCTGGACTTGGATGAGTTGAAATCTGAGACTCTGACACACATGGAGTGGTTGGAAGATTGGTTGATTGATGGGTCTCCTCTACATAATCACACTATGTAACACATGCTCCTTCTTCCCTTCTCTTTGTACTCTACTTTTTCTCTTAGGGGTATGCTCTTTTATTCCTCCTATAATTCTGTAGATATATGATCCTTGCTCAGGTTCTAAGTAAATGTATTGGCCAGTGCCCATTCTCTTTTCAACCCTTTTCCTTTTCTTAACCTGAGAATGAAGGAAGAGGGGACTGTTGTATATTCTGTAAATAGATATATTGTACTAGTATCAATAAAAACAAAACAATTATATGTTCAGTTTTCATTGTTTTTTTCTAGTATTCATTACATTTGTTGGCTGCAAATTTTATTAGACTCAATTCTTTTCTCCCATAAAAAACTGCATGAAAGACCCTTTGTAATAGAGTCAGAATTCAAGCTCATAGGCAGTAGTAAATTATTGCTAACTGGCAGTCTTGTATGCAGGTCTGTGTCAGTCTTAATACTGTTCTTCTTTACTGACATGTTTAGGAAACTGACAGTGGTTTTATAAGATAAGGTACATTTTAATATGGGGTGCATGGTGTTAATGTGAATACTCATTTATTTTAGGCCACTTTCTGAAAAGTGCCAGGTAAAGCAGATGTCATCCACAAACTGAATATATATATATATATATATATATATATATATATATATATATATATATTTAAATCAGATTTAAATACTTTATTTCAAAGAAAACTTTTTGTTCAATAAAAGAATTAAATTAGCATACGCAGGGGCTACATTTGAACCAATCGAAGTCCCCCCTGAGTTTGGTCTCAAGTCTGAAAATGCATGGTCTCAAGTCTGAAATTATATTTAGCAAGCACAAAGTTCAGGAGGTCCACAAAAAAGATTACTATCTGTGTATCATAACCATATTGGTGGGAGCTTTCTTGTATTCAATCCCTTCATTATGGAGTATAGATGTGTAGAAAGACTGAGGGCTCGATTTAAAGCCAACCGTTAAACCAGCCGCTAAGTGAAAAAGGCACATCGCTCGCAAATAATACAGGAGTTACGGCAGATTCAATAGCTACTCTACAAGAATAGCTATCGAGCGTAGGCACACAAAAAACACGTAACACAAAACCCGTTGTCGCTCATGTTAATGCACAACGGGCGGACAAATCACACGATAACTGAGCTCCAAACAACATGTAACATAACGGCTGCCATTGTCAAGCAACCATGATTGATGCCAAAACAAATTCAAACACACATCCAATCCCAAAGCCCCAATGTATCAAATAACTTCAAATACACCTATATATACCCAAAAATAACCGCCACACACTGTCTGTTATCGAGTTCTTCAGAGCCAGATATCAGGACCCAGGAGCGGAGGATAGTCATTAGAGAGAGGGAGACAGGAGCGTTCATTGGAGGTAGAGGAGGTTTGGAGTTTGGAGAGAGGAGAGCATTGCACAGAATACGACACATAGCACACCTTTGCACATATTACATACACACATACAAACACATACACATACATACACATAGTCCTTTTATTTTATAACACCTTACACATTTTACTTTTTATTTTGACAGTGTGAATCTGGGAGTGAAAGTGTGTGACAGAGAGTGACTGGATCGAGTGTGTCTGTGAGGGCCTGTGGGAGTGCCTGGGTGTGACTGGGTGAGTGATGGCAAGGAGAGGAGGACAGGAGAGAGGGATGGGGAGAGTAGTGGAGGAGGAAGAAGCTCAGGAGGGGATCCCTCAGCAGAGCAGGGGTGGGAGAGGGAGATCCGCAGGGCGGAGGGGGACCAGGCCCACAAGAGCAGGAACACGCAGGACAGGGACAGAACCTGCAGTGGGACGAGGGGTAGTTCCTGGGGAGCACCCCACACAGGCAGGGTCAGACCAGGCAGGGCACTCCGGCTCTGAATCCTCCCATGCCGGAGCTGATGAGGGCAGGATCAGGGATCCCAGATATAGTGAGGAAGAGAACACGGCTCTTGTGGAAGCTGTCCTGGAGAGGCAGAGTGTTCTCCACCCGACGGCAAAGGTCCCTGGCCTGGCAGCGCGGAGGAAGGCAGCCTGGAATCAGATCTGCAGCCGGGTGAACGCGGTGGCAACATGCAGACGGGACGTGGAGTCTGTGAAGAAGAGATGGGGCGACTGCCGGAGGGTGGTCAAGAACAAGATGTCTGACATGGCCAAGCAAGCCCGAGGCACCGGAGGTGGCCCATCTGTGCCCATCACATTCTGCGGCTGGGAGGAGATGGTGCGGCAGAACATGTCCCCGACCATGATAGAGGGGGTCGTGGGATGAACTGACACTGGGGATGAGAGGAGCCTCCACACTACCGGTAAGTGCAACACTACAGAACAACACACTACAGCAACCAACACCAGCTGCACACACACTCACACCTCAACACATGGCCATCACTCAGCCATACAACTGCACCAACACAGCACCATGAGGGTTAAAAAAAGGACACAACACCTGGACAAATGGCAACGTCCAACTCCTGTCGCTGTGCTCATTACACACAATACACAAACCTTCATTTTCAAATTGTCGACTGTCATAGATCATCACTGTTCACACACAATGTCACCCATGTCCCCACCCCCACCCTAACCCCTTGAGTGCTAGAGGGATCATCAATGCATCGATCAACAATGCATTGGCAACCCCTCTGGGACTCAAGGGGTTAACCTGACAACAAACAAGTCAATAGGACAACGATCACATGCCACACAGGGGACATTCACTAAGCGGTGACAAACAGATGGTGGACACAAAGTAACCCTCACACACCCTCACTTCACCAGTACCAGTGTTAGTCCATGGAGAATATGCCAAAACAAGAATCAAGTTCATAGGGTCCCACTGTACAGACTCCATGGAAAACACTGGAAATGGGGAAAGGAGATCACTGGAGAAGTCACCATCATGTTCATTTCATCAGTTCAACATCACCGCTTACTGAATCACAAAAGGGGGCATCAGATCACACATCACAGTGTCACACAGAATAAATGCTCGTAGGTGCAACACACAGGCCGAAAACTATTTTACAGAATTCAAGCTGGAAAAAGTAGGCATTGGTGTTGTGGCTGCAATCATTTACTCTGACTTGAAATGACATATCCCATATCTGATTCCCACATGGATCCACAGGGGTGCTGATGCCATGGATCAATGGTACACCAGCATCGCTATGCAGGATACATATGGGAAACAAATAGCAAACATTGTACCTTGGTCACCAACAGGCCATGACTGATGGATATCTAGGACTGAGTACGGTTGCCTCACACAGAAGGATGGATGGGCTCATACACAGACAAAAAAACAGGCCTCAATCAAAGATATCCCTCACTACTGGCTGGATTGTTGCCCTTAGGATTCAAATGTTACTAAATATGTTCCAACATGATGTGAACACAGAGATCACTTCACTGGATGTGATTGCCTTACTGGCCAGATATGTGCACCCATCACATATCAACCTACATTGCTACCATCCAAATACACATACATAGTATATCACACCCTACGTAGATGGGATATACGAGGTATGTTCATATCCATCATATCAATACAATGTCTTGTTGGATGGGTGCACATATATAGCCAGTAAGGCAATCACACCTAATGAAATGCTCTCTGGCATCACATCTTGGAAGGATATTACTCCATCCATATGAAGGGTACATATCCACATACATATATCACCATTTCTACTTGTGTGTCACTGTAATGGGATAGCAATGGGTAATGTCATCATGATGTCATATCATTGCCATCGTTAACAGATGTGTCTTGATCTAAGTCCCATCCCTCCAACACTCATGGTTATACAGATATTGCTCCATGTGACAGGTGAAGATATCCATCATTTGACCACACGGAGGCTCTTCAGCAGAGCCAAAGTCACAACATATAGAGAGAAATACCTCTTTGGAATGGTCCACAGAGTGTGCTTGTAAATCATGCACACCCTGTACACCATTCCAATTAAGTATTGTTCTCTAAATGGGTTGATTTTGTCTCTGCTGAAAATCCCTCGTGTAGACAAATGACTGAAATCTACATCCGTCACATAGAGCATTATCTGAACAACCATGAGGGTAGGAGGGATAGGACTAACAGAGAACAACATCTGTTCCCACAATGTCTACAATCTGACATCAAGGTGGACTTAACCTTTGCCACCACCCTGGAGGGATAGCCATCCCTACAAGTTGTGAAGACAAATATATGTTGTTGGATCCCCCCCCCCCGAGTTAAACAATGGTATTCGTACTGCTGAAAGGTGTGTTGATGCAAAAGGTATCACAGCTCAGACATGGATATGTCAGGGGCAATATCCCAGTGGCCTGATATTGTACAGTGGTGCTGTTACTACACAATCATATGGACAGCTCTGGTACAGGGACCAGATATCTACATGGGAGGGTGTAGCAACAGCCCCACTGTACTATTTCTGGACACTGTGATATTGCACCTCAAAATGAAACCTTCACCCGTAATAACTCAAACAACACCTTTCAGCAGTGGGAGTACCCTTGTTTACCCAGGGGGATTAACACAAACACATATATTTTTCTTCCCCACATATCAAAGTAGAATTGTCTCCACAAACATATGGCTAAGGTCACTAATCACAACATCTTCTTCCTCCACACAGCTTACGGCCGTCAAGCCCAGCGGGAGACAGTGGAGGAGGCTATGTCACCCCCCAGTGAGGAGGACACAGAGGAGGGGACCAGCCGGTGGTCACCTTACCCACCATCACCATCCCCTCCAACACAGGCTGCATCACCACCTACTGCACCACCCCAGGCTGCACCACCCCTTCCAGCTGCACCACCACAGGCTGCACCACCCTTTCCAGCTGCACCACCACAGGCTGCACCACCCCTTCCAGCTGCACCACCACAGGCTGCACCACCCTTTCCAGCTGCACCACCACAGGCTGCACCACCCTTTCCAGCTGCACCACCACAGGCTGCACCACCCTTTCCAGCTGCACCACCACAGGCTGCACCACCCTTTCCAGCTGCACCTCCCCAGTACAGTGGCTGGATGCCACAGGAGGAGAGGTGGACACATCCATCCACCTCCACCAGCTACTACCCTCCATCAGCAGCACCACCACCGCCAGGGAGGCAATGGCTGCCAGGGACAGTGGCCAACACCCAATATGGGCCATATGCCTCCCAGATCAACCCACCCTCCTGGATGGCTCCACAGCATGCCCCAAGGTATGATCCAAGGTGGGGTCCCACCACCTATCAGTGGCCACCATATGACCCTTGGCCACTGGACTACACACACCTGGGCCTGATTGGTGAGCCCCAGCGCCCCCTACCCAGGGACATATTCACACCTCCACCAGCACACACATCTCTGGGCAGCTCTGCATCACTTGATGTGGTGGGCATATGCCCATCATCTGCACCAGCCACTCCAACAGCAGCCACAGCACCCTCAGCAGCAGCAGAGGATACAGCACCTCCAGCAGCAGAGGAAACAGCACCTCCAGCAGCAGAGGAAATAGCACCTCCAGCAGCAGAGGAAACAGCACCTCCAACAGAGGAGGAAACAGCACCCTCAGCAGCAGAGGAAGAAACAGCACCCTCAGCAGCAGAGGAAGAAACAGCACCCTCAGCAGCAGAGGAAGAAACAGCAGCACCAGGGACACCGGGCACATCCACCTCCAGCACCGCACGCCTCACAGGGATGGAGGCGGAGTGTATGGCCCTTCAGAGGAGACTACTCCGGTCGAGCAGGAGTACTGACAGCAATATCACCAGGAGCAGGAGGCAATCCAGGAGGAACATTGTCCAATTGGAGAGCAGGATCCAAGGTTTGGAGTCGGAGGTGTCCAGGGGGAATACACTACTCCAGCAGCTCAGGACTGGTGTGATGGACATGTTAACACAGGTCCTTGTGGAGCTGAGGGAGATAAACCGCAGGGAGAACCTGAGGATGGAGAGGGAGAACTTGCGTTCCACTGAGGGGTCTACTGCAACCACCACCCCCTCTAGTGTTACCCCTGAAGCAACACCTAGGGGGCAGAGGGTTACCAGGAGATCCACAAGGGCATCCACCTCTGGCACCCAGGCTAAGGCCCCCCACCCAAAGAAGAAAAAATGAAAGGCCCAACCTGTTAAGTTTCCCCTCAATAAAGAAAACATTTTTTTTTAAATTCCAGTCTGATCTGTTGTGTCTTCAGTTATGGATTGGGTGGCAGGGTTGTCTCCAATGCATTGCCATACAATGCAGTGAACACAACCTCTGCCTATGTGAAATGTTAGTGGGATGCTACAACATGGGTTCACACACACACCGTTGTACAAATTCAACTTGTAATACATCCCTGGAGCCATATTACACCACTGTGTTATATGGCGGTGTTGTGTGTTGAATTTGAACAACAAAACATACCCCTTAGCACAACAAATTGTACAACACTGAACATTTGTCTACATCATATGCTGTGTTTAACCCTTTGAGTGCCAGAGTGGTAGACAACGCATTGTCAAGAAATGCGTTGGGGACCACTCTTGCACTCAGTGGGTTAATGGGATAACCAGACAAACAGCTCTGTGATTTAGCAGGGACATTATAAGCAGGATAGATAAATGGGACATGTATCCATGTTGTCTTGGATTCACACACTCATTATGCAACTGACTTACTGGAGAAGCCAATGTTTTTAACCTAGGATTTCAACGTGTAGCACACACATTGATATCCTGGGCTGAGCATTGGGGTCTCCTGTAAGTTGAGTTGCTGTTTCCCTAAGGGTGTAACAGACTTCACCAGTGATAACACATGTCCACTTAGTCTGGTTGTTCGTTAGCCCATGTACTGAGATATGTCAAAGTGGAGCAAAATCTCCGAACATGGATTATACTGAGCAATACAGATACTGTGGACAGGTATTCACTGTGGAAGTATGTCCCCTGTATCACCTCTTCATCACTCCCACAACACATTGGTGCATCACTGCCACCATCATCTGTTTGCATGGATACATCACAGAGTCCAGTCACTGGCAAACAAGTGGTGGACTCCTGTGATGTGGGTGTTGCCTTTCCATGTATGGGGCATACTCTACCCTGGGTGTGGTAACACATTGACATATGTGTTCTCAAATATATCCTCCTACAGACACAGATAGAATGGTGATGGTTCATCTTTATTGTGTCTCAAAGTACATTAGAATGTACATGTGTTTTATGTGTGTATTGCCTATATGCATTGAACACCTGTATGAGAACACTAAATGTACTTTGAAACTAAATTGTAATACTTCAGTAACACTGCTGCCCTGCTCATGTGTTGTCCATGAGGTTTGACAACTCTGTAGCTGAGCATCCTGACTGTACAGGTTAAAACACTCAAGAATTAGTGTTTTCTGTGTCTCTATGAGAATGTTCCAGTAGAGGTTTGTGTGAACCTCAGGTCAAACTTTGCATCACCAACAACATCACCATAAACAGCAAGGGGTGATCTTCATGAAGGTGTTGTCAAGACATCAATCCAGTCACATGGAAGATCTTCAGTTCAAGGATGGATCATGTTACGGATGCCTGCGGGACAAGAGGACAGGATTTGGAGCAGTAGACCTGAACTGATCATCAAGCAACAACAATTTAGTCTTTTTCATCCCCTCAGTTTTCACAGTTACAGGTGAGTGCACAAACCATTGCTTGACAATGTGTTGTGTACTCACCTGTAACCAATTCTGTGGGGAACTAAGGACATGTGCATCAGTCCTAGGGATATGTGCCCCTGACATGTATACACACATTAACAAGTGTTCTGAGAGCTCCATGGAAGTAATGACATTGTGCTGCCACTGTGAAAGTGACAGTGGCAGCCCAATGTCATTTGTTCCATGGAACTGTTAGGACACATTTGTTGATGTGTGTATTCATGTCAGGGGCACATACGTCTGCACACTCACAGGTCTGCATGGAGTCCGTGGTAATCTGATCTACGTCTCATGACCTCTACATTGTGTGCCCATACCACTGTACATCCACCCCTGTGCTGCTCTTCTCAGCTGTAGCACAGTACAGGTCCCATATTGAGTCTGATGTCCCTTCTCATGCAAATCATTAGATAATACTCTTTCACTACTGGGCTAGCATGGTTGTTCAGGCTCTAATCATGACATATCCAGTTAGTTGCTGTCAATCAAGCCGTGTAAGGTGATGAACATGGGTAATATGTTGTACCTTGTTTATCCTGGGGGTGTGCGTGATATCCTTGGGGTCTGTATGTCAACGTGGAGAGTGGAATGGAGGATGGTTGTTGAGTCCACACACACAATTTTCCACGTCCACTGCCAGTGCAGTGCTGTGTCACTGTTCCTGTGGGGTGAGACAGAACAAAATGTGCAGTGTGGTTAGTGTCACAGGACTGCTGGGGGACTTGCATGGATTGTTTGCATGCCTGTGTTATACTCACAGGTGAAGTATTCCGTGATGAGCCTGTCTCTGATCTGTGCCCCTCTCATGGTCTCCTCCACATGCCCGATGTCCATGGCCACTTCCTGTATGGGGGGGTCCGGGATGTGCTCCAGCAGCCTGGTGTCCACTGCGATATTGTGCAGTATTGCGCACGCCACAATGATGTCACACACCTTAGCCGGTGCATACTGCAGTGCTCCCCCAGAGTGGTCCAGACATCGGAATCTTGACTTGAGGAGCCCAAATGTCCGCTCAATAGCATTCCTGGTTCTGGCATGAGCCTGGTTGTAGCTTTCCTGGGCATGTGTTTGGGGATTGGCCAGAGGGGTCAGTAGCCAGGACTTGCATCCATAGCCAGCATCACCTGTGTAATGTGAGTGACATGGTGAAACAGGGAGCACATGTTGTGTGAATGATGTTTTGTGTGGTGGACGTAGTAGGTGTGGGTCAGGTGCATGCTGAGCTGAGTGGTGTGTACGCCTGTGTATGTGGTGTGATTTTGTTTTGTGAACTCACCCAGTAGCCATCCCCCTGTAAAGGTTCCATTCTCAAAATCTCTGTGGACTGAGGAGTTTTGTAGAATGTATGCATCATGTGTGCTGCCAGGATATTTTGCACAGACATTCATGATCCTCATGTTGCTGTCACACACCATCTGCACGTTGATGGAGTGGAAGTTCTTCCTGTTGATGAATATCTGTGCGTCACGTGCTGGGGCCTTAATCCGGACATGGGTGCAATCTATAGCACCCATGACCCTGGGCATGCCTCCCTTTGCGTAAAAGGCCTGCTTGACGTGTATCCAGTCCATGTCGGTGGTGGGAAAATGTATATGGGTACTGGCCTTGCTTTTGAGGGCTGGCAGGACCTGGGCCAGCACTCTGGAGAATGTGGCCTGTGACATGCCAGATGCGTAACCCTCAGTGGACTGGAAGGCCCCGCTTGCCATGAAGTGTATGGCACAGAGTAGTTTCTGCAGGCCAGTTAGGGCATGGTTGTGGATGTAGATGGGATCCACCTGCTCCTTGATGACCTCATACAAGGCAATGATGCTGTCAGGCCTCAACCTGTAGCGATCAATGACCTCGTCATCAGCCATTCCAAAGAGTGTGACCCTTGGGCGGTATACCCTGGGCCTTGGTGGTCGTCTATACATCCTGTGCCCTCCAGGTGGGGATGGACTCCTGTGTGGCTGGTGAGCCAGAGCCTCCTCACTTGCAACAGGTGAAGGCTGTTGATGAGGCGTGCTTGGGGTTTGCTGATGTTCCCTAGCTCTCTCCCTTGCACGCCTTCTACGCAGTCTTCGCAACAATATGTAACCCAACATACTGTTTGCTCTCTCTATCTGTCTCTATCTATCTGTATCTATCTGTCTCTCTCTCTCTCTCTCTCTCTCTCTCCCTCCCTCCCTGAGTAGAAAACAAGCCACAAGTGAGTGTGCTGAGTTGTCCCTTTAAGTACTTGCTAGGGCGTTGTGTAGGTGTGGTGATGAGGTGAGTGCTGACCAATGGTGAGTTGTTTGTGTCCAGGTAAGTGTTTGCAGGTGTGTGTGTGTTATAAGATGTGGTGTGTTGTGCTTGTTCTGTGTGTGCCATTTGCGGGCGTGCAGTTGTGGGGTGCAGGTCGCGTGTTGATGTTTCCCAGGTGAGCTTGTATTTGCAGGGTCCGCTTTGTGTGATGACCCCCATTGTTCCGTGCCATGTTGTGTTGTTGTTTTTTTGTGTGTCATTGTTCCTGTGGTGTTGGTTGTTGTTTTGTGTGTAGTGATTTGTGTTGTGTGTGCATGTTTTTGTGTTGTTTTGGCATTGCACGGGTTAATTTTCCCATTTACATGGTTGTGCGGTAAGCCTTTTGTGTGTTTTCCTCTGTAACGGGTGTTTAGTTTTGGCCGTTAAGTGTCTAACGTGTGTGAGAAGTGGGTCTTAACTTTTAGCCGTTAGGTGTGTCTTTTTTTCAGCCGTTATCAGTACCGCAAGCCTTTGAATAGCTCTGGGGTATGTTGTTCCATGCGTCTGAATGCACGTAAGTGTATCGGCCGTAGGAATTGTGCAACTGCCGTTAGCTGTTGTTTAGACGGATATTTGAATTGCAACATGACACTTAACGCACCCGTTAGTGATTTTTTTGGTTAACGGCTGCCTTTAAATCGAGCCCTGAATGTCATGGGTGCATAGGAAGATACAGTGGGGCAAAAAAGTATTTAGTCAGCCACCAATTGTGCAAGTTCTCCCACTTAAAAAGATGAGAGGCCTGTAATTTTCATCATAGGTACACTTCAACTATGAGAGACAGAATGGGGGGAAAGAATACAGGAAATCACATTGTCTGATTTTTAAAGAATTTATTTGCAAATTATGGTGGAAAATAAGTATTTGGTCAATAACAAAAGTTCATATCAATACTTTGTTATATACCCTTTGTTGGCAATGACAGAGGTCAAATGTTTTCAGTAAGTCTTCACAAGGTTTTCACACACTGTTGCTGGTATTTTGGACCATTCCTCCATGCAGATCTCCTCTAGAGCAGTGATGTTTTGGGGCTGTTGCTGGGCAACACGGACTTTCAACTCCCTCCAAAGGTTTTCTATGGGGTTGAGACCTGGAGACTGACTAGGCCACTCCAGGACCTTGAAATGCTTCTTACGAAGCCACTCCTTCGTTGCCCGGGCGGTGTGTTTGGGATCATTGTCATGCTGAAAGACCCGGCCACGTTTCATCTTCAATGCCCTTGCTGATGGAAGGAGGTTTTCACTCAAAATCTCATGATACATGGCCCCATTCATTCTTTCCTTTACACGGATCAGTCGTCCTGGTCCCTTTGCAGAAAAACAGCCCCAAAGCATGATGTTTCCACACCCATGCTTCACCGTAAGTATGGTGTTCTTTGGATGCAACTCAGCATTCTTTCTCCTCCAAACTACGAGTTGAGTTTTTACCAAAAAGTTCTACTTTGGTTTCATCTGACCATACGACATTTGCCCAGTCCTCTTCTGGATCATCCAAATGCTCTCTAGCAAACTTCAGACAGGCCCGGACATGTACTGGCTTAAGCAGGGGGACACGTCTGGCACTGCATGATTTGAGTCCCTGGCAGCCTAGTGTGTTACTGATGGTAGCCTTTGTTACTTTGGTCCCAGCTCTCTGCAGGTCATTCACTAGGTCCCCCCGTGTGGTTCTGGGATTTTTGCTCACCGTTCTTGTGATCATTTTGACACCACGGGGTGAGATCTTGCGTGGAGCCCCAGATCGAGGGAGATTATCAGTGGTCATGTATGTCTTCCATTTTCGAATATTTGCTCCCACAGTTGATTTCTTCACGCCAAGCTGCTTGCCTATTGCAGATTCAGTCTTACCAGCCTGGTGCAGGTCTACAATTTTGTTTCTGGTGCCCTTCGACAGCTCTTTGGTCTTGGCCATAGTGGAGTTTGGAGTGTGACTGTTTGAGGTTGTGGACAGGTGTCTTTTATACTGATAACAAGTTCAAACAGGTGCCATTAATACAGGTAACGAGTGGAGGACAGAGGAGACTCTTAAAGAAGAAGTTACAGGTCTGTGAGAGCCAGAAATCTTGCATGTTTGTAGGTGACCAAATACTTATTTTACTGAGGAATTTACCAATGAATTAATTAGAAATCCTACAATGTAATTTCCTGTATTCTTTCCCCCCATTCTGTCTCTCATAGTTGAAGTGTACCTATGATGAAAATTACAGGCCTCTCTCATCTTTTTAAGTGGGAGAACTTGCACAATTGGTGGCTGACTAAATACTTTTTTTGCCCCACTGTACATGTATTACGGTAGTTCCTCAAAGGTTTGTAGTCATCTAAGGAAGTCTGTTGTGTCTTGCAAGCACACTCTAATATCAGTTAAAATCAGCTGAAACACAAAATCAAGGTAGATGATTAGAGGTTTAACATAAAGCTTGTTCCTGCTACTATGGGTACCCTGGTGGCACCATCATTTGTGTCACAGGCTTCAGCATCTATAAGTGTATAAATGTGGTATGCAAACTTTTACTTCTACTGTACAGTAGCCTTTTGAAATGTGATTACCTGTATTGCTGCTTAGTCAAAAATAGTGAGTATGATTGGGTGGGGTTTGGACTTGAAAAGTGGTGACACTGATGATGATGGCGATGATGGCTGAGATGATGAATGTGTATTTCTAGGCATGTTTACTTGTCCAGAGTAAGATTTTCCAGTGGATCTCGCAAATAGTTTATAATTAGACATAGTACTCCTTTTCAGTGGTGGAAGACTGAGCCTTTTCCTTTCAGCTGTCTTGGCCATATGAAGGAGGAAGATAGGGGAACATAGTCTAACTCTACATTATAATCAGTCAATAGCAGTATCAGCATCATCATCTGCTTTCTCCTAATACTTTCATATTCTTCTTGATTTTTGAAGTGTGAAAAAGCTTCTTTTCATTTGTTTTATAGGTATCTATTATCAAAATTTCAGAAGCAGTTTTCTCTTTCTCTTCTAACTTGACTGCAGTGTTAATTTTTACTGTACAGTACAGGATGAGGATAGACCTATTAGCTTCAGAATCAACAACTTCAATATTATTCATCATGAATTAGCAAACTATCCGTTTAGATTACCAGTATCGACCCCTTGCTGTGAACTTAATGGTTGTTTCTGCACCAATTATTACTATAATTCCCCTCTCTACCCTGTTATATATGGTTCACCTTTGAAATGTTGCATAAAATATAGTGTGGAAGTAGAAGCCACATTAAGTATGTTGTCTTGTTGAAAAGGGCGACATGAGAATCTCACACTGCATCAATGCGTGAGATTCTGATGTCGCCTCCTTAAATGTCACATTCACTGTCTGTGTCAATATTAACACTTTGTGTGCCTCCTGCCTACATGACCTCCATGATTATAAGTCAAGGGTTGATTTTTTTGTGCAGTGTGTCTCCCCATTGGCTCTATCCTCTGTAAGATCCTCAGCTCCATAGCATCAGGCCAATCATCAATAACACCCTCACCATGCTGCTTGATGATAACGACGAAATGGCAGGGGAGATCATGGAGGTAGGGGGCGCACAAAGTGTTCAGAAAAAGCCACGCAGCTATATTTAATTAAACAAGCCATTCTTTTATTTGTCAAGGTGCCAAACATTCAGAGAACAAACATATTGTGTGTTTATTTGGAAAAAAAACTGGGTTTCACCTAGGTAGTTATAAACCAGTAAATTGAATGTATATTGTGGAGGCTACTTGAAGAGTTCTTTCTACAAATTTACTTGTTGTAGTGCGAACTGCACAGGGGTCACTATTCAGAAATCATCAAGTCGAAGTGGGATGTTAGCTTGCAGCAGTGTCATGTCTGGTGTCTGTTCTATGCCCTCCTCCTCTTGTTAGTATCAATACCCTCACACTCTTACTCACATTCCCCGCTTCACATCCATGTCTGCATAGACAGTCCCACACATACTTACAGGTGGTATGTCACGGTAACCCAGGCAAATACTCACACAACACAGTACAAGTATGTTTAACCAGTTTATTGAAGAAAATAATAGCAGCAATAGAAATAATATGAATGATAATAAAAGCGAACACTTCCTCACCCTTGGGGAGACAGGAGTAAGGACAGTGTAGTCCACTACTCAAGCTGACACTGAACTGCAATTGGATAATAGATAACACGGGTACCAAACCAGACTTGGCTCTCACCTGGAATGCCAGGAATAGCAACTGAGAGTACCCGGACAACCTCCTGAGAGAGATGTCAGATGATAGTGCACAGTAACATACAGCAAGGTACCGAACGAAGGCCACACAGCTGGGGGTGCACTAGGAGGCTGCCAAATATGTAATTGCAGTAGCACAATGCAAACCCAGAGTGAGTGAATGAGTGAGTGAGAATGGGCATAGAAGTGTAGCGGTTGCAGACCAAAGGTTTGAGCAGTGACACATGGAAGACATTGTGAATACGAATGCCAGCCGGGAGGTCGAGGGCATACGAAACAGGGTTAATCCTATGCAACACCTGGTAAGGACCCATGAAACAACCCACCTGAAATACTGGAGTCAGCCCCTGCCGACGGTTCGCATGTTTCTTGTAGTGCTGCGAGGACCTCTGAAGGGATCTCTGAACTTGAACCCATGTGGAGCGGAGTTGCCTAAGATACTCGTCTAGAGCCGGAATCTCTTGTGCCTTGAACGAGTCCAGTAGCAGAGCAGGCTGAAAGCCATAATTAATCAGGAATGGAGAGTTCTGCGAAGAAAAACTTATGGCACAATTCCTGGCAAACTCCGCCCACGGTAAAAAATTTGTCCAGTCATTGTGATGGTCCGAAATAAAACATCTTAGGAACTGTTTTAGGCCTTGATTGGCTCTTTCAGCAGCACCATTCGACTGAGGGTGGTAGGCTGAGGAGAATGACAACTGGATACCTATCTGCCCACAGAACGATCTCCAAAACCGTGATACAAATTGGCCTCCTCGATCTGAGACCAGTACCTTGGGTACCCCATATAGCCTGAATACCTCCCTGGCAAATATCTCTGCCAGCTCTTTGTAGGAGGGAAGACCTTTCAATGGTACAAACTGGGCCATCTTGGAGAACCCGTCAACAATCATAAGAATGACCGTGTGCCCTTTAGAGACAGGTTGTTACGGTTATTACGACACTCAGACCCAGGTAAAAAATAAAACACAGTTTTATTGAAGTAATAATAAGGAACAGTGCCCCTGGAGGCCAGAATCGGTAATCACAAGTAAGGCAAGTAATGGATGTAGTACAGGCCCAATATAGTAGGAGCAAGTATCACTCAGCAGAATCAAAAGGTAAAAGGGTTAATGCCCAATACAATAATCAGTCTCTGTTGTGGTGTTTAGCCAACTCCCGGTGCTTATAAACAGTCCCAGTAGTAGTGCAGGAAGCAAGCGCTAGCAGTGCGACTGAACTGGATCACAACCAGATAGCTGTATCGTAATATGCCCAATAGTATAGCAAGGATTGACTGGGGCTGGAGCCAATACCACCACTTGGGTGCAATAACGGAGGAGAGACACTGCCAGAGCCAATGGAACCAGAGTCAGGAGCACCCCTTAGGTGCGGTAATGGAGGAGACACTGCATATGCAAATGGGACCAGAGCCAAGAGCACCCCTTAGGTGCGGTAACGGAGGAGACACTGCACAAGCGAATATACCGTGAGCCAAACGCACTTCCTGGTGGGATATAATGGTGCAACACTGTGGGCAATAGGAGACCAGAGCCAAGGCACCCTTACGGTGCCGAAATGGAGCAACACACTGCAAGAGATAACGGAATGCCCAATAGCACCACTCGGTGCTAACTGCAAGGAAACGAGCACCTAGTTTGAAATACTGCTCTGCTATTGTAAACGGATAGGCTCGGTGATGGAGGCAACAAGCTCATCAAGTGTTAAACGGCTCAGGATCGAAGGTAGCAAGCTTGGCAAGTGTATACAGACAGGCTCGGTAACGGAGGAAACAAGCACAGCAAGTGTTCTCTGATAGACTCGGTAACGGAGGTAACGGCTTGGCAAGTATTCTCTGACAGGCTCGGTAACGGAGGCAACAGACAGGCTCAATAACGGAGGCCACAGTTTAGAAGAGGAGGCGTGATCAGTCAGTGAAACACTGCAAGCACAGTTAAGAATGTCGCCAGGCTAGGGCTCAAAAGTTCGCAGGAACACTGGAAGCAAACACGGAGCAGGAACGTCAGACAGAACCGGGTCAATCATGGAGCAGGAACGTCAGCCAGAGCCGGGTCAATCACGAAGCAGGAACGTCAGCCAGAGCTGGGTCAATCACGGAGCAGGAACATCAGCCAGGACCGGGTCAATCACGGAGCAGGAACATCAGCCAGAACCAGGTCAATCACGGAGCAGGAACAGCAGAGTAGTCAGACGAGCCGAGTCGGTACACAGGAAGCAGGAACACAGCAACAAAGGAGCAGGAACAGGAACACTATGAAAGGGCACCTGACAGGTGCCATAGGCCCAGTATATAAAGGGACACCCTGGGCGGGCCAATCAAGCTCCGCCAATGGAAGAGCACCACAACAGAGAGTGACAAGGAGTCACGGGAACCGTGATACAGGTAACTCCACCATGAAATCGGTGGACAGGTGAGACCAAGGACGTTTCGCCATTAGGAACTGGCTGCAACAGTCCAACCAGCAGGTGTCTGGGAGATTTACTGCAGGTACATGTGGTGCAGGCTGCTACAAAGGCGGAGCAGTCATTATGTGGGCTAGGCCACCAGAAGATCCAAGATATGGACCAAATTAGTTGGTCACGACCAATATGCCCTGCGGCCTTCGAGGAATGATAAGTCTCCAGCAGGCGAGAACGGAGAGATTAGGGAACAAAACACCTGCCACTAGGTTTGTCTGCAGGAGCAGTAGCTTGAGCTGCCAAAATCTCCTCCCCCAAGGGAGAGGTAATGCTGTTGCGAATGGTGGCTAGGATGTGATCGGAAGGAATAATAGGCACCGGAGTGCTGTCTGCATTTTGGGATGCGACAGGATTGGAGCCATAGTGAAGGCAGCTTTCAGATTCTCAAAAGCCTGGATAGCTGTGGGAGTCCAGTTAGTCGCATCTACCCCCTTATATGTCATATCAGTAAGTGGTTTCACCACTGAGGCAAAGTTCTTTATGAATTTCCTGTAATAGTTCATGAACCCTAGAGACCTCTGGCCTTAAGACCTACTGGACGGGGCCATTGCAGAACTGCAGACAATTTAACTGGATCCATGGCCAATCCTGCAGAGGAAATCACGTACCCCAGAAATGTGACCTCAGGCTTGTGGAAATCACACTTCTCCAGCTTACAGAATAATTTGTTCTGTCGTAAGAGTTGCAAGACTTGTGCCACATCTGCCTGATGTGCTTCCAAGTTGGGTGTGTGGATAAGAATGTCATCCAAGTATACTACTAAATACCTCTGCAGTAGAACTCTTAAGACGTCATTGATAAATTCTTGGAATACTGCCGGAACATTACACAATCCAAAAGGCATTACCAGATATTCATAATGTCCACTGCTAGTATTAAATGCAGACTTCCACTCATGACCTTCTTTTATTCACACAAGATTGTAGGCCGCCCTTAGATCAAGTTTGGTGAACACTTTCGAGCCCTTGAGTCGATTGAACAGTTTGGTGATCAATGCCATGGGGTATGCATTTTTTACCATCAGTTTATTTAGACCTCTATAGTCAATACATGGTCTCAGTTCCACATCCCGCAGGTGAGGAGGACTTGCGAATGATCCCTCTGGCCAGGGCATCAGACACATAATCCTCCATAGCACAATTCTCCTCCAGGGAAGGGGATAAACTCGTCCCTTCGAAGTATGGCTCTTGGGATTAAATCAATCGTACATACGTACGGCATGTGTGCCAGCAATGTACTAGCCTCTACCTTGTTAAAGACCTCCTTGAATGATTGGTACACTGCAGGAAACCAGGAAACAAGGTAGAGGTACCTAGTATTCTGGTAGGTTGTTGGAGACACGCCTCAGTACAGTGAGGGGACCATGACATGATGTCGCAGGTCTGCCAGTCTACCTTAGGATTGTGCGCCTGTAGCCAGGGGAACCCTAGGATGATCGCATAATGTGGCGACTTTATGATCTGAAATCGTAGGGTCTCCACATGGAGCGCCCCTACCCTTAGAGATACCGGAACCGTCTCATGGGTGACGTGCGGCGGTTGTACTGGTCTACCATCAATAGCCTCAATGGCCAATGGAGAAGAGCGAAGCTACAAATGAATATTGTGCCGGGCCACAAAGCTAGCATCCATGAAGAATCCAGCAGCTCCCGAATCCATCAAGGCTGGAGCCGTGATAGAGGATGTGGACAAGGATACTACGACAAGAATAGGTTTCCCAGACTGAGAATCAGGGGACTGCGATACTCCACCTAGAGTTTGTCCCTGACACAACCCTAGGTGCGAGCGTTTCCCAGCTAGGTAGGACAGGAGCGTAGCGGGTGCCCTGCCTTCCCGCAGTAAAGACAAAGGCCCTCTCTCTGTCGGAACGCCCCCTCCTCCCCAGAGAGGCACGTAAAGCCCAGTTGCATAGATTCTACCCTGCCAGCCATGGAATCAGGAGGTATGGGAGGCGAGGGAGGACAGGGTGGGGTAGAAAAGCTGGAAGCCAATCGATAAGTATGTTTCTGACCTTGATTCCTAAATGCAGGCCTCTCTCTAAGCCTGGTGTCAATTAAAATTGCAAAGGAAATCAGTTTATTCAGATCTCCCGATAGCTCACGGGCTGCTGCCTCATCTTTGATAGTGTCACACAGACCCTGTGTAAATGCTGCTACTAATGCCTCATTGTTCCAGCCTACTTCTGCAGCCAAAGTGCGAAATTCAATGGCAAAGTCGGCCACTGTGCATGTGCCCTGACGAATGGTCATGAGTCGTTTTGCTGCAGATACTGCTCTGGCTGGAACATCAAACTCTACAATGGGCTTCTTTGTCTCCTACAATGGATTAGCCCAGGCTAGAGCTTTGCCACAAAACCGGGAGATCACCAGCCCGACCTTGCTTCATTCACTCGGAAAGGCTTGTGGTACCATTTCCAAAAACATGTCCACCTGGTTCAAAAACCCTCTGCAAAGAGTAGGCTTCACTTCGTAACGTTGAGGAAGGGGAGCGGTACCTGACAACCCTCGACTGATACTGCTTGCCGGGCTCGGAGGTACTGCCGGTACCAAATCAGAGGAGGCCACCGGTTGATTTGGAGCTTTCCCAAGATGTGTGGTACGGTTTAATAAGGTCTGCATAGCAAAAGCTAATTGATCTATCCGTTGATCCTGTGAGTCCATTCTGGGCAGAATGCTCTGAACTGGTTTACTTGTACCCATGGCCCTTTCGTACTGTCACAGTAACCCAGGCAAATAATCATACAACACAGTACAAGTAAGTTTAACCAGTTTATTGAAAAAAATAATAGCAGCAATAGAAATAATATGAATGATAATAAGAGCGAGCACTTCCTCACCCTTGGGGAGACAGGCATAAGGACAGTGCAGTCCACTACTCAAGCTGACACTGGACTGCAATCAGATAATAGAAACACACGTACCGAACCAGACTTGGCTCTCACCTGGAACGCCAGGAATAGTAACTGAGAGCACCCGGACAACCTCCTGAGAGAGATGTCAGATGATAGTGCACAGTAACGTACAGCAAGGTACCAAACGAAGGCCACATAGCGGGAGTGCACTAGGAGGCTGCTTAATACAAAATTGCAGTAGCACAGTGCGAACCCAGAGTGATACAGGCAGAGACAGCCGGGAGCGCACAAAGATAGTGTACCAGGAGGCAACTGGCATAGCGATATTGGTAACACTACAAGCCCTGGGGCAATAGGATTGCACAGTACGGAGGCAACAAACAACACTACCAGCAAGGTAGAGTTGTACTGGATATGTAGTGCTCTGAGGCAAAATGATTGCACAATGTGGAGGCAACTAGCAACGATACCAGCAGAGTAGCAGATGCACCGAATAGGTGAAGCACGCCTACAGCTATACCTGGGGACAGTGGTAGTCAGACAAGACCGAGAGTAGCACAGAGAATAGGTCAGACAAGCAACAGTCAAGAACCTAATCGGGTAGTCGGACAAGCCAGAGTCATATACGGATCAGTTAGTCAAACGGAGCCAAGGCCATACACCGGATCAGATAAGCTAAGGACAAGCTAAGGATCGAGAACCAGGAGATATCGAATGCCAAGCAAAGGTCAAAACGAGCAACACTGGAATGCGCACAGAAACACCAAGAAAGGGCGACTAATCCACCGGGGCAGGAGCAATCTAGGCTACACATACAGGAAACTACAAAACAGCGATCGCGACATCAGAGACGCGCGCCCGCCGATAGTGGCAGACCAGAAGATGCTTCCAGAACCCACCACTGGATAGCAGAGCAGGCAAGGAATCAAGGGTACAGTGATATGGTAGGAAGTTGGAGGCACACAATTGGGTAATGCGGGCACTACAATAAATGCAACGTTTAAGGAGGCGCCTTGAGAATCTCACACTTTAATGCAGTCAGAGATTCTCATGTTGCCCTTTTCAACATTTTCAACTTAATGTGGTGTGTACTTCCACGCTGTTTTAAATGGAACATTTTAAAAGGATACCATTATATCTGACCTACTATAACTATAGCTAAGTGTTATAATCTCAGTCCATAATAATACTACATTCCTATCATTATATATATTTATTTTTTATAAAGTATATTTTTTATCCTATTATAAAGCACTGTTTTGTTTTTTTGTAAATAAGCCTGCCTACCTGCCTGATTACTGTGAATGTAATCAGGTCACTCAGCAGGTCAGGATTGTTCCTCTGAAGCTGCTCTGATCTTCAAACATCACGTAGTAGGCGAAGCTAAACGTGTGGCTTTTGGCAACAGGAAGCCCAATATTGTTATACTATTTAAATAGTAAACAGACGATTAATATGAACCAAAGAATTACACTCACATTTAGTTATAGTTAGCCGATGGCTTATACCAAAGCTAGCAACAAAGCTAGTGGAGGATTTGCACCATCTCCACTAGGTGTCATCTTAAAGGATCAAGCAGTCTCGGTAATCCACTGGCTCCACTTGTTCCAGATGATTTAATCCATAGTACATATCCCAAATCCACTGGTCTCCAAAACAAAATAAACCACAAAAGAAGAAAGAGGGGGCTCCGATGAACAAGTATATTTAATAATGATTCAAATATAAAAAAAGTTAAAATTACATGTAACTTGTATAAAAATTGGCTAACGCGTTTCTTGGGACTAAACACCCGCTTTCTCAAAGTCAAATGAAATATATATGACTTGTGCGGCCTCAGTCAATGGCTATTTAAACATTAACTACATGTGTCAGATTGGTTAACCCAGGGACATTCTTCATTACATGGAACAGACCTCCCTCCTGTTGGACACGTGTAGTTAATGTTTAAATAGCCTTTGAAGGTGGCCACCTATCACAGTGCCTGTGATTCCTGTCACTCTCATCTGTGGCAGACACTGATTTGCTGAGTTGGTTTGGCCCGCCCCCTGGTGACCTTTTTATACCTGGCTATCACATCTGTCAGATGCCCTTTCGTGGTGTTTCTGAGCCAGTTGTACTGTTGCTGTGTTCCTGTGTTCCGGATTCCTGTGTACCGATTCGGCTTGTCCTGACTATTCTCCAGTGTTCCTGCTTGTGTATGATCCGGCCCGTCTGACTACCACCCTTGGATCCTGACCCGGTTTGGCTGACGTTCCTGCTTGTGTATGACCCGGCTTGTATGACTACCTCCTACGTGCTCCGACCCGGCCTGGCTGACTTCCTGCTCCGAAGATCGACTTCCAGCTTGTTCCAGTGACCTGCGTTCCAGTTGTCTCCGCCGCGACATTATTATCTGCTGTTCCAGTCTTTGTGTGCCTGCCTTGTCTGGTGTTTCCCGATCAGTGCAGTGTTTCTACCCGTGCAGAGCTGTGTGTGTGTACGCCTCCCTCATACTGCCTCCCTCATACTGCAGAGCCTTGCTGTACCGCTGAAAGCCTCGAGTAAACGTGCTTTTTAACCCTAGCAGTGCTGCCTTGATCCCACTCCCTCTACTCCAGTGTGAGCCTCGTTCTCGGTGATACTCCTGCTGAGTTGGCCGCTCACCGTCGGCAACTCTGTACACCCTTGCAGAGTATTCACACCTGTTGGGCTGGTTGGGCGCCTAAGGCTCTCTCTCATTGTAATACTGGGCGATTCCGTTATACAGAGTGGTGGCAGGCAAAGGCTTCAGCGCTAGCAAATCCGGTATCAACGCCCGTGGGGCTATTGGCTCTTGCACGTCATATTCCAGTGTCCGGTTAAGTCTGAGGAGGCTTAGCAGCTCTTGCATTGCAGGCCGGTTCCAGTTACGCCCGTGGGGGCTATTTTCACTTGCACTAGCAGAAGCAGTTCCAGTAGTTACGCCCGAGGGGGCTAAGTGGATTCCTGTTCTGCTGTTTACTGAACACCGTGGCGAGGCAGTCCTGTATCCAGTTTATGGTGAACGTTGTCTCCAGCACAGCCTTATAACACCCAGGGCGTGCCAAACATCCACATCTGAGACTGACTGTTATCGAGGACTTAACCCTCTGGGGTTATATTCCATTCTACTGCTGTGTATTTGTACATGTAATACGTTTGTGCATTTACATTTGTATCTATCAGTCTTCACTGCTGATGTATATCAACCACCACTAGAGTGCGGACCTTTGCCTTACCTTACTCTAAATAAATTGTGCTTTTATTTCACAAACTGGTCTGAGAGTCTATAAAACCGTTACACCACCCGAGTGATATATATTTCATTTGGCTTTGAGAAAGTGGATGATTCAATTTCAGACCTCACTAGTTCTTACAGTATCAATAGGTCTGTGCCCCTCCCCTTTTTTATCCTTTTCTCTGCAGTTCTAGAGTATCCTTTTTTAGAACTTGTGCCCAAAACTGCACTGCAAAGTCGAGTTGAGGTCTTACCAACGATTTGTATAGTGGCAAAACTGTTTCCCTTTTTATGCAAGTGTAACGGTTTGTTTGACACACAGACACAGTGGTTTAGGATAAAACACAGTTTTATTGAAATCACAGTAATAAAATAACCTTCACAGGTCCTATAGTATATAAGCTGAATAATACAGACACACGACAGGTTATATATACATATGCCTACACAGGTCCAGCATAAACATAAAGTCCACAACAGTCTATACTGTCACAGGTCAGGCAGATTATAATGGATTCCCAGGAGCAAGGTACTGCATGGGTTAATGGTCTTCTTTGAGTGTAAACAGTCCCACGGAGCAGGAACGTCAGCCAAGCCAGGGTACACAGGAGCAGGAACGGCAACCAAGCCGGGTCGGTACACAAGAGCAGGCGCAGAAGAATAGTCAGGCAATCCGGGTCGGTACACAGAAGCAGAAGACAATATGCAGAGTAGTCAGGCAGGCCCAGGATATAAAGGTCATACTGGGTGGGGCAAACACACGGTAGCCAATGGGAGCAAAGCACAGAATAGACTGACAAAAAAACAACAAAGGAGCATGGGCACCGTGATAGCAAGACAGGATTTTGTTTGCTTTTGTTACTGCTGTTTGACACTGGTAACTGTTTCCAAGTTTGTAGTTTACAAAGATTCTCAGGTCTTTCTCTAGCAATAAGTCTCCTAAAATCATTCCATTAAGTTCATAAATAGCATTGGGATTTTTTTATTCCCACATGCATAACTTTACACTTTTCCACATTAAACTTCATATTCCTTTTGTTTGCCCAAGCTGCCATTTTATTTAAATCCCTCTGGAGAGAACAACCAAACTGTTCTGAATGTATTAACCTACATAATCTAGTGTCATCTGCAAATATTGAAATTTTGCTTTCTATACCTATTTACAGGTCATCTACATGTTAAAAAGCAGAGGACCAAGTGCCCTGAGGTATTCCAATCTCAACTTTAACTGAACTGGAGAATTTTCCATTTACAACAACATCCTGTTCCCTATCCTTCAAACAGTTTTTTTATGCAGTTGCAAAAGTTATCTCCTATCCCCAATTTCATACACAAGTCTCCTTTGTGGCACTGTATCAAACACCTTTGCAAAATCTAGATATACTATATGTAATTCTGTACCATTATCTAAGTTGCTACTTACTTCTTCATAGAAGTTCAAAAGATTAGTTTGGAAAGATCAATTTTTATTCCTTATAAAACCATGTAGATTCCCGCTAATAATCCTATTTTCCATGGTGTAATCCTAAATATAAACCCTTATTATCCCTTCCAGCAGTTTTCCCACTGCAGAGGTCAAACTTACAGGTCTATAATTCCTAGGGTCTGTTTTAGTTCCCTTCTTAAATAAAAGCACTACTTTGTCTTTACACCACTCTTGTGGCACTGAGCCTCTGGTTATAGAGTTTTTGAAGAGTAAAAAGCGTGGTCTTGCTAACACTGAACTGAGTTTCCAAAGAACCCATGGAAGAACCCAGGACCAGGTGCTTAATTTTGTCTAAGGGAAAAACAGAAGGGTGCGCCTCTTATGTAGATTCAAAGTAGACAATTGAACCACCATCATGAACCCCCAGCACGTGGGTACTCACAAAAAAAAAGGCTGGGATCCTATATATATTTATATATATATATATATATATATAGGTCACAACTCTACAGGCTTCTGGGGATATAAGTGTTGCCCCATATCAGTTGACTCTTCAATAAAGGAAACTGGAAAATATTAGGCTGCTCTTCCTCTCACACTCCTCCAGAAAGAAAAAACAGAAGTGCTTTCTGTTTTTTTTTTAAGTTTCTTTTATTGTAATTTTGCCTAGTCTTCCCATGACCTCTTCTTGTGTTAACCCAATATTTGATAATGGTATGGTTTTGTACCTGTTGAGGCTTTCTACCATTTCTAGTTCCCTGGTATATACTGATGCAAAGAAAGTGGTTAGATACTGCCTGATCAACTCACCCAACTTATTTTTGAAAGGTCCATTGCACTCCCTCCTATGTTTCTTGCTATTTATGTATTTGAAAAACTTTTTTGGATTAGTCTTCATCTCCCTTTGCAAATCGAGTTTCATTATCTATTTTTGATAGCCTAATTGCCTTTTTCCAATCTTTGTTGCAGTCTCTGTATTTCAAGAAAGAATTTTCTGTTCCTTCAGATTTAAATAGTTTAAATGCCTTTTTTCCTAGCCATTTATTTCCTTACATTTGCATTTGACCTCATTAGTTGTGATATACGTCTTTTACATTTGTTCCCCAAGGGTGTATACTGTGAATATATTTCTGCAACCTAAATTTATGACCATTTTTCCTCAGTATATTTCCTTTAAATAATTTATCCCAGTTTATGTGTTGCATTGATGCTATTAGCTAGCCTTTTTACAATTAAGAGTTTTGCTTGAGCCTATACAGCTTTGCTTTGCCAAACTGATCTTAAATGAACAAGTTATGATCAGTTTCCCAAGTGTTCACCTACTTTAATATTGGACACCATGTCTATGTTATTTTTTATTACTAGGTCTAATACATTGTTGTTTCTTGTCGGCCTTTTCACCATTTGTGACACGTAGCTATCCCTAAGCATGCTCACAAACCTGCTTCCCTTAGCACTCTAACAGGTCTCACGTCTCCAGTTTATATCTGGATAATTAAAATCTCTTATAATGATAGTATGCCCAAGATGCACAGCTTTTATCATTTGCAATAACAGTTGGGCCTCAACATCAATATTAGGTGGATTGTACCATATACCTAGAAACACCATTTTAACCTTTCATGCCATTGTTAACCTCAATTTCTACTCATAAGAACTCTGCATTCCTACAAATATTTCCCCTTAGACTTGGGTTTAGATCTGGTTTCAAACATAAACACACACCTCCCCCTTGTCTATGAATCCTGTCTTTCCTAAACAAGGAATAGCCCTCTATAATTCCACCCAATCATGTGTATCATCCAACCATTTGTTTGGTTTTTGGTTACCTACCATACTTCTTGCATTTTGCCAACATACAATTAATTTTGTTGTCTTTACATATTTTACCCACTACTTGTCTCTTTTCTACATCCTTATTTAATATTAGTTCCTTGCTATAAGCTACATTTATCCCAATCCCTTTTCCACCCCTATGATGTTTTATTTGTACCCAGTTCCTATGTACACTATATATCCTGTTTTTACCAGCTATACCCTCTAACTTTCAAAGCATTCTATTCTCTAGCACAGAGGCCTGCTTACCATTTAGGTGCAATCCATCACTACCATACAGATTGTACCCAAGAGCAAACTCAGCCCAGTGCTCTAAAAACCCCAAACCCTCCTTCCTGCACCATTAAGCCATGCATTAAGCCCCATGAGCTCCCTCTGCCTACCTGCACTAGTGCATAGCACTGGTAGTGTTTCAGAAAACACTACCCTGGAAGTCCTTGCCTTGATCTTGCATCCTAAACCCCTGAAATAATTTTTAGGGACCTCCATCTTTCTCCAACTTTGTCATTGGTACCAATATATACCAAGACAGCTGGATGCTTTCCAGCCACACCCAATAATCTGTCTGCACTGTTCACAAAAGACCTAACCTGAGCAGTTGGAAGACTTAATTTCAGCATGCCCAGAGCACTTCGGCTACAGCTGGCACCACAAAATGGAGTGAAGTTGCATGATTACTTTTGTGCTTTATTTCATACATAATGTAAAAGTGGAACTTTGCTTGACATAAGTGGTGTTAAGGTGAGATTTTAGGCATAAGCAGCTTAGGATATTGGCATTAGACAAGAGTACAGCTAAGAAATTGGATATTAATCATATTAGCAGGGCTCAAAATTTCCACTCGCCACTAGCCAATGGCGAGGGAAAATTTAGCCCTGGTGAGTAGAAATTCAACCCTGGTGGGTATGTTATGGCTTGCAGTGGCGAGTAACTTTTCAGGTCCGGTTAGTAGCAGAGGACTTCAAATTTTAAGCCCTGATATTAGCATCCACAGATATTTTTCCAGTGGAGTGAAATTCAATAATATGCCCCCCAGGCCAGTTTCCTAGCCCATTTCTTTATCTGGGGGTGGCAAGTGTAGGGAGTGCAGGTGCCCCTCTTGCGTCCCATGCCCCCCATTATGATTGTTTTTGAAATTTTTTAGATTGTGTGGAGAATTGACAGACAGTAAAGTGGCCAGTTTTGATTGCATTTACCTCATACAACTGGGTATTGTCTTCATAACGTTAGCTTTTCTGATTTTGCATATTTTATTATTTCTCCAGTAGTTAGAAAACTTTGATGTTTTCTGTACAGGATGAATACACAGTTCAAAATCATATGAAGAAATATATACACCAAACCTATCATTTTGCTTTGTGTACTCTATAGCAGAGCCAAAGCTTCAAAGTAAAGGAGTTTCATTATTTTCAGCAAAAGATAGTGAAACTGGTGAACTAAGAACTTGTGCAGTTCTGGGGCAAACCAAATGCAAATGCAAAGAATTCAAGTTCTTAAAAGTTCCATGTAAATAATTCAGAATTATTTGCCCCTATTTTACAGTTGGTTTTCTCCTGAATTGCACAAGTTTTTTTTCGAACATGAGCCTCAATGAGTAATCATTCTCGTTCTGTTCATTTCATGTTGCAAAATATTTTGACTCTTGTAACACTTAGCATTTGGGAACTTTAAAATGGGGATGCTAACATTGCCACATATATTCACTTACTGGAAAACATCATAATTTCAGCCAGTGACTCAATTAAAGTAGCATGTTTAGCTGGCTATAGAGCAGTGATTTTAAAGGGACACTAATAATGTCCCATAAAAAATTTTACTTGTTTTGTAGAGGTTAAAAAAAAATATTTTTTGGCACAAATCCTACCTTTACGGTTTGAGAGATATTTGACCTGTAAAGTTCCTCCCTCCCTCCCCTTCTCCTGACAACAGTGCTGTGCAAAAAGCAGGAGATCCCGGTCCGGGGACCAGCCGGCGGCACTGCAGCAGAGCCGAAATTGCGTTATTTAAAAAAATTACTTCATTGGAAAGGTGTACAAAATGTGCCTTGTTTGCAAGCACACTTTGTAAACCGTTCCCATGAAGTAGTTCTTTTTAAATAAAGTGGTTTCGGCTCTGCTGAAGAGCCTCTTCGAGTTGGCCAACTGTAATCTCCTGCTGTCAGCTTTACAGCTGACATCAGGAAAAGGAAAACTTTACAGGCAAATATCTCTCAAACCTTTATGGAAAGGATTTTTGCCACATACTTTATTTTTTTTAACCTCTACAAAACAAGAATAATTTTTTATGGGACATTACTGTCCCTTTAAACTGCATTCCTAAAGGACTGATACAGTTGAGGTTTTTGTGATATTCCTTGTCTCTAGCACTCAAAGAGTTAAAGTGATTACAATCATATATTTTCTGGTGATTTAAACTTCCAAACATTCTCTGTGTTGCCAATTCTTAGTAAATTTACTGTCAGCTAGGAAAAATGTCCTGAAATTGAGACTCTTGGGAGGCAAAGGGAAAATAATTGAGATGTCAGTATAGCTGGTCAAATGTTGCATATAATGTGTCCTAGAAATGTCAGTTAAAATCTTTTCATGGGTTGTCAACCCTAGATGATCTGCAATATAACAACAGGCTTGCAATTCACAAATATGCTGCATAAATATAAAAAATACATATTTTTTTCCATGACAAATAATGAATGTCTTCACAAAAATGTCAGTTCTGTATAGATATTGTTTGAACCATTAATTAACCTACTAATACTCATATTGGTCAATGCATTTTTATTAATTGGGAATAAATAATAACTAACCACTAACTAGCGACTAGTGATTGCATTACATTACAGTAAAATCTTAAAGGAATAGTAATACTTCGTTTTAACTTTATTTTATTTTGTAGGCATTAAAAAAACACGAAGAATGATATAAGTTTTATCTCTCAAACCTTTATGGTTTAAGAGATATTCACAAGCAAAGTTCCCCCTCCCGCCCCTTTTACCTAGTGTAATCCATCTCTTCTCAGATGTGGAATCTAGTTGTAAGACCAGACAGATAACAGAAGAGGACAATCTTTTTACAGTGAAAACAATGAAAGACCTGCCCCACTTGACAAGTTTTTCAGGTTTTTCCCTTATCTTAATTGAAGATTGTCCCTCTGTGCAATCTACCTGGGCACCTCCCTTCTGCTTTGGCTGAACAGTGTTACATCAGTAAAAGGGACGGGAGGGGGACACTTTGTCACTGAATTACTCCTGAACTACAACTCTGACAGAATTGAAATAACACTCTCCAAAGTCCAAATTATATGATTATTAATTAGAGCTGCTTTTATTATGAAACATTACTATCCCTTTAACTTTGGCAGAATGTGTGCACAAGTATGTGCTTACGAGATTGTATACACTCCGAGGTGCAAGTGCATAATTTCTGTGCTAACATCTAAGCACAAAAATTGAGCTTCGCTGGCAGAATCATACATTTACCCTTGAGATTTACTGGTATTTGAGACAGAGAAGATAATAGAAATGAGTCTGCCACTGGCAGCTCCAGCCATAGCAGTACATGGGACAAGAACCTTTACAAATTGCATTATACATTTATATTGCAGAAAAAAAGAAAGACAGCGCACCAATAGTCTAAGTGTAGTAGTTTTAACTCCTTAGCAAAAGAATAGTTAATATATAAAAATGAGATGAGGGGAAATAAAATCTATAGGACAAAACACCATATCAAATCTTTAATAAATATAAACAGTATTGATAATCACTGCATAAAAAAATATATACTATAAAATAATAAATTCCAATATGACAGAACATATAATTCTATGTGGATAAGAATGGAACAGGATCTACAAGATAATACACAAGGGTATATGTATAACTGGTTATCAGGCTAGCATCATGCTGACAGTATGATTAATGATGAGAGGTCATTAGTTCATATGCGCTCCCCAGAAACATGAAATAGTCAAGTATATAGCACAGTTACAATTGCCTGCTCACCGGATTTCCCCTGGAAGACTTGCTTATCGAATATCGTAAGGACACTGTGGATCTCCTTGCAGTCTGTTGAATGTTACCATTCTCAAAGGTTGCTATTCGAGGGGTCCAGGTTCAACGGTCAGGTCTCCCTTGGAGGGCTCGTTTGTAGGTCTCCTTATAATCTTTCCAGGGTGACTGTTCTCGAAGGTTGCTACTCAAGGGATCCAAGTCTGACAATCCACGGCAAATCTTCCCTAGGGGACTTGCTTGTCGCCGGTGTAAAAATACAGTGAGTCCCCTTGTAGTCTGTCGAAGTTTGTCGTTCTCGAAAGTAATCAATCGAAAGTTTCGAGTCCGGAAGTCCACAGCTAGATCAGAAGCTGCTACGATGTTCTGATAACCACCTATTCGACTAGTATCATATAAAAAAATAGTAAAAGTAGATATATCCTAATGTATGTTCATCAACGCGTTTCTGGGCTCTCAGCCCCTTCGTCAGGATAGTTCAGGAATATCGTAAAAGCCGCCAAAATGGCGGGACCATAGTATTTAAAATCTTGTCGTTCAATCACTGATCACGGTTCAAGGTCAAGGGTTCAAAGTTTAACTTGTAAGTTCATGACATCAAAAAATGTTAAGAATGTGGCCATTTTCTAAGCAAATAATACATATTCATTGAACCTATATATTAATAGTCAAAAACCATTCACTATTCGTCTAACATATGTTACATTTTCTAGTTTACGATTATAACATTAGACAGGTCAATAGTCATTTTCTAAGGGAGAGATGAATGCCTCCATATAATTTAGAACTCCGTCTACATATGTTAGACGAATAGTGAATGGTTTTTGACTATTAATATATAGGTTCAATGAATATGTATTATTTGCTTAGCAAATGGCCACATTCTTAACATTTTTTGATGTCATGAACTTACAAGTTAAACTTTGAACCCTTGACCTTGAACCGTGATCAATGATTGAACGACAAGATTTTAAATACTATGGTCCCGCCATTTTGGCGGCTTTTACGATATTCCTGAACTATCCTGACGAAGGGGCTGAGAGCCCAGAAACGCGTTGATGAACATACATTAGGATATATCTACTTTTACTATTTTTTATATGATACTAGTCGAATAGGTGGTTACCAGAACATCGTAGCAGCTTCTGATCTAGCTGTGGACTACCGGATTCGAAACTCTCGATTGATTACTTTCGAGATCGACAACCTTCGACAGACTACAAGGGGACTCACTGTGTTTTTACACCGGCTGACAAGCAAGTCCCCTAGGGAAGATTTGCCATGGATTGTCAGACTTGGATCCCTCGATTAGCAACCTTCGAGAACGGTCACCCTCAAAAGATTATAAGGAGACCTACAAACGAACCCTCCAAGGGAGACCTGATGCGGACCATCGAACCTGGACCCCTCGAATAGCAACCTTCGAGAACGGTAACATTCGACAGACTGCAAGGAGATAAACCGTGTCCTTGCGATATTCGATAAGCAAGTCTTCCAGGGGAAATCCAGTGAGCAGGCAATTGTATCTGTGCTATATACATGACTATTTCATGTTTCTGGTGAGCGCATATGAACTAATGACCCCTCATCATTAATCATACTGTCAGCATGATGCTAGCCTGATAACAAGTTATACATATACCCCTGTGTATTATCATGTAGATCCTGTTCCATCCTTATCCACATAGAATTATATGTTCTGTCATATTGGAATTTATTATTTTATAGTATATATTTTTTTATGCAGTGATTATCAATACTGTTTATATTTATTAAAGATTTGATATGGTGTTTTGTCCTATAGATTTTATTTCCCCTCATCTCATTTTTATATATTAACTATTTTTTTGCTAAGGAGTTAAAACTACTACACTTAGACTATTGGTGCGCTGTCTTTCTTTTTTTCTGTTTTTATATATGTACTCGAGTGGACTCCGAGCCCCTGACAAGCAGCACAATAAGATCTAGGGATTTAAGAATTATCTGGACCTGTGATCTCTCCATCCATTCATCTTATCTCCTTTCACCGTACCTCATCAGCATTTGTTCATTATTCATCATTCACCTTCATGAACCATTTTTTCTTCATCCCTCCGTCTTCTTCATTTATACATGTTTAAATTTTTATGAATAGACACCTGCTACATATCAGAAATTAAGGTACTGTGAACCACATATTCACATAGACTATATCATTTATATATTATTTTTATTGTTTCAGTATTTTTTTCTTCTGGCTATATTCATATGTAAATATTATATGACTTCCATGATTACCATATTCTTCTGATTAATATTTTGCATTAACTCTCTGTACTGTTTCATACGATTTTTGATCTTAACCTCATATTGAGCCTACACTCATGATATATTAGTGAGCACTCCATACTTATATATATTCTCAATTAGTTACATTTATATTGCTGCAACTCTCAAAATTGGTAATAGTGCTGATTAGCTAACAAAATTAGTTTTTTTGGCTATGAGCCATGAACTTCCAAGTTGCATGCTAGCAAGCTGCCTTTCAAGGAGGTCAGTTTTCTGATCCCTAGAATGGCTGACAGGAGCCGTTTTGGGGCTGCACAATGCAGCCCCATGCTTTTTACTATTTCGGCTCCCATAGAAACAGTCAGTAAAACACTGTAATTGCCCTTTAAAGACAAAGTTAAAGGAGCAGTAACCTTTAAGTAAAACTATATATGTTATAAGGCTTTTCCTGTTAAAGGGTATTCTCACTGCCAGTAGATTTCTCATTCAAGAGTTATTGCAGATCAGATGTCTTTTTTGATATATTAAACTGCAAGTTTCCATCAGCAGGTTATAATGTTTCCATTACTATTATACAATGCCAAATTGTAAAGTGAAAATAACCCACAGAGCTAGTAATATTATTTACATTCTTTGCATTATTTTCCTGACTGATATGTAGTCTGATGAAGTTCGGTTAATTGGCATACAAAGTCCTGTAATATATGTTTATAGGAGATTGACTGCTCTCAATTATAATGCAACATGCATACATTTGGTCAGTAAAACTGCCATTTAATCTGGCTTTCTTCTGACATAATAGGAAACATTGCTACTTATGTATATACAGTAATTCCTGCACCAACACTCAATAAATAAAGTATCCTGCTTATAATCGGTTTGTCAATATTAACCTCAATTGCACCAACAGAGACAACAAGCTTAAACCAAAATTCTAAAGAGAGTTCAGAACCAAAACAATTCTGTTTAACTGGCACTCCTCAGTATACTGTTAAAATATCACATTTATTTGTTTACTAACAGTGTTGAGCGAGCACCGTGATGCTCGGGTGCTCGGGTGCTCTGACCGAGCACCCCCTGCTGCTCGAGTGCTCGGCCGAGCACCCGAGCCCCATTGATTTCAATGGGAGCACTCGAGCATCAAACCAGGCACCCCCTGCTCTGATGAGCGGAGGGTGCCTGGTCAATGTGCCCCTTCATCTCCGCTATGCCCCTCTTCCACAATGTCCCCCTTCATCTCCTCTATGCCATAGAGGAGATGAAGGGGGACATTGTGGAAGAGGGGCATAGCGGAGATGAAGGGGGACATTGTGGAAGAGGGGCATAGACTCTATGCCCCTCTTCCACAATGTCCCCCTTCATCTCCGCTATGCCCCTCTTCCACAATGTCCCCCTTCATCTCCTCTATGGCATAGAGGAGATGAAGGGGGACATTGTGGAAGAGGGGCATAGCGGAGATGAAGGGGCACATTGTGACAGACGGGCATAGCGGAGATGAAGGGGGACATTGTGGAAGAGGGGCATAGAGTCTATGCCCCTCTTCCACAATGTCCCCCTTCATCTCCGCAATGCCCCCTTCATCTCCGCAATGCCCCTGTACCTCCATTCCCTGGTGGTCCAGCGGCGCGTCTTCGGATCTGTGCCTCTTCCGGCACAGATCCCCGCAACCCGAACATGTCGGGCGAGCACATGGCGGTACTCGTACGAGTACCGCCATGTGCCGAGCAGAGCGATGCTCGAGCCGATCCGAGCATCGGCCGAGCACGCTCGCTCAACACTATTTACTAATAATTGGAGAGAGAAAAAAACACACACACACATAGGACTACCATATATAAGATTAGTTGGTCACGTGATTAATAGGGAATATGGCCCACCAGCAAAATTTTGTACACCATTAAGTGAACAGACCATACTACTTTCTAAAATAATTCCTTTACTGTGTCTGTCAACAAAAATGACACATACTGATGAATGAGTATGAGCTAAATTGACACACAATCATAGGGGAACACCCAATCAAATCTGCCTACCATAGTGGTATGGGTATTTAGAAACTACTTCATCTACAGTTGTCGTAATGGCCAAAGAATTTGCTGTCTGAAGAAAAAAAGGCACTGGTGTGGTTGTGATATTGATAATGTGTAAATTTAAATCCTAGCAAATAAACGAGGATACGTAATAATGAATAATATATTGTAGCTCACTGACAATGTATTAGTTCAGCGTGCTGTAGTCTCAGAATTCAATCACATATTTATTAACATAAAAATAATCAAATTCTGGCTGCTTTATAAAAAAAAGTCAGACGTGAAGAATTACATGCTACATAGATACATAGTGGCAAGCTTAATTGAGGATCTATATGCAATGATCAAAGACTGAGTCTAGAGGAGCGGTATTCGTTATTTGATAAGGAAAGTTAAATCCTGTATAATTAAATATGGCACATCATCTCAGATTCCCCATTAATCACCAGCTGGTAAAACTACCTTCCTAAACTAAACTGAGTATATATGGAGTCTAGCAATAAATGAATATGGTGTACTAATTGCAATGATAAATTAGAACATATTATCAGTGTCCTGTCATTTGCTTCAGTATCTGACTATCAATCTATCACGGTGCCCGTGATTGATGCATTTCCTTGCCTGTCACCATTAGGGGGCTCCTATTGGCTGTCTGCCTTTAACCCGCCTCATGCTGCCTATTTAACCCTGGTTTGGGCACCCCTTGTCTCCCCTTTCGTGGTGTCTCTGACCACGTTTGCTTTCACCTTGTTCCAGAAGTCGTTTGGGCCTGTTGCTGTGTTCCTGAGTTCCAGATTGCATCTTGTTCCTGAGTCCCCGGTCTGCAGTGCTGTTCCCATGTCGGTTCCGGCCTAGTTCCTTGAGGTTGCTGTTTCCTGCTGATCGTTTTCGCTGCCGTTTCCTGACCGGTTGATCGCCCTGCTGGTTCCTGCCATCTCCTGTCCTGTCTGCTGTGTTCCTGATGACTTGATAGCTTGGTCACCTTGGCGACATTTGCAGTCCCAGCGTGCGGACGTGGGTTATCCTCTAGCCTTGCGGCTATACAAATCACTTGTTGGTCCCAGCATGCGGACGCTGGTTTGCTCCAAGCCTTGCGGCTATACAAATCACTTGTTGGTCCCAGCGTGCGGACGCTGGTTTGCTCCAAGCCTTGCGGCTATACTAATCACTTGTTGGTCCCAGCATGCGGACGCTGGTTTGCTCCAAGCCTTGCGGCTATACAAATCACTTGTTGGTCCCAGCGTGCGGACGTTGGTTTGCTCCAAGCCTTGCGGCTATACTAATCACTTGTTGGTCCCAGCGTGCGGACGCTTGTTTGCTCCAAGCCTTGCGGCTATACAAATCACTTGTTGGTCCCAGCGTGCGGACGCTGGTTTGCTCCAAGCCTTGCGGCCATACAAATCACTTGTTGGTCCCAGCGTGTGGACGCTGGTTTGCTCCAAGCCTTGCGGCCAATACAAATCACTTGTTGGTCCCAGCGTGCGGACACTGGTTTGCTCCAAGCCTTGCGGCTATACAAATCACTTGTTGGTCCCAGCGTGCGGACGCTGGTTTGCTCCAGAAGCCTTGCAGCTATGCCAAGCTGTAGTTAGTCCCAGCGTGCGGACATTGGGTTATCCTCCAAGCCTAGCGGCTATAACAATCTGTTTTTGGTCCCAGTGTGCGGACGCTGGTTTGCTCCAGAAGCCTTGCGGCTATACTATCAGTTGTTGGTCCCAGCATGCGGATGCTGGTTTGCTCCAGAAGCCTTGCGGCTATACAATCAGTTGTTGGTCCCAGTGTGTGGACGCTGGTTTGCTCCAGAAGCCTTGCGGCTATACAATCAGTTGTTGGTCCCAGCGTGCGGACGCTGGTTTGCTCCAGAAGCCTTGCGGCTATACAATCCATTGTTGGTCCCAGCGTGCGGTCGCTGGTTTGCTCCAATAATACTTTAGGTCATACTCTTGGTTGGTGTGCCTATATGTATAGTTCCTTGGGCTGCCTTGCCCAGTATATTGGTAAGGCCGGTAGAACTTGGTACATTATTCCATCAGAAGGTTGCCTTACCCGGTATTGGCAAGGCCGGTAGAGCCTATGTATAGTTCCTTGGGCTGCCTTGCCCGGTATATTGGTAAGGCCGGTAGAACCTGGTATATTATTCCATCAGAAGGTTGCCTTACCCGGTATTGGCAAGGTCGGTAGAGCCTACTGTCCCTATATTCGCAGGCTGTCTTGCCCGGTATATTGGCAAGACCGGTAAAGCCTATATTATCTGTGCTATTTCTATTTTTAAATGTTGTATGTACGTGTTGGAATCCTAAGGGATCATTTTAATTATTTTTTCAATAAAGTTGTGTTTTTACCTAACTTTGTGTCTGAGAGTCGTAACAATCCGTGACACAATCAAATCAATTATCCACAATGGAGTTTGACAGCTTAGTATCCTAGATACCTTCTAATTAGCACACCTGTATGGAAATTCGTTTATAACTACCTGAGTTGAGTTCAGAAAGAGAGTGTTAATGGTTGGAAATAGAGTCTAATATAACTGACTGCAGAGCATTAACTTGATGCCCCTTAGCCTCCATTTGATTATATATATTTGTCATATGATTATATATACGGCGTGCATAAAAAGAATAGGGATAGAAAAGAAAAGATAACAGAAAAGATAAAAAAGCAAATCCATATCAGTGGAACAAGGACTGGAGCCAAACAGTGTATGTGAGTGTAGGAGGGTGTTCTGGACCTCCTTCTTGGGCATTTGGTAAATTAATATGGGGTTCTCCCCATATTTATTTATCTTGTTCTGTATGCTCTGAAAATAAATTAATGTGGGTTGTATTGACCCCATATTAATTTATTTCATTTTCATCTGCTTCAAAAATATTAGGTGAAGGAACACCATTTTTTTTCCATTTAATTAGTTAAGGGAGGGAATTCTTCACCACATCCCCCTGCCCTAAAATGATGGGTGTGGGATTATTTTTCACTTGGGGCAGGCAGAATGCAATTGTCAGCAAATGCACTGTGCACAATATGCAACAAAGTTGTGAAGAGGGGAAAGGAGGGGGTAATACTTTGGCACATCTGCCCAAAATAAGCACATGGAATTTAACCACACTGGGGCTAGATTCTATTACAGGTGCTAATTTTATCTCTGATTTTATCTCCAGTTTTCTCCATAGACTTCAACAGGAAAATGTTTGATAAAACGGGTGTTAAAGGGATAGTAATACTTCGTTTTAACTTTATTTTATTTTGTAGGCATTAAAAAAACACGAAGAATGATATAAGTCTTATCTCTCAAACCTTTATGGTTTATGAGATATTCACAAGCAAAGTTTCCTCCTCCCTCCCCTTTTACCTAGTGTAAGCAATCTCTTCTCAGATGTGGAATGCAGTCTATAGACCAGACAGATAACAGAAGGGGACACTCTTATTCCTATGAAAACAATGAAATCCCTGCCCCCCTTGACAAGCTTTTCAGGTTTTTCCCTTACCTTAATTGAAGATTGTCCCTCTCTGCAGTCTACCTGGGCACCTCCCTTTTGCTGTGGCTGAACAGTGTGACATCAGTAAAAGGGGTGAGAGGGGGACACTTTGTCATTGAATTACTCTGGAACTACAACTCTGACAGAATTGAAATAACACTCTCCAAAGTCCAAATACTTTGATGATTAATTACTATCCCTTTAACAATTAGCACCTGCAATAGAATCTAACCCCTGATGTGCATGGTAAACATGTGAAACAACTCCATCAATAAAAACAAATCAAGTGCTACTGTTGCCCCCCTTCTCCCCAACACTGAAAAGAACTTGGGAGAAAATCCTAAAGAAAAGGCAACGAAAGCCTCCACCAGCCCGGAACATTGAAAACAATGACAGTAACCCTTGTGCTAGGGTCTGGGTCTGTGATAATGTTGCCTCCAGTACCGCCATCAGCCACCAGTAAGTCTGCAGATGAGGATCTGGCAATATGACTTCACACATCATATCTTGTGTAGTGTAACGACCACACATGGCATGTGATGGAGACCAATAGAATGCAGGAAATACAAGAGTATCTACAGACCTTCCACCCTACAGGCAATGTGACTTTTATTTTGTGGAACAGACAAAGGCCATAGTGACTGAGACCAAAGCATTTTTTGGGGGATGGTTTAACGTGGTCAACATAAACATCAAGGTGGTGCTTTTAATTGTGCTTAATATTAGATCAGATATGCCATGTGTGATTACAGTTCTTCCCATTCACAATGTTTTCATACACTGTGCACATTTTAGTTGTTAATGATAACTGCACAGTTCCTTCATTCTCTCAAGGAAAATTAATATTTCAACACACTAATGGTTTCAGAAGAGCTGCAGGATTAGAAGCATAATTGGTCAAATTCTTCTCACCAGATACACCTGAGGTGGTAATAGCTTGTTGAGGTGCTGCTGCTGTCTAGCATCACTACCACCTATCCCATGTCTCTTCTGCTGCTGGTTCCACCACCAGCCTGATAGGATGATGATCCCAGTCTCATGCAGCAGCAGCCAAAATAGAAAATAAATCAGCAGCAGGAAGTACATTAATAAACACCATAATGTCACTGATGGTTGGGTGACATTAGGTGGTATAATGGTTAGTGCTAGCTAGAAGTAGGCCCATAGCCCTGCAGTGCATGCATTTTTTTCAAGGCTTGCATTTTTCAAGCATGCAAGCAATGTTTTCAAGGCTTGCCTTTCTTGTATATTTTACCTTCACATGGCAGGAGTTTATAATACAGTATTGACTAAGCCTGTCAAAAATACAGTACTGCAAGTTTTTGTTTGAAATGTGTTGCAGTTTCTATTAGAAATAGGAAAATTAGTAATACAGCAAGTGTGACAGTCAAAACTACACATACGAACAATATTCAATCTTCTGATTCTCTTTAACCCCTTGAGTAGGCCTCACCTTTCATTTTGTACACATATGAAAAATTCAGGGGTGCTTTTATTTCAGCGTAGCCCTGAAATATGTATATTTCATGTATGTCCCCTAATAAAGGTATGGTCTGGGCCAGGGGCGGATTGTGGTCAGATACTGGCCCGTTAGTTGGTATACCATGATACATGCATATATGTATGTATGTGTATATGTATGAATGTGTATATATGTATAATATATATATATTGAAAAAATTTATTAAATGATATTTAAAGAGAAAAACAGGAGGTTAACGTTTCGGTCCTATATCAGGACCTTTCGCAAGACAACTGAACCCAGATGGAAGGTAGATTAAATAGGCTAAAGAGGCCCAAACACGTGGCCCCAGAGGTCCAAACACGTGGCTGTTTTAAACCTATGTAGTTCATTGGTATAGGTAAGAACGTCTTCCTCTAGTTTCTCAATCCACTTTTGTTCTGGGTCAGAGGTAAGGTGGTTAAATGTGTCTCCTCAAAGCTAGCTATTTCAGAGCGTGTTAATTTTAGTTCCCTGGAGACTTCATCAATCACCAACAACATCAAATCATAGGAACACTTATTTAATATGTAGCACCATTTTCTGCAGAATTCAGGATTAGTTTGGCCAATTGTGGGGATGTTGGTGATCCTGAAGCCTCTAGGGATGTGTTTCGCACGGTAGTAGACCGAAAGATAGACACCATGTAAATAAAGATCAGTTTCGTTTTGTTTCAATTTTAACAAGTTATTGTATAAATCTTGGGGTATCTTAACTGCCAGGTGGTTGACGGCTGTATCTGTGAACAGGATGTCTGGGGTTTGTGCGTCGGTAAATGCCAGGGGTTCCTTTGGTTGTTGTATAATAGTAGCAGCTGGGGGTTTTTATACATAAATTAGTGACTTCTATAAGTAATCGCCCAGAGAGGTGAAGCACACCTCTTATTATTGTCAAATATATGAGCCCATGATTTCCGTTATACCTCCATGTAGGATTGAGGACTGGTTCTATCTTTATTATCATCTTGAGTATGTATTCTCTATTCACTCCTTGAATGCATTAGGAGTCACTCAGATTGTGTGGCTCAGTTATAATGTATCCCTTTGATTCCAGTTTGTATTCCTCTATTGTAACTATCTTCGTATTAGCTGTGCATATCAACGTTACTTTGTAACTCCTTGACCTGAGCTATTAGGACATTTAGTACCAATGTCATTTACGTGGACACAAGGAACATTTATGTATGCCCGATTCATTGCAACCCTATGTTTTATATTACCAAACATTTATGATTTTGGGTACAACCTCTCACAGCAGGTTACTATATATGTCAGGACATGTTGCTGTTTAGAACTGTCGGGCGCACCGCGCCGCTGCAGAGGAGGGGCAGATTCCCGACAGCACTCCTGCCGGCTCTCTCCTCATTGTCACCGGTATCGGGACATGGCTCTGATTCACTGAAGTATAAGTTTTTATCTCTTTGCATTTCGCCATTATTAGCTTGTTGTATACATATGCACCCTCTAACATGTTTGTGTGCAGGCAGCATTTGTCTCACAACGCGGTGCAATGCACCGGAGACTTTTTCAGCCATGTAGTGATACTCGTTGCAACACTATTTCTCTCAATTTTCTTTTTATTTTTTAATTTTTCTCAGATTGCTTTCCACAGCATTTTGTGCTATTTGCTGCTTTTGCACATTGTCTATATTTCTTCGTGTTTTTTACACACAACAGTAATTGGGTAGTTTTCAGTTGGGGTTATGACGCTACTCCCAGCCATCAACTTTTTGGCAGCATGAGAGTGACATCACCATTTACCCTGGGGCCATGTGTTTCGGCCTCTTCAGCCTATTTAAACTACCTTCCATCTCGGTTCAGTTGTCTTGAGAAAGGTCCTGATAAAGGACTGAAACGTTGACCTCCTGTTTTTCACTTTAAATATCATTTAATACATTTTTTCAATAAGACCCACTGGTGCTGCCTCCCTCTCTGTTTTCTGTTATTATTCAGCTGAGGATAGTGCACCTGGGCAGAAGATACTATAAGAGTGAGTGCTTCCAACATGGACACATGGAGGCATTTGGGTGATAGAAGGGGGCTACAATAGTTACATTTGTATATGTGTGTGTGTATATGTGTGTGTGTGTGTATGTGTGTGTATGTGTATGTGTGTGTGATTGAGTCATGATCTCATAATGGGAGAAGAACTGGGAGGACACACTGGTCAAAAACATTTTGTTTGAGGCAGAATGGTAAAAGACAGGACTACTAAGTTTTCCAAATGCTTGCCATCCCAATTTTATTCATCACTCATTTTCCATCATGGTGTTTCAATCTGTTAATGTTTACTGTCCAAGGTGAACATACTTGTCCACTTCTTCTAGTATCACAGTGTGCTTGACAGCCGTGCTGCTTGCTCCCTGTGCTTCTCCTCATTGCTGTCTATGGTCACGAGTGCAGATGCGTGTCTGTGACGTGTGCTTTTTAATAAGCATAGGGCCTACACTCCTGATTGGCTCCCACCTTGTGTAGCCCTATTTGAATGCCTCTGGGCCTAGTACCGATTGCCCTTATGTGGTGTTCCAGTTAGTCTCGTTTGTCTGCTCCATTTCTCTCTGACTCTTGCTTGGGCTCCAGTCTCGCTCTGTATATGACACCGGCTTGTATGACTATCCACATCGGTACTATCTGTGGCTCTGGCTGATTCTGCTCCGTGTATGACCCAGGCTTGTCTGACTATCCACATCGGTACTACCCGTGGCTCTGGTTGATTCCGGTCCATGTATGACCCTGGCTTGTCTGACTATCCACATCAGTATTGACCTGTGGCTCTAGCTGACTACTCGCTCTGTGTATAACTCCGGCTTGTCTGACTATCCACATCGGTATTGACCTGTGGCTCTGGCTGACTGTCCGCTCTGTATATGACCCCGGCTTGTCAGACTATTCACGACTGTATTGACCTGTGGCTCTGGCTGACTACTCGCTCTGTGTTGACCCCGGTTTGCCTGACTATCCACCGCTGTGGACCAGTGGCTCTGGCTGACTACTCGCTCCTTGTGTTCCCATTAGTCAGACTATCCACTTGGTTCCGGCCTGTGGCTTAGCCAACTCTCGCTCCTTGTTGCTGGTTGTCTGACTACCATCTCGGTACTGAACTTGGTACAGGCTGCCTACTCGCTCCTTGTGTTCCCTTCATTCCGGCTATTCATATACGGTACTGTGGCAGTGCTGCCCATTCTACAATTGTTACTATCTGCGTTAGTACAGGAGGTAGGATACAAAGATCTCAGGGTGCTCTTTCCTACCTACAGATAGAACAGTAGGCTAGGTTCTATATTCCTCTCCTCCTTGAGTAGAGCAGGCCTCTACCTAGTGTCAGTCTGGGTAGTAGACTGTGGGCTTTGCCATACTGTTCAGGGGTATTACTGACTACCTTCTCTGTACTGAACTTGGTACAGACTGCCTACTTGTTCCTTTTGTATCCTCCGTTCTGGTTATTCATATATGGTACTGTGGCAATGCTGCCCATTCTACGATTGTCACTATCTGCGTTAGTACCGGAGGTAGGATACACAGCACTCAGGGCGCTCGTTCCTACCTACAGATAGAACCATAGGCTAGGTTCTATATTCCTCTCCTCTTTGAGTAGCGCAGGCCTCTACCTAGTGTCAGTCTGGGTAGTAGACTGTGGGCTTTGCCATACTGTTCGGGGCTATTAATGGGGTATTGCATATTATATTGCATTCTAAATAAAGGTGGTTTTATTTCAACATTACTTGTGTCTGACTTTCTGTTTGTACTGGTTACCGTGACATCTAGTTCTTATCCTTCTGCTGTGATTTTCCTTGGTATGGTAAATTTGTTAATCATCAGTTGCAGTTTGTTTATATTCATCTTCAAGCCCAAATGTTTGCTTTCTTTTTGCAGCTCTTCGATGCATTCTTGCAGATCTTCAGGACTACTGGCAAACAGTATGATATCATATGCAAAATGTAAGTAATGCAGGTAGTCTCCATTGACCTTAAGTGCTTTTTTGTCCCAATTTAGTTTGTAAAAAATTTCTTCTAAACAAGCAGTTATGGAAAGATTGTGTCTCATTGTCGGACACCTTTTTCTATGTTGATCGGGACTTTATTATTGTTGGCCTGTACTGATGCAACTGAATTTTCATATATTGATGTAATCTCTATCTTTTGTGGGGTTAATCAGGGCATCGATTATTGCTTGCTTCTTCACTGAGTCAAAGGCATTTTTGTAGTCAACGAAGGCTATGGATGATGGAAAGTTGTATTTATTATACCGTTTTACTATTTGTTGCACTGTCTGGATATGGTCCATTGTCCTGAAGCTTGTTCTTTTAGATTGTGCCGCTTTAAGTAGTGTGTCCATTCTTCTTGATAGTATCTTTGTGAAAACATTGCAGATGACTGGCAATAGGCTTAGTGGTTCACAGGTTTTTTTGATTCGCCTTATCATCTTTTTTGTGCAGTAGGATGAATCTTGCATTTTTTTCAGGCACTTTGCCAAGTAGTAGGTATATTGAAAATAATTTAGGAAGGGCTTTGAATAAGGCTTGACTTCCGCCTTTCAACATTTATCATTGATTTTATTGAAAATTATATATATATATATATATATATATATATATATAAAAATATATATATATATATATATATATATATATATATATATATATATATATATAAATAGTTTCATTTTTTACTTAAAATGTTAGTAGCATTGCCAGCTGGAGTCCAAAAGTAATTTTATTTTTGAATAATGCACGTTATGGAAGAGTTTAAGTAGGGTTGGGTGAAAATTTTCGTCTCAAACCAAAATAGGCAAATAATTTCACTTTCCTCTTGAAGAATAATTTCCTGTGAAAAGTGCAATTTTCAGCTTTTGTTGTCTACTTGACATCTGAAATCAGTGTGATCATTGACTTTACACAAAACACATAGCAAATGCTATTTTATTTCCCACAGGCATAGTATAAAAGGGGCCTGAGGAGGGTGCCTATGTTGGTGGAGTCTGGGGAAAGAATCATTTGAACAAGGAATTTTTTGGAGTTTGTTGACTGGTATTGGGGGGACAGTAAAAAAATAAATAAAAATAAAATAAATAAATAAAATATGAAATTGGTATGTAATGTGACAGGGACCCCCTGATATAAGCTGTGACTGGGACAGACTGATACCTGTCAGGATAAAGTATTTTGTAGAGGATTATTTGTAGGACATAGACCTGATGCGGGGAAAACACAGGACAAATGGGTGCATGCCAACCAGATAAAGCTGTTTAAAGGAGAAGACAATATGAATTAATCTATCACTAACCCAAGTAATTTAGTGATGTTTTCTTTGTTCTTGTATTATTGTACTAATTAGGTGCATTTTCTTTCCATTCTCTTCTATCCCTTTACCTATACCTTTGCTACAGGTCATGAAGGCTTACATAGTTGGAATCCTTTATCACAGTTTGATGGTAGTTTGCAAACCGCTCCTCAGCATCAGAATAGAGAACAACCCAGTTAACTGCCAAGAACTGCCAAGAAGGAGACTCTGCTCTTCTCTCCATCACAGCAGTGGGAGCAAATGATTTACAGGCATCTTGGTGGAGTCCAGACAGAGAGAAAATCTGGGATGAAGGGGGGTGGGTAGAAACAAACACTTATAAAAACAGGGTGGAGGTTTTCCAAAATGGTTCAGTGCTAATTCATCAAACACAGTTAAAAGACTCGGGGAAGTGGGCATACCTCTTTTTTATCTCCGGAACAGGAACAGAGGCATCAAGACATCATGTTCCTGGGACTATCACTTTGCAGGTGCTCCCAAAACCCACACAAACGACCGTAACTAAGACGCACACAACTACCATAAATTCCACCACAGCTCGGAATATACACTGCCCAACAATGAAACCCGGACCAACTAGCGGTTTGACTGCCACGTCAGTCCCTGGGGCCTTGTACAACAATGTACAATTCATCCATGTTCCAGTCGTAATGAACTTGTCCAGGTGGAGGATGGCTGAATTTGGATTTTGTATGCACACGAACGTCTCTTCATTCTATTCCTCTTTGCTAATGGACTTGATATCCTCACATGTCAGTAAGACCAAAGAGCCCTCTTTTGACCCCAATATTCCTTCACGGGGGGATACCTTCAGGTCTAGGAAACTTCAGGGGATAAATGGGCTTATGGAAGTTGTCCCAGGGCTTTTTGGATCTGGGATGTCAATATGGAATAGAGCTGATTTAGAGGCGATTTGGAGACATGTGGCTACCTTTGAAGAGAGAGAAGGGCAACATGTTTTGGAACCGGCTCTAAAGGGTATCAAGGGACTGGCTAATGAGGAAAAACTGACAATTTATAACATGCATGATATTGCAGGTCTGTTTATTAAAACTCAGGAAAAACTTAATGAATTCATAGAGGTTAACAATAAAAGAGTAAGGGAAAATCATGTGGGGAGGGAAATAATCTGCACAGCATATGGTAATTTTGTTATAAATAAAATCAGTCATGTCCTCAGGGATATACGCTCAGGTACGATTCCGGACATCCTCAAAGATGATGACTTGACCCAATGGTACTGCCCTCAAGGCACTAAAGGTAACAGCTGTCACCCGTTACCATTATCTACTGTTTGTAATTTGGGTATAGTGACACCACATCCAAATAGAGGCCCTTATCGATGCCGCGGTAAGGAATCATCCTGTTCACCCAACAACAACCTGTATGTATCTTTTACCATCTCCTTACCAGTATTTGATCAAGAAAACTCAGTGTTTAGTAGACTGGCATCAACGCATTCTGTCGGATACTTGGAAGAAACAAGGAGAGAATTGACTTACCAGGACTTTTAGTGCAAGTCAAGGGCATTTGGAGAGTACCCCACACAGCCTGTTGCACCGTGAAAGAAAATCGGTACTTGTGTCGGTGTGATGTTTTTGAAATTGACACTCCAGTGTGCGGCATAGATCAAAAGAGACTCACCGAAAGCCAGGAGAAGTCTACAATGGACGAAACCGCAGCTACACTGGTGGGATATGGAATCAAGGGCAGTGAACCCCAAAAGCCCCAGAAGAAGGACAAATCAGTGACTGCATACCTGGAAGGTACAAGCCAAAGCTCTCTTCCTACAGAAATCGGATGTCCTATACAGCTCACGAAATGGAGAACACCCATGGCGAAGGCGGCATACCATATGGATGGACTGTATTGTGTGGTGACTAACCATAAGGAATACCTCTATGGGGATCTGGTGTGTCCTATACCTTACCCAAATTTGTGTTTTACTCCATATGAGTACACTGCCATTGGGAATATAGTAATCACTCCTATCCCTGTCTTTAAGGAGGACTTCCTTTTGGACAGGGAACCTGATGTCCCAGGACCTGAAGCTTATGTCCCTGTGTTTGACGTTCGTATAGACCCATTATCTTTAAATCTACACAAACTCTTGGAAAGGAAAGACACCCACATCATGCAAATCAGTAATAACATGGATAAGGCAGATGATGGTTTAAATCAGTTATTACATGATGGGGATGTCAGTCTTGTCCTGTCTAATACGTGGGTAGAAGTAGGGATCAAGGGTTTGTTAGTGGGTCAAGGGATATTGGTGGTGATTCTTATAATAATTACCATACGACTGAGCAGATTGTTTAAGGCACATCAGAAAAGAATGAAGGCTTTAATGGAGGTAAGACACAAGCAATTGTTATCATAAGTGTGGCCACACAAGTTAGTTGAATGGCCACAAGGGGGCGACTGTTACCTTATGGGCAATTGCTTGTGAATTATCTTTATTCTTATTTATATAGCTAGACTATGCCCACATGATATAATGGACCATACTGGTATACAGAGTGAGTGAGTTGGTGTGTGTAGAGGGTTAATGAAATAGACACAGGCATTGAGATCTCCTGGGGCCATGGAGCATGGGAGTTGCAGCCCAAAACAAGTTATCACAGCACCTGGACATCCAAATCCTGTTTGGCTAGATGGAAGCTAACAGTATTCTGTTGTCCAGGTGGGAGATAAAGATCACCCTCTATTTTGATATAATAAATAACACTCACACACCCTGGATTCCTGATGAGTATGGAGTCTGATGTATTGTTTTTACTGTCCACAAATATTGCCAAGGGGAGATTGACTGGTTTATTGTACTGATTGCTCCAAGTGAGATCAAGGCACAAATCATATCAGCCTGGAGTGATATTACCACAGCCAATCAGGAGCCTCAGCATGGTAGGAGATGGATAGTGGGAACAGTATATATATCAAAGGGACCCACTACTAAGTTAGTAAAGTAAGGAAGTACAGGAGAGGAGAAGGAGGGGTGGAGAAGGAGTACAGGAGACAACAAGAGAGAGAGCCAGGAGGAGTCTCTGCCAAGCTTGGGTAAGCCCCTCATTCATTAGGTACCTGCAATGTCATGCATGTTTAAGAGAATTGCGCAAATGTTATGTTTTGTGTTGTATTGAATGTTTTGTATTGTTATGTATATTTAATGTAGAACTAGTTCTTGTAATGTGATGTACTGATCTAATATTAAATTGCATTAATCTTAATCTCAGCAATCTGTTGAAGAATCTTGCATTATTTTTCACATATAAATGTGTTTATAAAGGTTTATGCAATAGATTAATTGTAGAATGCAATAAGCCTGGGGCTCCTTATATTTTCAATATATCTGTTTCTTTACGCTATATTTTCCATCTTTGCCCCAGGATAAGTTTATATTTATATTGGCCACCAGTCCTATGAACAATCAATAATTGTCCTAATGAGCCACGGACATATGTGAATGAGCTGTGGACGTAGCCAAATTGTCATTCTAAATATTCATGGAGTGTGTGTGACTTTATGGCACATATTCCATGAATATTAAATAAGCATAAAACCTCTACCAGTTACAGATGACAAGGCCCCAAGGAAACATTGAACTGTAGGACTTAGACTTATTAGAAGCACAAGACCTGAGGAAACATTTATTTGTTGTAGGACTTACACTTGTGTTAGGCCCAAGACCTGAGAAAACATTGATTAGTAGGACTTAGATTTATCTTAGGCCAAAGCCCTGAGGAAACATTGATTTATAGAACTTTGGCTTGTTAGCAGCACAAGCCCTGAGGCATCAAATCAGAGATAATTTTTATTTATCAGGCTTGTTAGCATCACAAGCCCGGAGGACTCAGAATAACTGTTATCACTCGGGCTTGTTAGCGTCACAAGCCCAGAGGAATTAGAGATAATTTTTATCTATTCGGTTTGTTAGCTTCACAAGCCCTGAGGAATCAGTAATTTGTAGGACCTGTTAGAAACAACCCACCAAAAATAGTTTTTTGTATTTGTAGTGCTCTGGTTTGTGTTCAAAGAACAAGCCCTGAGAAAAAAATGCCCTACTCATCTAGTACCATGTTATGGTGGCCAGTGGCAAATGCCCTGGTGTCATTGCTGCATTTGTGACTGCTGTTCCTGCTGCTGATGAGTTGTTTAAGCAGCAGGATGATTAGGCAGCTCCAAGGGAATGGGATCAACAACAGTAGTGATATGGGTGATGATGATCATGGTTCCACTTGCCACTACTAGCTCTAGTGATGAACCTGAGGCAGTAGCAGCACCACAACTAGCCCCCACCACTTCAGGTATATGTGGAGAAAAAAGAAGTTGGCCAACAATGCTTCTCCACCTACCCCCTCATCCAAAATCATGGGTGTGATGTTGGAATATAAATGTTTCCCTTGAGAGGAGGAAAGAACTGTGCCTCTCATCAGCAACTGCAATGTGCACATTTGTGGAGTAAATAAGGGAAGGATTTGGAACAATGGGCATATCTGCACTCACATCAAACACCTGGCGCAACTGTAATCAAACACCATGAAGCTTAGGGTCCCCAATGTAAAATCATCCCATCAGAAACCAAGTATTGCTGCTGTCACTATGTCCCTTATCCAATCCCCACTAAGGACACGTAACAACTTGCATTTTTAAAAGTAATGATGTAACCTCCCTGCCACCAACTTAGCATATTCTCTGGGATGGAATATCCTCAGATGCAGCTTGATGCCCTGGTTACGATTATTCTCTACCACATTGCCATGTGTGGTCAGTGCACCACACAGTGTGCAATGGGTGGACATAAACTGCCACATCCTGACATCTACACAATGGCTATTAGTTGGTGGGGGAGGTAATGATGAATGAGGTAGATCGCCAGTAGATGAAGTTGCATCTTCCAGCAACCAGACCCTATAGCAAGAAGGTGATGACGAGACAGGTGTTTCGCTCAGCATCAAACTTTCAGGCCCTGGCTGGGTTTTTCTATTCTTCCTCCTCTTTGATTTACACCTCGCCTCTTGTTGCCTTTGGGGAGAGTCAGGGGGTAGGGCAACAGCTGTGCAGGATTTCTTTGGTGAGTATTTGGCTTTAACATGCTTCACATAAATGCCATGGTATCTGTTTCATATATGTGATGAGGGCAGTTGTGCCAAGGTGTGTTCCATCCTTTCCCCTTTTCACTGACTTGTCAGAAATTGTGCACAGTGCTGTCACTGATGACTGCATAGTTCCTGCCTGCACAGTGCCTGCCCCAAGAGAAAATAGTCCCATACTCAGAACCTGAGGGGGGAGAAAGGAAAGGTGGTGAAGAATGGATTCTTTCTTTATCTCCTCTGCATTCCCCTTCACTGGGTGGGGCATAGGATGATGTTGCTGCTGTTACTGCCTCAGAGTCAGCAACACAACAAGGACCAGGAGTATTGCTGCTGGCAAGTGGAACCTGTCCTAGTCACACATCAGTATTACTGGACCCCATTCACACTGTGTCCATGGTGGTCTGTGGCACACTAGCCTGATTTTCGTCATCCTGCTACCCTTACAACACAGTAACAACAGGAATTACAGTAGCATCAAACTCTGCAAATTTGCCAGTCTCACTGGTCTTGATGGCCATAACCATATCTGTCTCCCATCCCTTCTTGGTTTGACCTAAAATGACCATTAATGTCTCTTCCACCCAAGCTGCTCCACCATCACCCTCATCGTCATCACCACCACTAGTTCCTCCTTGCTGCTGCTGCTCTATTAGATTCTCATTGGTTGGAGGTAATGACAAATGTGACAGAGGATCCCCTGCTGTCACACTTGCTATCTCTTGAGGTGAAGAAGGCAGACTGGCAGCATTAGCAGTAGGCATGGGCAGATGATCTGTGATGATGGTGGTATTACTGCTGCTTGCCACCAGTTCTGCCTTCATTAGTATCATGTCCCATAGTAACATAGTAAATTAGGTTGAAAAAAGACACAAGTCCATCAAGTTTAACCTTTGCCTCATAACCCAGAGACATTAGAATTATAAAGCATTCCTGATGCCAAATAAGTTAGTCTTTATCAGACTTACTATTTTTGCCTACAAATACACAGTATAAGCCTTTTGAAATAAATGTATCTAATCTTCTCTTAAATGTATCCATTGTATCTGCCACAACCACATCCTTGGGCAAGGAATTCCATAATATAACAGACCTTTTGTCAGGCCTTGGAATGAATAGTTGACCAGAGAGATCATTGTATTGACCTCTCATATACTTGCACATTATGATAAGAGCTTGTCTTAGTAGCCTTTTCTCTAGATTAAATAAACCAAGTTTGTACAGTCGTTCCTCATATGTCAAGTCCTCCATTCCCCTAATGAATTTTGTTGATCTTCACTGTACTCTCTACAGTTCTGCAATAGCCTTCTTCAGAACTGGTGCCCAAAACTGTACTGCATATTCGAGGCGAGGTCTTACCAATGATTTATACAATGGCAAAATGATGTTATCCACTCTTGCTTCAATACACCTTTTTATGCAAGACAGGACTTTGCTTTTGCTACTGCTATTTGACACTGGTCACTGTTTCCAAGTTTGTAGTTTACAAGGATTCCCAGGTCTTTCTCTAGCAACGAGTCCCCTAAAATGATTCCATTAAGTTCATAAGTAGCATTGAGATTTTTTCTTCTCAAATGCATGACTTTACACTTTCCCACATTAGACTTCATATTCCATTTGGTTGCCCAATCTGACATTTTTTAGTAAATCTCTCTGTAAAGAACAAATATCCTGTTCTGAATCAATTACTCTTCATATTTTAGTGTCATCTGCAAAAATTGTATAGGGACAATGCTGTGGAGGGGGGAAGGGGAATCACAGGTCAGGGGGATGTTGTAGGCTCACTTGAATCTAGACTGACTGCTCTGCATAACTTCCACTACCACCTCATGATCAGAAGGAGGATCTACTGTGGTCAGGCTAGTCCCACCTGCTGCTTCACTATCACTAACAGTAACCACATTGATTTCCATCTTAGAGTCATCAGTATCACCCCTCTGTGATTCCCAACACTCTGAGCCTCTAGTTGCTGGATCTTAGTAGTAGTAGTGGGACTGCTTGGGAATTGCAGGTGTGACTTTGGGTCCCTTGCTGTCATGCTTGCCATCATATCCATCCCCCCTGAGACTCATAGGAAACACTGTCAGGCGCAGCACTGGCAACAGGTACAGGTAGCTGACCTGTCCTGCTCATACTACTACCCTCTTCTTCCTCTGACCCGACACAAATTTCCCCAAGATCCCTAGGGGTGATGTAGGGGGACTGGCCATAATTGGGTCTGGGGAATCAGAGCATCCAGCAATGCTGGCAGAGGTCACTTGCTCCTCTTCCTCAGACTCACTGGATACATAATGGCCCTTTCAGCTCTTACTTGTCATCCAGGTGCTTATAGTGATATATGACCCTCTCCTGCAATTTGATATATAAATCAGAGCACAACAACCCCCCCTCTCTCTAGCTGCTCATGTTTGTCCCATAAGTATGCAATTTCAGCCAAAGTTTTGTCTTTCTATATTTCACAATATGTTGGTCTTGCTTTAAAGAGCAGTTGTCAAAATGAAGGATGTGAAAGTTGTCCTATTTACATTTACTAAAAAACAATGTGACTATATTGAGAAATATTTACCAAAAATGTGGCTAAATGGCTAAACCCCTATAGGAACTGTATTTAATAGTAATGCCATTGTTATGCCTAAAGTGTTACAATACATTAAGTAAAGGGTCAATGCCACATAGGTGCAATGTAACTGATAATCTAAAGTACTAATTTACATCTGTAAATGTAGAGCATAATTTTTCATTTAAGTCTTAGATTCTGAGGGTATGGGTATTTGTTTGCTCTGGGGAGGCTAGACAGATTTTCTCCATTTTGCTGTACATCTGTTTAGTAATTCACCCAGATAACCTTCTAGTTATGTATGAAAACTATATATTTTGGGAGGGGCACTACATCTACATATTTTCAATAATCTTTCAATTGAAGTAGTTTATAGATCATGTTACAAGATACAGTGTCATAAATACAATTTAAAACAAATTATAATGTTTTATTACATCATACACTATATCTCAAACAAAAGTAAGACTGTAGCTAATGCTACAAGTAGTATAAAAAGTTCTGTATAGGGATACTAAAAATGTATAGTTGTATTAAAATACTTGGCCTGCACAGACCCCAAATTAACAGAAGCAAAACGTTTTTTGAACTTTTCCAGCGGAAAATCTACATTACTTTGGTTACTTTGGTGAAATTGATCTACATAACAATAAAGAGAGCACTATTTAAAAAAAAACAACAAAAGAAAAAAAAACCTTAGAATAATGTACACACAACTCATTATAAATTAGACAAAAAATAAAAAACAAAATAAATAAATCATATTTTACTCAAAAAAAAAATCACTCAGAGGAAAGAGTCTGAGCAGCCTCCCCTCAAAAGTCTCAAGAATTAACCCCCATCCCAATATCTCTCAGTAAACTAAAGGCTAACATAGTATAGATGAATATAAATTGTAACAAAACCCCACAACTATGTAACTGAGTAAAAATTCATATTTTTTCACTCCTTTGTGTAAGGGGTTCCACTTGTGGAGTTCTACTTTATAAGCAAATGCTTGGCTCACTTGGTAGTGAGCTCATTTACTTGCAGAGAAGTGATTTGCAGACAAGTGGAGTTTGAAAAGATCACTAATTAGAACTGAAGCAGGAGTTTGAATCTATAGAGCTCTTTGGTGCAGGTAATTTCAAGGGAATTGGTTTGGCGATAAGATTAAGGCTTAAACTGCAGATGGGAATTTCACTTCAGATTGTGTTTTAAGCAGTTTAGAAAAGCAAATGAATGGATCCACATACCTAAACCTTGTACATTCCAGCTAAGGGTGTGCATCAGTGGACATTATAATATCAATGGAACTGTAGAACTATAAGCATGAGTGGTAGCAAGCTGGACAGTCTCATGAAGTGCAGATCTTTGCACATGTTTGCACACTTGGATCTGTCGTTTCAAGGGCCATACCACTGTAGCAAGTGTGAGCATATAATCTTTGTTGGAATCTAAAATATTGGATCTGGAAAGAAATATTGCAACACTGCATGATATTGGAAACCTGGAATGGAGCTTGGAGATCATTGAGCTAGTAGTATGTGGGGCTATTGATGAAGATGGGGGATTGTAGATGAAGAGTAGCATGTAGGCAGCTGGGCAGCTGTAAGGAGGGGAGGAACTGGGCAGACATAGAGGAAGGCTAGCTCTGAGCTGAATCAAACCAACATATATGCAAAATTGGGTGAAGATGTTGAGTTGGATAGTTCAGAACTGACATCACTGGAGAGGGCTGATTCCTCTAGCAAGCCAGGGGACCAGTCTTTCTTCCAGTTTAGCTTAGAGGCAGAATGGGCAGAAACCATGACACATGGTGGTAATAGGGGAATCTATTATTAGGAGGGTAGACAGGATAATCTGTTTTTAGGACTGTGAATGCCGATTATTATGTTGTCTGCCAGGTATTCAGGTTCGGCATGGCAGAAAGATTATTGAAAAGCATCCAGCTGTCTTGGCCATATTGGTACCAATAACAAAGTTGGAGGAAGATGGAGGTCCATAAAATGCATTTAGGGATCTAGGGTGCTAGCTCAAGGAAAAGACCTCCAGTGTAGTATTTTCTTAAATACTACCAGTGCCAGTGCAGGTAGGAAGTGGCAGCTCAGAGAGCTTAATCCATGGCTTAAGTATTGGTATAGGAAGGATGGTTTTAGAGCACTGGGCTGATTTTGCTGTTGAGTACAATCTGTTTGGTAGTGATGGATTATGCCTAAATGGAAAAGGAGCTGCTGTGCTAGGGTATAGAATGCTTAGAAGGCTGGATGGGCTTTTAAACTAGGAAATGGGGGGATGGTATAGATAGTAAAAATGGGGTAGATAGTGTACATAGGAATGGAGTACCATTAAATGATCATGGGGTGCAGAAGGGTGTGGATAAATGTAGCTAACAGGTAGGAACGCCTATTAAATTATAGATATAGAGTGAATGCAAGTAGCAGATAAAGTACATAATGACAACACAATTAATTGTATTTTGGTGAATGAAAGAAATTTGGCAGGAAAAATGGGAGAACTGGAAATGCTAGTGGCTAATGAGCATTAAGATATAAGTAGTATAACCGAACATTGGTGGAATAATAATGACTGGGCTGTAAATATTGATGGCTATTCCCTGTTTAGGAGATACACACACACACACAAGCTAGTTTAATAAAGTCCATTAAACATACTAGAGGCAGGTGGAGGATGAAAGGAGTCAGAGCAGTGCAGGGATGAGTGATTAAAGTAATAGTCCAAACATTAACTGCAGACATGGTTGCTGCAGCGTGTTCAATAAATGATGGTGATCCTTCTCCTCCTGAGGAGGCAGTTTCTTAAAGCCCCGTGAAAAGTTCCACTACCACCACCAGTAATGCATTAATGAATTAATATGTTTATTTATATAGTGCCACAAGTGTATGCAGTGCTTTACAATTTAAAGGTAGTAATATTAATAAAGAGCATAAGGACACTGAAGAGTACGAGTCACATTGTTGATGGCATAATGGAAGAAAGTGTATCGGTTCCACCAACTGTTGTGACTGACAGTGAGAGTATGAGCAAAAAAAAAAACACAGTTCTCAAAGTAGTGGAGAATGTGCTGACAATCCCTTAGGGAAAAGTAAAAATAAATTGTCTGACAATTCAAAAAGCCTAGAAGACTGCATAGAAGACTATGCAGATGATGATTTATTTGATGATGATGTTGATGTAGAACATATCCCTTCAGCATCCACCTCTTTAGATGAAGTTGAGAGTGAGAGAGATGATGTCATGGCCAGAAAATTAGCTGAAAAGCCAATACTCTATCTTACATAGAAACAAAGAATTTGACGGCAGATAAGAACCATTCAGACCATCTAGTCTGCCCATTTGGCCCTATTGTAAAAACCTTAAACCTTATTTTGTCCTTGGTCTTGTCTTATTTTCAGGACAGCCTTATGCCTATCCCATACATGTTTAAATTCCGTCACTGTATTAACTTCTACCACTTCTTCTGGTAGGCTATTCCACTTATCTACTACCCTCTCACTGAAGTAAAACATTCTTGCATTACATCTAATCCTCTGTCCCTCTAATTTTAGACTATGTCCTCTTGTACTAACATTTTTACTTTTTTGAAATGTACTTCACTCCTGCACTTTTTTAAATCCCTTCATGTATTTGAAAGTTTCTATCATACCCCCCTCTCTCTTCTCTATTCTCCCCCAAGCTACACATGTTCAGATCCTTTAGTCTATTCTGATACTTCTTTCCCTGTAACATTCACAATTTTGGTAGCAGTACCACCACTGAAAAGGAGCACTGTGCCTATCTATAAACTGCTTGAGTCCAAGCCCCACTCAGACACACACACACACACACACACTAGTGTTTAGTATCCAGAACACAGGTTATTTACATCCACAGCCCTAGCTATAATGAGTGCCTCTGCTGCTGCTGAAAGTACTGCACCTTTGACAATTGCAGCAACATCTAGTTCCAGTAGTAGTAGTAGAAGCAGCAGCAGCCTCTCAGGAACCCCTCAGTCTATGAAATCCACAGTATGGAGATACTTATGATGCATAAGCTGAACATATTGCTGTCTGTTGTCTGGGAAAGAGGCATGTAAACAGGGGGAAAACAGGGTCACATCTAGGCACCTCCCCATTTAAATCCCACCTAAAGCACAACCATAGGGTTGATTGGGAGACAGATCATCAACGTGTCAGAGGTGCCACAGCAGAAGCACTCCTAAAAGTTCCTGAGGCTCTGGGGTGAATATAATAAATGATATTGATTTGTCAGAGAGTATGCCAAGATTTTGAAATAACACCTATAGCTTCTGCTGCAGAGGAGCAGGACTCTGAGTTTGTTGTAGGAGATGACATGATTCACAGATTGCCTATACATGCCACCACAGAAACCCCCATAATCTCCAAAAGTGATGTAGTTAAAACAGTAAAGTTGCATAGTTCTTCTGCCATGTACTGTCAACCCACACTTACCGAGCTCTCAGGAAGCCAAATACGTCACAAAAATAATTCCATAGTATGCCTGTGGAATGAGAAAGTTTACAAGATGCTGGCAGTTGACATGCTGCCTAATTCTTTTGTAACAAACAGGGGTTTTAAAGGACTGATGTCATGTCCTGCACCCCTCTGGTATATGCCAAGCCACAGTTATTTTTCAAGGATGGCTGTGCCAGAATTGTTTACTTTTTTCCTCACTGTAACTATCCATCCTTTGTAGAAAATGGCATAATTGAAGTGTGATATGAAAGTAAATGGTCACCTATTTTCATGAAAGACTCTTAAGTTTGAAAAAAGTTAAAAAAAAAAATGCTGTAAGAGTAATTTCCTCAGCCATTTGGGTCTATATTATCTTTTGTTTTTACATATTGTTACTCATTCATGTATCTTATTTATATTTTGGGACTTTTTATTAGAGACAACATCAGAGATTTTTTTCTTTATTCGAGCATTTCATTTAGCATGTTTGGATTACATTTATTGCAGGCTAAATTAGATTTTAGGCATCCCTTTTTTATAGTTTTTTTATATATACTTTTATCATTTTCAGTATGTTTTCAAAATAATTATTAACTATGTTGAGCAACTATTAGTTGTGCTGTCAATATGTATTTATGGAGATTATTATTCTGCACTATATTATTGTACCTATGTGTATATAATGAGCTTTGTGCTATAGCTATGTAAGTGTATTACTAGATGGGATCCTATCCAAAATTAATTTAGATTAATGGAATGGATAGTCATAAGATACTAAACACATATAGATATAGAAAGAATGTTTCCAAATTGAAACACAAAGGGAAAGGTAGAGCCTACAGCCTACAACAAAGCAAGAGAATGCTCATGGCATCAGTGGGAGAGGATCTGGTCTCAATGGATTAGAGTACTCCAGCAGAGATGTCACACAGTTTATACAAATTGCACATCGATAAGCTGCAAGTTGCCTAGCAGTTGAGGGGTTAATGGGGACTTGTGTAAATGTGGGATGGGCTGTGGTGGTTACAGCATTTTGAAGCCTAATGGACCTTTTCCCCAGGATTGGCAGCCCTGGGGAAGGCATGTCTAGTCATCAATGGGCCTTTGCAAAAGGCCATTTTGCCACAATTTGAGTACAGAATAGCTGTTTGCAATACTTTTTGGCCAGTTTTTGTACATATATACCAAACTGTAAAATTCAGTATACATACCAGCTGTAATGTAATAGCTAGAGTCAGAAAATGGTTTGACAGTCGAATTTTAATCTGGCTTTAATGGAATCAAGCCTTCAGTCAGAAATCGTGGCATTAGATTACTTTTTTCTTGCTTTTCTTGCATTAATTTTTCTCTGAAAAATACATCCTGTGTGAAGTTCACTGATACAGAAACACATTTATTTTTACAGTATTTTTGTCTGAATCATCAAGAATTCCTCCTTGAGCAATATGATGTGGTTACAGTTTCCTTTTTACTATACCTTTAAACAAAAAACCTCTGGTCTGTATTCAGATGCAGTGTTTAAACAGAATTGTGAACTGCAAGATCACTTGGGAAACAAGGTCAGTACTGATTAAATATATATATTTTGTTTTTTCTTACAAAGTTTTTACAGAGTTCAATTGTGTAAAGGAAAAGCAGAATTATGGAGAGGATAGAAAATGATAATAAATGTGAGAGAAACAAAGGATGAGAGGGGAAGGGGAAGTTACTGATATAAAAAGCTCTTGCTTTACAGGATCTGAAAAAATTGGTAAATCAATACCTATTTCTGAATTTATTTTCAGCACATTTTCAGTCATGTGCAGAAAGAAAAAGTAGAGTATGTGTGGGCACACTGACTGCACCATATAGTACGCTGACCAGATCTCACCTTTAACCAGGGGCACATAGGAAATAGCCATTTTGCAGCACGTCACTGAAATCAATGCAGTCCTGCAGTACGCATTTCTCCTATGCGTCCCCGGTTAAAGGTGAGGTCTGGTCACCCCACCATATAGAACACATAAAAATTCCCAAAAATGCCATTACATTTCAATGAAATGAGTTGGAAACATTTCTTGCATTCAAGGAGTTAAAAGCGCCATTTAAATCAGGGATGCTACTGCTGGAACACACATCCCATCATTCCCAACCAGTCTGAGGCTGACAGGAAATGATGGGATTTGTAGTTCAGCAACTGGAGGACCTTACATTGCCCACTCCTGATTTAAATCAACAGTGATTTTTGTTCTCTGTAGGACAGCTGGACTTTCCCCCGGAACACTCCTATTTTTCTTTGCACATATGGGTTACTTTTTCTAGACGTACACAATTCATAGTTTATGGATTTTTATGTTTTTATTGCTAGAATCAGCAGACATTATTCTGGATTCATTTGGCAGTGATATTTCCTGTATAAGTATGACTAGTGTTGTAATCATGCACTTCTTCAGATCACCTGCTACTTTACTGCTCTATGTTCCTTCCCCTACTGTAGTGGTTCCCAGCAAGGATCCCCTTGCTTGAGTACAGGTGAATTATTCAGTGGTTCAGTCATTTAATTAACTCCCCTGTTCACAAGCAGGGAAATCCTAAGACAATGCTTGTTAAAGGGATAGTCATGTTTCATAATAAAAGCAGCTCTAATGAATCATCATAGTATTTGGACTTTGGAGAGTGTTATTTCAATTCTGTAAGAGTTGTAGTTCAAGAGTAATTCAATGACAAAGTATCCCCTCCCTGCCCTTTTACTAATGTAACAATGTTCAGCTATATCAGAAGGGAGGTGCCCAGGTGGACTGCAGAGAGGGACAATCTTCAATTAAGATAAGGGAAAAACCTGAAAAACTTGTGAAAGGGGGCAGGGCTTTCATTGTTCTCATAGGAAGAAGACTGTCCCCTTCTGTTTTCTGTCGGTCTTACAACCGGATTCCACATCTGAGAAGAGATGGCTTACACTAGGTAAAAGGGGTGGGAGGGGAAACTTTGCTTGTGAATATCTCTCAAACCACAATGGTTTGACAGATAAGACATATCGTTCTTCATGTTTTTTTAATGCCTACAAAATAAAATAAAGATAAAACAAAGTATTACTATCCCTTTAAGGTACCAAGAGAAAAGTGCTGGGAACCACTATACTAGTGCATTGTGATATATAAAGGTCTAGAAAGTGCTAGATAGTTGATGCCTGGCATCCATAGGTTTGTTGAATTAAATGACATCTTAATGCAAGGCATTAACATGCAGACATCAGGGAATGCACAGAGGCCAAACTTTTAAGATTTTCCTGCTTGAGCAAGTGGATCAGTCAAAGTGAAGGAGTCACAGATTAACTTACCTGTGGTTAATCAGGAATATCATTAACCTTGGATTGTTTGCAGACCTTGATGGTTGATATTTAACCCCAGAGTATTAAACAGAAGGTACAATAAAATGAGGTATTAAAATAATCATAAACAACTGCTTCTGTTTGCTTTAGAAGTCTACTGGCTATATACAAACTTTTACTAGAATTTGCTGCTTTGCATCTTTTGCCCTGAGGGGTGGGTATTACGGGTGCATATGGGCATTTTGTGACATGCTATTCCTCCGTGTTCTGTTCCACACTATTTGCTAACAGAACATAAAGAAAACTGGAGCAAAGTTCTTCCTTTGCCTTACACCTGCTATAAGGGTGGAATTAGAGGCTTGTTAACATAAAATGTGGGAATTATTCCTTATCTGTCAATGCAGCCTCCCAGCAGACATTATCACCCCCAAATTAAAATAAACACATATATAACCCACCGCATCAAATACCTCCTCAGTGTAAGAACAAAGCCCAACACATGCTGAAAAGAACAATATTATCATGAACAAGGGAAAGGAATATGTGCTTATGCTACCTGTGGCGACCAGAAGAAAAAGGAATTGACAGTTAAGGAAAATTCCCACATTCCTTTGGGGTCTCCTTGGTAGCACACAAAGAAAGATAACAAAGCTGTACCAATGGGGAGGGACACTAACTAACAGCCTTCAAAACGTTATGCTCAAAACCAGCCTCCTGGTCTGAAAGAAAATCCAACTGGGAATGCCTAGTAAAAGTGTGGACGCTTCACTAGGTAGCAGCTGTATATATCTGATCTAAAAAAAAGCTTGTGCTTTCTCTGTCCATGATGTGGACACTGCACTTCTAGAATGGGCTCTAATTGATGCTACAGCATCCAAGTCTTGGGAATTATATGCCTTTTCCACAGCAAATCGAATCCATCTGGCGACAGTGGTTCTGGAGGCTTTCTTTCTTTTTGAAACCCAGAAGAAATTGATTAAAGAGGTACTTTCAGATAACAGCAAGTTGCCATGCAATCATTGAATGCATGGTGGCTATGCATGGTGACTAGCTTGAAAATAGATGTCTTACCGTAAAAAAATAGATGTGTCTGAAGGAATCTGTCCTGTTTTCGGACTGACGGGCAGGTTAGTGCAGTCTGTGCACCTGTGCCGTCAGTCCCTTCTGGTAACCATATGGTGCAATGCAGTCTACTCAATGGAGACTGGGACTGACGGCGCAGGCGCACAGACAAGATGTCTGCTCTCTAACCTGGGTTCAGGTCTCCAAATGGGATGGATTCTTTTAGACACATCTATTTTTTACGGAAGACATCTATTTTCAAGCTAGTCACCATGCATTTCATGAATGCATGGTGACTTGCTATTATCTGAATGTTCAGCTTTAATAAAGATTTTGAGGTTATAAAGTCCTTTGTTCTATCCAGATAAATCTTCAGGCAGCGCTTAACATTCAAAGTATGTAGTAATGCTTCCGCCTCTGACTGGGGATGAGGAACAATGATAGGAAGGCACACTGTTATGAAAGGCAGACAAAACCTTGAACTCTGGGGAAATCCTCAGAGTTACAGAGTCTGGTTTAAATAGATAAATAGATAATTTTTGCAGCTATCCCACTCTCCTGGCTGAGGTAAGGGCTGTTTTAAAGGAAATCATCCTCAAGGATGAAGAGACCAAGGGCTCAAAGGAATCCTGCAGCAATGCTTTCAAAACTATGTTCAAGTCCCAAGAAGGGAAATAAGGAACTGTTCTTGGTCTCAAGGTAGAAGTAGGCTTCAGAAATCTCTTCAGTACAATGTGGTCGGCCAAAGGCTTACTGAAAAAAATACCCAGAAACAGAATTTCTTCCATGAGTGATTATGTGCTGCAACAGAGCTTCTTTTCTTGGATTGGAGCTCAAAAGGACATTAATGACCCTTTCTGAGAGACCTTGAGCACTCAGAAGCAATGTCAGCATCCGAAGATTGCAAGAAAACAGATGACACACTGGACCCTGTCATAGAATGTCTGCACATACCAGAAGCCTAACTGGATAGTGAACCATGCTCTCCTCTGCCAGTATGGGGCTATGAAAATAACTGTAGCCCTGTCCTGGATGTCAAGCAAAAATCTCACTTTTGTATCAGAGCATCCACCTCCAGAGGATGGTTCCTGGGAAAAACTGAGCATCCTTGGCATTTTGTCTGGTCGCCATGAGATCTGAGGCATACCCCATTTCTCCATTTCTTCCTGCTGAATAGGTCTGCAGCTCAAAGCACCAACCATGGTATGTTCTTCCCAGGAATATGAATCGCTGATAAAGACAAGAGATGGCACTTTGCTCACTGAAGAATCAAACTGGAAAGATGAAGGAGAGGACGGTTCCTCATACCCCCCCTGTTGGGCTATGTAGGCCACTGTTAATTTGTCAGAAAAAAACCTTGACTGCTTTGCCCCAATAAGTGGGAGGGAGGCCCTCACGACTCTCTAAACAGCCAGGAGTTTCAGATGGATGAAGCGCAATGCAGTTTCCATGGGAGACCAAATCCACTGTATAGAACGTTTCTGAATAACCACTTCCTAACCATGGAGACTGGCATCAGTAGTGATAAAAATCCTTTAACTCTTTGAGTCTGGTTTGCTCTTGTTCTTGTGTGCTGTGATATTGTTATTCAGTGTCCATTGAAACTCAGTTTAGTTTGAACTGTTCAGTGTCCTGGATAGTCCAGTCCTGTGGAGTAGACTCACAGGAAGATGTTTCTGGGTCTTAGCACGAGCACAAATGGGGCATGCTGTCATGAAGGCCGAGCAATCTGCCCTAAGACTGGGCCACCAAAACAACTGGGGGACTGACCAAATCTATTGGTCACGGCCAATGTGACCAGCAGCCTTAGATGAGTGATAAGTCTCCATCTGGTACGAAGGTCCTCGGGAACAAAGCATTTACCACTGGGCTTGTCAGCTGGAGCAGTGGACTGGGATGCCAAAATCTCCTCGCCCAGAGGAGAAGTGATGCTGGTGCAGGCAGTAGTTAGAATGCAACAGTAGGAATGATAGGAACCGGTGTAGACTCAGCATCCGGGTCAGACCCAAACTGCCTGGACAGGGCATCTGCTCTGACATTCTTGGAGCCAGGAAGATACGAGACTATGAAATTAAATCTGGACAGAAATAATGCCCACCTGGCTTGTCGAGGAGACAGTCTCTTGGCCTCAGACAGATATGTTAGATTCTTATGATCCGTCAGGATCAGGATTGGAGAACTTGTCCCCTCTAGTAGGTGCCGCCACTCACTGAGAGCAAGGGTAATAGCCAGGAGCTCGTGGTCACCTCTATCATACAGACTCTGGGCTCATGACAGTTTTTTAGAAAAAACCCACAGGGAAGAAGGGGTTTACCAGGACCGGAACGCTGGGACAAGAGGGCTCCCACTCCTGTTTCAGGATGCATCCACCTCTAGAGTAAAGGGTAGGGTGGGATTGTGATGCGACAAAATTGGAGCCTTGGCAAAGGCAGACTTCAAATCCTCAAATGACTGGATCGCACTGGGAGACCATACGGATGGGTTAGCCCCCTTATGTATCATGTCAGTTAGAGGCTTAACCACTGTGGAGAAGTTCCTTATGAATCTCCTGTAATAATTAGCGAACCCCAAGAATCTCTGTATGGCCTTCAAGCCTACTGGCTTTTTGGGGGTCCATAGCTATACCGTCAGAGGAGATTATGTAACCTAGAAATGTTCCCTGGATCAACATCCTATCTGCTTGGAAGCCAACTGTCATAATTCTTAATATTGTTCTGTGCTAAACAGCTACACATTACTTGTTTCTTTTTGAAAGCAATTACAATATCTGCCAGCATATCATCCCAAGGCAAATATTTCCATAACATTACTGTCCTTACTGTAAAAAACCCTTACCTTTGCTTAGTCAAAATTACCTTTTTTCTAGTATTAATGGATGACCACTTATTCTTCACTCAGCTCTTTGAATAAATAGTTCCTTGGAGAGTTATTTGTAAATATAGTTGTAAATTGTAATCATATCACCCCCTTCAATTCAGGGACACAGGACTATACATGAGAATCAGTGCAATGTATTGCAAAGCAATGTGTTGCACATTTCCAGTGCTTAAGGTGAGCAGCTGTGAGTGACCCAGCTCTGAAAGTTAAAAGAATAATTAAAACTGGGCAGGGCTGCATGATGCATGTCTAGTTCCAGTGCAATTCAGGCTTTTTTAAAGGGATAGTAATACTTAAATATTACTAATCCCCATATTGTAGGCATGTTAAAAAGAATTTAATTGTCCCCAGTGTAATCTCTCAAACCTATATGGTTTGGGAGATAACCGCCCACAAAGTTCCCCCTCCTCGCCTTTCCCTGAAGTCAGCGTTGTAGCTGACTGCAGGGGAAGCCTGTCGTATGACAGTCAGGCAGCTCTGCAGCAGAGCCAAGAATTCGTTAGTAAAAAATAATTATTTCACTGAAACGGTCTTCTACATGTGCTTAGAAGACCGTTTCAGTGAAATAATTCTTTTTTACTAACATGATCTCGGCTCTGCTGAAGAGCCGCCTAATTCACATAAAACTGGATATTCCTGCAGTCACCTACAACCCTGACTTTAGGGAAAGGGGAGGAGGGGGGAACTTTGCGGGCGGTTATCTCTCAAGCCATAAAGGTTTGAGAGATGATACTGGGGACATTTAAATTCTTTTTAACATGCCTACGATATGGGGATTAGTAATATTTAAGTATTACTCTCCCTTTAAGTCCACTATTGCGGACCTTGACGGGATCATTGAACACATTCTCTGGTCCTTTAAATGTTACTGCCATAAACATTGATAATCATTTTATCAAACTTTTATTCAGAAATGCTAACAAACAACTGCAACTTCACCTTAGTCAACAAATAAAATAAATCTCCACATTCTATTGATGTAAATGCTTCGGGGATCTCTTGCGTTCAAGGAGTCAAAAGTTCAATTTAAATCAATAAGAATTTGTATTTCTTCTCTATGGTGCAGCTGGTTTTCAATTCCTCTAAACTCCTGAAGAACCAGAGGGCTTTGCAACACATTACAAACCTTCTTAGGTTCTTAAGGGGTTAATACATCGGCCTGAATGGTTTTGAAATATATTTTGGAGTTGAAAAGATACATTTGTAGCAGATTTAATAAGAGAAACTGGAACAATCTTGGGGCAAACCAGTACTCATCAGTGGACAAATAAAAATTGCCCATATTCCCAGTGATTTACATGGGAACTATAACACTATTGCCATTTGATTATCCATCCTAGTTTCTGTAATGTTGAAACAACCACAGATAAGTGGTGCTGCAGCAGGGAGGGAGTTGGAGCCTTCACCATCCAGCTGTCTAAATATGGAATTACCCAAATTTTATTTTGCTGAAGATGAGCTGCTATGTTGACTAGAATTTTTGTAAAAATTCTGGGAGCTGTGGAAGGTCTGGGAGGGATTGAAACTGAAGATAAAGAAGCTTATGAGAAAGAGATATTGCCACACTTAAGAACTGTTGATGCAAGGGATGCACAGGGACATTCAGGTAAGCACCTTTTGGCCTATTTTGGCCATGAGATCAAACTTGTGCATGTATTTGTTGATGTGTCTGAGGTCCACAACCAAACAGAAACCCCCTGAAGACTGCAGATAGAATAGGTGCCTTCCCCATCTTGCTGATCTAGAACAGGGATTAGGACTTCTGAGTCTGAAAAGACAGGACCATCTTCCTGTTGGGTACCTTCGATTCACCCACAATCAGGCAACACAGGACTTAATTCACCGGAAATACTTTAGAAGTTTTAGAGACGATTTTAAAATGTGGATGTTTCTTCTGAGGAGCCTGAGGAGAATATTTCAAATTCATAACAAATCTAATGGCTGAGATAAGTCTGTCCAATTTCTCTGCTGGAAACATAGGGATAGCTGAGACCCATCCTTCCTTGACATATGAGAGCTTTATATCCACAGGTTGGAGATTTTACTCGGAATCATCAAGGTCGTTTTTCATCTGATTCAAACTCCCGTAATCAACAGGGAGTTCCAATGGCCTGAATTGGTCAAAGGTGCTATGTTGCACAGCTCTGTGCCAGGCTACATGCAACTACACAAAACTAAAGAATTTCCTCTACTATGTATATGGCTTACTGAAGGCAAAGTCCAAAAGAGACTGGAACATGTTCTGGTGAAAAAAGGCTCCTGAATATGGTGGTATACACCCAAGGGCACTTAAGGAACGTTGACATTGTCCCCTGCATGCACGAAGTCCTTCAGTTTGCAACTCCATGTCGACGAGTGAAGAGGGGAGAGAGGTATCGGAGGAAGCGGGCAGCAAATACAAGCTTGCCACCCGCTTCCTCCGATGTCTCTCTCCCCTCCACCCGCTTCCTCCAATGCCTCTCTTGTCTCCAGCCTTCTTTATGCTGCAGGCTTTACAGCCAGCCGCAGCACCGGCACATTAATGAATGAAGATGAGGGAAAAGCTGCAGTCACAGTGCAGGGCTGCTTCCTCAATTGTATTTTTTACTTAGATCACATTCATTTATAATGTCCTACCTACTGTGTCCCATTGCTATTACTACTTTTGCTCCACTCTCCGTTTGAAGGAGAGTGGAGCAAAAGTACTAATAGCAATGGTACACAGGAGGTAGGGCATTAAAAATTAATGAGATCTAACTAAAGATATGTTTAATAATAGTTTTTAATAAAAAAAAGTTTAAAACACACACACACACACACACACACATATACAGGCAAAGTATGTAGTCCATACCTTGCCTATTAACCCTTTGGGTACCAGGGGGGTAGGAAACATGCTAAGCAATGCTTTCCTACCTCTCTGGTACTCAAAGGGTTAATTGTTGAATAAAAGACAGGTTCCACTACTATGTGTGAGTCAATAAGGTGAATGTCGGATGGAGTTAGTTTCTGTTTAAACCTTCGAATGCCACAGGGGTGAGCAGTGCACATCCCTATGGCATTCAGTGCTGTCCATGGTGATGAAAGCCTTCTCTGTATTCCCCTATTGGCTGGGTAGGGAAGCACAGAGAATGGTGTTCAGACTGTCGTTGGAGATTTTGGGTTTTATGACTGAACTTGATACTTTGGAGTGCTGTGATTGGCTGTGGAGCTAGGCAACATTGTTATCTTGTGTTTTTAGGTAAGATTTTCTATGTGACGCAGGTTTCAGTAGAACGTGTATTTTGTTGGTCAACGCTCGTTAGCCTTTCTGGGTAAGGAAGATTTGAATCTCACATTACCCAGTCTTGGTTAACTCGCGAAGGCAGTTTTTTTCTTCACGTTGGTTTTAACTCCAACATTTGGATCCAGCACTTAGTTCAGTAATAGCAAGATCATTATACTTAATATTTACGGAGTCACTTTCATCAGGCATAGTGCCCTGTGTTTTGTAGGAAATCTGATCGTACCATTATTCAAAAATGGTGCAAGATCTAAACTAGGAAATGATAGACCTGTGAGCTTGACCTCTGTACTGGGTAAGATATTAGATGGGTTACTAACTGACTAATTTAGGACTATGAGATAACAAACAATATTATTATTAGGAGACAACATGAAAATTAAAAGGCTTCGGTTTAGGAGGTGATATCTGTTCATGGATAGAGAACTTGTTAAATAATAGATTGCAGATAACTGTTGCACATGGAACCATTTCAAGTTGGTCTAAAGTTGTAAGTGGGGTGCCAAAGGGTATAGTCTTGGGCCCAGTGCTTTTTTTTTTTATTTGTTTATTAAAGATCTAGAAGTGGGAATTTAAAGCAGCATCTCAATATTTGCTGATGATACTAAGCTGTGTTAGGAAATACATACAGAGCATAATAGAATAATCAGAATATATAGAAAGGGACACACAATTTCTTGTTCAGTAGATAAAAAAGAAAGGATATAATGTGTGACACAAAAGATAATTCAAGACAGAAAATAAATCAGTTAAGAAACTTCCCACGTCCATTAGAATATCAAGTCTCACAATGCTCATCTAGGATATAGATATGATCAGGAAAACTTCACTTATAAAATACTCATATTGACCAAAATATTAGATAAAAAACTTACATAACAACATCACCATTGTCTGCTAATTAGTATTTCTGACCAGGATACAACATTAATACCAGTGTATGTATATCCTAAACGAGCATTGTGAGGCTTGAGATCCTAGTGGACCTACGAGCCCCTAATTAGCTTCATATTATGTTCTAAGCATACTGCATGTTGTGCTGTATTACTCTATATGTTCAGCTTTGTATATCCACGGTTATTTAAACTGTTTTAACAATTGAGATGTGAATGAGATGTAATAGATCAAATCTCTGTTAGGTCCACTTTTTGATACATATAGCCCTAGATAAAATGCACATATCTTTTTGCATGATTGTATGTAATCTATATATGAGACAAGCTTTTTTTTATGTATTTTTAATAAACAAATTAATCTTTCTAATAACTTGCAGTTTACAGTGTATTTTTAAAGGGGGATGTTCCTTACAAATATAGCGGAACTGTCCCTTAACTGATTTGTTTATCCTTTGGGTTATACATTGTATACTTTGTTTTTTATCTCCTGAACAAGAAATTGTGTGTCCCTTTGTATATATTTCTATACAGTTCCCCTGGTGGCCACCAAGTCAGCACCAAATTCTGGTTTGGTTTGTGAGAGAGGCTGGACTTTGTGTGGAGCTGTGGCTGCAGGACAAAGGAAGTGGAGAGCTGGACTTGGTGGATCGCATAATGTATATATTTTTAAGGGGTGCCTTCTGAATGAATATATATATATATATATATATATATATATATATATATATATATATACAGAGCATGATGTTTTTTCTCTGCAGAAAGATTAAGATAAACTGAGTGAATGGGTACAAAAGTGGCAGATGATGTTTAATGTAGATAACTTAAAGGGTTAGTAATGCCAGTATTTAAGTTGATGCAGTAGTGTAGCTGTTAACAAAATAAAGTATCTAGAGAAAGTCCCATCTCTCAAACCTTTACGGTTTGAGAGATATTCACTGCTAAAGTTCCCACCTCCCCTTCTGACATCAGCGCTCTACTGACAGCAAGAGATCCCAGTCCTGGGACCAGCCAGTGGCTCTTCAGCAGAACCGAAATAGCGATATTTAAAAATAATTACTTCATCGAAACGGTCTAAAAAGTGTCCCTGGTTTGGAAGCACACTTTGTAGACCATTACAATGAAGTATTTCTTTTTAAATATTGCTATTTCGGCTCTGCTGAAGCGCCTCCTCAAGTCGGCCGACTTGGATATCCTTCTGTAAGCTTTACTGCTGACATGAGGGAGGGGGAAACTTTAGCTGTGAATATCTCTCAGACCATAAAGGTTTGAAAGATGGGACTTTCTCCAGATACTTTATTTTTTTAACATCTACAATACTCCATCAACTTAAATGTGGGCATTACTAACCCTTTAAGGTTATGCATTTGGGCTGTAGAAGCATGCTTCATATACACTAAATGAGAAACTACTTAGGGAATCGTCATTAGAGAAAGACTTACAAGTACTGATAAACGATAGACTTCACAGCAGTGTGCAGTATCACTCTACTGCTGCAAGAGAGAATATAATTATAGATGCACGGGATGTTAATATAATTCTATATCTATATAAACCCTTGTTAAGAGATAGTAATACTTAAATTGTAAAAAATGATATGTTGTAGGGTTTATCCCCCTGAGTAAAACAAGGGTACTCCCACTGCTGAGAGATATTTTATTAAAAAATGATAACAGCTCAAACTTGAATTTTTAAGGTGCAATATCACAGTGGCCTGAAAATTTACAGTGGTTCTGTTGCTACACCATCCTATGGACTGCTCTGGTCTGTAGACTATAAATCTCCATAGGATGGTGTAGCAACAGCGCCACTGTAAATTTTTAAACAAAATTCAGCCCCAGAAAGACAAAGAAGGGAAGTCTTTCAGTAGCTCATCAATTCTACATATAAATAGGTTTAATAATCCACTCATATAATAAAAATCTGTCATCCAGTTGATTGATCTCCTTCTGATCCAAATATATTACAAGTCCAACAGTATCATTCTTATGCAGATATCCTCAGAGGAAGAGGAACATGGATCATTAATCCATAATACATAAAGCAGTATCTACTCACATCTAAATGTCGGATCTTCCTCCTCCAGCTGATCACTTCCTCCTTTAAGTTGTCCTTTCAGATTTTTCAAGTAAATCTACTCTCGCCACTTTCTTTGCCTGCTAAAATCAATTTCCACTAGAGGGGTAGAATAAATTGATAATGAGGAATAATCATGCAAATCTTTTAATGGTTTAAGTTCCCATTGTAGAGAGGACTTGGAAGGCAATTATAAATCTACTTTCAATTAGGAAACATCCACAATGTGTGAGTATAAGGACCCCAGAGCATCACAATATCAGTTCAGCATATACACATCTTGCAGGTATATACAGTATATAAGTAATGTTAACTACAAAACAAAAATGAAAAAGTGTGGCAAGTGCACAGTGAGAATGAAAAATACATTAGTTTGTTCTTGGGTATGATGGGAGTGAAAAGCATGACTGCTACTCAGTCAAGCTTTTCACCCTCATATGCCACTCAAGAGAGGAAATGCCCATATTCATAACAATCTGGTCCTGACACAGAGGATACAACCACACATAGACTTCACTCCACCAAGCCAGACACCTCCAATGCAACCATCATTAGTGCCAGAATATGAGGCAGTTAGGAAATTATAGTTTCTCTGTCGTCCAATATAGGTTACTGGTAACTTTGGGTAGACGACCTGCCCCTTTAAGTAAAACAGGAAACTTTCTTGAATAAGAAGTGCTGGGTGGTGCCTGCCTTCCCTCTCAGCCTGCAGTAGCCAATACTCTCCAGTTAGATTCTTTCCTTTGAAAAGGAAAGACAGAGAAGCTGTTCTGCATTAGTTTTAGTGTTTTATTGTTTTCTGTTAGATATGGAATAGTAATACCACCATTAGGCGGATTACCATTTACTGACAATTCCCAGTGAATAGCTCAGTTTCCAGGTGCTATGGTGGACCTTTTAGCCCTGAGGGGAAAATCTTGCTGGACAAGTTGTTTCCCAGGAGTGGCCCATGGAGGCTTCTTCTTAAATACATGGTAATCTGAAGACAGAAGACCTGCTTAAAAACGTGAGTAACCCCTTGAGTGCTGAGGTCTGCTTGTCCCACGCTTACTTTCTGCACAGAGTTCTCCATTGGAGTTCCTATTACATACTCCTGCACTCATTGGGTTTGTCTGTATGTCTGTTGGAGGGCTTGGAGCAGTGTTTATGTGGTAATTTAACCCTTTGTATGCTATTTTGACATGTTTTGGGACTTTACAACACTTTCCTGGTTGGGGGCAATGTTTATTTCACTTTTACTATGTTTTCTGGTGTATTTGCTAATTTTTTTTTACCTCAGTGTAAATTTTTGTAAAATTTGTGTTCTTACCGCATAGACGCCGTGCTCCATTCACCTCTATGAGACTTTACTGTTTGGGACATATCTCTGCAACCGCTCATCGTAACGACTTGAGAGATGGCTCATTTTGTTTGTCTACCCTTGTTCTATGATCTGGTTCATGCTCTGAGTGTTTTGGGGGGTTCGGGGGGGCTTCGGGCACTGTTTGGGGTACTTGTACAGGGAAACTACATTTCCCATGTGCGCTTGCTTTGCGCGATTGTTACTGATTGGCTCCCGTTGCTGTCGCCATTTTCTTTCATCCCTTCACAAGTATCCTACACAAGGCTGGAGCTTTCCTTCTCTCCTCAGCTGATTAACCCTTCACCTGCCAGATAAGTGCATTTTAGCGTTTTCTGGGGGTGAAATTTTAATCTTAAACACTGTTCAGCTTATACCAGATATATTGAGACATTTGTGACACTGTGAGAATGTTTAATCCGTCTGAACTTGGAACTAGGCCTAAGACTAAGGACCCTGGGACATCTGTGACCCCCATTGTGCATTGTTCCTTATGTCAATCAGGGTTATCTAGAGAATACTCAGTCATTCATGCCCTACATGTGCTGCTGCCCCTGAGTCACCTCCAGGGACCTCCAGGAGTTTAAGGCTACTACTAAAGATTTAAAGTCTACCATACAACTGTTACCATCTCAATTGAGTGGGGTCTTCTAGGCTTGGCAACCCGCTGTAGCCATCAGATCATCCCTGCCTAAACTGTAGGGGATACCTGATGTGTCTGATTCATCTGAAGAGGAACTCTTAATGGATTCAGATGGTGAGCGTAATTCTGTGGAGGTGTCTTCCCAGTTTTTTGGGGATCCATTTGAGGCTGACCCTGACCTCTCTGCTGAGGGCCTGATCAGGGCCGTCCTCACTACTTTGAATATTCCCTTGGCATCTGAAGATCCCAAGGACCCTTCTCATGTGTTTCAGGAGCCTAAGACGCAGTCTACCTGCTTTCCTCCCAATCCCACTCTTGACCGTCTGGTCTTGGATGAGTGGAAGCTTCCTGACAAGAAGCTTGCTGTGTCTAGAACATTTGCTAAATTGTATCCCTTCTCTGAAGTGGCTTTGGTACAGTGGGCTCAACCTCCTAAGGTGGATGCCCCGGTTTCTAGACTCTCCAAGTCCACTGCTCTGCCAGTGGCAGATGCATCTGTTCTCAAGGATTGGACAGATAGGAAGACTGAGGCCTTGTTGAAGTCAATCTTTTCTGCTGCTGGTACTTTCTTGCGTCTTGCTTTGAATAGAGCCATTGCAGTTTGGACTGAGCAGCTAACAGTGGCTGTCCATCAAGGCACTCCAACTTCTGACTTGTTGCGGCTCTTAGCTAATATTTCTGAAGCCCAGCATTATGTGTCTGCAGGGATTTTTGATTACATACGTTTGGTAGGAAGAGTTTCCTCCATGTCTGTGATGGGCAGAAGTGCTCTTTGGCTTAAGATCTGGTCTGCTGATACTACCTCCAATAAGACACTTCTTTCCTTGCCTTTCTTGAGAACCTCTCTGTTTGGGCCTGAGCTGAAAGACATCATCAGTGAGGCTACTGGGAGGAAAAGCACCCCGTTGCCTTTCCTCCCCAAGAAGAAGCCACAGTCCAGACGGAATTGGCTTTTTTGTCCCTTTCAGACTGAGGTGCGCGCAGTGACCCAGGTGGTTCCCCAGGCACCTAGTGCCTCCTCCAAGCCTAAACAGCAGTGGAGACCCAAGCAGTCCTCAGCTAAGCCCAAGACTACCAAGCCTTCTTCGGCATGACTCGTTGAACCCCGGTTCCCACGAATCAGTAGGTGGCTGTCTGCGCTTTTACCACTCTGTCTGGACAGATTCCGTGGCGGATCCGTGGGTTCTTCAAGTTGTGACAGAGGGGTACAGGATGCCCTTTACCTCTCTTCCTCCGCCCAGGTTTCGTCTTTCACACACTCCTCAGATGGCGGACAAGCTTCAGCTTTTCACTGGAGCGGTTCAGACCCTTTTGGACAAAGAGGTTTTGAAGCCGGTTCCCGAACCAGAACAGGGTTTTGGTTTCTATTCCAACCTGTTTGTTGGAATCTCAATTCCGTCATGGTCAAGTCTCATTATCATCAGGAGTCTCTGCGGATGGTGATCGCCGCCATGTCTCCTGGAGAGTTTCTCTCCTCCATGGATCTTCAGGATGCATAACTGCACATTGCCATTCATCCAGAGAGCCGGCAATACCTCCGTTTTGCCTGCGACCAAGGGCACTTTGTTTTCTGCTCTTCCCTTTGGTCTGTCTACTGCTCCACAGGTCTACAATCGGGTCCTAGGTGCCTTGATATCGCTCTTGCACAGGACCGGGGTCCGAGTTACTCCTTACATGGATGATCTCCTGCTGAAGGCCTCATCTCCGGAGCTTTTGCATCACCAGGTCCAGAAGTGCATTCACGTTCTGTTCCATCATGGGTGGATCTTGAACATGGACAAGTCGGGTCTGGTTCCATCTCAGCATCTCATTTACCTGGGACTTCTCTTCGACACAGTGAAGGGGCTGGTGTTCCTCAAGGACGAGGTAGCTCACGAGATCTCACTCAAAGTATCCACTGTCCTAGAGCTGGATCCGGTGCCAGCCAAGAAGTTGACGTCTCTGGTGGGGAAGTTAATTTCCATCATGGAAGCAGTCCCGTTCACTATGGCTCATACAAGGGAACTTCAACGGTTTGTGATCCAGGCCTGCAAGGGTCAGACGGATCTTTTGAAGATATTAGTCTCTCTCCCCCTACATGTGGAACTGAGTCTGTCATGGTGGCTCGACCTCTCGCATCTCCTGAAAGGCAGGGCCTTCCTGAATCCCTTCTGGATGACTGTAACCACAGATGCCAGTCTGTCGGGATGGGGTGCGGTCTTGGGTCACCTGAATGTCCAGGGCCGTTGGTCTCCGGAGGAGAGTCTCCTTCTCGTCAGCGTATTGGAGCTTCGAGCAATCTTTCATGCTCTCCAGTATTGGACGGTCCAGTTGGAGAGTTGTCCTGTTTGAGTCCAATCAGACAACACCATGGCCGTGGCTTACATCAACAAGCAAGGTGGCACAAGAAGTTTTGCAGCTTGGTTGGAGGTCAAGGCTATTTTGACCTGGGCAGACAATCATGTTCCTGCTATTTCTGCAGTTCACATTCCAGGCGTGGACAACGTCCTGGCAGACTTCTTAAGTCAACACACCATCGACAGAGGAGAATGGGAACTGTATCAGGAGGTGTTCCATCTCATTGTCCAGAAGTGGGGTCTTCCTCAGATCGACCTGATGGCGATGAGACACAACAGGAAGGTTCCGCTGTTCTGCTCCCGTTGGAACGACCCTCAGGATCTAGCAGTCGATGCCGTATCCAGTCCATGGAGTTTTCTTGTGGCATACATATTTCCCCCTCTTCCCATGTTGCACAGGTTATTGAGGAAGCTTCGTCTGGAGCAATCTCCAGTCATTCTGATTGCTCCATATTGGCCTTGCCAGTCTTGGTTTCCGGAACTTCTGGATCTGTCGGTGGCGGAACAGTTTTGACTTCCCCACCGTCCGGATCTTCTTCTACAGGGATACCTGTGGAAGGAAGACGTCGAATATTTGGGTTTGACGGCTTGGAGGTTGAATCCTCAATTTTGAAGAAAAAGGGCTTTTCTTCTGAGGTCGTTGCTACTATGCTTTGTGCTCGGAAGCCTGTTTCTTCTAAGGTATACCATCGGGTTTGGTCTATCTTTCTCTCTTTGACTTTTTTGCAGGATGGGGTTGATAAGGGTCTCAGTTTGAGTTCCTTGAAGGTTCAGACTTCTGCGCTCTCTGTTTTCTTTCAGAGACATCTTGCCATTATCCCTGATGTCAAGGTTTTCTTCCAGGGTGTTGCTCATGCTCGCCCTGCTTTTAAGAGTCCCAGTCCTCAGTGGGATCTCAATTTGGTCTTAGGTGTTCTCCAGCTTCCACATTTTGATTCCTTGGCTACCATTCCTTTACGTCTCCTGACTTGGAAGATGGCTTTTCTCCTGGTGATTGTGTCTGTTCACCGTGTCGCTGAGTTACATGCTTTGTCCTGTAAACCCCCCTTTTTGTTTTTTCATAAGGACAAGGCGGTTCTTCACACTTCTCAGGAATTTCTCCCGAAGGTGGTTTCTGAGTTCCACTTTAACCAGGAAATAGTGGTGCCTTCTTTTTGTCCTGACCCTACACCTGACAAGGAAAGGGATCTTCACTTGTTGGATGTTGTGAGCTGCCTTAAGTTTTATGTGCATCGAACTGAGTCCACCCGTCAGTCTGACGTGTTGTTTGTCATTCCTGAGGGTCCTAGGGATGGTAAGCCGGCTTCTAAGGTTAACATTGCTTCCTGGATTAAGTCCACCATTCGTAAGGCTTACAAATTGAGGAAGGAGCCTGTGCCCTTTCGGGTTATGGCTCATTCCTACCAGGTCTATTGGAGCCTCTTGGCCTTACAAGAAACAGGCCTCAGCTGTTCAGTAGTGCAAGGTGGCTGCTTGGTCGTCAGTGCACACCTTTTCCAAACACTATCGTGTTGATGTGCTGGCATCGGCTGATGCCAGTTTTGACAGGAAGATCCTAGAGGCTGTCTAGGGTCTTTCTAGGTACCTTTAGTATTCCTTAACTGTTGAGCCCTGTTGACTCTAGTTCAGTGTGCTGTGTTAGTTTCTGGTGTGTTTACGCCGGTTTTCGTGTCCGTTGACACTTTATTTTTAGAGGGCTGTGTATGATCTGTTTAGGTCATGTATGCTCTGGTGACTTTGGGGGCACTGCGCCTGGTCCTTGCCTTACTTCCTATCTCAGGGAACTCAATGGTTGGACATCCCAAAGTTACCAGTAACCTATATTGGATGACAGAGAAAATAGGATTTTAGTCTAACCTGTTAAATCCTTTTCTCTTAGTCCATATAGGTTACTGGTCTCCCACCCTATCAAGGGACCATGCTTGGGTCTCCTGTGGCAGAACGTGGGAGTCCTTTCAGGTTCATGCTCACAGGAGTCTTTTCCCTTTGGCTATCTAGTCAATAGTTAGCATCATCGATCTAACTGGAGAGTATTGGCTACTACAGGCTGAGAGGGAAGGTAGGCTCCACCCAGCACTTCTTATTCAACAAAGTTTCCTGTCTTACTTAAAGGGGAAGGTAGCCTACCCAAAGTTACCAGTAACCTATATGGACTAAGAGAAAATGATTTAACAGGTAAGACTAAAATCCTATTTTTTGGAGGATACATGTCACCTGTATTCTCTCCTAGTCCTGTCTCCCCAGTATCTTCAGAACTAGATAATTTAAAACCAGTAGCATCAAGAAAAGCAGCATAAGTGTCATTATCCCCAGGATTGTCTGCTGCAGCTCCAAAACCCCCCAGCATTGCTCTGGACAGAAAGCATGCAGTCGTGAAAACTGTTGAGTGAGACACAGAGACAAAAAAATATGTCTGTGCTCTCCCCTGGACAGTCAAGGTGCATGGCATGTTTAGCACCAGGCCATTGTGACCACCCTAATTGGAATTAAGAGCAAAGTCACAAAAATGTCTACCAGAATGGAACACTTGGGGACCATTAAGAGTGATACACTGGGACAACTGCTCAGAGTTCAGTAAGCACAATCACATACAAAGGCTCCTTGCAAAAGAGGCAAGAACAGACTAGAGAGCCAGCGACCTCCTCTTCTTCCACAGTTATGCCATCACACAGACCTTTACGCACAAGACTAACCAGACAGACACAGAGATCTTCCACCACTACATCCAATCAAAAAATAAATACATAGAAAAGACATAGCTGCTGTGTTTGTGTAAAAATACATACTTGATTGAACTATTGCGACCGTGTTATCTACAAATCCAGGAAAGTATCCGACTACTATTTGGAGTCAGGAAGGAAATTTTTTACCCACATGAGGCTTAACTGGAAATTGTTTCAATGTTTGTATGGTTTTTGCCTTCCTTTGGAACAACAGTGGTAACATGGAATGGACTGAACTTGATGGACACGTCTATTTTCAGCCCCATTAACTATGTTACTATTTTCAAATGTTTATACCCTTGAGTGCTAGAGAGGTCTCCAACACATTGCAAAAGCAATGCATTGGAGGCTTCTCTATCATTAAAGGTGTTAAGGTATAATTGTTTTTAAGTGTTCAGTGCAAGTGTGGGCAAAATATAGCTCAGTTTCTGCAACATACAGGTCCAACAAATGTTGTGTGAGTATCATGGGATTTGGCATTCAAGAACAGCTGAAGAGATATCAATTGTCTAAAAATGGTCTACCCGACAGGTCCAGATTGTCCTAATGGCAATACATATGCCAAATAGATATATATGTCACACACAGCAAACTCCACATGTAGTAACATAGGTATTCATAAGGTGTTGATTAGGGATGGGTGAAAAGTCCCGATTTGTTCTTGTGGGAATTTGTGTGAAAAAGCACAATTTTCCTATCTTCCTGCAGTAATTCCCACCCACAGAAAAACCCATTGATTTTCCTCAATAACACCACAGACTTTCCCACAGAGATAGTTCCATTTTCTTCTTATGGTTTCCAGTGGTGGTGAAACTTCCCATCTCCATACTATAAAAAACAGAATTTACCACCATGCAGCTTGGTGCAGTTTATGAGACAAGGAGAGTGTAAGCGGGTAGAGAGAAGGAGAGAGAGAAAAAAAATCAAAGTTAAAATTAAAAAAATAATTGCTGTCTAGCACTCTGGCTAGCAAACAAAGCTGGTACAGAGGTGGAAGAGGAAGTTAGCAGCACCAGCTGTAAAGCAAGACCACATACCCCCGATGCAATGATTTCTAGTCCCCTGTCAGAACTGTACCTCTGGTGAAGTATATTGAAGAAGGTGGAACTGGCTAGCAGTATCAATATTATTTATTTATATAGTGTCAACGTATTCCACAATGCACCATCATCAGAATCACACATACATTGCCTTTGCCTGCTGCTGCCAGTGCACCTTCTTCTGAGGACATGGCAAGTGTAGAAGCAAGGGTCCCATGGTCACACTTCTCTTCCCTTACCAGTCTCAAAAAGCAGCAAGGAGATTGGTAGTGGTGGTGATGAGAGTAAGGGTGATGGGGGAGCAGCTGGTATGGAGGAGAGCGTTTTAGGAGGAAAGCAATAAAAAAATGGGAGAAAAAGATGCAAATGAAGACGGACATCACCACCACCACTAGCACTGACATACACGAGTTTGCTGCTACTGTAATTCCTGAGGCTGAATTGACAGCATAATGATGAACAGACTCATATGCCACGCACTGCCGTGGACATCATGGGACTGGGTTCTTCAAGTAATAATATGGAATTAGTACAGGCTCCACTTGCCAGCAATAGTTCTGGTCTTAGCTATAGTCTGATGATGGGGAAGCAGCAGCAGCATCACCTGTCCCAGCCAGTGAAGAGGATTCTGAAAAGAAGAAGAAGGCAATTCTTCTCCACCTCTCCTTCACTGAAATCATGGGTGTGGGAATATTTTTCCTTAGGGCAGGCACATTGCAGTCATCAGTAACTGCACTGTGCACTATGTATGTGATAAGGTGAAAAGGAGAAAGGAGGAGACACACCTTGACACGTCTGCCCTCATAAAGCACATGCAACATAGACACCATAATGTTTATGTTAATGTTGCGAAAGCCGAACCAAAAAAAAGAAATTGAGAGTTGCTGTCACTGTGCCCCCTGTCCCTCTAAAAAAGGGCACAAAGAGCAGAAGCCAAAATCCCAGAGGAAGACAAGAGAAACCATGTTTGATGATGAGCTTAATACCTGCATTGTCATCATCTTCTTGTGCTAGGGTTCTGATGTAGAAAAATATACCCAATGTTCCCTCTCCGGCACTCTTAGCATCCTCTTCCTCCTCCTCTGGCATTGCACCTTTGTCTCTGTTATATCCCAGAGCAGCTGATAGCAAGTCTGGAGATGTGAGGATCTGGTAGTTTATGTCCACCTATTGCACATTGTGTAGAGTGCTGACCACACAGCAATGTGGTGGAGAGCAATCAAATGCAGGGTATCAGGGAGCATCTGCAGACATTCCATCCCATTGAATAAGCTAAGCTGGTGGTTGGAAGAATGAAAGTTTTTTATTAAGTCTTCTATCTTGGTGTCACTTGTCTTTAGCAGAATGGACAAAGGCCATAGTGGCAGCAGTACTGGGTTTCGGGGGATAGTTTTGCATTACTGACAAAAGTGTTTGGTTGTAGTTGTGCCTATTTGCATAATATGAGTGCAGATGTGTTAATTGTTGTGATACTTTCCAGTTATTCCCATATTTCACAATATTTCCTTGCACACACTGTGCACATTACAGTTGCTGATGAAAGGCACAGTTACTTCTTGCTCTCAAGGGAAAAAATAGTATTTCACCACACTGATGATTTTAGAGAAGGTACAGGAGGAGAAGCATAAATGGCTAACTTTTTCTTTCTACGTGTACCTGATGTAGTGTTGGGGCTTTTGGTAAATCTCACTAGCAATAAGCTAGTAGGGCATACATTTTTTTCAGGGCTTGTGTTTTGCCAGCCTGAAGCCTGCAAACAGATTTGTCTCAGGGCTTGTTTTTTTCCGCTAGCCTGAGGGCTAGACTTGTTTGAAGCACACAATCAACTTTTTGAAAGCCTAGCTTTGCTGTAATGTTTTGAATGTTTAGCTTTCTGTAAGCCTGTAAAACAAATATATTTCAGGTTTTTCTTTCTGTAAGCCTGCTGCTATGTTTGCTATCCATATTTTTAATAGATAATTAAAAATATAAGGTTACAACTTACACTGATGTGGAAGATGTGTATAGTGGTGGTGGACTGGTGTGGTGTGATTTTTATATATCATCATGATTCATGTGACCAAAAGTTAGACCAATTATTTGCATTATAATCTTTGAGTCAAATTTAAGTGTGCATCATTCTCAGATTGTCAAACATTAATCAGTGGTCATAGCAGTGTTCTCAACGGTGGTAGATAGTAGAAACCCTTCAAATCCCTCCTCCTTCTCAGTGCTTCTGTTACTTGTATATGTGCCATGGTTACTGTCATGTGTGGTTCGTCCACTTCTGCTACCTGATACTCAGATTGTATCAGATGTTGCTTCATTTTTAGAAATGTAAGTCTCCCAACACTGCTGCTTGATAGCCATGTCCTATGGTCATTTATAATATAACCAGCTTCACTGAAAACCCACTCAGACTGCACTCTTGCTGATGGGCTACTAAAGGTTTCCATGGCCATATGTGTCAGTGCTGGACACACATACTGTTTTGTTTGCCAATAGTCAAAGGAGTAATCATTTCTGCCTAGAATGTAGCTATCCTGCAAGTGTGCTGTAACCATCTCACATGCAGTGGAACCACTCCTAGGAGCTACACAGTGTTCGTGTGTCAGTTCTCAACCCATACTCTGGAAGCATGTCCCATAGAGATGTGCTTCATCTTGTCTCTGGTTCTGGTAGTATTATTAAAGGACAGCAGCAGGGTAGCCCATGCCATTCGCATGCCACTTAGTGCATGCAGACTTTTCAGAGACAGTACACTGATATGAGGTTTTGTATTTTTTGGCATCTTTACTTGGCTAGAGTCAGACTTTCCAATTGATTTCTCAAACTATTTATAAACATGCAGAGTACTCCTTTTCAGTGGTAGAAGTTTGAATCTTTGATTGTCAGCTACTTTTCTGGCCATGTCATCATCTCTCTCACTCTCAATTTCATCTGTATCCAAAGAAGAGGAGGGTCCTGGAGTGATATACTCTATGTCAACATCATCATCAATAATTAGATCATCTTCAGCATCACCCTTCACTTCCTCTCCATTACTTTTATATTCCTCTAGATTTTTTGAAGCCTCAAACTATTTCTTTTTACTTTTTCCCCTTAGAGTGATTTTCAGCACATTCTCCACTACTTTGAGGACTGGTGTTTTTACTCTCACTGACAGTCACAGCAGTTGGTTGAACTGCTACACCTTCCTCTGCCATTAACAGTAGAATGAGACTCATTGTAATCTTTAGTGTTCTTAGATGGTTTACTAGTATTACTAGTGGTGGTGGTAGTGGAATTTTTTATGTGACAAACAGCCTTCTCAGGAAGAGAAGGATCATCATCATCATCATTTATTGTGCACGCAGCAGCATCCAAGGCTACAGTCAGTTTTGGGGCTACCCTTAACTAACATGTACCTGAACTGCTACTACTCCGTTTGACCTACCTCTGCCCCATATACATTTGCTGGACATTATTAAACAGTTAAGTATACAACAAAACTGACTGTGTACAAAATACACACAAAAAATGTGAGAGGCTTCTGAGGATAAACAAACTGCACAATGGCCTGTTCTATGGCTAGTCGCTGCTCAGAAGCATCACATTTTAGCTCTCTACTGCCATTACAGAGGATAAATATCCACGTACATATTAGACTAATCCTGCGCAAAACAGTGGTCCAGTTCCAAAATGACAGGCAAGTCCCCTGCGCAGGAACACCAACTGACCCCATATGTACGTTTCAACTTTATTGGGCCTCTTCAGTGAGGTGCAGCTGGATTCCCTAGGCACTGAGAGCAAGGGGTTCACGTCTGGATTACCCTTCACTCTTAGGAAGACCCCCTAAGATTATTCAACATATACATACAAAATGTGAGAGGCTTCTGAGGATGAGCAAACAGCACAATGGCCTTTTCTATGGCTAGTTACCGCTCAGAAGCATCACGTTTTAGCTTTCTAGTACCATTACATAGGAGAAATTTCCATGTACATATTAGACTAATCCTGCCCAAAAGGTCAGCCCAGTTCCAAAATGACAGGCACGTCCCCTCTGCACGGGAACACCAACTAACCCCAGATGTACGTTTTAAGCTTGTTGTGTGTGTGAACAAAATACTCTGTCTCTTTTAGTATGTGTCTGCCTCAGTCACAACTCACGTCAGGGTCCATGTTACCTATCAAACTATTTTTTTATTATTTTATTTTATTATCTGTCCATAACAGTGTTGGGAAAAAAAACACTCCCAGCGCAACTGCTTCTTCCCCTCCCCCACAGGACAGTCACAAGAATGGAACTTGGATCACAGTTGCCTGTGTCTTGTCAATCAAACAGAATTTTGTGGTGTTTGGGGTAAATCGCCTTTGATCCCTTCACACACTCCCAGACTCCACTAACATAGGCATAATAGCCAGCAGAAACGCACTTGGATCACAGCAGCATGTCTCTTCTCAGTCACACTAAATGTTTGAGTATTTGGTGTAAATCTCCTTTGCTCCCTTCATACACCCCAGACGCCCCTAACACAGAGATAGCAGCATGATCAGGAAGGAACTTAGATCACAGCTGCCTGTGCCTTCGCAGTCAGTCACAGATAATTTGGGGGTATTTTGGGTAAATCTCCTTTGCTTCCTTCTCATACCCCCAGACTCCCCTAGCACAGAGATAACAGCCAGATCAGTAAGGTACTGTGATCGTGGCAGCCTTTGTCTTCCAAGTCAGTCACACATAATTTTGGGGTAAATCTCATTTGCTCCCTTCTAACACCACCACTCTTGCCTAGCACAGACATAATAAAAACCAGATCAGGAAGGAAATTTGCTGCCTGTGTCTTCCCAGTCAGAATTATTGGGTATGCCTCCTTTCTTCCTTCCTGCCTCCCAAAATCCCCCAGACTCCCGAAATACAGAGGACAGATTTCCTGCCTACAAGCCTAAAGTACACTCCAGTTATTAATGTATTTGCCTAGTCTGGTGCTTTAGCTTCTACTCACAAATACAGAATGGCATGTTGCAGTAACCTGACGTCGCTTTTATACTATGCCTGTGGGAAAAGAGGGGAAACTTGCTATGTGGTGGTGGTGGGGAAAAGTGGAAAATCGGCAATTATGGGGTGGCAGTACGGCTGCATGCCACGCTGCCATCCGAGAATTAATTGCTGAAAAAAAAAGTGCAATGGTCCTCTAGGGCCAACTACCCCCAAATCTCACCGTAGTCAAGGGGTTAAACTGTTTGCCAGGTGTTTTTAATGTGGCGTTTGGGCAATTTGGTGTTGCTGACTTTAACTGTCATTCATGCATATGATGTTGGGGCAGGAAATAATGTTATTGTATTTTTGATGGGGGTAATGAAATACAGGGTTACGGTGCAGTGCATGGGACAGGTGTTCATTCTTTGTTTGTGGACATGGCATATAGGTCTTAGATTCATGACTAAATATTAACTGTGCTGGGGATGTGGGGGGCTTATTCAATAATTTATGGGTGTTTAATTTGTATTTCCAGGGTTAACTTGTATGTGTTTAAGTAAGTGTGAATAGTTTTTTTTTCAGAGCTTTCTAGCATCTAAAGAAGCTAACATGCGCTAACACTAACCACATACAATATAATGCTAGCTGAATAATATGTGTTATTCTAGTGAACATTGTTTCAATTTACCATGCAATGTTGTCTCCTAATTGAGATGATAGAATGCCAAACTGTCTCAGGGATACTAGAGGCCCTGAATACATAAGTAACAGCATGAGTCTCTATGTTGACGAACAATTGTATTTACTCAACTGGCATACATAGATACATTATGCACAAATCTAACTGTGGTCTCTATTAAAAATTCTATAGATAATCAATAATTAGATAATCATCTAATTCTTCCTACTGTATTTACACTTTAAAAATGAGGAGGCAATTACACTTCTGTTCTGCAAATACTGCCACAAAAACAGATATAAAAAGCGTTCGTGTCTTAACCGTTTGAGTACCAGAGGGGTACGCAACGCATTGCTCTTAGCGAATTATAGTATAAGAATAGGAAAATATCCTCATTTTTATTGTTTTTTAATTTTCTTTCTTTAATATTCCTTATCATGACTCTGAAGCAACCATTTTACTGGGACTGTTTTCTCTAGATAAATAGACTGACTTATTTTAATTCTTTAATGTTACCTTTTAAGGACCAGAGAGGTGTGCAACTCATTGTGAAGCAATTTGTTGCACAGTCCACTGGTCTTTAAAGGGTTAATATGTTATTTGTGTGATCATACAGACAAAAGTAAATATAAATACGAAATTTTAATCCTTTTTGACAGATTGTGCAAATTGAATGAAAATGTCAGATAAAAACCAGCATGCTTTTAATTTATTGTATTTTTATGTAAATAAATGTTTTTCAGGAAAAGAAAATATGGAGGGATCTGTTAACATTTGTGAGTATACCTAATATTAATAAGGATAACTGGAAGTACCAAAGTTCTCTGTTGCAAACTAGCCATGTTCGAAAATAAATACATAAATAATAATAATAATAATATGGTATCCCACATATTCCTGCAAAAAAAAAAAAAATAAAATTTAAAAAACATTCAGGGATTGTTTTGGTAAGTCCTGCAAAAATATTTTCTCAGGGATTTTGTTTGGCCAGCTTGTGTCCTGCACACACAAATATTTATCAGTCTTTTTTCTCTGTAAGTCTAGTGCTATGCTGACTGGTGTGGTGTGATTGATCAAAGTGTGTGTGTGTGTGTGTGCGCGTGTGCGAATATATTTATATATTCGTGTGTGCACACACACACACAATTATATACATATATATATATATATATAGCAGAAATAAAGAGGGCAGCACCTGTGGGACTTTTGAATAGCAAAAAAGTGAATTGTATTAGGTCTCCTTTGTGCTATTCAAAAGTCCCATTGGTGCTGCCCTCTTTATTTCTCCTATGTGCACCAAACCAAATAGAGGGAATACTTTCACCCACAGCGATCTTCTAGATAGATAGATAGATAGAGAGATAGATAGATATATAGATAGATAGATGGATAGATGGATTGCATTATTCTCAGCTTATTGACACACACTAATCAGTGGTCATTGCAGTGGTCCCAACAGTGGTAGATGGTAGCAGCCCTTTAAATCCGTCCCCCTCATTCTCTGTGCTGCTTTTAATGATATGTGGCTTTCCCTGTCATGTGTGGTTCTGTCCAGTTCATCTACCTGATACTCAGATGGCATTGTATGTTGGTTCATTTTTAGAAATGCTGGTCTCCCAACACTGCTGCTTGATAGCCGTGTCCTACAGTAATTTTCAATATAACCCACTGCACTAGTAAACCACTAAGACTTGTCGTTGGACTTCCATGTTTGGGTCAGTGCTAGCCACACACATTGTTTTGTTTGTCAATGGTCCATGGGGTCAGTGTTTCTACAGAGAATGTAGCAATCCTGTAAGTACGCTAAAACCATCTCACATGCAGAAGGACCACTCCTCCTGCATGAATCAGTTCCCAACCCAACACATACTCTGGGAGCAAGTTCCATCCTAGCTTAAAAAACTGACTAGCGCTCACCTGTTGTGGACTTATGAGGATAAGAAGGTCTTACAAGGCTATAGAATGTGGAAATGGAATAAATATATACTTTATGGGATGCCTGCCCTTAATAGATGAATTGCTATATTGAAAAGTGATTTCAATAACTGACACTCAAAGTGCTCAGGGCAGTATTCGTAATAGAACCCGATGTCAATATATAATATTCCAATCTGACAAGTACTATGATTCTATATATTAGATATTATTATTATTATTATTATTAACAACCATTTACTGTCATGGAGGATCTCCACGACAGTACAGCCAGGGCTAAATGTTATTACAAAGTCTTTCTCAAGCAAGTAGGGGCCATTCTTAAAAAATAATACCTTTTTAAATCATGTTTAAATGCAATAATTGTTCCTTTGACTCAAAAAGAGATGCACATATGAGGCATCTAATTACTAATAGTCTAGTTCACATATAGGTTTTAAAAGTTCTTATTGTCATGTAGATCAGAAATAATGTAGTAAAGGCTGACCCCTCACTACCACTTAATTGGCCAAATATTTTTTTAAATACAGATCCCAGCAATTTTGGATGACTTTACATATTTGATTTCAATTCATCTTATCTTGACAAAAGTACTACAACCCTGAAACGTGTTGATACTTTTTTTTTTTACACTTTTTTTTATTTGTTTTATATCCAAATACTCTTTGCACTTTTTTTCTAAAATTAAATACAAGATACCCATACTTTTTTCGATCCACAAGAAATACCTCTAGTACAAGGCATTATCCAAAGAGACTTGTAAGTGCATTATGACAATAGTGATGTTTATGTTTGCACATTGTCACTAAGTTGCAGTACCAGTAGGGCACATCTATGCATTCATACCCTGTTTGATTCACTAGTGAACAGATCATATCTATCGAGCAGCTCCATTCTATCACTCTTCCCTTCCTTTCACTCCTCCACAGTAATCATGCTCCAATGTAGCATTGTGTGTCCATTTGCCCACTCTGCTTCACACCTCAATGTTTAATTCCCCACAATCCATATGAGCCAGGATTGTTGTAAGTTAATCCAACAGCTATGATCCACTATCTCCACATATAGTGTGTTTTTTCATTTTCAATATTAAATTATCTCTACACTTAGATTTTCTGATGAGCTGTCTTTTTTGTTTTTGTTTTATAAGTTCCATAGTGATGTTGTTAGGGACCAGGAAACAGACAGACACAAAAATGTAAAATGCAAAACACCTTTATTAAAATAACAAAAGCAAACAAAGCAAAATCATGATCCAGGAGTGTAAACCAAAAGACAAGCCGGGGTCAGGAACCAAGGCAGGTACTCAGACAAGCCGGAGTCAGGAATACAGGGATCAGCGATGTCAGGAACAAGCCAGGAGTCAGGAGCCAAATGGGACTTCAGAGGAAGCCAGGTCATGCACGGATAAACAGCAACTCAGGAGATCGCACTTTCAGCCAGAAGCAGACACAAGGGCCAGGAAGAGGTGAGCCTTGCTGCTTTAAATACCCTGGACGGGGTTGGCTGATAACAGTTAGGTGAGTAACCATGGAGACTGAGAGGTTAAGGCAGTTCATTAAGCATCAGCTGACTCAGGAGAGGCAGCAATAATCAATAGGAGAGTGTTAGACCAGAATAGTCAAACCATGACAGTACCCCCCTCAACAACCTCCCCCCCGGGGCAGGACCAGGTTTGAGGGGAAAGCGTGCATGGAAAGCACAGAGGAGGGGCGGGGCATGCACGTCTGAGGCTGGAAACCACGAGTGCCCCTCTGGACTGTACCCCTCCCAATGGACCAAATATTGAAGTCTCCCTTGGAACCAACAAGAGTCAACTATTGAGCAGACCTCGAACTCCTCATGGCCATCAACGGGTACCAAATGGGGTCAAGGAGTGACTTTAGTAAAACGATTACATACCAGGGGTTTCAGCAGTGAGACATGGAACACATTGTGTATCCGCATATTGGGAGGGAGGTCTAGGGCATAGGTGTCACGGTTTGTTTTGACTCACAGACACAGAGTTAAGATAAAAACACAGCTTTATTGAAAAGTTAATAAGAACCCTCACAGGTCCTGAACAACACACATATGTTACAGACACACGACAGGTTCAGGTAGCATAGCATACAATGATACAATGCATAGGCTCTACCGGCCTTACCAAAATACCGGGTAAGGCAGCCTAGAGGATGGCACAACGGGATCTAGGAGGATCTACCGGCCTTGCCAATATACCGGGCAAGGCAGCCTAGAGGATAGCACAATAGGACTGAGGAGGCTCTACCAGCCTTGCCAATATACTGGGCAAGGCAGCCTAGAGGATAGTACAATAGAACTGAGGAGGCTCTACCGGCCTTGCCAATATACCGGGCAAGGCAGCCTAGAGGATAGCACAATAGAACTAAAGAGACTCTACTGGCCTTACCAATATACCGGGTAAGGCAGCCTATGGCAGTAGTGACTCGGAGTAGCGGAGGCCCTTCCGGTGCTATAACGTAGGCAGCATTAGCAACCGGTGTTAGAGTGGAGCAAACCAGTACTCTGTACTGGAGAAACACGGAGGTCCTACCGGTGCTATAACAGAGGCAGCACTAGCAAACTGTGTTAGAGTGGAGCAAACCAGTACCGCGTACTGGACAAACACGGAGGCCCTACCGGTACTATAACGGAGGCAGCACTAGCAACCGGTGTTAGAGTGAAGCAAACCAGTACTGTGTACTGGACAAACACGGAGGCCCTACCGGTGCTATAACGGAGGCAGCACTAGCAACCGGTGTCAGAGTGCAGCAAACCAGTACTGGACAAACACGGAGGCCCTACCGGTGCTATAACGGAGGCAGCACTAGCAACTGGTGTTAGAGTGGAGCAAACCAGTACCACATACTGGACAAACACGGAGGCCCTACCAGTGCTATAATGGAGGCAGCACTAGCAACCGGTATTAAAGTGGAGCAAACCAGTACCACGTACTGGATCAACACGGAGGCCCTACCGGTGCTATAACGGAGGCAGCACGAGCAGGTGTAGAGTGGAGAAAACCAGAACCTCGTACTGGACAAACACGGAGGCCCTAGCGGTGCTATAACGGTGGCAGCACTATCACCCGGTGTAGAGTGGAGAAAACCAGTACACTGACAGTCAGTGCAAACTCGGAGGCAAGAAGCCTGAAATCAGCGGTGCCACCAAAGGAATGCACCGGAAGTCAGAATGTCGCCGAGGCAACCAGAGTCAAGCGGAATGCAGCCAAGTCGGGATCCAGGAAAAGGAACGACAGTCAGGCCGGGTCAGGATACCGGAGCAGAAAAGTCAGCCAAACCGGGTCGGATACGGAAGCAGGAACATCAGCCAGGCTGGATCGGTACACAGGAACGACTCTGGAGAGTAGACAGGCTATCCGGGTAGGTACACAGGCGCAGGAACAGGAGAGAAGTCAGGCAGGACCAAGATGACACAGGAATCCATAGGCAGGCGATCACTGGCATAGAAACACCATGAAAGGGCAGTGAAAGTGTGCAGGAACCCAGTCTATATAGGCAATACTGGGCGGACTAATCACAGGCAACCAATGGAAAGCACCCATAGCTAACTGACAAGAAAAGTCAGCAATCACGGGCACCGTGATAATAGGCCACAGGATTCACACGTCGGAGGATAAGGAAAGTTCACATAAAACAGGGAGCCAGTTTCTGAGAAAGCATTTGGAGGTGGAGATTTCTGGAGGACAACTAGACCCTCTCCCTGACCTGGTAGGAGGTTGCGGGTAGGGGTGTTTACGATTGGCCTGGAGCTCCTGGGATTGTTGTGAGTGTCGCAGTGACCCTTGGACATGCACCCATGTGGAACGGATCTGCTGGAGATGATCCTCCAATGCCCTGAATTCCCAGGGGGGCGAACGAATCTGGAATCATGGAGAGTTGATACCCGTAAGCCAAGTCAGCACTGTGGAGCAAACTCCACGCAAGGCAGCAGGTCCGACCAGTTATTCTGATGGTCTGAGATGTAGCACCACAGGAATTGCTCCAAGGCCTGATTAGCACTTTCCGCAGCCCCATTCGATTGTGGGTGAAAGGCAGAGGAGAAGGAGAGTTGGATACCTAGTTGCTCACGGAAGGCCCTGCAGAATCATAGGGCAAACTAGATTCCCTGGTCGGAAATTATGACTTTGGGAACACCATGTAGCTGATAGACCTCTTTGGTAAAGACCGTAGCCAACTCTTTAGCAGATGGGAGTTTTTTAAATGGTATGCAGTGGATCATCTTAGAAAATCAGCCGACAACCATGAAGATGACTGTGTTACTGTTGGACAGAGGAAGGTCGACCATGAAGTCCATGGCAAGGTGTGACCATGGCTTCTCACCGGACAGACTGGACAGGCAGCGACAAAGGCTGCAATATCTCTGTTAAGTTCTGGACACCAGACAAGACCGACCAGAGAAGATGTTTTTTCCAGGATGACCTGCTGATTTAGTATTATGGTAGGTAGAAAGTACCCTTGTATGGAGGTTAACAGGTACAAAACAGTGCCCAGAGGGAGTCTCAGCAGGTGCATCAATCTGGGCCCATATTCTCTCCCTGAGGGGAGATGTTATGTTGGTACGTATGGTGGCCAGTACTTAGTCCAGAGGAATAATAGGACTAGGAGGGCTTTCCTCCTTAGCGCCCGACAAATGTCTAGATAGGGCATCAGCCTAGACATTTTTGGTACCCGGCAGGTACGAGACCACATTTAAAATGAGACAAAAATAAGGCCCATAGGGCCTGCCTTGGAGAGAAGCGCTTGGACTCGGATAGGTAGGTGAGGTTTTTATGATCTGTGAGGATTATGATTGGCACGGAAGTTCCCTCAAGCAAATACCTCCATTCTTTGAGAACTAGTATTATCGCCAGCAACTCACGGTCACCAATTTCATAGTTGTACAAGCTTTTTGGAGAAATACCCACACGGGTGCAACTGGCTCTCAGGAGTAGGACGTTGAGACAGGAGGGCGCCTACTCCTGTCTCAGATGCATTGACCTCAAGTATAAATGGAGGTTCAGGTTTTGGATGTGCCAAAATGGGTGCTGTGGCAAAAGCGGCTTTTAAAGACTCAAATGCTTTGATGGCTTCCGGGGACCACTGAGTGGAGTTACCGTCTTTTTTGATCATGTCGGTAAGGGGTTTTACCATAGAGGAAAAATTGCAAATACATTTCCTGTAGTAGTTAGAGAACCCGAGGAAATGTTGAAGAGAGCGGAGACGTACGGTCGCGGTCACTCAAGAACAGCCAAGAGGTTCTCAGGGTCCATAGTGAAACCGACCTCTGAAATTACGTACCCCAAAATGGTGACCTGTTTGCACTGGAACTCACATTTCTCTAATTTGCAAAATAGGTTATTTTCTCTTAATCTTTGTAGAACTTGGGCTACATCTGCAAGGTGGCTTTCCATGGAGGGGGAATGGATCAGAATATCGTCTAAGTATACCACCCCGCATTGTTGGGGCATGTCCCTGAGGACATCATTTAGGAACTCCTGGAAAACCGCCGTTTCATGGTGACCGGCGGCGGCTGTAGGGGTCTGCCATCAATCGCCTCAATGGCAAGTGGAATAGTATGGAGCTGCAATGAGATGGAGTGCTTCTAGGTGAAGGCACTGTCGATAAAGAGGCCTGCTGCACTAGAGTCAATGCGTGCCTCTGTAATAATGGAAATCTTGCAACAAAAGGGTCCAACAGAGACTAGTGTGTTAAGTTATGGATAGCCGGGGATGCCGAGACGCCACCTAAGGTCTGTCCCCTAAAGAGTCTTAGGTGAGCACGTTTCACGGGCGTGTGGGGCAAGTTTGCAGTAGGTGCCCTGCCTTACTGCAGTAAAGCCACAGGCCCTCCCTCCTCCTAAAGGCCCTTTCCTCAACCGAAAGGCGAGTGAACCCAAGCTGCATGGGCTCCACATCACCAGAGGTCTTGAGACTAGGAGGCATGGGAGGAGAGAGAGAGAGGCACAGGTGAGGAGGAAAAGTTTGGGGCTAAATGGATAGGATGCCTCTGCAGGCACTCCCTGAAGAAGGTCTCTCATGGATTCGGGAGTCAATCAGGATGCAATATGAGACCAGTTCATCTAAATCTCTTGGGAGGTCCCGGGCTCCAATCTCATCGTTCACTGTATCTGAAAGCCCATTAGAGAAAGCAGCCACAAGAGTCTCATTATTCCAACCAACCTCAGCTGCCAGGGTACGAAACTCTCTGGCATAATTCAAGACCGTCCTTGTACCCTGCTGGATGGACATTAGTTGCTTGGCAGCCGAAGTAGAATGAGCCGGTACATCAAATACCATTTTAAAGGATGCCACAAATTCAGGGTTATTGTATACAATAGGTTTCTGCATCTCCCAAAGGGGGTTAGCCCATGCCAAGACCCTGTCAGAGAGTAAGGAAATCACGAGGCCCACCTTACTCCTATCAAATGGGAAGGCCTGTGCTACCATCTCCAGATAGATCCCGGCCTAGTTCAGGAAACCTCTGCACTGGCTAGGGTAGCCCCCATAATGCTGGAGAAGCAGGGAGGACCCAGTCATGCCTCTAGCAACACTGGGATCACCATTGGTAGTCGGAGCGGCAGCAGCTATGGGGGCAACCTGCACTGGGGGTTGCTGAGGTAGAGAACCCAGATGCCTGGGCATTCTAGGTTCATGGCCCTTGTGTACTGTTAGGGACCAGGAACCAGACAGACACAAAAATGTAAAATACAAAACACCTTTATTAAAATAACAAAAGCAAAGAAAGCAACATCATGATCCAGGAGCATAAACCAAAAGACAAGCCGGGGTCAGGAACCAAGGCAGGTACTAAGACAAACCGGAGTCAGGAATACGGAGATCAGCGATGTCAGGAACAAGCCAGGAGTCAGGAGCCAGAAGGGACATCAGAGGAAGCTAGGTTATGCACAGATAAACAGAAACTCAGGAGATCGCACTTTCAGCCAGAAGCAGACACAAGGGCCAGGAGGAAGTGAGCCTAGCTGCTTTAAATACCCTGGATGGGGTTGGCTGATAACAGTCAGGTAAGTAACCATGGAGACTGAGAGGTTAAGGCAGTTTGTTAAGTATCTGCTGACTCAGCCTGACCCAGGGGAAAAAAGGCAGCAGTGATCAATAGGTGAGTGTTAGACCAGATTAGTCAAACCATGACAGATGTGCCACCCCCACCATCACAAATGTTTGATTACCGCCCCATAGATCCATGAATCGCTTTATGTGACGACAATGACGTTTTCAGAAATATGTTGGGAATAGGAGGTTCTGGTTGATGTTGCTGCTGCTGCTGCTGCTTTAAGCCCTTTGCATCCTTCCTATTCACTGTGGTTTCTACCAGTTTTTTGGCCCTTTCTCTCTCATCCTTCACAATGCAACCTGTCACTTGATCTAGACGTATATGTTTATTTTCTTTGACAGAATATCTTTCCTCAGGGAGATGCTGCTGATCATGACTCCTTGTTGTCACAAACAGATCTTGTTTAAATCATGCTTACATGTCCTTGACCAGCTGAGTCATGTCTAAGTTGTCATTATGGTAAGATTCTTCAGCCATGCTCCTCAGTTTTTTTCTGCAATAAATATATAAGTGGAAGAATCTCACTAAGTCCTGCTCCTTTGTGACTAATCAACATGGTTGCCTCCTCAAAATGTTTCAGCAGCTCACATACATCACACATTAGTTACCCAGATGACAACGAGGCTCCCTACAAAACCTTCCAATTTTGCATTGTGTGCTCGCTATTGGTCTTATTCTGCTCGTACAAATGCCATGTACAAATTGGAATTCCACCTGGTAGGGACCTCCATTTTCAGCTGGTTATGGGACAGGTTATTACACTCTTGTATGGGATATAATTTTATTGCATGCTCTGTATTAGATACTAAAATGGGCACAGATTTTGTGGGTTATATTCAAAATCTCTCTGATGGTTTTTGGATTCTGTCAAGAATCTGGTCACAACTAAATTTATCACATAGACAAAGCATACATCATCTAGTCTCAGTGCGACACTATGTTGGAGCCATTATCAGCAGACACAAAACCAGCTTTAAAGGAGCATGGTACAAGCCATTCCTCTATGTATATATTTATTTATATGCTGCCACACAGTGTCCACAGCACTTTACAACAGTATAATCTGCTTTAGTTTACTTAATACGTCTATAGCTTTGTGGGACTGTCTCTCATAGCACTGCATGCTCAAGGTGTGTGCTGATGGTATGGACTATCCTGCTGCTGTCTTTTAATCACACTGCTAGAACCAGAGGTAAGATTACTGGCTGTCACACTCTGATGCTGCAAGCTAATAATGCCCACTGGTGGTGGGAGGGAAACCCAGTGAGCAGTGACTGTCGTACAGTCTATATTCTTCCAACTTGTCCACATATCTCCTGGCCCTTTGCCCACCACAATAACCACCTGCATGTGCAATTCTGGCAAAGCTGTACTTGAAAAATAACTGTGACATGGGGTATGCCAGTGGGGTGCAACATATAACATCAGTTCTTCGTTTTTTAAGAAAAGACTATGGCAGCATGTATACTGCCAACATCTTGGCAACCTTTCCATCCCACAGGCATACTTTGGGATAGTTTTTGCGAAGGTGTTTACTCCTTCCCAAGAACTCTGTAAGTGTAGGTTGGAAGTGTATGGCAAAAGAACAATGCAACTTGATTCATTTAACAACATTACTAGAGGAGGTGGTGGAGGTGGCAGTAGCATGTGTGGGCAGACTATGACTACTGTCATCTCCTACAGTAAACTCTGTAGCAGATGCCATAGGTGTTATAGCAAATGAACAAACTTGTGGCACACTCTCTGACATAACAATTTCAGTACTTCTATTATGTGTCCCAGCTCCCCGGAAACTTTAGAAGTGCTTCTGCTGCTCCTAGTTGTGGCACCTTTGACCTGTTGGTGGTGTGTCTCCCAGTCAGACCTGTGGTTGTGCTTCAGTTGGGATCTCAGTGAGGAGGAGGCTAAGTGTGAGCCTGCTTCCCCCTTCTTACACGCTTCTTACACCGACAACAGATGGCAGCATGCTTAGCTTTTGGATCATGAGTAAAGTATCTCCATACTGTGGATTTCATAGACTGTGGGTTTCCTGAGGGTCTGCTAATGGGGTCAGATGTTGCTGCAATTGTACTACTACTAATTGTCAAAGGTGCTGCACAGAGGCACTCATCATAGCTAGAGCTGTTGGTGTTGATAACCTGTGTTGTTGCTGGTTTTTCAACACTAGGAGTATGTGTGGCTGAGTAGGACTTGGATTTGCAAGCTGTGACGATGCTGATTATGATAGGCAGGATGACTGTGTATTTTTTGGCATCTTAGCTTGTCCTGGGTGAGACTTTCCAATTGTTTTCTCAAACAGTTTATACACGGGCACAGTTCTCCTTTTCAGTGGTGGAAGACTGAGCCTTTCCTTTCAACTAACTTTTTAGCCATCATGTCATCACCTCTATCACTCTTAACTTCATCTGTATCTGAAGAAGAGGAGGATGCCAGAGGGATATATTTTAGATCTACATCATCATTAATTATTAGGTCATCCTCAGCAACAACCGCTGCTTCTTCGTCACTATTTTTATATTCCTCTTTAGAGGTCTCACACAATTTCTTTTTACTTCCCCCTTTGGAGGATTTTCACAACGTTCATTATTACTTTCAAGACTTGTTTATCTCACTGTCAGGTGCAGCAGTTGGTTGAGCTGCTACCCTTTCTTCCATTATACCATCAACACTGGAATGCGACTCAGTGTTTTAGATGTTTTAGTAATAGTACTGGTACTGGTGCTGATTAAACTTTTGGTGGGACTTTGACATCATTTACTGCACACGCTGCAGTAACCATGGCTGCAGTTAGTTTTTGGAATACCACTTTACTCACAAGTCCCTGCACTGCTCCTACTCTTTTCACCTCCCCCTACCCCTTGTGCATTTCCTGGACATTACGCTACTACTGAGTGTGTGTTTTTATGGTAAAGTACACAACAGAACTTATTGTATCTTACCTAGTCTAGTATCAGTCTGCCTCCGTCACAGATCACATGAGGGTCCCTCTCTCTGTCACCGATCAATTTTTTGCTATTTAATCATCTTCCCAATCCTATCACTGTCAGCAAAAAGCAAAAGCAAAAAAAAAAACATACTCCCTGTTTAACTGCTTCTTTCCCCATACTCCATCAACACAGAGATAACAGCCAGATTTATAAGGAACTTGGATCACAGCTGTCTGTTACTGACTGGGAAGACCCAGGCAGCTGTGATTCAAGCTGTGAATTACTTAGCCAGCTACAAAATGATGCCTCTAACAGAGCCTAAGGAATGATTTACCCAAGACATTGATGATAAGGAATTCACTTCCAGCAGAATTTAAATGTAAAAACTATTTGCATGAGTGTATAACCCGTCATGTATTTTGTATTTTGCCTTCATTGAAAATATGCCTGAAGAAGAGTCTTAGGTTATATTGAAAGCTTACATTATAGACTCATTTATTTAGACAATAAAGTATGTGTTTTACTCAACCAGTTTCCTGCTTTTTTGACTAACTCAGTCAAAAATACATTAACAACAATTTATATATTGGGTAAATGTTTGTGATGATTAAAATGAGTCATAATCATTTGCTTTTATTCCAGGTTTACAAATTGTTTCCTTCACTATATGGATTGGATTAGGTATTGCTATGATTGTTATGGGTAAGTGTATAATTACAAGCTTCACGCCAAATCTCCATCTAGCTGTAGATATCAAACTTAAAGTGAACCTGTCATCCTAAGAGAAGTATCATTTTAAATATATGTCATACTGGCTGTTTTCTGTAAAAAAAAAATGTCTTTGAGTAATTAATCTTTATGTTTTGATGGCATACTGTGGCACTTTATGCTAATTCCTTAAACAATATGTTAATTGGTTATCTTCAAACTAATCACTCAGTGTGTGAGCTCTGTTAACATAAAGTGATAGAATGCTCCACCAACAAAGATACATTTCTCAAGAAATGATTAATATTATGAAGAAATTGCTAGTGCAATTTAAAGGCAGTTTTTAATTATATTTAAAATTAGTTAAACTTTCTTTAAGCTGGTGGTTCACTTTAAAAGAATGGTAATCACCACCATCTTTGACTCTACAGCCCCTTTTATATTGATGATATGCATTCACACTATAACACAAGATGCAGCAAGGAAGGCCTGCATGGAGGCCTATGAGGCAGCCAGCAGACCTTTCACATATGCCATCACAACCTCCAATAAATGACCAAACCACAAAGGCACCAACATATTTGACTGGTGCTTGCATAGGTTGGCCATCAGATGCTCCAGCATCCAGACTGATGGTGAAATGCATGAGAATAATATTTTATTATGCCAAAGTTTACATTGTAGCAATTTTCCTATTGAATAAAACAAAAGGCAATGCCACTTGTTTGTTTTTGTTTGTTTTTAATCAAAATTCAGTTTCTGAAAAGACCAAATATATGTGTACAAAACAGATTCTCTAGCCTGTTATTAATATTTGTGTGTGTGTGTACACATATGTACACAGTATATATACTAATTTAGTATTACAATCATTGGAAAACAATTACAAAAATAATCTATATATATATAAAAGAGAAAGGCTCACTGCATAATTTATGTCTCCTCAGGAGACACACACACCCAGGGGTGGCAATAAGGAGGGGTTACTGTTCCCATTGGGTGATTCAATGGGGGTGTGATTTTCACACCAAATGCAGTGGCCGAAGGGAGTTGGCCCAACCCCATTATGCAGCCCGCCCACCACTATCAAAGTCAGAAAAAAACAATATGGCCGCCACTTGCTCCTACACCACAGACAAACACACACATGCCCCACTCACACAGCACCAAACTCACACACATGCCCCACTCACACAGCACCACACACACACACACACATGCCCCACTCACACACACACAAAAACCAGAAAGAAATATGGCTGACACACAGTCACTCACCCTGACTCCCAGTGGCCTCAGCAGGACCTGTACTACAGCCACTGAGGAACAAAATGGCACTCAAAGGGTTAAGGTAGGTCCTCATTGCTCAATTATTTCTTCACTGTCATCATTTGCCATACAACACAGAGGACAGGCAGGCATCAGGTACACACTTAACCCACTGACTGCCACAGGGTTGTGTATCAAGTTTTACCCCTCAGGGAGTGTGTTCAAACCCCTCACACTGTAAACTTGCATTTCTCTCCCACATCTCCTCCTTCCCCAGCCTATTACTAACACTTTTCCACATTTATCTTAAGCCCCGCCCCTACTCGCGATTAAGCCCCACCCCCTTTAACCCAAATTGCCCCATTGCTCTCTCCACATCAGCACCACATGAGGGACTCCACAAGTAAAAGTTCCCAGGTATTACACACACTCATGCCCCACTCACACAGCACCAAACACCCATACACACACACAAAGCCAGAAAGACACACAGTCACTCACACAGTCACTCACCCTGACTCCCAGTGGCCTCAGCAGGACCTGTAGTATAGCCACTGAAGGGTGTTGCATCACCAGGGGAACAAAATGGCACTCAAAGGGTTAAAATAGGTCCTCATTGCTGAATTATTTCTTCACTGTCATCATTTGCCATGCAAGACACAGGACAGACAGCCATCAGGTACACACTTAACCCACTGACTGCCACAGGGTTGTGTATCAAGCTTTACCCCTCAGGGAGTGTGTTCAAACCTCTCACACTGTAAACTTGCATTTCCCTCCCACTTCTCCTCCTTCCCCAACCTATTACTAACACTTTTCCACATTTCTCTTAAGCCCCGCCCCCTACTTGCGATTAAACCCCGCCCACTTTTAACCTAAATTGCCCCATATGTCTCTCCACATCAGCACCACATAACTCCCCTTCAGAGACAAAACAAATCAAAGTTCCCAGGTATGAACACACTTCCCACTGCTATTTAACTCTGACATGCCTCTCTATACATTAACCATTTGAGTGCCAGAGGGGTGCACAACTCATGCGTGCATGTGTTTCTGCGCATATATGTTGCGTGTGTGTGTACATCTCTGCTACATATTTGTGTGCATGTGTGCATCTCCCGTGTGTGTGTGCATGTCTTTTGCATGTCTCTGCCGCTCACTGTGTGTATGTGTCTGCCTGTGTGTTGCATATATCTGTGTTTATCAGTGTGTCTACATTTCAAACACACACACACACACACGTGCGCCCAACGGTCATAACATGACGGCCAACCCGTCCCACATAGTGTATAAGCGCCCAACATGTGTCACTTAACCCTTTCACTGCCAGCGGACTATACAACTCAATACACAGCAATGTGTTGCATACCTCTCTCACACTCAGAGTTAAAGTGCTTCACTCCAACCAACTGCTACACTAGATCTGTATAATGCAGTAACCCTACAGCCCTGTATTTCATGTCTACTTCACTGTCTATGTATAGTCATTTCTCCCCCTCACCCATTACTTTACTGTAACACTTCACTGTCCCTCTTCTCCTCAATCTCTCATCTCCTCCTCCCTTGTCACCCCCACTCACCTATCCCCTAGCCATTCATCCATAGTCCCAGTCTCGCCATTTTACTCCCACATCACTATTACATTATCTATCACTGCATCTGTCACTTAACCCTCTGTCTGCCAACCTATTTCTTCAAATGTACTGCAATATCCACTGCTGTAATCTAAATTATTCCTTTACTCACAAACATCTTCTCACTGTGACCTTCACCAAGTACATAGCACACTCACTTCAACTGTAAGGATACAAGACCTTATTCACCAAGTAACATAGCACACTCACTACAACTGTAAGGATACAGGGCCTTATTCATGAAGTAATACAGCACACTCACTTCAACTGTAAGGCTACAGGGCCTTATTCACCAAGTAACATAGCACACTCACTTCAACTGTAAGGGTACAGGGCCTTATTCATCAAGCTGAAGAGCTGCAATTAAAACATTTTTTACAACTCTTATCAGCATATCTACATCACCACTGCGTCTGTCACACACTGTCTACATATGTGACATACGTCATGTATGTGTGTCTCTCTGTATGTATGCGTTTCACAGTGTGTGACACGCTCTGTCTCTTTAAGTGCGTGTCTGTAACACTGCATATTTCTGTTTCACACAGTGTCTCTCTGTGTAAATAATATGATGGGCAACGCCGTCCCACATTGCTAGTAATACAATAAAACAGTCAATGGTACTTCCAATGAATTAATGAACTAATTAAGGCTATGGCTACTTTCCCCTGGGTAATAGTAGTTGTTCCATGCAATGCATGGAAAAAAAACACATGGGTTATGAATCATTGGGGGTTATGTACTAAGGGGTGATAAAGAGGTGATAACATGGAGATAACTTCTCCACTGATATCACTTCTCTGGTTCCTATATTCTTCTATACAGCCTATGCACTAAGATCTCCAAAGTTTGAAAAATTTTAGTGAATAGGCTACATACAATAACATAGGTCCTGAAGAAGTGATATCACTGGAGCAGTCATCTCCACATTATCACCTCTTTATCTCACTTTAGTGCATAACCCCATTGTGTCCTGTAGGGTAGTTCACATGTGCAACATGAACTGAAGCTGTTGCAGAGAGACACAGCATGCTGCAACTTTCCCTGAAGAGTGACATAAGGCAGCTACAAATTCATAGTATGGCTTCCATTCGAGTTGCATTGAAATCACAGAACCATCACAGGAAGATGCTTTTCCCTGTGATTTTGTCACTTCTGCTAAAATTGAGAGAATGGAATGTTGGGAAACTTTGCTACACTATTGAACTAAAAATGAACCAATATTTTTAGTTGCTAAAGAAACATTGTGCTTCAAAAAAGTTGTGTTATAATAATCACCTGTGTGAAAGAACCCTATGTCTAGCAGCAAGGTTTAGTGCTTGGTCATTCTGTGTCAGAGAAGCAATAAGGAAATCAAGTTACAACGAGGTACCCAAAACCATGCACATTTTACATTCATTATGTTTTTATTTGATGTGCCTATTTTTAAATTTTATTTACTAAATTCCTTGTCATATATTGCTGCTAAGCACCTGGATACTATTACATCAGCTAGTCCTCTGTCTGAGGACTGTTCTCATGTAGACCATTGTATTAGAGGCAGAGTGTGAGTACCTATTTATGTATTTATATGGCTGCTGATCAACATAAAGGGCTTTTAGCATCACTTTTGCCATATATATTTGGTATTGTATAAAACTGTTTCATAAATTTAGTAAAATGTAGCCATTTGACTAGGCATTATTAATGTGATTCAGGGGAGCCTTAGACTTATGGGAACTCCTGGGTTTGCATATATTTTTACAATGTTTGTATTTTTATTTTGCACGTAATGCATTCGTTATTAAAATAGCAGAGTGCCTTTCAGTGTGTGCATCTGTCTGGATTTCTTTAAAGACATCTAAGATCTAATTCAGGAACTAAAGAGGAACAATCCTGACTGCAAGCTAATTGTACCATAGGGAACAAATAAAAATAATAAAACAAAAAGGACAATTATCAAATTTTACTAAGTCTGAGAGCAAACTTTATGGGAGAAAGCTCCTATGGGAGGCAATTTAGTAAAAAACCTGGTGCTGCACTTTTCATTTCCATAATGGCTGTAGTCAGCACTGCAGTCCCGAGGTCAGAAAATGTATCCCTCCTGCTTGAATGCAGCTCAGAAATATGCTGCTCTTAACCGCAAACTGTGAGGATTGTTAATGCGTTTCCCATAAACGTGTTTATAGGGATGTGTACTGCACAGGACTAAGAATGAACTGAGATTCTTTAGTCTCGCAATTCAGTGTCATCCAGCTATCACTGTCACTATCTGTGCACCAATGGATGCCCCTAAAATGGGGCTTTTAACCTCTTGAAGGTTAGACAGGTCACCAGCACATTGTGAAGCAGTGCACTGGAGACCTTACCAGCATTCAAGAGGTTAAAAGCCCAACTGAAATAATTTGGAATTGTCATTTGTCCCTTATGACGCAGTTGGATTGCCCCAGAATCGAAGTTCTTTAGTTTCCTGAAGAAGTCCTCTAGTTCCTTGTTTTACTTAATGTACTAAGTTTATATGCCTACATGTATTTTAAAGTGGACATATCACCTTAAAACAGATTTGTCTAATAATTAAAATTTTAAATGTATTTTGTTATGTTTGTTTCTAGGATAAAGTTAAGAGGTGTTTTCATCCATTACAAATGATGAAAACCCCGTAATTATCAATGTAAATGTCTGCGTTAGCTATGAAGATCCGATAAGGGACTCAAGTTATCACAGAAAAGTTAAGACCCAGTTTTTTGTTTTTTTTTACTTGAGTCCCTTATCGGCTCTTCAAACAACCAACTCAGAAACCTGAAGGAAAAAAAAAATTTAAAAAAACCTAAGTCCTCAGTGGATGTATTGCTATGGGGCCCTATGCCTCATATCAATATATCCAAAGTATTAAAAATGTGTAAAAAGTTAGTAGAATTAACCCTATGAGTGCTAGAGGGGTATAATTACCCCTCCAGCATTCATAGGGTTAACCCGACTAACTTAAAAAAACAACATCCCATTAAAAGTAACACTTACCATTAATCCTGATGTCCAGCGGAGCCCTCATCTTCCTGGTCCTCTTTTGTCCTTCTTCTTTCTTCTCTTCTTACTTGTATCTTCTTTCTTCTCTTCATTCTTCTTTCTGTAAATAAAAAAAGTATTACTAGACCGCATAAACTATTACATCATTTAACCCCTTGAGTGAACCTCTCTGGGCTCAAAGGGTTAAGCAATGTATTCAGTGCCCATAATCTCATAAATATGCTGCCATTATTTGTTGTGGTAATAATCCCTTCCAGTATTACAACTTGCGCCAAAATGACATCTCAAAAAATATATCTAATAATATTATGCTTAGCTTTACAAACTGTCTCCACTGCTGTGTGCAACTGCAGAGGCAGCGGCAGTGGAGACAGTGCCGTGTCCCACAGGTTTCCCTCCTCTCCCTCTTGGGCCGATGCCAGACCCGCGATGAGGGAATTTGAACAGAGACTGCTTTTATATACGGGCAGTCTCTGATCCAATTCCCTCACAGCCATTGGCTGAGATGTGCTTACGCACGTCCCAGCCAATCATATTTGAGCAACTGTGCTTTAATCTGATTGGCTGGGATGTGCATAAGCACATCTCAGCCAATGGCTGTGAGGGAACTGGATCAGAGAATATATAAATCTATTTATGGTGAGGTATGAACTCTCTGTCTGTGATTTACCAGAATAAACTCATTACTTACATCTATTGAGTTATGGATGGAATATATCAGATATGAGAAGTTTTGTATGTGGAGATATATTATGAACAGTTATTTTCCATTAACCCTACACCATCCCATGCTGAAGACACTCTTATACATTATACCTCTGTATTACCATTATGATTGTTTAAGTATGAACTGATTTAATAACTTTTATGAGTGTGTAATACAAGTGCTATATGAAGGTGCTTGTTTTCTCTTGGACATTTATCCAGTTATCGCTATTATGCACTGCATAACTTTGGGTTGCTTTAGATGTGTGAGGTTGATTTAGGTGGCTTTAATGCATCATTGCTCCTTTAGAAGGGGAAAGGAAGAGGGATTTTTGTTGACCTGTATATATCTCTATCCAAAAGTATATTTATATATTGGTGAAATAAATATATTTTTGAATACTATTTTTTAACTATTAATTGATTTGTTGAATTTACAGTATAGAAGAGTGCTATATTATTGTGATATTTTATTTTTGTAAGTATATTGGATTTATTAATCACTAGCACCCCTCACATGATATGTGAGCAATCCTTTGTTTGTTTAATATTTGGGAAAGCTTCATGATAGTTATTTTGCTAAAAAAAAAATGGAGAAACCCCATATTACAGAGAGAAGGCTTTAGGGGCTCGATTCTATTACCAGTGCTAAAAATAAAACAGGCGTTGTTTTTTTCTAAGCCAGTTTTTGCTATCCTATTACCCACGCTCAGTATTACCTCCTGTTTTGTGGTTACATTTCAGTTGGAAATTCTGCGCCTCAGAGGTTGAGGCGTCGAAGCCATAACAACAGTTTCAAAACCATCGTTGTTCGAACAAAAGCAGTGTATAATACAGTATACAGCGTAGAAATCCGACATAGAGTGCCCCCCCCTTCGACATATTAACCCCCCCTTTTAAAAGTCAACTAGGGTGCTTTTTTTCACCACTTTAATTCGACTAATATTGTTCACATTCTACATTTTAACCCTTCCCCTTCCAAATCCGACTTACAGTGCTTTCTTTCACCACATTAATTTGACAAATATTGTTCATAGTCGACAATTTAACCCTTCCCCTTCCAAATCCGACTTACAGTGCTTTCTTTCACCACATTAATTTGACAAATATTGTTCATAGTCGACAATTTAACCCTTCCCCTTCCAAATCCAACTTACAGTGCTTTCTTTCACCACTTTAATTCGACTAATATTGTTCACATTAAACATTTTAACCCCCCCCTTGAAAATTCGACTACAGTGCTCCCCTGACTTTGTCACCATTTTTATCCGACATTTTTCTTCTCCTATTATATTCGACATGCCCTCATATTTTGTATTACAAGATTAACCCTATGAGTACCAGAGAGGTATTGTAATGTGTTTGCTACCCCTCTGCTACTCATAGCGTTAATAGGCAACCTGTATATGTATATGTTTTTATTATATACTATTTGAAGAGCCCGTTACACGGGCCACAGTGCCACTGCCACCCGGTCACGGGGTGGTCATGTACAGTAGAGACTGTCCGCGCCAGCCCGGGCAGTCTCTACTGCGCATGACTGCAGCATGCGCAGCAGTGTCTACTGCGCATGATGCGGCGTTACACACGTTTTAGCGAATTATTATATAGGATGCATTTTGTGTGAAAATTTAATTAAATATTTAATTTTTGTAACAATGATTTTCTTTTTTTAAATTATATATGTAATTTGTATTTATAAAGTACTACAGACCAAGAGGGGTATCATGACCACTCATGACACCCCCCCCCCAGCAGCATGATGGCGACAATTGCCCCCTTTATTAATTAAAGAGCATATAACCTATGTTTCACATAGGTTATATGCGCTTTTTATAATTAATTAAAACGTTCAGACCTCCAGGGGGGCACCAGGATCCCTCCTGATATCCCCCCTATTATTGACCATCTATCCAACAGGATAGATAATCCATTGGGCGACCCCCAAAGGCATTTTCTGCCTTATTGATGCTGCCAACAGCTGTATAAGCCACTGCAGCATCAAGCACTTCTGTAGAATGTCAGAACCCGGTCACCGGGTTCATTCTTAGAATGCACAACGCTGCAGTCCCATCACTGATTCAGTCATCTGGAGCCCGGTTCTTAGAAAGATGAAGCCCTACCCTCCTTTGCATGGAGCAAAAATATGTCAGAAGGGAGGCATAAAATAGGCAAAGGATAGCTATTGTCTATTACGTGCCAAGGCCACCAGGTGGAGGGCATTTTATATCACGATCCCTGTGTCCCCCAACTGGACACAAGCGAAATACTCATTCCAACTGATATATTTTTTAACCCCTTCAATTAGAGCATTGAAGAGGTTAAAACCCCATTTAAATCAATGGGAATTTGCAGTAATCCTATTTGGTCTCCATAGTGCAGTTGGTTTGCTTCAAATTTGTCCAGTTCTATTTAGTACGTCAGCCTCAACAAACTTATAAAACATGACATTTAACAGTTTATACCCTCATCAGAAAAAAGATAAAAGGTATTAATATCTCTCTCATTTACAGGATCAATTTATAAAGATCACTGCTCTATCCAGCCCTACATCCCTATATTTCTGCTGGTGACTGGTGTCTTGCACTTTGTGACTTTCATCACAACACTCCTGAGACTCGTGTGTGAGACATTCACCTTTGTTTTAGAAGGTGTGATCGGAATATTTGGCTTTGCCTGGTTTATTACAGGTATGTGCCTAATGTGAACATTATCTTATTAAAATCCCACTGTCATTAAATAGAGTTACTCAGTTGCAATATTGATGTCAAAGGGTACTCAACTCATAACTCAAGGGGAGGAACAGTGATGTATATTGTAGGCCTATTTAGTAAACTTTTATCACAGATACAACTTTTTTAAATTACACTAACATTTTCTATTGTGGTCACAACTTAGGATAAAATGATTTCCAACACCATGTCCCCAAGAGCATGTATATCTCAACAGGAGGAAAGGTAAAAAAAAAGGAAGGAGACATTTTGAATTTCAGCGAAACAACAAATTGCAAAAGGTGGCAATATCCCCTAACATATAAGGAGCCCACAATCTGTTTTGAACGACGGGAACTTTCCAAGGATCTCATCACTTCATGTCAAAGTGAGCAGGAGCTGTAAATCAGAATGGCAATTACAACCCCATAGTGGTGGCAGAACTAAGGAGTGGAGGGCTAGGGTGCAGGAATATTTGAGACACCCACCTAAATATATATTCTAATAAATCTGAGTAATACTAATACAAATTTCTGTTTCTGCCTCTACTATGTCCTGTGGGGCCACTAGCTGAGAAGTGACTCTCCTGCTGATCATGGACTACAATTCCTATCATCCTCATCTGGCTGAGGGTGATGGGAGATGAAGTCCAACAAAAGCTGAAGTCACATATTGAGTTTTCCCTGCCTTATTATTAACGTGGACAGTCTCTTGTTGCCATCATACATTGTTTAAAAAAAACATGACACTCTGAGGTACTGGTAGACGTAAAATGATACCTTGAAAACTAAGCGACTCTAGGATGCAATCTTTCAAGATACTTTAGGTATTTTCTTCAGACATATTTAGGATGAAGGCTGAATACAAAATACATGACAGGTTATATACTCATGCAAATTGTTTTTGCATTTAAATTCCCTGAAAGTAAAAAAATGTTTTCCCTTGTCAGTATAATTTGTTCCTTAGGCTCCAGCAGATATGTCTCTTTGTAGATAGCTATGTGATACAAAGAGTTATTTACCTTTTGGTTTATTTGTATAGCTCCAGCAAAGATGGCTAAGTCTATGGATGTATGGGATATCTCTCCGAGTGCCAGAGGAGTACACAACCAATCACTTGCACTGCATTACCCACACCTCTGCTACCCAAAGGACACAAAATATGTTAATTGTGTGGGATAATGTGACAAATTCCCTGTCTAGGTTCAGAGTGTTAAACTTGGTTATCAATTTATACTCACAGATATTTCTGTTACTCTGTGTCTTAAAATTTCCCATCAGTATAGTCATCTTGAGATCTTCAATACTGTGTCACAGTTTTGTAAGAACACTCAGACAAGTTAGTAAGGTAAAAAAAGCTTTATTAAGAATAATAAAGAGCACAAGGTCATCCTTCACAGGCACAGATCCGGACGGTACCGTGGCACTTCCCAAATCTGACACAGGTCAGGGTGCAAAGAGACAAGCAAAACAAAAACAGAAATACTGCAGGCTGGAACAGGTGTCAGGAACCAGGAACAGAACCTCAGCAGTACCAAGCCTAGCAAGTGACCCAAACAGCAAGGCTGTAGGTGACTGCAGGGCAGAATCCATAGACAGCTAGGGTAACCGGAGGCAACACTGACAAGCACAGGCAAGGTGCTAGTCCCAGGAGACTAGAGTAACTGGAGGCAACACAGGCAGGAACGTGCAAGGCACTAGTCTCAGGAGACTAGAGTAACTGAAGGCAACAACGACAGGCACTGGCAAGGCACTAGTCTCTGGAGACTAGAGTAACCGAAGGCAACAATGACAGGCACTGGCGAGGCACTAGTCTCAGAAGACTAGAGTGACCGGAGGCAACACTGACTGGCTCTGACAAGATACTAGTCTCAGAAGACTAGAGTGACTGGAGGCAACACTGACAGGCACTTGGCAAGGCAACACTGACAGGCACGGGCAAGACACTAGGCAACAACGGATCGAGTAGTCCGTACTCGAGTGGTACACAGCCAAACCTAGTCAGCAACGGATCGGACAGACAGCCACAGCCAGGATCGGTGCCAGGATGGAAATCAGCCAGTCCTCGTCAGTCACGGGCTGGTCGGTCAGACACAGCCAGAATCGGACACAGAGTGGTAGTCAGCCAGTCCTAGTCAGCAACGGATCAGGTAGTCAGCCACAGCCAGGATCGGTACACAGAGCGGTAGTCAGCCAGTCCTAGTCAGCAACGGATCACGGAGTGATGAGACAGTAGCAAGGTCAGGCAAAACCAGGTCATACACGGAGCAGGAACCAACAGCAGAACAAACGGCAGGTACGGACTGAGATTAAAAAGTCTAGTGCTGGGCGGGGCAGACACCAGCAGCCAATAAGAACCCAGCAGGACCAGCACAGTAAGTAGTAATGTCACCTGTAAGAAAGATCACAGGCACCGTGATATACTGTGATCAGTTTTGCAAAAATATTGACCCACTGGGGAGTCTATTTTGTTGTTCAAATTGGACCTATGAGAATTCATTCATTTTCTGAGAGTTTGTCCTGTCTCCCCTACGTATAATCCTGTTATCACGTTGCCCATGATTATTGCCTGCCTGATATGGGTTTCTGTCCTGTTCCCTCTGGCGGGTGGGTGGGTGGGCGGACAGTGGCATTGACAGCGTCTTTCTGCTGGCCTATCTGTCACGGGCGTGCGTCATTGACGTCAAGCTCGCTGTTTTGTAGCCTTTGGCACTAATTGGCCAATTGTGTCCAGCCTTCTCCTTTGGCCTTATATACGGCCTGAATACTGGACTTAGTTTCCCTTTCGTGGTGTACCTGTGCATTACTACTGTGTGTGCTCTCCTTTGACTCTTGCTTGGTTGCCATTGATTCTTCAATTCGATCCTTTGCTTTGTCTGACTACCCACTCCGGTATTGACTAGTGGCTCTGTCTGACTACCCGCTCCGTGTATTACCTAGGCCTTGTCTGACTACCCCTTCCAATCTAACCCTGATTCTGGATCACTACCCACTCCGTGAGTTCTGTGGCTCTGGCTGGCTACCTGATCCGGTTTTGACCCGTGGCTCTGTCTGACTACACGCTCCGTGCATGACCCCGGTCTGTCTGACTCTCCACTCTGTCGGCTTTTGCTGGCTCTCACTCCATACAGCCTACGAGCAAACTTTACCTCCCTGGTATTGTTGCAGCTGCCTTCCGCTGGGTAGCTCAGGGTTAGTCTCACCCCAGGTACTGCTATAGCAGTTTCGCTCCGTGCATCCTTGATTAGTTATACCCCCAAGGCTATTACCTGTCTGTGACCCCGGTAGCGCTCCTGTTGCCTGATCCCTCCAGGTATTGTTATAGCAGTCTTGCTCTTTGCATCCTTGACTAGCTATACCTTCGAGGCTATTACCTGTCTGTACCCTGGTCTTGCTCCTGTTGCCTGATCCCTAGCTCCCTAGGTTTCTGCACACTCGCTCTGTAGAATCATAGGCTAAATTCTACCTCCTTTGTTGCCTTGGTGATCAGCGGTCACAGGTTGTAGCTCAGTGTCAGCTCCTGGGTAGTGGACTGCGCACTGTCCTCACGCCTGTTCCTGGGAAAGTTGGGGAAGTGTTTTGCTCCTATATATTGATCTTAATGAACTGGTTAAATTCACCTGTTCCTGTGTTGTGTGATTCTTTATCCTAAGTGTACTGTGTCACCTGTGTTGTGGCATTTCCCACACACGCATGATGAAGTAATATGTACAGATTCCACATGTCTTATGTAGACAGGGAGAAGTAACATTTTCTGTTGCATCCTCAAGGCAAATCTTTATTACCAGTTGTTTCAGGTTGTGGGGCTGTTTATAGGAGAAGACTGGAGCTTAGTTTTGGAAATATTCTTTACAATCTGTAATCCTTATGTAATATTGTTTGAAGCTCTTTTGAGATTGTGCTCAGTACTTCAAGCTGAGGGTTGTAGGTGACTACTAATGGCACTCTGTTTCTTTGGGTGCACAGGTGGCTCTCTGAATTTGGATGTCTGTGACGGTCATTTCTGTGATATTAAGCCTGTCTGTTTGCTTGCTTGCGGTATAGAGATGTCTGGATGGAGTTGTTTCTAATACTGATTGTGGTATTTAGAATGTTAATTTGTGGGGGTGAATGGTTGAGTTGGAGGTTAATGATGGGATGGAAAGCATTGTTATTTTTTGTGAAATGGCAAAAGTTCATCTTCACTGGCAGTCCAAATGATTAGGAAATCATCTATGTAGTGGGGGTAGACTAGAGGCTTTATGTGACATCTCTACAAGAACTCCTACTCCAATTTTGCCAAGAATAGGTTAGAGTATTGTGGAGCCATTCATGTTACCATGGCCACTCTCATCTGTTTTATGTATAGTTCTTGACAAATTGTGAAATAATTATGAATTAGTGCCGTTGATAAAGAGCTCCCTTAAGGATGCAACATATAATGATGCCTCTCACTGTCTAAATAAGACATGTGGAACCTGTGCACACATATGTACCACACAAAAGGTGCCCATAGCACGTTCCCACCAAAACACCATGTAATGTGGGTCATCTAATGTTATCTACCTCATCATGTGTGAGAAATGTCCCAACACAGGATGATATGTAGGGGAGAAAGGACAAGCAATAAGAAAATGTATTAAGTTTCATGGTCCAATGTGAAAAACAAAATAGTTTTGCATTATTGATTACAACATTAAAGATCTCAAGATGGCTGTACTGATGGGAAATTTTAGGACACAGAGACAGAATTGTCTGAGAATATAAACTGATAACCAATAGTAACACTCAGAACTGTGGCCTGAACCGTGGCAAGGAATTTATGTCACATTACCACACAAATTACATATTTTGGTCCCTTTGGGTATCAGAGGGTGCACAATGCACAGCAAGCTATGGGTTGCCCACCCCTCTGAGTCTTGGAGGGTTACATTCCATAAACTTGTCCATCCTTGCTGGAGGTATACACACATCAAAAGGTAAATAAATCTTTCTACCACATAGCCAGCTACAAAGAGTCACTAATATGGAATTTAAATGTAAAAAAAAGTGCATGAGTATATAACCTGTCATGTATTTTGTATTAAGCCTTCATTATAAATATGCTTGAAGAAGAGACTTAAAGGGTCTTGAAAGATTGCATCCTAGAACAACTTAGCTAGCCAATAAAGATATTTAATCTACCAATCTCCTTTTTCTATGACTAACACAGTATCACCTTTTGCATATAATATGGGGGTAAAAGCCAAAATAAAAGATTGTTTAGCAATGACACTTTAAGTTGGCTGCCCCACCATTGCTTTACCTTTAGCATCCAACAATTTATTGGGAATATTCTTCTGTGCATAAACAAGGAAATAAAAAGAATATTTCCCTCTCTCCCTTTCCTTGACATGTTCAGTAAAAGTAAAAGATAGTCCACTTACTCTTAAAAGGAACAGTAACTCATTTACCCCATTGAGCAAAACAAGGATACTCCCACTGCTGAGAGGTGTTTTATTCAAAAGTTATTGCAGCTCAACCTTGTATTTATTAGGAACAGTATATCAATGTCCTGAAATTTTGCAGTGGTGCTGTTGCTACTTGCTACAATATTCTATGGAAGTTTATGGCTGAGTAGAGGTATCCATAGGATGGTGTAGCAACAGCGCCACTGTAAAATTTCAGGCCATTAAAATACTGTATATAAAAATTTCAAGTTATAGGGCAATAACTTTTAAATAAAACACCTTTCAGCAGTGGGAGTACCCTTGCTTTACTCAGGAGGCTATGCCCAAAATATATATATTTTTTTACATATAAGTGTCACTACTCCTTTAACACACTAGCCAGCTCCTGCACTGAGCTCCTATTTCTTCTTATGTTATGCTGTCGTCAGCTGTGCAGATTCTGTGTTTAGAACGGTTAATATCCTTTTCTAGAGAAAGCTTTAGTCTATGAATTAAACAAGTACCACTCTTTTACTAAGCATTAAAGCCTTACAAAATATATATCGTTTTCATATTAAAACTATACTGATCTGTTAACCCTTAAATGAAATGCACACCACTCTGGTCCTTGCAGGGTTAAATAATTAAACATAAAATACTAACAGATCTCATTGGTCTTATACAGGACTGACAGATTAGTCCTCTGGTTTTCAAATAGTGGCATGTATTATACTTAATAATACCTAGTATTTATATAGCACCTTTTGCCCAGTGGGGCTCAAAGCACTTTCAGTGCACACTCTTGGAATTAACCAAATTGGCAGCTGAACAATAGATGCTATTATTACCCACTCAGTATTACTCATTTATTGACCACAGAAGAATGAAGGACTCAGTTGATCCTGCCAGGAATTGAACCTGCAACCTTGTGGTTAAGCAAGGTCTGCAGTCAGGGATGTTATCACTGAGCTATCTGAACAACCTTCACTTTGGGGTGAAAAATGTTGCCACTGTTTTTATCTCACAGATTTCTATTAATGTTTATGGGGGTATTTCTATATAAAAACCACAGATTCTCAACGGCAGTGGAATTTAGTCAATTGTTCTGTGGGACCTCAAGGATCACTGAAGAAGTACAAGAGGTACTACTGAAAAAATCAATTATGTATTGGCAACTGCCCAATCTGGCTCGTGGGCGGCCATTAAGGACTACGGAGCTTTTTAAGAAAATGTTTTATTTTCGCTCAATGGATTCTGGGATGGCGGAGTGGCATGCAGCTGCACTGCCATCCCAGAATTCCATGATGTCCCAGAACCGTCAAGGGTCCTTAAGTGCTGGGGTTGTTAAGGGGTTAATATTCAGTCGCTAGAACCAGTCAGCTTTTAAAGGGGATGCATCATCCCTATATAAGTTAGTCTGAATAGTTAGGTTATACATCGAATATGAGTAAAAGTGTATACATTTCTTTTAAGCTCTATTTGGTCGAAATTGCAGTTATTAACTCTGCCCTGCACCTACTTCCGCATAGCGCACGGTTATCTGCTCTGTAACCACAGTCCGTCACTCTGCCTCTGCTCCCCTCCCTCTATTCAGCCTCCTCCAATGACGGATGCTTTCTGCTTGTAAGATGAAGCACTCTCATTGGCTAGATATCGATCATATCAATCATATGACAGTGGGATGGCTGATGTACTAAATAATAGTAATGCAAGCAATTGCACCATGGGACACAAATAAATATTCCTAGTGATTTAACCCCTTAACGACCAGGGTATCAGCGCCGCGACGCAACTCAACGTCTGTGGAGCTTTTTTTTTTTTTTTTTCCGGTTCCGGACTCCCCGTACGGCGTGCAGCCGCGAGGGGAGCCCGGAACTCCATGACAGTCATAGTACGTCATGGGTCGTTCAGTCAGATCGACGCTTGACGTACTATGACCATCAAGGGTCGTTAAGGGGTTAAAGAGGACTTTTAATCCCTAGAAAGGTTTCCATCACACTATGCATTGGAGATCTCTCTACCATTCAACGGGATAAACGTTCAAGTGGGAAATTGTATTTGCCTCCTGAGGCGCAGCTGATTTGCCCCATAATTGCTCTAAGTTCCTTATAGTACATCTGTCTCACTGTGGTAGATGTACTAAGAGCAGGAATAATTCTAGAGCAAACCAACTGCACTTCAGGGGTGGTCATTTTTATTTCTCGTTTATGGTGCAGCTGGACTACCCCAGAATTGCTCCATTTTTTCTTAGTATATCAGGCTTGGTGTCTTGCAGGTTTTTCTACAGTTTTACTTCAAGGAGACTTTAATGTATAACCCACTTTGTGTTAGTCAACACTAATTGAGGGCATTTTATATATTAAACATGTTAGTGCTGCTCTGTGTTATATGTTTGTTTTTTCTAATTAAATTATGTTTTGTAGGCAGCATTTGGGTTTTCACTGTGTACAATAATTACAAAGGAAATTGTGACCCAAACCTCTATTTATTTGCCTTTGGGATCCTGATATTTGAATATGCTGTGATTGCACTGGCTGTGTGTTGTTCCTGCTGCTGTTTTTCATTTAAAACTTTATTTTATCAAAGGTAAGATATTGACTCTCTCTCTATGGGCTAGATTCTATTACAGGTGCTAATTTTATCTCTCCTTTTATCTCCAGTTTTCTCCATATACTTCAATAGGAAAATGTTTGATAAAACGGGTGTTAACATTTAGCACCTGCAATAGAATCTAGCCCTACATCGCTCTCCTGCTCTTGTTATCTCTCTTCATCTCTCTCTCCCTTCTCTTATTCTCCCAGTCTAAGGCCTCAATTCAATTAGGCCTGATGGCCAAAAAAACCCTGCCAGTATTTTTCAAGCATGGTAAGCAATTCAATTACCAGACCTATGAAGAAATACCAGCAGAAAAAACATCTGTCAGGCTCTAAGTTAGCACCCATTTGAATCTATTAAAATGCATTTAAACGTTGTCTATTTACCCATTCAGTCCCATACGTTAGGCCTTAACATGCGTTAATGGACCCACCAACGCGTGAAAATTAGCACCCAGTTTTTTTTAGTGCAGTCCCCTAACGCATGTTAATACTGCTAACTCAGGAATTGAAAGGGAAGAAAAGGACAGTCACTAGTGGATTTACTGATATGGGGCCCTAAGTGCCATAGCAATACATTCAAAGTATGAAAAATGTATCAAATGTTAGTAGAATTAACCAAATGAGTGCCAGTCGGGTATGAATACCCCACTGACACTCATATGGTTAATCCGAATAAGCTCAGAAACATCCCCTGAAAATAAACACTTACCTGTATTCTTGATGTCCAGCAGGGTCTTCATCACCCTGGTCAGCTACTGTCCGTCATCTTCTGTCATCTTCTATCTTCCTTCTACATCTTCTTTCTTTTGATCTTCTGTCTCTTCTTCTATCCTGTCTTCTGTTTGGTAAAGATCTACCTGTAAAAACACATAAGCTCAAAATTAAAATCATTATTAAAAAGATATCTGTCCAAGTGATGTATTTGTTAACCCTTGGAGTGCCACGCAACACATTGCACAGCAATGCGTTGTGTAACTCTCTGGCACTCAAAGGATATAAACAGATGAAATTCCAATAATTAAAATAAATATTGCCCAATGCAAAATAAATGTCCCAATCCATTTTGCACAAATACATAAAATAGACCCCATAGACAATCTATATGTCTCCATATCCCAAAACTTCCTCATGCTGTCTGCATGCTGTCGGTAGGATTGAATGGCCAAAACCCCTGCTTGTTACCTTTCGGGTCAATGCCCAAGCCAGTCTGTGAGGAATTTGAACAGAGACTGGTCTATATATGGCCAGTCTCTGTTCAAAATGGTTTCCAGCCTATCATTAGCTGGGATGTGTGCTTACGCACCTCCCAGCCAATCATCTTCTAGTGGGTTTCAGCATCCATCCCATATTTTTTTTATAACTCATTAACCATTTCATTTCCGGTGCAGTTAATTGTAGCTGCTGTGGCAAAGTAGGGTTTAATCATGTTTTTGGTTGGGCTTTGCAGGGGTCGAGTATGTCGGCAAAATGGAGTGGTTAACCATGGGTGGTGAAGATATGTGAAGGGTGCTTGGGAGCATGGGGGATCAGGCAAGGGCCAAGGGCTATTGCCACCCCATCCCACCCGTCAGTTTCCCCAGCCTGTTTCAACCCAAGGAAAGTGGCCGACATTCAGCGTCTTTGCTTGGGCTTCCTAGCCTTTCTGTGGAGTAGTTTTTGAGAATTTTTCAGTGGTCCAAAAACATTTAAGGGTTGTTTTTTTAGAAAAAAGAATGCAATTCAGAAATCCAGTTGTGACCACCAGTCAAACTTAAATTCAGAACTGACCAACTCGAAATATCTGCCAAATAGGAAAGCAGTGGTTCGATATATATGTCTGTGTCTAATGGAATCTCATCTCAGGTTAAAGAACACACCTGTGTTGATAGTAGATTCCCCAGTTACTAAAACAAACATATCTAAAACCATTTAACTGTTTTGAAAAAAAAATCTTTATGCATTTTAATTAGATATTTTTAATGAGACTAAAAGCTGTCTAGGTAAAAGGTCCACTTTCAGCTACATGATTTGATTGGTGTTTGGCCAATTACCATATGGAAGTCTAATAAATATCTTCCAAGAGGTCCTTTGCTTCCAGCTTCTCAGCAACCACTTGCCTCTAAGTTCTAGGATACCACTTATCCCATGGTGTCGGAGACTCCTGGGGTGGATGTATGAAAGGAGGGCACAGTGCAGGGTGTGCCTTTATTGAGGCACACACTAGCATGCAATGTACCTTATGTGCACAATCCTCTGACACACACCAGATCTCAGTATACAACCTGTTTACACCACCCTTGGAGCAGGTACATGGACTGTACACTGAGTAACTCTGCACCCAGGTAGTGAACGGTCTGCTCGCAGAGGAACTAACTGAAACACTCCCACACAGGTTCAATATGGAATGTTGCAATACATTTGGCACTCCTCTGGCTATCAAAGTGTGAAAGGCCTCACTTTTTCATGCAGATGAAAAGACATCAACTTCTGTTCTCCAATATAAAAACATTTTATTGGGCCCCCAACACATAAAATATTCTCCCAGGGGCATGAATATTGGGCCCTGGGGCTGATAGATGCCATTAGATACTGAGCCCCATCACAACTGCACCACCTGTTCGTTTGCCCCTATGTAGACAATATGTTTAGTACACTCTCAACATAGGGTACAAACAGGTCATTCGGCACTAAGAGAAAGGTGGGCAGTAGGAGCTATATTTCTTCTCCCTGCCCTTCATTACTGTTGCAGTGTGAGCTAGAACCTGTGCTTTCTTCACAAATATTATGCGAAAATGGTCCTTTGTATGCCATTTGCACCAATAAGAGGGTAGTTGGGAAATGCATTGGTGTTTTGGGACTTACATTTCCTCTGTACCTTATTTACCTCTATGTGCCAGCAAGGTGCAAAGAAAAGTGCCAAAATGTTATTAAATTTTTCAGTACATGCTATGTGGCAATGTTCAAGGCATGTACTTCAGTATGCAAATAAAATATCACGTACTCTAGTAAATACGCTAAAGTGCAACGCATGAGAAGGAAGTCAATCTACGAGAACAGAAGATGAGATGCACCAGCAATGCATAGGTTATGCAGCTCTACTAAGATGACTGGTATTTTAACCACAACCAGTTTTCTGTTAGAAATGGTATAATAACAACTTTGATTACAAAAGTACAAAAATAAACTTGTTGCTACTTTATGATGTACAGTATTGAAGCTTGTGGGTTTGATGGAGTACATATATATATATATATTCAGTCTGGGTTTTCCAAGTAGAGACAGCACACAAATGGTTAAGTGGAATTAAGATGTGAAAGATTTATTCCATTTGCCCAAACATTTTTGATCCAAGCCTGGAACTTCCTCAGGGCAACCGTGTACTATAATTCCAGGATATATAAACAAAAAGAAAAAAACAAATAACCCAGTCAAAATTAATCTCATAAAAACCTGTCAAGCGTCTGCATATGAAGTTCAGCACCTAGCCTCATGACATGATGTCACTGATGGGTAAACACAAATAAAGTAATCAAACACTATATTACAAAATTACAGCAAAAGCTCAAAGTCACAAGTCCCCAAATGACCCAATTGCAGCCACCACCTGAAGACACCAACAAGTCAGATCCACCATATAGCACTGTCTATCCCTCTTTTTCTCTCTCTTTTGTTGCAGTATTTATATATCAGCATGTGCTGTTTTAGCATTAAGTCCCTTAAGGACCGGCCACACATGCACGCGGAGGTCACTTAAGGACCACAAAGCATTTTTTTTTTTTTTTAGGAATCCAATTCCGGACTCCATGAACGCCATGCAGCCACGCGGGGAGACTGGAATTCCATGACGGTCCAGGACCGTCATGGGTCCTTAAGGGTATAACAACCATTGATGGTCCCGGACCATCATGGGTCCCTAAGGTGTTAATGACCCAATCATAATCATCCTCACTTCCATGGACTCTATTCCTGACTTTTTATATATCTATTTCTCTGCATCCATTGCTCTCCCAGTATGTCTTCTTTACACTATTTACACTATTTTTTTCCTTTCCTCTTCCATCCTTTCTTTTCTTACCAAGCACAAATTAGTAATTCATCTTTGTATTTCTATTTCAGACTTGAGTAAAATGGGAAATATGAGATGATGGATTCTACATACATGAATATTTCCAGATACAAATCTTCTCTATTTGATGTATTGATATCAGTAATGATTTGTGGATGTAACTTGCAAGAGATGGCATCAGAATGGAGTCAGTAACCATGGACATAAATTTGTGACCCAATCAGAGCCAATGTTTAATTCATTGATGTTTATAATTACTGCTGATTTTGTTTTCACAAGTCGGGTAACAGGATACTAAAACCTGACTTTAAAAAAAAAATGCCTGTTTTTTTTAGCACTGGTAATAGAATAGAGCCCCAGATCCACAGTGCACGGGGGTGGTTTTTTTAGTTAGCAACACTGGACGTGAGGTATGGATCCTGGACTGCAATGTGGTGGGCATCTGGTTGAAAACTGATCTGGTCTCTGTTGGCTTAAATATGTAAGAATGGATTATAGTAATGGACTGCATACAAAGCATGAATGCCATCATGAATATTGGACTCTTGTATAACTGGGACTGAAACAGCACTTTAAGCATGGGTTTATGCACAGTAAAATATACATTTTAAAGTGAATCTGTCATGTCCAATACAATGTGCTAAATTTATTGGGCATGATCTAGGAAGCATAGTAAACGCTAGCTGTGCTATTTTTTTCTGCAATAAATACAACCTTAGCATGGAAGTATTACTTTTATCGCCCTTTCTCCTGGGTGTGGGGCTTGACATTTTGGGCTGCACATCCATACTCCTTGTCACTACTCACTACACCCAAGTATATTATTTTTCTCTCTCAGGTAGCCAAGGTTTGGCAGCCCAGATTATGCTACATCCTGCTGCTTCACTGCCAGGAGTGAAGTTACCACTTACTAGCAGCTTATTCACTGTTCCTTATTTGGAAGGTTTCTTTTTTCCCTTAAAACCCTTTGTTAAACATCTAAACTGATTTTTTTTTTTTACTTTAAATAACACGTGTCTATGTATCTCTACCCACATAAATAAATACTTGTGTAATTTTCAAATAAATTAATAAGTACACTTTAGACCTTGCAGTGCTAGAACTAGAAGAGTGTGTGTGTGTGTGTGTGATTTAATGTCTGTGTGTATGTTTGTGATGGGGTTCATCTAGGAAATGTTTAAGGGGAATGGGAAGAAGTAAAGATCTGCAGGTAATACCCAGCAGTGACTCACTTGGGAACATTTAAATGCTATACTTTATGCCTAGCACTGAAATGAAGGGCTGATGTTACAGTAAAGGGTGTTGATAAAAAATACTTATATAGTGTATCTATAATCTACACATTGTTGAGAAAAATTAACAATACAAGTATATGCAAAATGTAATGCTTTTTCTTGTAATATAAAGGTTCATCTCCATGACAGGTTCTCTTTAACCGCTTCACTGCTAAGCACAACACGAAATCTTTAGTGTACCCTCCAAAACTTTAGGTTGCCCTCCAAAATTTCGAAGGACGTCTCCCGTGATATCCTCAGCAGTAAGAGGCATCTGGGAGTGATGGATGCACATTTTTATACATACAGGGTCTTCCAGTGACAGATCTCTTCAACCCCACTGGACCATCCTGCATGCCCTACTAACGACATTGCAATCATGTGAAATTACATCAGATGCAATCCGTAAATCCACCAGTGAAATTCCAGGTAATTCAAAGGAGGCAGGGCAAGCTATAATGGAGTTCATATCTCTGCCCCCCTGCCTCCTAGAAACTTGGTGGGTACCCATGTCAGAAAGAGGAGAGTCAGTACCATGAAGGGGTTAATGCCAATGCTAGGTGATCTTGCAATAATTTGTCAATATAATAAATATAATATTCTTGTCTGCCACCCCAGTCTTGTAACAATGGTAATCATAGAACCAAATACACTGCTTCCCTAGCCTTATCCACTCGTAAACAAAGAACTATATCCATTGCTTCTCTAGCCTTGACCCAGTGTCCACTTCATACAATGTTTTCCCAGTCTTGGTCCACTGGTAATCACAGAACCACATATGATGCTTGTGCAGCTTTGTTCCACTGTCCACTGGTAATCACAGAACCAGATATACTGCTTCCATAGCCTTGATCCTCTCATACTTTTAATCACAGGACCTTATACACTGCTTCCATAGCCTTAATCCACTGTCTACTGATAATTACAGAACCATATCTACTGATTCCCCAGTCTTGATCCACTGTCCATTAGTAATCATGGAACAACAGATATTGCTTCCTCAAACTTGCACCACTGTCCACTGGGAATCACAGAACTACACACCCACTGCTTCCTCATTCTTGATCCACCATCCACTGGTAATCAAAGAACCAGCAAAAAGTACAGGTTTTTGATTTTTCAGCCTTTTTTATTGCACAGTGTATGTACACATGTGGAGAGTTTCTACATGTATTCCTGCCATGCTAGTATAGAAGGGGTATCAGCTTCCAGCATGTTTTCAGTCTGTGCATGGGATAGATAGAGAAAGCAGCAGAATTGTGCTGCTAGAAGCAGACTGGAAAAGAGAGGATGCTGGAATTGCTTCACAGGAGTATTACTTGTAGCCGTTTGCACTCTGGATGTGAGGACTATGAAGAGAGAAAGGAAAGTTTGTTCCTGTGCAGGCTGAGCCTCTAATGAGTGAGTGATATATACTTTGCAGATAAACATAAATACATCATACATTTAAGAGACAGACACGTACAACTAACTTGACATACTATGTGTACTTACAAACACATTCACTCCTACATCAGTAAGAACAAGAGGGACAACAAGCAAATATTGAGGTATGAGGGTACTACACTCCTTCTGCAGCTTCTGAGTGGCTTGATTTATTCTTTATTACAATTGCTGGTTTCTAAAGCTAACAGATCTATCCTCATCCTGTACTGTACTGTAAAAATGAACACAGTGACATTAACATCCTGCCTCAAACTCGTAATCAGTGTTCTATAATTCCTCCTAAGGGGTAAAGTAAAAATAAACAATTTTAGCAGAATATGAAAGTAGTGGGGAAGAAGTAGATGACACTGTTGATGACCTAACAATTAATGATGATGTTGATTTTGAATATTCCTCCAATGCCCCCCTATATTAGCTGAAAAGAAAAGATGCAATCTTCCACCACACACTATGTCTGTTTATAAACTCTTTGAGAAACCAGCTGTGAAGTCTGGCTCTGGACAAGTGAACATGCCTAAAAATACACAATCACCATCATATTGCTCATCAACATTAGTGTAATCACTTCCAAGCTGAAACCTCAACCCAGTCACACACTCTACTGTTGACTAAGTAACTACACAGGTTATTAACATCAACCTAGCTTTGAATGCTTTCTGCCGTTGTCCAAAGTGCAGTGCAACTGAAAGACACTGCTAAATATTATTGCAACATCTAGCCTCTGTAGAAGAAGGTATAATTCCTCAGGAATCCCTCAGTGTATGAAATCTAATGTATGGAGATACTTCACTCATGATCCAAAAGCCAAAGATGCTGCTTTTTGTTCTCTCTGTAAAATACATGTGAGCAGGAGGAAAGCAGGATCCCATCAAGGCACATCCTCATTGAGATCCCACCTGTAACCGAAATACATGTCTGACTGGGAGACAAAACAGCAGCTCGTAAGATGTGCAACAACTAGAAGTAGAAGCACTCCTAAGAGTGCACGGAGCAGTGGGTCACATACAGTGTTGCAGATGTCTCAGATAGCAGAACTACATTTGCTTCAGTTACAATAACACTCCTGTCTGACTGCTGTTGTGCATGTGCAAAGTACAGAGAAGGTGGTAAGTTAGTTGGATGAGGTAGAAACAAGAAGAGAGCACAAACATCTGAGAGCAGTCTGAGACTCAGGCTAGATAGAGGCTGCTGTATTCAGACTGCACTTACTAGACATATTCTATTTCAATTGTCCACAATGGGCAAGCGTCCTACCACATCAAAGGTTCCGCACTGATGAATGGAACATCTACGCAATCCAGATGCCGGTGCACAGAAGACAGCAAGGGTCAGCCTTCCAGGTGTTCTCAGAATGTAGTCTTAGGAGCTGGAAGTAATCACATAAATCTCTAAGGGTAACACTGTATATGAAGACGGTCACAGAGGACAATGCACCCCTGAGGAAACGCACTCACTAGTTGAACATACAAAGCAAATATTTATAAATAATATAAAGTGCTTTATTTATATTTTAAATATTTGCTTTGTATATTCCCTCAGATGTGAAATCTGGTCCTGGGACTGGACAGCTCACAGCAAGGGACAATCTTCTTACTGTGAGCATAAGGAAAACCCTGCCCACCTTGACAGGTTTTTCCTAATGCTCCCTGAAGATCGTCTCTCTCTGTGATCCATCTTGCTGTACTGAGGTGAGCAGTGTTACGTCAGTAAAAGGATCAGGAGGGGGTTACTTTATCATTCAATTACTCTTGAACTACAACTTGGACAGTATTGAAATAACACTCTCCATGCCCCAAATACTATGAAGATTAATTTATTTTGAAATATTACTATCCCTTTAACTTGAATGCTTTAGCAGGGCTGTTAATGCGTGGCATATGCGTGCTGTTGAAGTCTTTTGTGGAGGACACCTTGCTGGTTCATTTTGCCTGTGCAAGAATCAGATATACTTTTGCTAATATATTTACTACAGAAATAATAAATATCATGGCCAATGATTTGTGCAAAAGCAGCAACACAGATATGTTAGCGTGCTTTGATCAGAATCGTCACATAGTCTACATTAAAAGCAATGAGAAATATATTCTTGCTATAGTGCTGGGCCCCCACTAAAAAAAAGTTACTGAATTTGTGCCAAGGTGTGAGTAGCAGCATTCTGTGGAATCGGATTCTTTAAAAGAATATAAATAAAATCTTTATACATCAGGTGGAAGAATGCATTGTGGAGGATGAGAAAAACATATGGGCAAAAAATTAAAAGAAAGTAAGCAAAGGGTTTATACCGTCAGCAGCATCACAACATTTTTAGAACCTGTTATCATAATAACAGAAAATAATGAATGTGTGTCAGGGACTACAGCCTAACATTTGAGGTGGTGGTGGTACTGGCACGTCTCTGGAACTTGCTCCCATAATATGAGCTGGTAACTCATGCACATGAATGTCTCTCTCAAAGGAGTGGCCACACTGCATGTGAGATAGTTACAGTATATTTGCAGGATAACTATGTTCTAGGACGAAATGATGATCCACTTGAGTACTGGCCAGCACTGCTGTGTGTAATAGATACGGATTACTACAGTAAATAAGTCAAGTAGTGTAAACCACAGGTCTCAAATAATATACAAATATAAAAAGAAGAGAGAAGCAGAGAGATATGGTATACTCCCACTGAGACACTATCTCCAGTACCCCAGTGGAGCTACATCCATCTATCTGAAAGAGACCATTTCATTTTCAATGGGGGATACAAAAATCTCTAAAACATTTTATTAGTGCTTAACTAAAATCAAAAATACAGGACAACATACATAAAGCTACATGACTAGTGAAATGTGTTTAAAATAAAAACACAGTGCAGCCACACATTCCCTTCAGCCAGATATACTGAGTGTACAAAAAAGTATATAACACCTATGATAACTATGGTGTTGAAACCTCATAGGTAATCAGTAGAACTGACAAACCTGCAGGCGCCCTGTTGATTCGATTAATCCTGATCTGTACACCTTAGATCTATTATTAGTAGAAACAGTATAGCACTCTTACGGTGCCGGACAGATAATTTAGCAGATGCCCTGCTCTTTTATCAGATGTGGTTATTACTCGTTGACTACTTTCTAAAGTCCTAGTAAAAGCATGAATAACGAGCCCTACCGTTTGCCAGTAATCTAATACCTGCAGGCGCCCTACCTGTCTGTAAACTGGATGATCTAAGTGTTGTTACAACAGGTATAACGGGTGAATAGGTGAATGCCTGACCTGTGTTACCCTTACTGACAAATTCAAATATATTGCAGGTGCCCTGCTGCCTCAGTCTCTCGCAGTTTTTCATAATGATCTCTGTGTCGCTGTGCAACAACTGACTTCAATAGATTAAATGTAAACGGCAAGATATGAGCACACTCGCTCAGTCAATCAAAAGTACACCAGTATATTGCAGGGTATGAACATTTCTGAATTGCTTGAATGTACCACGAGGCTAGATCTATCTGATACTCAGAAAGTGTATATGACATTCTACCTAGCTCCCTCGCGGATTAAGCTGCATTCTAAAATCATTTGGTGAGTCCTATAAATATCGCAACACTCAGTATCGGCTCTGGATTATTTTTATATTAACTGGCTATACTAATTTAACCCTTTGAGAGGCGTACGGAATGCGATGCCCTGCCCTGCTGACTCAGTCTCTCGTAGTTTTTCACAATGATCTTTGTGTCACTGTGCAACTACGGACTTCAATAGATTAAATGTAAGCGGCAAGATATGAGCACACTCGCTCAGTCAATCAAAAGTGCACCGGTATATTGCAGGGTATGAACATTTCTGAATTGCTTGAATGTACCACGAGGCTAGATCTATCTGATACTCAGAAAGTGTATATGACACACCACCTAGCTCCCTCGCGGATTAAGCCGCATTCTAAAATCATTTGGTGATTTCTATATATATCGCAACACTAGGCTGACCAGATCTGACCTTTAACCGGGGACACAGGAAATAGCCATTGTGCAGTATTTCACTGAAATCAATGCAGTCTGCAGTATGCATTCGCCTATGCGTCCCCAGTTAAAGGTGAGGTCTGGTCAGCCTAGCAACACTCAGTATTGGCTCTGGGTTATTTTTATATTAACTGGCTATACTAATTTAACCCTTTGAGTGCCAGAGGGGTACGGAATGCAATGCATTCCGTACCCCTCTGGCCAGGGCTGGATTTACATCTCAGGAGCCTGTAGGCACAGAAATTTGAAGCCCCCCCCCCCCAGTGGGCCATCTGCACTGGACACCTCCACAATGCTCCTAATCTCCACGTTGCCCCCGTCATCTCCATATTGCCCTCACATTGCCCCCATCATCGTCACATTGCCCCCCATTAGCTTCGGCTTGCCACCATCATCTCCATATCGCCCTCACATTGCCCCAATCATTTCCATATACCATATTGCCCTCACATTGCCCCCATCAGCTCCATACTGCCCCATCATCTCCATATGCCATATTGCCTTAACATTGACCCTATCAGCTCCACATTGCCATCACATTGCCCCCCATCAGCTCCACATTACCCTCACAATGCCCCCAATCAGCTCCATATTGCCCCTATCAGCTACACATTGCCCCCACCATATCCATATTGCCCTCACATTGCCCCCCCATACCATCAGATCCAACTTGCCCACCATCAGCTCCACATTGCCCCAACCATTTCCATATTGCCCTCCATTGCCTCCAACTTGCCCCCCATCAGCTCCACATTGCCTCCACCATCTCCATGTTGCCCTCACATTGCCCCCCTTTGGCTCCAACTTGCCCCCACCATCTCCATGTTGCCCTCACATTGCCTCCCCCCGTTGTCTGTTTCCCACCTCCCTGGTAGGAGAACTGTCATCTGTGCCTCCTTTGGCACAGTCTTGTAGCTGATGGAGCGTGGTCTCCTATTCAGGAATGCAGAGCGCTGGGAGATGATGTCATCTCCCAGTGCTCTGCATTCCTAAAGAGGCGACGAGGGAGCTCAGCACCTACAGGACTGTGCCAAAGGAGTCACAGACCTGTCCTGCCGGGGAGGTAAGAAATAGACAACGGGGGCGGGCAATGTGAGGCCGATATAGAGTGGGTGCCGGCGCAGCCAGTGAGGTGGCTAGTTTTTTTTTTTTAAATAAAAAGAATATTAAAAAAAAAATCCCAATGGCAGACGCCCCTAGGTGGTGTGCTCCTGTAGGCAGGTGCCTACTTTGCCTAATGGTCAGATAGCTCAGTGGTAAATTCCCTGACTATGGAGCCTATTCAACCTCAGGGTTGCAGGTTCAAATCCTGGCAGGGTCACCTCAGCCCTTCATCCTTCTGAGGTTGATAAATGAGTACCATTGATTGGGTAATAATAGCACCTATTATTTCAGCTGCCGATTTGGTTAATTCCGAGAGTGTGTGCTGACAGTGCTTTGAGTCCCACTGGGAGAAAGGCGCTATATAAATACTAGTTATTAATAATGGGAAATCCAGCTCTGGCACTCAAAGGGTTACTTCCATAATGTAGCGCTGCACCACCCAATGCATTTCGCCATAGAGATGTCTTTGTCAGGGGCAACAGCTTTAAAAACAAAAAAGAAGCAATGCACCCTCCAAGGGCCAACAATTTAGAAATACTCTACATTAATGAGGGCATAGGTGGAAGCATACAGAAGGATTTTTCATTGTTCTATCAGGCTTTTTATGTCAAATGTCATCTTGACCACAGTCGTGATTGGACTGCATAGGAGAAAGGAACTCCTTAGCAGCCTAATCCTATCTGTTGTCTATAACGATTCTTACTCATTACTGACTTTTCCCTGGGTTGGTCCTCCTCATGTGATTAGGCAAGACATTTACATCAAAAGCCTGTTAGATTGAATGGGATCTCCTCTCCTTCTACAGGAAGAATAAATGAAAGATGGGCCAGCCCAGCTCAGACTTGTACCGTGTGGCTTCTGCACCCAAACATCACATTGTTTCACTTGGATCTAAGGGAAACAACACAATAGGGAAGATGCACTAAGGTGTGATAAACAGGTGATAAAGTGGAGATAACTTCTCTTGTGATAAACTCTCCAAATCCTATGTTATTCTATGAAGCCAGCGCATTAAAGGGATAGTAATACTTTGTTTTATCTTTATTTTATTTTGTAGGCATTAAGAAAACATGAAGAACGATATAAGTCTTATCTCTCAAACCTTTATGGTGTGAGAGATATTCACAAGCAAAGTTTCCCCTCCCGCCCCTTTTACCTAGTGTAAGCCATCTCTTCTCAGATGTGGAATCCAGTCCATAGACCAGACAGATAACAGCAGGGGACAATCTTCTTCCTGTGAGAACAATGAAAGCCCTGCCCCCATTGACAAGTTTTTCAGGTTTTTCCCTTATCTGAATTGAAGATTGTCCCTCTCTGCAGTCTACCTGGGCACCTCCTTTCTGATCTGGCTGAGCAGTGTTACATCAGTAAAAGGGGCAGGAGGGGGATACTTTGTCATTGAATTACTCTTGAACTACAACTCTGACAGAATTGAAATAACACTCTCCAAAGTCCAAATACTATGATGATTAATTAGAGCTGCTTTTATTATGAAACATTACTATCTCTTTAAAAGCTCAGTTGTTTCCGGGCACTCGATAGATTGGAGACCCTGAGGAAGCTGTGTGGTACAATGAAACATGTTTGGAGTGTCACATGGGGACACTTGTTTGCTGAGAGATGCTTTATTTCCTTATGCAATGATCCTATTGGGATATAAATATTTTTGGAAAGTAAAATATTTTCTGTGATACTGATATATAAGTGTTTCACTTTTTTCTTTCTATACTATCACTTTATAATGTGACTTAGGAACCTAGCAATAATTAATAGCCTATTGTGTCTCTATCTACTTATCACATCTTTTTCTGTTATACCAGTGATATACATTCAAATTGCTGGATATAAGTGATGCTCTAATTGCCTATAACTAGCTACATTATCCATAGCAGAGGCATCCCCCAGCAAACCTATTTGAACACAAGAGCTGTTTTTAATTAGAAAATGATAGTATAGTACTGCCAAGTTTTTAATTACTACACTTTTTTGGTCTGGACGTTTACATTATTTAGCCAGACCAATTATGTATTTTAAGGTGTGAAATAAAAGTTTTGTATTAACCAATTGCATACATGAGCCAAGAAGTTAACAGCATAAGGTCTGTTTCAATGTTGAATTTTGTGGTAGTGCTCACTTTAAAGCGGAACTAACATCGCTAACAAACGTTGTCTTTAATCATTCCCTATCTTGCGACTAGCTGCTTAGTAGCGCTAGTTGCCAGAATTATTACCTCTTCATGGAGAAATTTGAAGTGATCCTCAGCTGACAGGCAGGACGGAGCGCGGACATCTTGCCCTAGTGACGTCCGCGCGCATGCGCTGTCAGTCCCTTCCGGAGCCAAATGGCTCCTCGCAACGCCTCCTACTGCCGTCTGGGACTGACAGTGCAGGCAAGCGGACGTCACTAGGGCAAGATGTCCACGCTCCGTCCTGCCTATCAGCTGAGGAGCACTTCAAATTTCTCCATGAAGAGGTAATAATTCTGGCGACTAGCGCTACTAAGCAGCTAGTCGCCAGATAGGGAATGATTATAGACAACGTTTGTTAGCGGTGTTAGTTCTGCTTTAAGTACAGCACAAAGCACAATATAGTTTTTCTTTATTTTGTACTAGCAGTGTGGGACGGCGTTGCTCATCTGTATTTTTTGGTCCTTGTATTTATGTTAAAATGGGCATGTAACAGAAGAAAGGCAGCACTAACAGTTTGATATAATATATTTTTTAGGTTAAATGTTGAAATTAGAGTCATATATAGCAATAAATGGCAACACATACACATTATGACATACTAGTTGAACAGCCCGTTACACGGGCCACAGTGCCTCTGGCAGCCGGTCGCGGGGCAGTCACGCGCAGTGGAGACTGCCCGCGCCAGGCTGATACAGAGCTGGACGCTCCTTCGGAGCGCCCAGCTCTGTATCAGCCGCGGTGCGGGCAGTCTGTACTGCGCATGACTGCCGCACGCGCAGCAGTGTCTACTGCGCATGTCGGGCGTTACACACAACTTAGCGAATTATTATATAGGATGCTCACTTTTCCACAAATACACTGCCAGACATAATTTGGGGTTTGTAGTGATATCCAGGGTGAAATACTTGGCCACAACTGTGGCTCAAAAGGATAGGCATAATAGGATACCCCAACACTACTTCTTAAAGGTATAGTAATGTTTCAAAATAAAAGCAGCTCCAATTAATCTTCATATTATTTGGACCACGGAGAGTGTTATTTCAATACTGTCAGAGTTGTAGTTCAAGAGTAAATGAATGATAAAGTATCCCCCTCCCGCCCCTTTTACTGATGTAACACTGCTCACCTCAGAACAGAAGGGTGGTGTCCAGTTGGTTTGCAGAGAGGGACAATCTTCAATTAGCATAAGGGAAAAACCTGAAAAACCCATCAAGGGGGGCAGGGTTTTCATTATTCTCACAGTAAGAAGATTGTCCTTTGCTGTGAGCTGTTTGGACTTAAGACCAGATTCCATATCTGAGGGGAGGTGGATACTTTATCATTCAGTTACTCTTGCACTACAACTCTGACAGAATTGAATTAACACTCTTCATGGCCCAAATACTATGAAGATTAATTGGAGCTGCTTTTATTTTGAAACATTACTATCCCTTTAAGCATTGGGTTGAGTGTGATATGGGATGAGGTAGGGTATGGGATGTTGGTAGTTTTTCAGGTATAGAAGGCTATTTGGGAGTAATGTTAGGGTATGGGGTGGGTATGTGGATTGGGATAGCTGGGATTGTGATAGAGTATAGGTAGGATTCCTAGGTTTTGGGTGGTTGATAGGGTATGAGATAGTAGTGTTTATGAAGCAGTATACCTAGGGTTTGGAGGGGTTGATTTGGATAGGGATAGTAGTGTGTTGTGAGGCTAGTTCAGGCAGGGCTGGGAGGTAGGTGGTTGATAGTGGTTGGGATAGTCGGTTCTGGGGTGGATTTATTGGGTTTGGAGTAGATTGCTTTTTATTTGTGTGTGGTTTTTGTGATTTTGTTAGGGACTTGTTTAGTGAAGAAATGGTAGCTGTGAGTGTCTGGTGGGTGTCTTATGGATACTTTGTCATTGATACATTGATGATACAGCACTGATAATGGGTATCAAATAGGGTTTGTAGTGGTTTAGGTGTTGTTTGGGGGTCAAGTTAGTGTGTGTAAATGATGGCATGATGAATGTGTAAGTTTGGAGTAGTCTGGGTGGTTGTCATGTAGAAGGTAACCGAGTACCTTTTATCTGCTGTCTACCTAGATAGGGCATTATAGCTTGCCCGAGATATACTTGCTGATGCTAATCGCCAGGTTTTTGTGGTCCAGGGGTGGTTTTTCAGCTGATTCAGAGCCACGTTTGGTCCATCGCGAGCATCATTTCCTTGTTTACACAGTGGCATCAGTGCCGGCATCATGTATAGAGAAACTGACCTGTTATATCGGTTGTGTCCACAGGAGGGCAGGTGCATATAGGATAAAACAGCACTGAGGCAGGCAGGACAATGGAGGCTTCAATTTCCACTCTCCCTCACTCAATTTCTCCTCACCAAATGCGAGGAGGCGAGTGGAAATTTTGAGCCCTGGCATACGCCAATGGCAGTGAAAGGGGTAAATTATACCCCAAGGCCCAGTTGGCAGCAATGGGCAGGGGACAATGACTCTGGTGACTCAGAATCTGTGCTACCTGGTCAAAGCTGGGTATTAGAGAACTTTTATGTTATTGAAGCTTGGTGCGGCTTGCTCAGTACCCCCATCACACAGGGGTTACTTCTGAGAAGCAGCAGTTCTCCGGGTTAGCGGCTGTTGGTCGGTAGCGTTTTGCTTTCTTCGTCCTCTCCTCTTCTTCCTCCGTGATTTCGTCTTCCACAGCAAGTGGGTGATGTATGGCCAAAATGGTTGGTGTCAGGAGGTGTGCAGTTCTCACTTCCTGACACTAGGAGGCCAACTGACTTTCCTTCATTGGAAAATAAAGATTCCTGCTTTTAGTTAGGATTTTCATTCTTAGGCAATTATAGTTTTAAAGTAAAGTGTCAGAGGAAGAAATATTTAACTCTTTGAGTGCCAGAGGACTAGGCAATGCGTAGCCTACTCCTCTGGCATTCAAAGAGTTAAAATGTATAATGTGGACCTTGTCATTAGTGGAGACGGGGCAGGTCCAAGTTGGCTGTTGGCAAAGCATTACAAAAATGGCAGAGGGCGCTGAATGGCGCCTGGAAGGCCATTAAGGGCAAGGAACCTGCATCCTTGTCCTTGTTCCCTGTGCTGTCTTCTGGTGGGGGGGGAGGCCCTGAAACAAAGGAAAAGAGCTTCCTCTTCCCTTGCTGTGGGGGCAGGTGGGGAGAGCTATAGGAAGTAGGCAGGGTTTGGAGCACAAAAGAAGCTTACCTCAGAGGGTAAGCAGGAGTGTAGGAGGAGAAGGCCCATGCTTGGTGGCGTCATACTTACCCCATGTTCTCCCCAGCAGCGGCTGTTAAGAGAAGGAGACTTCAGGAGCAGGGGAAGCCGCTGCAGCAGGAACAGCTAGCAGGACATGGGGAGAGTCACCAGGAAAGCAGGAAGGCAAGAGACACAGCATTCGGTGAGGTTTCTGATACAAGTTCAATTGTTTCAGGGGAGGAAGATGTGACAGACACTGGGTCATCTGACCCAGAGTCAGACACAGAAGTGTCCGGCTCTGACTCAGATGACAGTCGCAGGACATACAATATGTTTAAGAAGTGTTTCAAGGCAATCAAAGGGGTTAGACGAGAAGATAGGAAAAGGGGGTCAGAGGGAAAAAAAGGGGAGAACCAGGTAGAGAGAAGGGGTAAGAGTTGTAAGGTCAGAATGCAGAGTACCATTGCTTGTACGGTGTCAGCCCCACATGATCATGTTCTCAGGAAGGTTCAAAAGCTGATAAAGGCAGGGAAGTATGTTGACATTTTATTACTGAGTGGCTAAGGGGTTTCTGCCTTTTGCAGGCCTCTATTTGAAATATAATCCAGGGGAGGGGGAGAATATCTTGAAGTATTTGGACGTTGTTGTTGATATTCATCACATGTTTGGGGTACAGCATGGTATGATTATGACAAGGCATTTCGGCGCAGTCCCTTTGGGACTAGGGACATGGACACATGGTCCTGGTTGGTTAAGCATGACAAGTGTGCGGTATTTGGAAGGGCACAGAGCAGAAAATTAGGCACAGGAGGCAGGCTGAAGGATGTTTGCTATGCATTTAATGATAGGACATGTCCAAGAGGCGTGGCTTGTAAATTTCGCCATTCCTGTTCACACTGTGGGGGGAACCACCCAGCGAAAAGAGAGAGAATGCAGAAAAGGGTGACTCTTGCCCCCAACCTGGGAGAAATAATAACGCCAATGAAGCCAGACAGACTAAATGAGTTATTAGAAGGCTATCCGGACAGCGGGAGGGTTTCATTTTGGTTGAGGGGTTTGAGCAGGGATTTAAACTTCCAGTGACTGAGGTACTCACGCAGAAAGGAGTGATAAAAAATGTGAAATCGACAAAGCAATTTCCAAAAGCTGTTGAAGAAAATTTGGGTAAGGATATTAGTCTGGGGAGGATAGTGGACCCCTTTGAGGAGCCCCCTGTGGAGGGCCTCATTGTGTCTCCACTGGGGGTGGTACCAAAGAAGGAGGTGGGCAAATATCGCTTGATTCAGCATTTTTCCTTCCAAGTGGGTGAGTCTGTGAATGATGAGATTAGCCCTGAAGCCTGTAGCGCAGTATATCAGTCATGTGAACAAGCTTTGCAGTTAGTCAGGGAAGCATGGACAGGGGCATGGATGGCCAAATTGGATGTGGAGGCAGCATTTTGGTTGCTACCTGTCCATCCGTATAGCTACAAGTTTACAGGGAGTTATTTTCAGGGGGGATTTTATGTTGACAAATGTTTGCTGATGGGTTGTTCAATATCCTGTGCATTTTGAGGCATTTAGCCCTTGTTTGCATTGGATGGTGGAGCAAAGGGCAGGAGAGACAGGGATGGTGCACTACCTAGATGAATTTTTGTTTGTGGAACCGCAGGATACAGGGCATTGTGAGAAATTGTTGGCAGTGGCACAGGGGGTTTTCCAGGAGGTAGGGGTCCCAGTGGCGGAGGAGAAAACTGTATATCCAACAACCAGATTGAGTTTTTTGGGCATTGAAATAGATTTTGTAGAAAGGGAGGTAAGGTTGCCTGAGGATAAGGTGAGAAGGATGAGAGAGGCGGTGGCCAGCATGGTGGTGGCAGGCCGGGTAACATTATGGGACATGCAAGCCTTGCTGGGACTTTTCAATTTTGTGAGCAGGGTGATCCCCATGGCTAGAGTATTTAGCTGGCAGCTGGAGAAGGCTACAGTGGGGGTGAATAGGCCCTTTGATAAGATCTGAATCACAGCGCAGTTGAGGGAAGACCTCAGGGTATGGGATACCTTTTTGCGAGAATTCAAGGGTGTACGGTTATGGAGGGAGGCAGGAATATCTAATGATCAGTTGTAGTTGCAGACTGATGCGGCAGGGGCTGTAGGGTTTGGGGCCTTCTTCCGGGAGGGGGGGGTACACTCAGCGATGGCCTTCCGAGTGGCATGCCAAGGGGTGGACAAGGAATTTGACACTGTTAGAACTATTTCCTATAGTGGTGGCAGCAGAGCTATGGAAAGAGAAGTTACCAAATAAGGAAGTGACATTCTGGACAGATAACATGAGTGTAGTTTATGCGATTAACCATTTGTCTTCAGGGTCATTGACAGTGCTAGCTCTGTCGCGAATGTTGGTCTTGACTTGCATGAGGAGAAATATCAGATTTGTGGCTAGTCATGCCAGGAGTGGATAACACATTGGCAGATGAACTATCCATGGAGAAATTGGGGCTTTTCTTTGCTATGGTACCATATGCTAACATAGTTGGGTGTGTTTGTCCCCTTTGTATGTGGCAGTTGGGGATGAAATGTTAGATGAACTGATCAGGGCATTCCTGACCCCCAACACTTGGAAGGCTTACAAGAAGGTTTATTCAGGGAGGCGCAAGTAAGTAAAAGGGTTAGTGGTGTTGCTAAAATATTTGAAGCATTTGTGGACTCACGGGAAGCCAAAGGGGAAGGCAGTCACGACATTGGCAGCAATTACTTTCTTTGCCAGGGCAAAAGGGGAGCCAGTAGTGACAGGCAGTTTTGTGGTAAGGAAAGTTATGTAAGGTTGGGGGAGAGTCAGAGAGAAGGAGTAAGATAAGCGCAGGCCCATAGATGAGGGAAGGTTTATAAAGCTGTGCAAGGTATTGGGAAGACTGTGCATGAATGATTATGAAGCAACCCTATTTAGGGCAGCATTTATAATGGCTTACACAGGAGTGTTTAGGTTAAGCGAATTGGTGGCGCTGGCGTGACACAGTCTGGACAAGTGTCTGCAAAGGGAAGAAGTGGACTGGTCACAGGAGGCAGAGCGTTGCTGGCTGGCGAGGGCAAAGACCGATCAAGGTGGAAGGGGCCAATGGGTGATCCTGGCTAGAGGTAAGGGCAAGGTGTGCCCTATCAGAACAGTGAAAAGATTTTTGTGGATCAGGCCCAGAGGCAGTGATATTATTATGGGACTCACTCATTCCACATAGGGGCAGCTAGAGAGGCAGCAGTAAGAGGATGGAGTGAGAGGGAAATAAAGAGAATGGGGCGCTGGCTGTCCAGTGCGTATAAAACTTATATTTGTGTAGGTAAGAACTAATGTTATGTGTTTCTGTTTTCCAGGTGGAACCAGGGGGAGGCCCTTGAAAGCATTCGTGTTAGGTCACTCATTTGTTCACTGGGCAAAGGAATTGCTAGCCAGTCAGGGAAGACAGAATGTAGGAATACCACAGTAGCAGGTGAAGATCATCTGGCAGAGTAAGATTGACACATTGTTCCGGAAAGCCTGCTGGAGGTGGGGCAAACCGGATGTGGTAGTTGTGCATGCTGGTGGTAACAATCTTACCTCCCTGGTATCAGTACAATTAATTGAGAACATTAAGGACATATCCAGGCAATGGAGGTCCATCTGTCCTGGTCTCTAGTTCATCTGGTCACAGATTGTGCCTAGGCTTTTTTGGAGGGGGGTGGTTTCGCCCTGTGCCGTAGAAAAGTCTAGGCGCAACGTGAATCATGCCTTAGCCAGGTTCATCTGCTCCTGTGGGGGTGCCACCATTAGTCATAATAAGATCAAAATGGAGGAAGAAGGGTAATACAGGGGAGATGGCATGCACCTAGGGGATAGAGGGTTACAGAAGTTTACTCAGGCTATAGAGGAAGGCCTAAGGGTTAGTATGGGGTCACAGCAAAAGGGGGGGCATAGAGGGTTCAGGGTTTAGGAGTTCCCTCTATGGGTTGGCGGGTGTGGCGCCGACAGTGTGGCATAGCCGAGATGGTAAAGGTGGGCAGGCTGGCTTGAGCTGTGAGGCCAGGTCAGCCTGCAAAAAGGACGGGCGATTGCCGGAAAGCACTGTGAGAGGGGAGGCATGGAGGTAGTGTTGTGGCGGATCGATACTGGAGCCTTGTTTGTCTCCCCTGGGATGGTTGGTTGTGGCGGCCATGGAGAGAGAACAGAGATGGGGAGGCAGTTACTGCCTGAAAGATCTCGCCCTTTACTTCCCATGGTCACAAGCTGGGCATAGGTGTGGCCCAAGCGATTAGGGACCCTGGGGGGCCACATAGTAAGGGGGAGGGTTCTCCTTGAGGCTCCTTAAATAGGTCAAATCCCAATGAAATAAAGCTGTGAACTCACAATTTGCCACCTTACTCAGTTGTACGTGTGTTTATTTCGGGGGGGGGGGGGAGGCAGGGTTTGTGTTGGTGGTGGCTGGAGGGAAATGGTGAATGTGGCCCTTAAAATGTCAGAGGGCGCCGGATGGTGCCTGGAAGGCCATTAAGGGTCAGGAGCCTGCACCCTTCCTCCTGTTCCTTGTCCTGTCTTCCAGTGGGGGGAGTGGAGGCCCTGGAACAAAGGAAAGGGGCTTACTCTTCCCTTGCTGTGGGGGTGGGTGGGGGGAAGGGGAGAGCTATATGAAGTAGGCAGGGTTTTGAGCACAAAAGAAGATTACCTCTGAAGATAAGCAGGAGTGTAGTTTTTTCCCCTCCCTGCCTTCTGTTTTAGGTCATCTGGATGGAAGCTGCTGAGTCGAGGAGGTCACACTTAGGACAGCAAGAAGTGGGGGGGACCATAGAGGTTTATGGACCCAATTAGGTACATAGTGGGTGTGGCGCTTCCAGGGCCCCAACAGTGCGGCATAGCCGAGATGGTAAAGGTGGGCAGGCTGGCTTGTGCTGTGCGACCAGGTCAGCCTGCAAAAATGGCGGGCGATTGACGGAAAGCACTGTGGGAGGGGAGGCATGGAGGTAGTGTCGTGGTGGATCGACACTGGGGCCTCGTTCGTCTCCCCTGGGATGGTTGATTGTGGCGGCCATGGAGAGGGAACAGTGGTGGGGAGGCAGTGATTATCTGAAAGAACTCGCCCTTTACTCCCATGGTCGCAAGCTGGTGTGGCCCAAGCGGTTAGGGACCCTGGGGGGCCACGTGGTAAGGGGGAGGGTACTCCTTGGGGCTCCCTTAAATAGGTCAAAACCCAATTAAATAAAGCTGTGGCCTCACAATTTGCCACCTTAGTTGTACATGTGTTTATTTCGGGGGGGGGAGAGGGGAAAGAGGGGTGTTGTGGTTTGTGTTGTTGGTGGCTGGAGGGAAGGGAAATGCTGAGTGTGGCCCTTACTGGATTTCATGAGCACTCTTCCTACTACTGGTCATTCTCAGGAGAGAAGTGGAAGCTTCTCCCACATCCCTCCAGGCATGCATGAAGGTTCACAGGTAAAGGTACGGAACCCAGAATGGTCACCCAGTAGAGTACCAGTGTTAGAGGGAGCAGTGGCCCTGCAAGGGGGGAGTCTTGCAATCATCATCCTGCAGGGCGGCAGTGTTGTAGTCAGAGTTGTAGTCATAGGGGTGTTTGAAAATGCAAAGTCCAACAGCTTTTAACCCTTTGAGTGCTTCAGGGGTAAGTTTTGCAATGCATTGCGTCCCCTGTGGCACTCAAAGGGTGTTAAAAGCTGCGGGACATTGCATTTTCAAACAGGGCTTGTCAGAGTATGGAGTGATCTGTTAATCTGCTCCACAGCCGCTCCATGTGGTTCCAGGTCTCCACGGCCCGGTGGGTGTTTGATGATCCGCTGCGGGCCAATGTATTCTTGGGGAGGGGATAAGGCAGAGACTGGAGCAGGAGGATAGGGTATTGTACAAGCTGTGAGCTGAATGATTTAAGCATACAAAATTAAGCTAAGTTAAAGCTATAAAAGCAGGGTTGTAATGCAGTGGAGATCCCTTCAAACACTGAAGATATGGAGGCCCATGATATTTTGAAATCCATTGCAATGTGTTTAACACATGGACTTTCTCAATGTTCATACACCAGTCTGAGGTTTTAAAGTAACTTCACCGCGTGTTACTTAGTGAAGGGAGCAAACATGACGTATGTGAAAAAGGAATGGTGAAATGACTTGGAGAATAATTGTCAGCTTGTACAAAAGCAAACCCCTCTTGAGAGAGTAATGAGGGAAACATGAATGGAGTCAAGGCATGCACATACACATAATGTGAAGGATGGGCAAAAGAACAGACAATTTGGCCACTGTAATGGTGCTGTCTACTGTTCCCACAATTGTCTTCCCTTCCTGCTTCAGACGGTCAGGTGATTAGGCAAAGGGGAGACGAACAACTGAGACATAGTAAACAAGGGAGAAAAGTGGAGTGAGGTCCCTGTGTATGCTGGGCTGAGACAGTGTGTACAAGATATGCAGATCTCCTCCTAGCTGCACCCCAGGGTGTGTTTATTGGGCTCAGGCAGTGTGGAGGAGATCTGCATATCTCCTGCTAGCTTCGCCCTGGGGTGTGTGCAAGTCTTGGTCAGTGTGAATGTGTGCCTGAGGTAGTGTGGAAGAGATATGCAGATCTCCTCCTAACTGTCACCCCGGGGTGTGTGAGGCGCGGACATAGAATTTTTGGTCACATGACCACTTCTTCTTTTATAGTATAGATGTTGTGAGATATACAGACTTGAAGTTTGGTACTTTTTCACATAACACCATATTGGAGTATATCCTTGTTAATTGTTACTAGAGACCTCCAGATGTATGTATGTCAAACTGGTTTCTAAGAATAACTATTTACATGGATGCAGTTACCACTTGGACAAATGGAAGAGAAATATTCCTTTTGGGCAGTTTTCTGCTTTCATTACGCAATATAGTAAATTGGACAATCAAATCCAAAGGATTTTAGACAGAAATTGGAGCATTTAAATGGAAGATCCACTGCTTTCTAGTGGGATTTCAGAGAAAAGTACAGCGATTTTTCGTAACGCCAGAAATATTAGATCATATATTGCACAAAGTAAACATAAAATAATTGCTGAAGAGAGTAGTGGTACATCTTACGTTGCACACCTAATCACATGTTGATATGGTATAAATTATATAGGGCATACCATAAGGGCACACAGAGAGACTAGGGGAACACAAACGAAATGTTCACAAGAACATAGTGTCCCAAGGCACTTCAGTAGATGTCCCAATGGGGGTGTGAAAAATGTTTTGATTAAATGTATTGACTTTATCTCTTGCACAGTTCCAGATAGAGAGAGATTCTCGGCTTTATGCAAGAGAGAATCATTTTGGATTTATAATTTGAATTCAGTGACACTGGGGGGCCTCAATGAGGAATTAGAAATCTAGTTTAGGATTTGCCTGTTTGTTAGAAGTAGGTTTTTTTTTTGCCATTTGATTTAATATATATATATACTAGTGTTAAAGCCCGTGTACACGGGCCAAGGTCCGGATGACGTTAAGAGGCCGGTCCTGCTTTGCATCCTGCCACCGATGCAGTCATGCACTGTAGAGACTGCCCAGAAGCACAGAATGCTCCCAGCACAGAACTCCCAGCATTCTGTGCGTTTGGGCAGTCTCTACTGCGCATGACGACTTCTGACAAACATCCTAGCGAATTATTATATAGGATATATATATATATATATATATATATATATATATATATATATATACACACACACACACTAGCAAAAGGGGCACGGCGTTGCCCATGTGGATTAAGTCCTTTGGGTTCTTCTTGGGTATTCATCGCATTGGTGTATATGTACATGGAATAAATATGTGGGTAGGTGTGTATGTACATTTAATACATGTGCGCTACACCTGCCTGCATTGTTATTCCATGTGCATATACACCAATGAGATGAATACCCCTGAAGCACGCAAAGGACTTAATCCGCACAGGCAACGCTGTGCCCCTTTTGCTAATATTTAATAAGATTAAAAGATGTGTAGGTAAAAGTTCCACTTTAACCTGTTGATTGCCACAATGGAATCCAATGTATTGCGTTGCGTTGGGAACTCATAACAAAATAAATGTAACAAAATCTTCACTCATACTACAAAAATAACCCTTTGTATAACAATGTGCAGTGGATGTACAGGCAAAAAGGATTTAATTTACTATTTAAAAAATATGTAATCTAAGAGATGAAGCATAATTTTATTAAAAACTCAAGTTAGCAGTTTTAAGGTGGGCCAGGCACATGAGAGGGGAGGGGGGTTTTCCTCCTCTAAGTCTTTGTACCCTATGTACTCTGGCATTTAATATCCTTAGTGGAACAACAAGCCTCTATCCTTTGTGAAAAGGTTATATTGAAACCCATATTTCCCACACCTTCAGATACTTGGTGTGAGAGGCTATAATAAATAAAAAACTGTGGGTGTCAAGAGACCCCCCAAGGCAATGGAGGGGGTTCAGATTTCAAGAAGAGGGCAAATGACTCTGCCATGGCTGTAGGGTGAATGGTCCCTACCAAACCCCTGTGTATTACTTACTGGGAAGTAACAATTAACCCTATAGCCTGCCAGCATACACATTGAAATGCTTTGAATATAAACAGTGAAAGGGCATTCTCACATTATAAAAATATAAAAACTCTTAAAGAGATAGTAATACTTTAATATTATGAATCCCCATATTGTAGCTATGGTAAAAAGAATTGAATTGTCCACAGGTTCATCTCTCAAACCTTTATGGTTTGAGAGATAACAGAATGCAAAGTTCCCCCCTCCCTCCCCCTTCCCTGAAGTCAGCTTTGTACTGACTGCAGGGATATCCGGTCTTATTTTAATGAGGCGGCTCTGCAGCTGAGCCGAGATCGCGTCAGTGAAAAAGAATTATTTCACTGAAACAGTCTTCTACATGTGCTTGTAGTGACATATTTATATATACATATACATATATATAGATATAGATATATATATAACGTATTTATATTATTATTATTATTTAGTTATAGGGATGTAGTTACTATTTTCAATATATTATACATTATTTTTAAAGGGATAGTAATACTTGAAAATAATTGTATTTTATATTGTAGCCCTTAAAAAAACATGAAAAATGATATAAGTCTTATAAAGGCTTGGGAGATATTCACATGTAAAATATAGTAAAATTCTCTTTTCCTGGCTGTTTCAGCCAAGTCTGCCATCTAGTGGACAGATTTGGAATTCGGTCCACAGAGCAACCGGCAGCTCTTTAGCAGTGCCGAGATCACGATCTTTGAAAAGAACTACTTAATTGGAACTATCTACAAAGTGTGCCTGGCTTGAAAGCACACTTTGTAGACCATTCCAGTTAAGAAATTCTTTTTTAAAGATGGTGATCTCAGCACTTCTGGAGAGGCACAACCGGTCCCAGGACCGGATTCCAAATCTGAAGGGTGGAGCAATGACGTCACTCCAGTGGAAACTTTACTTCTGAATATCTCCCAAACCATAAAGGTTTGGGAGATAAGACTTATATCATTTTTCAAGTTTTTTTAAGGGCTACAATATAAAATAAACTTAATTTCAAGTATTACTATCCCTTTAATATAATCAATGTATAATCTGTTGATACTTTATCACTAGGTTTTTACTGGTATTGGTGTGTTTTTAACCTGGAGCTCTTATCTGAATCCCTTAATAATCACTTTTTGTATTGATTGAGATGCTATTTATTTATTAATATTAATATATTTTTTGAATATGTATGTTTAAATGATAATCTTTTCTTGCTAAGTGTGTTATTTATTAACAGGTCGTGGTTTTTAGATATTTATATCTTGTATTATTTGTTCCACTGATGAAAAGTAAGTTTTCTACCCTCTTTAAGATACCTTGTCTGGCAGGAAGTGAGGAGAGGTGGTGTGCGTGCCAGAAGTCTCCTGATTGTATACCGAATGGAGACGGTTATGGGATTCAGACTAAGGAGTGAATTCTCATGTTGTTTTTATATGCGTAGATATGCTTGTCGAGTGTACTGGCCCTTGATAAAGTGTCCAGAAGAGATACAAAATGAGTCAGGCTATTATATAGGCATACAGTTGTATCAAAATATGTGATGTGGAAAACAAGTTTTAAAGACTTAAATAAATATAATATATTATCGACCCTTGAATCCTGTGGTGTGTGATATAGTTTTGCTCTTTTGAGAAGATCCCTTTGGATGATCATTAGACTCCATACATGTGCTGATATTTGTTTCCTATCTGGGGAGCTTCCGTATACAGCGGGCTTATTAATTACATTGTCAAACAGATTTACCCTTAGAGTGATCTGTGCCCTTTCTTTTTCTTTTTTTAACCCATAAGAGCTAGGAAAATTTTCACTTTTTGTGTTTGTTAAAACACAGTTCTCATTTTTACTGGTTAATGTAACCATTACAGTTATGTATTATTTTTTAAGCATGGAGTACAATTTTGGCTGCCAGTTCTTAAAAAAGACATTAGTAACATAGTAACATAGTAGATAAGGCTGAAATAAGACATAATTAAGACATCAATAAGACATCAATTCCAGCCCATGCCAAAAACACCCCTGTTGATCCCGAGGAAGGAAAAAAAAAGCCCTCTGGAGCCATTTCCAATCTAGTCCCAAGTGTGTGTGTGGGGGAATTATTCCTTCCTCACTCCAATTGGTAGTCATATAGTTCCCCGGATCAATATCCTATTTGCTTTGAAGCCATCTGTCATAATTGTCAATGATAATTACTAACTTTGTTGAACTGGAAGAGGTGCAGAGACATGCAACAAAACTGGTAAAGAGATTGGATGATCTGACAGACTAGCCAAACTGGGTTTGTTTACATTCGAGAAGAGACGGCTAACGGGTGATATGATTACCATTTACAAATACAGTCAAGGTCAATACAAAAAACTATCCAATTAATTATTTACGCAAAGAGCTGAGCTAATAACAAGAGGTCATCCATTAAGACTAGAGGAAAGGCGTGTTCCACTAATACAAAGGCTGGGATTCTTTACAGTAAAGGCGGTAAAGCCATGTAATTCTTTGTCTCAGGATGTTGTACTTGCAGATAATGCAACTGCTTTCAAAAAAACAATGGATGCCTATCTAGCACAGAACAATATTGAAAATGATGACAGATGGCTTCAATGCAGATAGGATGTTGATCCAGGGAACTATCTGACTGCCATTTGAAGTCAGAAAGGAATTTTGTTACCCATTTGTGGCTAAACTAGAAATGTCTTCAGAGGACTTTTTTTGCCTTCCTCTGGATCAACAGGGGTGTTTTTGGCATGGGCTGGACTTGATGGACATATGTCTTTTTTCAGCCTCATCAACTATGTTACTATATATGTTATATGTGTGTATATAGGTGGCAGACACACCCTGGAGCAAGCTTACTGTGACTGGGCTGCGTTGAGGAGAGGTTTGAAACAATGATTGCCTACTACGCTTATGGAACATTTTGGGACCCAAAAAATCATACTGTTCAAGAAGCAGCACTGCCAACACATACATTCTCACACCTGTGTGCAATGTGTGTAAACCCTTACAGCCTTCACATTCCCACACCCCTGTATGCATTGCCAACTCCCTTTCTTGCACCCATCACTTCCTGTACCTCTGTATGTGATGCCCATTCCTCTACTACCACCTTTAACCTCCTTATCCTCATATCTTTTCTTTGCCCCATGTCCTTGACAGGTCTTGGAAAACTTGGCTTGTGGAAGTATGCAGACAAAAAATAAATGATCCATCACATTCAGAACACCCTATACCCTTTCAGTGCCACTACTCTGCTCCACATCCTTATTTAATAAGCCTGCAGCTGCTCCAAAACATGTTGTTGGCCTTCTCCAAATTAAACATTTCAGTGTATAAATTCAGTCCTACTAACTCCCATAGCATGCTGAGGTGTGACTCACTACAAATCTGGTTCTGTGACTGCCAGTGAAACAGCAAGAATTAATCAAAAAAGGAAAGAACAACTATCTATTCATGAAAAATCTACACAACACAACATTAATACATAGGGAACGCTCTGCTTCCTTTGCTAATCTATATATATAACTTTGTTACGGCAGTGATATGACAGATGTACAATGTACTGCATACCTATCTCACTTTGAAATAATGTGAATGTATATAAAGAAACATACAAAGAATTAAGAATAAACATTAGATGACTAAATGTATACATAGGTCATAGTCATTTTAGATGCCAGCAGTTTTGCCTCAGTACAGGCTCCACACCAGTGAGTGACACCGCCTTTTCAATCTCATATTGATCAGAATATTTTGGTGCTACAGCAAGATGTTCCATGATGGGTCAGAGATAACTTAGAGTGAACCACGGTTTCTTTATGTTGGGCCAAGGAACTGTGATTAACTGATACATGACTGCAATCAATATTTCTTGCTTGCAGAGTCTTCTGAGTAACGAAGTAATACCACAGAACATCTCTTTACTGGTGGCCTTTTTTCTTTGTGTATCCTAAGGCTGCTAATCAAATCTAATTATCAAACAACAAGTGGTTAAACTGGCTAAACAAATTAGTTTTACTTGCATATATCATTTTGTTTACCACTGATAAGTGTCACGGTTTTGTAAGAACACGCAGACAGTTAGGTAAGGTTAAAAGCTTTATTTAAAATAAATAATCACCCTACTCAGGTCCAGATGAGGTCCATACCTTGGTAGTTCCCAAATCTGACTCAGGTCAGGATGGACAGAAGAATAACAGTGAGTAATTAACAGTAGGATGCTGCTGGCTTGATCTGTGGACAGGTACAGGAACAAGGAAGAACCACAACAGCCCCACACTGCAGCAAGTTTGAGGTATGGTGATGGGTAACTGCAGGGCAACTCCCTAGGAGGCTAGGGATAGCGGAGGCAACATAGACAGGACACTGGCAGTGACCAAATTCCTAGAATGCTAGGGTTAGCAGAGGCAGCACAGACAGGACACTGGCAGTGACCAAATCCCTAGAATGCTAGGGTTAGCGGAGGCAGCACAGACAGGACGCTGGCAGGTGACCAGATCCCTAGAACACTAGGGATCAAGGAGGCAGCCCAGACAGGACACTGGCTAGTGACCAAATCCCTAAAACGCTAGGGATAGCAGAGGCAGCACACAGATACTGTCAAGTGACCAGACTCTCACAGCACAGACCCCGGGTAACCTCGGGGATTGACAGGCCAGGCAGGCGCTATATCGGTATTCTGAAAGCGAGAGTAGGTGGAACAGAACACAGGGTATGCACCCTGATAGATCAGAAGCCAGCACTGCCAAATCAGTACAGACGGGGTAGTCAGCCAGTCCTAGTCAGCAATGGAATCGGATACTCAGCCAAGCCAGGTCGGTACCCACAGAGGTAGTCAGCCAATTCTAGTCAGTAATGGAATCAGATACTCAGCCAAGCCAGGTCGGTACATATGGAGATAGTCAGCCAGTCCTAGTTAGCAACGGAATCAGAACACAGGAGTGTCTGGAATACCAGGAGTGTAGTCAGGCGAGCCAGGAACAAGCAGTAACTCAAACGCTAGGTACGGGTACACCAGGAAAGGGCACTGAAAGGAGAAAGTTTAAAAAGGCTAACCCTGGGAGGAGCCAGAGCCCGATAGCCAATAAGAATCGTGCAAAGGTAAACCCGGAAGTAGCAATGTCGCCCCGTCGCTAGAATCACGGGCACCGTGATAATAAGTGCCTTCACCCCCTCCCCCAAGATCAGCTGTCCCCCTTGACTCTTCTTCACCTCTTGGAGAAAAATATAGTGCAAGAAGAATAGAGGGGAGGCTGATCCCAAGCAAAACCAATGGAGGCTTAATGGAGGCACATGGAGCCTAAAACCGTTATACTGATCGTATGTGAATCTCCAACCTCCTCATAGCTTACCATACATAGTAATTACTGAATTTGCTGTTTGATTTCTATATTATTGAGGAAGTTTATTTCCTTGTGCTACCAGTAATACTTTTTGGACCCTCTAGAGCTGGTCAAATGTATACAAAAGTAATATTCTTCATTTTACTGCTATTACCCAGCTGCTCCTGCTGCTAAGCAAAAATCCTATTTCCTAGAACAAATAAAATTTGTAGATCATAGATCAGTGGTTCTCAATCTTTTCATTTTCAGGGCACCCCCTAACTCACAACCTAGAGTCTTTGGGGCACCCCTAACATATTATGAGTTATTTGTCAAGGGCATTATGAAGGGTACAAAAAAGATATATACTGTTATTCACAATCAGGGTAACAAAAAATAAGCATACTGTATGTGCATACAAATTCCCATAAATACAATTTTGGAACTCAACATTCACAGCAGCCTGGTTGAGAATCACTGTTATAGATAGTAGGATCAACCCTGACTGTGAATGTATGTATCATTTGCAGGTCACTACAAGTTACATATTGAAGAAAAAGATAAAAGCATGTAAGCATTTCCTACAAAATCCTCAATGGACACTTTGTAAAGGATTGCCAGATGGAGAGAAAATGATTTAAACACCCTTGGATGCTAGAGATGTTCAAAAAAGTCGATTTACAATGTGTTGGAGGTCCTCCAGCATACAGGTGGGGGTTAAAGCTACTAATAAGTGGTAAGTAAACTCTAGAAATAAAATATATTTTCTTCAATTAACAAAGGCAAAAAGCAAAGTAAAATATAAGGAGGTCTGAGGGATGTGCAACACATTGCTGCTCACTGAACTGCACACCCATCTGGGCTTAGGGGGTTAATCACACCTGGAACAAAGATGAGAATGATGTGTGTATCTGAAACCATGCGAACGAATAGCTGTATTAGCATATTACTATTACTATTGTTAGGGTGTGACTGGAGTATTATACACAGTGCTTTTCTGTTGGTTTTATGTATTGACTTAAAACAAGTTTTGGTCCAGTTACAATAATCCTGATTCTTGTCCTTTTGTCATGAATAACTGCTAATAAAAGCATAATCTGTTGGTTTAACAAAAATGCTTGGGTTGGGAGGTATGATATTTTATGTGTTTTGTTTCTTATATTGCTGTTAAGAAGATCAATTTTCTGTGAAAGTGCATGGTGAATTTGAAAGCAAACCAAAGTGAAACAAAGTTTAAACAAAGTATTAAAAGTAAGGGAATCTAGCCCTCCTCCATAATATGTGTAATGACTTCCTCATTACACATACTACGCATTTTACAGATTACACATTACACAGATTACACATCTCCCAGAAAGTGTTCCCTCTAAGGTGAGCAAAGGTGAGTAAACCCAGCAATTAAACCATTTCATGAGTAATTCTGGGTAATATTGCACAATGCATCTGATATTTCAGTGGTCTTCTTTAGCTCATTCAGTGCTGAGTTGCTCACCCTTGCACATTTTAAAAAAGGGGTGTCCACATGTTTTCCTCAAGAGCCATATTGAGAAAATAATACTGAATTGAGGGCCACAAACTATGACATTATGTAAATACATTAAAAGCAAAAGTGCATACATTTTCAGTTTATAACAACTGCTATATACAGTCCATAGCTAGCCTAATAAATAGTAAAAGCCTCAGAAAAGAAATGTGAAAAAGTGTTGTTTTTTTTTCACCTTTATTTATCACATTGAATTCAATAAAAATAATGTATGTTCGAGGATAACTTCCCCAAGTATTCAAGGTATGCTAATATAAAATGGGTATCAATTTTTCACATGTTGGCTGTGCTTGAGAAAGAGAGAGAAAAAGCAGCTGAATTTTGATGCTAGAGGAGGCAGGCAAAGAGAGGGAGCTGGAGTTTCTTCATAGGAATATTGGTGTTAGCCAGTTATACTGTAGGTGTGTGTGTGGGGGGGTGAAGGGAGATAGGAGAGTTAGAAAACAAAAAAACGTAACAAGAATTTGACTGATAATTGACAGTCAGACAAGCAGGTGATTCAAGCTCCAACCAGAGCTGGCTGAGCCTCTACTGAGATTAACAGATATACTTTGCAGACAGGCTACATTATACATTCAAGAGACAAAGAGACCAGTAGAACTTGCTACAAGGTACGCATACTATCTCTATATCCAGAAACATGGAACAGAACAGGTCTTTTAACATTATGAACCACATATTTGACATATTCTTAAATCATGACAGCATAGTGGACAGATCCTTAGACATATGTTCCTGAATACACGTAGAACAGATCCTTTTGGAATATGATTCTGCCAAGAAACTATCACGAGATGCTCACATCCTATTTCAAATGAAAGGGAATGTCGGCGTCCGTCGGGGCTTTCATCCGGTTCCGCTCTGAAGAGGAAGCGCGGCTCATACCGGATCGGATGTCGGGTTTGCGTCACTAGGCAACCGCGTCGCGTCGTCGTGACATCATTGGGTCGTGCCATAAAGAGGAGGTAAGCACAGTAGTGGGTGCTCAGTTATTCATTGAGCTCCCTGTGTGCACATCTCCGTTAAGCCTCTGTTTGACTTACTTTCTGGATCCTCTCATATTGTTCCTGGATCTGCCTCCTTCCCTGTACTATCTCCTGTCTGGCTCCTGCACCTTTCCTGTGTACAGTGTCTCCAGTCCCCAGTCGCTGCCCTCTGCTCCAGGCCCTCATTGTCTTCAATCTCCAGTTGTTGCCTTCTGCTCCAGGTCCTCAGTGTCTTCAGTCTCCAGTTGTTGCCCTCTGCTCCAGGTCCTCAGTGTTCTCAGTCTCTGCTCCCTGCCTTGCTGCTCTCAGGTTCTTGTCGCCTGCTCCATGGTATCTTCCTGCCTGGCCTTCAGCCCATCCTTCCGGTCCAGTGGTTCAGGGGTGTCAGGTACCCATTTAATCTGTATATGTATTTACCCATATATGTATATCTGTTCTTTGGGCCTCACTTGTCCTGCCACTGTATCCAGCCTCTTCTACCCTCCTTCTGGGGGTGTTTCTTCTTATAAAAGATTTGAGCTGCTTGCTGTTCAGAGTTAAGTTTCTCGCAGCGCACATCCGTAGTCCCGTCAGATCGCCACAATAATAACTGAGCCAGAAAACAGATGGATACTGCGGGCTTAGTGGAGGCCCTTACTTCGTTGGGGAATCAGATCTCCTCTTTGGCAGCTTCTGTTCATGACCTGCAAACAGATCAGGCAACAGCAACAGCGCCTTTGGGACCTTCAGGCAGGCCCTAGTACCAGACAACCACCCACGGTCTCTCTGCCCGATCCTGAGCCTAGGGTACCGATGCAGGACAGATTCCATGGGGAACGTGACCTCTACATGGGATTCATCACGTCCTGTGAACTCCTCTTCTCCCTGCAACCACGTACTTATTCCTCAGACTACATCAAGACCCGTACAGTGATCACTTTGCTTGCAGGGGAACCACAGGCTTGGGCTCATCACCTGCTGCAAAACCATAGCCCTCTTCTGACCTCCTGGCCTTCTTTCCGGCAGGCAATGGATAACCTCTACAAGGATCCTTTTCGCAGGGCATCCTCACAGTCCCCCTTGTGGCTTCTACATCAAGGTTGTCGCCCAGTGGAAGACTACACAGCTGATTTCCGGCGCCTTTCAGTTGAGACAGGATGGAATGAGGCTGCGTTAGTAGACCAGTACTGCTTCGGCCTTTCTGACCTACTGAAGGATGAGCTGGCACGTGCTCAGATCGATCAGCGGTTACGTGAACACCGTCGTGAACGGTCGGATACGGTTCGTCGCGCTCCCCTCCCGGCAACTCCTTTGTCCGCTTCCTCGCTGGATGCTGGAACTGAGGAACCTATGCAGCTAGATGTCGTTCGCGGTCCTCTCTCTGACGCGGAGCGCCATCGACGGAGACAGCAAAGCCTTTGCTTGTACTGTGGCAGCCCAGACCACCTTCTCAGGTCCTGTTCCCGTAGATTTAGGGCTTCAGTTTCTTCACGCAATACGAGAGGTAAGCTAGTCCCACCTTTCCTGGTGGTGGGGTCCTCTTGGGGTCCCTTCTCTACTCATCTGTCCTTATCTGTTCTTCTGCAGTGGAATAACCGCACTCATGCACTCTCTGCCATCATTGACTCCGGGGCTAGTAGCTGTTTTCTGGATTCCTCCTTGGCCTCGTCTCTTTGTATCCCTACTCGCCTTAAGCCACAGCCCTTGGGAGTCCAGATGGCTGATGGAAGATCACATCACCTAGGACCCGTAACCACGAAACGGCGCCCTTACTCCTGCTCAGTGGCGACCATCACCAGGAGTCTCTCCAGTTCAACATTATTCCTTCACCATTATTTCCATTGATCCTTGGTCTTCCGTGGCTTAAGTTGCATGATCCGGTCATTCACTGGTCCTTAGGAACGGTCTCTTTCTCCTCTAAACACTGCCTGCAGAATTGTCTACCCCGCACCCCGCAGCATCACTGTGCTTCAGTCTCTTCCTCCCTATCTGCTTTGCCACCACCCTATCATGAATTTAGGGATGTGTTCGACGAAGGGGGGGTAGACTCCTTGCCCCCCCACCGTCCCTACGATTGCCCCATTGAACTTTTACCTGGGGCCCCTATTCCGTATGGGCGCATCTACCCATTATCAGGCCCGGAATTAACACATCTTCAGGCGTATCTTGCAGACAACCTAAGGAAGGGTTTTATTTGGCCATCCACCTCACCAGCTGGTGCGGGAATTTTCTTTGTGGCAAAGAAGGACGGGGGGTTAAGACCGTGTATCGACTACAGAGACCTCAATAAAATCATGGTGAAGAACCGACACCCGTTGCCACTAATCCCTGAAATGTTGGAACGTCTGACCTCTGCCAGAATATTTACTAAGATTGACCTTCGGGGGGATTACAATCTGGTGCGCATCCGCCATGGCGATGAATGGAAGATGGCCTTTTGCACCAGGTATGGTCATTTCGAATACCTAGTTATGCCTTTCGGCCTGTGTAACGCCCCTGCTACTTTCCAGTTTTTCATAAATGACGTTTTCCGAGATCTCCTGGACCTTTTCGTCATCATCTATCTGGATGACATCTTAGTGTTCTCTTCTACCCTCGAAGAACATCGAAGTCATGTTAAGCTTGTTCTTCAGCGCCTCCGGCAGCACTCTCTATACGCAAAAATGGAGAAATGTAAGTTCGAGACCTCCGAGATCGATTTCCTTGGGTTCATCATCTCACCTGGCAAGATAGCCATGGACCCTCAAAAAATAACTGCAGTTCGGGATTGGCCAGCTCCTACCTGTGTCAAGGAGGTTCAGCGTTTCATCGGATTTGCCAACTTTACAGGAGATTTATACGTGGATTCTCCAAAGTGGTTGCTCCTTTAACTGCCCTTACTAGCCCCAAAAGCAAGTTCTCCTGGCCACTAATGGCACAAGCTGCTTTTGAACACCTCCAGATCCTCTTCACTACTGCCCCTATCCTGGCACAACCTGACCTTTCCAAGGCCTTCTACGTGGAGGTGGACGCCTCGGAGATCGCAGTTGGAGCCATCCTTTCCCAACGTCTTGGACCTAAGGACCTTTTGCACCCTATTGCTTATTTCTCCCATCGTCTCACCGCTGCTGAATCCAACTATGACGTGGGTGATAGGGAGCTGTTGGCTATCAAATGTGCTTTGGAGGACTGGCGACATCTCTTAGAAGGCTCTCCTCTCCCGGTGACGGTTTATACCAACCACCGCAACTTAGAGTATCTACGTTCCGCTAAGCGCCTACGTCCACGGCAGGCACGGTGGGCACTGTTTTTTAATTGGTTTGACCTACATTTTACCTACCGACCCTGATCTAAGAACACCAAAGCAGATGCCTTATCCAGAAGATACTCTACACTTCCGCACTCTCAGTCCCCTCCTGATACGATCCTAAGACCTGACCACTTCCTTCTACTAAATCAGGATCTCAGTCAGGAGATCATAACGCATTCTGCCTCCATGGGTCCTACCTTGATCACCCGGTATGCCCTTGTCAAGAACAATGGGTTTTTCTTGTATCGCAATCGTATTTACATTCTGGTGCCTTTACGGGCTACTGTGCTCAACCTTTGTCATGACTCACCCACTGCAGGTCACGGAGGTACCCGTCAGACCATCGATCTGGTTAAAAGACAATTCTGGTCGCCAGGAATGGATCAAAGCGAACGTCAGTATGTAGCAGCATGCGACACCTGTGCTAGGCCTAAGGGCAGCCATTCTAAGACCGTGGGCTTGTTATGACCACTGTCAATACCTACCACACCTTGGAGGGATGTATCAGTTGATTTCATCGTGGACCTTCCCCCTTCCAATAAACACACCACCATAATGGTGGTGGTAGACCGACTCACCAAACTTACCCATTTCATCCCAGCCTCAAGAGTGCCCATGGCAGAAACCACCGCAGCCTTGTTTATCAAAGAGGTGTTTCGCCTACATGGCATCCCCTGTTCGATTCTGTCTGATAGGGGACCTCAATTTACGTCCCGATTTTGCAAGGCTTTTTGTCAGAACCTTGGTATCAACCGCAATCTATCGTCAGGATACCATCCGCAATCTAACGGACAGACGGAGAGGACAAATTAAAACCTGGAACAGTACCTCCACTGTTATGTTTCCTTCCTACAGGACAATTGGTTTTCCCTCCTTCCCTTGGCAGAATTCACTTACAACAATCACTACCACCGGTCCATAAAGACATCTCCGTTCCACGCCACATATGGGTATCACTCACAGGCTTATCCTCGCCTCGCTGCCGATCCTTCTGTTCATGCTGCTGCCCGGAGGGTCCGAGAACTACGTTCCTCACATGTTGCTCTCCGTTGAATCCTATGTCATTCCCAGCAGGCATATAAGACCCAAGCAGACCGGCACCGTCTACCAGCACCCACATATCGGGTAGAGGACAAGGTCTGGCTCTCTTCCGCTCACCTACGTTTATCTTGTCCTTCTCGCAAACTCGGTCCACGTTACCTGGGTCCCTTCCCAGTACTTAAGGTGATTAACCCAGTGACTGTTCATTTACAGCTCCCCGACAGATGGCGGGTTCATCCGTCCTCTCATGTCTCTCAACTGAAACCACGGCGACCTACTGCCTCTCTGTTGCCTCCGCTTACACGTCCTGCTCCGGTGCTAGTGGATGGTTCTGAGGAGTATGAAGTGGAGGCTATTGTGGACTCGCGGAGGCTTCACGGTAGACTTGAGTATTTGGTGCAGTGGCGTGGTTACGGTCCTGAGGAACGCTCCTGGGAGCCGTTGTCCAACATCCATGCCCCAGCTCTTCTTCGTTCTTTCCACCGTGCGCACCCTTCTTCGCCAGGTCCTCGGCGCATCCGGTGGCCGCGGGTTGGGGGGGACTCTGTCGGCGTCTGTCGGGGCTTTCATCCGGTGCCGCGCTGAAGAGGAAGCGCGGCTCATACCGGATCAGATGTCGGGCTTGCGTCGCGTCGTCTTGACATCATCGGGTCGTGCCATAAAGAGGAGGTAAGCACAGTAGCGGGTGCTCAGTTATTCATTGAGCTCCCTGTGTGCACATCTCCGTTAAGCCTCTGTTTGACTTACTCGCTGGATCCTCTCATATTGTTCCTGGATCTGCCTCCTTCCCTGTACTATCTCCTGTCTGGCTCCTGCACCTTTCCTGTGTACAGTGTCTCCAGTTCCCAGTCGCTGCCCTTTGCTCCAGGCCCTCATTGTCTTCAATCTCCAGTTGTTGCCTTCTGCTCCAGGTCCTCAGTGTCTTCAGTCTCCAGTTGTTGCCCTCTGCTCCAGGTCCTCAGTGTTCTCAGTCTCTGCTCCGTGCCTTGCTGCTCTCAGGTTCTTGTCGCCTGCTCCGTGGTATCTTCCTGCCTGGCCTTCAGCCCATCCTTCCGGTCCAGTGGTTCAGGGGTGTCAGGTACCCATTTAATCTGTATATGTATTTACCCATATATGTATATCTGTTCTTTGGGCCTCACTTGTCCTGCCACTGTATCCAGCCTCTTCTACCCTCCTTCTGGGGGTGTTTCTTCTTATAAACGATTTGAGCTGCTTGCTGATACTCTGCTCAGTTTTGTTCTGTTCAGAGTTAAATTTCTCGCATCGCACATCCGTAGTCCCGTCAGATCGCCACAAGGAATCAGGGGGCACACATATCTAGGAAAACACCAAAAAGACAAAGTTCATTAGAAGGCATTCTACCCAAGCAAAAATAGAAAATAATAAGGAAAAGACAATGAAGTCATCAGTCTTTCTTATAATGAGGTCCTTGGGGAGAAGGATGGGGCAGGACCACTCAGACAGCAGCTCATAAAGATAGCACAGCAGCGTAGGTTAGAGGAGTTTACCTACTTGGTAGCGCTCCTATGTACCTCAAATGCATGCAGTGTTGGTGGGCATTACACCCCCTCCAGCTCTGATGTGTTTTCTAGGACACTTAGTGCTCCATAACTGGAAGAGAACCTATCTTCTACAGCAGGGCTCAAAATTTCCACTCGCCACTAGCCAATGGCAAGTGAAAATTTAGCCCTGGCGAGTAGAAATTCAGCCCTGGTGTGTATGTTTTGGCTTGCAGTGGCGAGTAACTTTTAAGGTCTGGCTAGTAGCAAAGGACTTCAAATTATAAGCCCTGTTCTACAGTATCCATTTGCATTCTGAATCTTTGCACCATGACAATGCTCCTAGAAGCTGACCACCTGCAGGTGACAGGTTCAGGTGCAGGACACTTAGCAGATCTGTGGCCTAGTAAAAGGAAAGGCAGTCATCTCATTAAATAAATTAAAAGTGGTTGAAACCACTAAGCTTGCCTCACAGGGACAGCAACAGACCAAAAAAGGGGATGGTTAGAAAAGACAGAAGCCTCTTCCCCAGTCATTACCTTCCAGCAGGAAGGAATATAACAGGAGGTCAGAGGAGAATCAGTTGATCCCTCAAAATGAAAAAATGGTGAAGAACACAAATGAAGGTACCTGCCTGGGTAGGATTGGTGCACAGTTTGGTAGGATGAGGTGCGAGGTTGTTTATGTATGCTAGAATTGCTAACATTCAGCTAACTCCAATGTTGCAGAACTGACACAATACTAAATATCCCCTGAGAAGCATGATGAACTATAGTATTAACCTTCTGTGGATAGGACAGTTAGGCAGGAGAAACATGTCTGTAAAGCTAGTTTGATACATGTTGGTGTCTGACACATAACTTATTTCAGAAGATCTTCCCCACAATTGGTTCAGCTGCTTAATGATGTCCAGTTACAATATAATTAACCTTCCCCCTTTTAATAGAGGTTTACTACAACACATTGGGGGTTATTCACTAAGGTGGTAAAGTGGAGATGACTTCTCCAGTGATATCACTTCTTCAGTTCCTATGTTATTCTATGGAGTCTATACACTAAGATCTCCAAAACTTAAGAAATGTTAGTGAATTGGCTCCATAGAATAATATAGGACCTAGAGAAGTGATATCACTGGAGAAGTCATCTCCATTCTCAAGGTGGCAGGCATTTCTAATTACCAACTGGACAGTATTAACTTGTAGGTGGTGGGTCACAAGGAAATCTGCTTTCTCGCCATAATCAATTCAATATAATTGCCAGTGATCTTTGTATTAGGGTACAATCAACTACCTTGGGAGAGCACACTCAGTTGTGCAAACAATTGCTGTTCACTAATTTGTGCTTCAGTAAAGAATGATTTTTAGCCTTAGCATTTACCTGGCAATCATTCCAATTTATTTCAAAAATCTGTTCCCCTGTGATTTCTTTCCAGAGGGAAGGAATAAAACCCAAGGCCAGATGGGAATCACCCGATCCCTCAAAACAAAAATAATGCCAGTGAACACAAATGAAGGCACCTGCTTCAGAAGGACAGAAGCACAAATGGGGATGGTGGGTGGGAGGTCGTTTTTGAGAGTTTCTGTCCTGTTCTGTGAAAAGAAGCCTCTCTTTATAGCTGTGCTACCTAAGGAGACCTGAAATATTATTTAATATTTTTATTCTAATTATGTGCACAGTCCTTTTTTCTATATCTGTTTTCAATGAGCCAATACAGGAATAGGACATTTAGGATTTGGAACCTGCATATTATTTTACAATACTAATGTTTGGCATCGCTATAGTTTAACATTTTGTGTTTTTTGCCGTTGTTGGAGACTCTTTTGTAATCTTTTTTATTTCCTGAATGTCAAGCCAGTACCAGACGTAAGCTTGGCCTTGTGTTCCTGCTTGGCTAAGCCCGTGCCGGGCATGTAACTTTCACTCAATTATTTTTATTTAAAAATGGTGATCAATAGGCACTTACTGCTTTCCTTCCTATACGCCTTCTCATTGTTCCCTAAACTTCTGTGATGAGTAGGAAAAGCAGTAAGGCTCACTCTTGTCATCACTAATATCAGTGATGACAAGAGTGGTTCCCTGTTCCTCCATTTGACAAGGAAATAAGGGGTAAAAAGGGGAACCCACCTCAAACAATTGAACCGTTTGCTTATGTGTGCCACAGGAGTGTCCAATGCATTGCTTTTCAATGTGTTGGGCATCCCTCTAGCATAACACATTCACTGCATGCTCCCAATCTCTGTTCCAGTGTCCATTGGCAGTCATAGATCCTCACATATATGGTGTCTGGCCCTCAGCCTGGATCAACTGCCCACTGTTAGTCACAAATCCCCACATACACTGTCTGGATGTCACCTCCGTCGATTACGACCTTTCCCTTGGGGGTTCTCTTCCTTCTGCAGCCTTCCTTCTCTGGGTGCGGCCTTTCCACACGACGCTCCAATCTCTCAGAGCGGCACGCCGCATTTCCGGGTTGCCTTGTACATGTCACTCCCTAGTGACGTATATCCTCCGTGCCTATAATAGGCAGTGTCTTCGGTACTTTCATAGTGTTCCTAGGGAGGTTAGACTTGGTCCTTGGCTCTGACATCTATCCTATGTTTCTTGCCCTGCCCCAGTGTTATTATTTCTTGTGGCTTCCTACCTACCTGTTTCCCCAGTACTGACCTTCCTGTGTATGTCCCTTGGCTGCTACCTGATTCCTCTTCTATCTGCTGATTGAACCGTGTATGACCCTTGGCAACTACCTGACTACTCTCCTGTCCACTGATTGTACTGTGTATGACCTTTGGCAACTACCAGACTACTCTTCAGCCTCTGATTGAACGTTGTATGATCCTTTGCTATCCATCTGACTATTCAGCTGCCTTATTCTTGAACTTTGTTCCTATAGGAACACCCTATTCTCACTCCATTCTGCAACATATGCAGCAGCAATTGGAGATGCGTACTCCTGTCTCTGCACCATCAGAGGTTCCCTCCACATCCTCTGGTGTTACCGGTGCCTTTCAGGCCTCTATTTCCTCACGCTTACCTTTGCCTGATAAATACGAAGGTGATCCTAAACTTCTTTGTGGATTTCTCAGTCACTGTTTTCTTCACTTCTGCAGTCAACCGGAGGCATACTCTTCCCATCAGGCCAGAGTCACATTCATCATCTCTCTTCTTAGAGGTCAGGCCTTGTCTTAGGTATCTCCCCTCGTGGATCGGCAGTCCCCCCTCTTGGATGATTGTGACTCCTTCTTAGCTGCCTTCCATGCTGTCTTCGACACACCAGCTCGTCAGGCCAAAGCTGAAGCTGCCCTACTAGACCTCCAACAGGGATCACAGTCCTTTTCTCAGTATGCGATCGACTTCCGGACCCTCGTCTACGATACTGAATCAGGAACCAGTTCCTTGAAGGCGGCTTTTCGGAGAGGTCTATCCAGTCATTTGAAGGACAAGCTCGCTACTCGCGCCATTCCTGAGACCCTAGAGGGGTTAATTACCTTATGTTCTTCATTGGATACCTGCATCCAGGAACGACATCTTGAGAGAGACAGCGACCGGTCCAGGCATCCTCTTGCATGACCTACAGTACGTCTGGCACCCAGGTTCATGACTCCATCTACCTCTTCTGACTCTTCTCCCGAACCCATGGAGATAGGTAAGCTCACTTGCTTGTCTGAGAAGGAGAAGTCTAAAACCAAGTTGGAAGTGCTTCCCCCACACCGAGCATACGATTGCTCCATCAATCTGCTACCCGGGGCTATTCCTCCTAGATGTAGGACATATCCCTTGTTTCTCCCTGAGACCGCGTCTTTGGAGTCCTACATCCAAGAAAGCCTCTCTCACGGCTTTATTTGTCCTTCTACCTCTCCCGCTGGTGCAGGCTTTTTATTTGTCAAGAAAAATGACGGTACTTTACAGCCATGCATCGATTATTGGGGTCTCAACTCCGTTACTCGGAAGAACTGTTATCCTCTACCCCTCATTCCTGAACTACTCAAAAGGCTGAGTGGATCCACAATCTTTACTAAGCTGGATCTTAGAGGAGCTTACAATCTTATCTGTATACGCAAGGGAGATGAGTGGAAGACGGCGTTTAGTATGTGTTTTGGGCATTATGAATACCGTGTAATGCCTTTTGGCTTACGTAATGTCCCAGCCGTGTTTCAAGCATTCGTAAACTATATATTTTGCGAGTTATTGCTTTCATGTCATTGTCTATTTAGATGACACATTGATATTCTCCAGAAACCTGTACGAGCATAGAATCCATGTTCGTACTGTGCTAGAACGCCTCAGAGGTAACCACCTCTACGCCAGCCTGGAGAAATGCAGTTTCACGAAACCGTCCCTACCCTTTCTGGGATACGTTATCTCTGCTTCGGGTCTGGCCATGAATCCAGGTAAGGTCAGTTCCCTTCTGGACTGGCAGATTCCACGCACCACCAAAGCCATACAGAGGTTCATCGGCTTCTCGAATTACTATAGGACATTTATCCGGAACTTCTCCAAGGTAATCCAACCCATTGTGCAACTGACCTGTAAAGGAGCAGACCCTCGAGACTGGTCAGTAGAGGCCTTGGAGGCATTTTCCTCTCTGAAGACAGCCTTTACTACTGCTCCCTTGTTGGCGTACCCTGATCCTACTCTACCATTCACCGTAGAGGTGGATGCGTCTGAGACCGCCGCAAGAGCAGTCTTATCCCAACGCTCCATTTCCACAGGTGTTCTCCACCCATGCTCTTACTATTCTCACCGCTTCTCCATAGCAGAGAAGAATTATGATACTGGTAACCGAGAACTCCTGGCCATAAAGCTAGCCTTGGAGGACTGGCGTTACCTATTGGAAGGAGCTGCCCATCCAGTCACCATCCTCACGGATCATCGTAACGTGGCCTATCTTGCATCCGCAAAGAGTTTGACTTCTTGCCAGGCTAGATGGTCACTTTTCTTCTCCAGGTTTGATTTTACCATTTCTTATATCCCTGGTTCCAAAAATGTCAAAGCGAACACCTTGTCCAGGCTCCACAAGGAATCTGCGACATCCTCTTTTCCCGAACCTATTTTGCCAGCCTCCTTGTTCTTGGGTTCTTTGTCCACCTCCATCCTAAAAAAGATACAAGAGGTACAACCCACTACCACATCTCGTTCTGGTTCTACCACTTCTCTTCTGGTTCCAGAGACCTACCGCAAACAGGTGTAGACCTGGGCTCATAACTCACATGTTGCAGGCTATCCAGGGGTGGACCGTACCCATGACCTATTGAACCAGTTCTTTTGGTGGCCTTCCTGTCGGCAGGATGGGGCACGTTGGGTCTCATCGTGTCCAGTGTGTGCCTGCGTCAAAACTCCTCAAATCAAACCCCCAGGACTGTTATGTTCCTTACCAGATCCCGCTCTTACATGGATACATCTGTCCATGGATTTTATCGTAGATATGCCTGTGTCTTCAGGTAAGAACACCATTCTTGTGGTTATTGACCATTTCTCCAAACAAGGTCACTTCATCCATCTCCCTGGTCTGCCTACTGCACAGGAACTTGCAGAGATATTCATCACAGAAATAGTACGGCTGCACGGCGTACCTTTACCCATCACATCAGATCGAGGTAGCCAATTTGTTTCTAGGTTTTGGAGGGCTTTCTACTCCCATTTGGGAGTCTCTTTATACTTCTCCTCTGCTTATCAACCACAAACGAATGGGCAGACGGAACGCCTGAACCAAGGCTTGGAACAATATCTACGTTCTTATAGCATCTTCACGACCATTGGGTACACCTCTTACCCTAGGCTGAATTTTCTTACAACTCTCTACGTCACTCCTCTTTGGGTTGTTCTCCCTTCTTTGCAGCCTTGGGGGTATAATCCCCGTGTTCTCCTACTAACCCCTGTGGCCTCCCTGATTCCTGCTGCGGAGTCCATGGTACAGTCCTTGTCTTCTCATTGGCAGTCCATATGTTCCGCTCTTCTTGGAGCCCAGACCCGCTAGAAGATTGCAGCAGACCTCCTTAGGTCTTTTTCAGGTCGGTCAACAAGTCTGGCTTTCTACAAAACACTTTGTTTGACTCAGCCATCCATCAAACTAGGCCCTCGATTCATTGGTCCTTTCCTTACTGGTCTCATACAAGCTTGCTTTGCCTCGAGGTCTCTGGATTCATCCCATTTTCCATGTGTCTCTTCTGAAGGCATTCCTTCCGGCTGTGTCCTCTTCATCTGCCCTTCCCAAGCCTCCTCCACCGGTTACTATCGATGGTCAGGAGGAGTACATCATAGACAGCATCCTTGATTCACGTCGATCTAGAGGACGCCTTCAATATCTGGTTAACTGGAAGGATTACGGTCCCGAGGAGCGTTCCTCGGTACGCGCCTCAGATGTTCATGCCCCAGCTTTACTGCGTAATTTCCATCTCAGCTTCCCTTCTAAGCCCGCTCGTTAGGCTCCAGAGGAGCCTCTTTGGGCAATGTCACCTCAGTCGCTTGCGACCTTTCCCTTGGGGGTTCTCCTCCTTCTGTGGCCTTCCTTCTCCAGGTGTGGCCTTTCCACACGCTGCTCCGATCTCACAGAGCGGCGCACCGCACTTCTTGGTTGCCTTGTACATGTCACTCCCTAGTGACGTGTATACTCTGTGCCTATAATAAGCAGTGTATTCAGTACTTCGGAGCACTTTCACAGTGTTCCTAGGGAGGTTAGACCTTGGTCCTTGTCTCTGGCGTCTATCCTCTGTTCCTTGCCTGCCCCTGTGTTATTATTTCTTGTGGCTACCTACAGGCTTGACCTTTAGCTAGTCTGATTATTTCTCCTGTTTCCCCAGTACTGACCTTCCTGTGTATGACCCTTGGCTGTTACCTGATTCCTCTTCTACCTGCTGATTGAACCATGTATGACCCTTGGTAACTACCTGACTACTCTCCTGTCCACTGATTGAACTGTGTATGAACCTTGGCATCTACCTGACTACTCTCCTGTCCACTGATTGTACTGTGTATGACCCTTGACATCTACCAGACTACTCTTCAGCCTCTGATTGAACTTTGTATGGCCCTTTGCTATCCATCTGACTGCTCAGCTGCTTTATTCTTGAACTTTGCTCCTATAGGGACACCCTATTCTCACTACTAGGTTTCTTCCCCATTGAAGAGTTTATGCTACGTCCATAGCCTATAACTCCTAGCACCGCTCTCTACCCTTCGCTCCCAAGCCTTCACTCTCCCCTGCAGGAGAGCTTGTACTATTCATAGGGGGTATCATCCAGGATCCTTCCCCAGCTCCTCTGGGGTTGGCCATCCAGCCTTGCGGCTGGCACCTAGTATTTGGCCCTTGCCGCAGCACAGTCCCCCTACGGGCAGTCTATGTTTCATGAGCTCCGCTCACCAGCTTCGCACCCAAGCACTCCCTATTTTGCAGGTTCCTACCTGCACGTGCAGCCATAGGTGCGTGTGACACTGGACTGCAAACTTGTTTCCACTTCTCACTGGTAGTCACAGATCCCCACATACACAATCTGACCCCCCAGCCTGGTTTTATTACCCTCTGGCTGTTTCAGACCCAGAAAATATACTATCTTACCCCACATCCTGGTTCCACTGCTCACTGAAAGTCACAAGTCTCCCACATATACCGTCTAACCCCCCAGCCTTGTTCCTCCACCCTTTTTAGTCACTGATCCTCACTTAATCTGTTTGAGCCCTAAGCCACGTTCTACTGCCCACTGTTAGTTACACATCCCCCCCAGCCTGGTTCCTCTGCCACGTTTAGTCACTTGTAGTCAACACATAAACTGTCTAATCCTTCCTTCATCCAAGTTCTACTGGCCACTGGCAGTTATCCACATAAACTCTTTGACCCCCTAATCCTGGTTTCACTGCCCACTAGTAGCCACAAATCCCAACATACATTGTCTGACCGCCCAGCCTGGCTCGACTGCCAATGGTGGTCTGTTAGGTCTGACAAGTAAAGGAGACGAAAAGAGGGGAAAAACTCCTGAACTCAGGAGCAGGCTAAGTAAGCAATGACCCACAGACTTAGATACTCTGACTGACTGAGTGAACTTGACTGTTCTCGGATACTCATTGTACAGATCCAGAACAGGATATATAGCGGATAAAAATGAGGGGGGAACATATGCTAAAATGAATAGTTCATAAAAAACAACCTCCAAACCAGGGGAATATACTGAGAATACTACAAAAATGCTGTTAATAACACTCTTACTCCCCTCAAGAACCTCATTTTAAACTAATGAAAACTATAGATAGGACATACCATAATATCTAAGAGGATATACACTAGTTTAAGGCATTGCCTGTATTTGTGGGAGGAGCTGGAGGACTATTTAAACCCCAGACTACTCCCATAGGCCTCCACGTTGTTTTTCATAGGTCATTCATCTATTGTGTGTTTCTACTTTAGTCTGAAGCAGCATCTACAGTCTCAGCAGTACGTCCTACAACAGATTTTGTCACTTCCGGTTCAGCCATCTAGCGTCATTCCAGTTAATCAAGCCCACAGTCACTCGGCTCTGGAATCAGTGCACCCCTCCCTTTCAGAGGGCTACCGGCAGGCAGTGGTAATATGGACAGTGCAAGTATATAGAAGTCACTTTCACTACAACATCAGGCACGCTTCCCAGGCCATCTACATATCCTACAGTACAGTACTTCACTCATATTTTCACATATCTATTCTCATGTGCATCAATTAAGTTGAGGGCACATTGGGATCACGGGGTTATATTGACACATACCAGACATTCTTCATAGCTGGTACAGATCTAACCTATTTCATATTTCATTCCACCATCACTTTCAATTAAAAAAAAAAACAAAAAAACACCAGAGTCATTTTACTCATATCTTTCTTTGCACCATTTCAGCGATACAACCGTGACGACTTCAAATAGCGACCTAGCATCCGCTTCCTTCAGATCTGGCCGGGTGGCTATGTTTCTGCCTTACTAGACACTACAACAAGTCTAGTTATAGCGATTCAGTGAGGCTCATTGCAAAATTGAAGTTTGGACTTATTCAGCTCTCCCAACATTCTTCACGGTAGCATACAAGGCAGTGATGCCACTTCATCGCGACTCTCCGTTCTTAGGCTATGGCAGGTATGCATTAGATTGCCAGTAAACGCACGTTTCTATACGCATACTCTAGGAACGCTTATTAGGATACATGCGATGCTTACACCTACTTGGCTTATACAAATATTTCAATAAACACATAAGAAAACACTCTATACTACAGCTTACGCTGAGGAGTATATGCTACACAACCTCATAGGGTCCCTTCCAATAGAAACACCTCCAAGGACAAATCATACGGGGTACTAGGTAGGTAATTACTTTTCATCACATCAAGAGCCTATCTAAGAAGTTCGGGGCCTAACTACATCGCTCCCTCACATTTCCGTACACTAAACGAGCAAGGACCCTTAGGTCAGTACTACTCCATTACACCACATTACTACTCCATTACATATTACTAATACATTAAAAAAAAAAAATTCACACCGAGTTCCAGACTTCACATTCAGGCTACACAAGGCCAAGTATAGGTTACCTACACATCTACCTCAACTATTTAGTCATTTCTTACCTCTAAGGAGAGGTCAAACGTCACCAGTTATATTACAGTCATCACGTTAAATCACTCTTGTTTCGCACACACAGAGTTCGGCATGTACAACTTACTTTATTATTTCACGTTACTTTTTCCTGCATATGTTAGTTATGTTATATGTTATGGGGCTTTACACCCTAAGTATATAGAGTTTAGTAGTCAGAGGCAATAGTATCATATCCTGCTCAGTAGATTACACAGGTACTCAAACATTACCTCACATTTAGGCCGAAGGTACACACACATTACCTCTACATTAAGGCCGAAGGTACACACACCTTACCTCTACATTGAGGCTGAAGGTACACACACCTTACCTCATCGTTGAGGCCGAAGGTTCACATACCTTACCTTGGGACTTATGTCAATTCTAGTATATCAGTCCACAACTGCCTTGGGTCTCCCTCACATTGCACTGAATGCAATCTCTTATTTCCGTTGTAGTCTTTACCTTCCAGGCTACCTATAATCTCTATTCTGCAACTCAATATCTAGTAGACCCACACTACATACCTTCTTCCTTACTCTCTCCAGTCACCGAGGCCAGGCCTCAGCCAAATCACTGCCGGTAAAGGCTAAAGTATCAGGAAGTAAGGTGTGCCTTCCATACTTCGATTGCAATCAAATCAACAGTACACTCATAAGCAATATTTCTACATTTAATACATTCGTTACCCACCTTGTAAACTGCTAACCAATGCGGGGTAGGCATATTAGTTGCAACCGTTATTAACATTCCCCCCTTGTTTATATACCTTCACTCCTCCACCGATATAGCCACCTGCACACTTCATTCGTTCCCTCCCACAGGATTTTCATATACCATGAGGTTAATAGGCCATTCAGACTGTAAACAGCCTGTCTAGTACACTAAATACATTTGCAACCAATTAATTACCTCTAACAACTATTATGTGTCCCACATAGAAACACGTAGGTATAACCGTGTCACATGCCTCCTCCACATAGCTCTGTTTAGACTAGCATATTATCCCGTCATCCTTCCCAAGTTCCCCTCCTCCCATTACACAATAAGCACAGAGGTTCATCACTTCATCTCCCTCTTACATCTAGTCCTTCCAGCCAAAAATTCACCAGAGACACTAATTTCCACATATACCTAACCTAGGAAGTCGTAATAATCACTTCTACGTTTCAACTCACATAAATGTCAAGGTTATCCATAAGATACCATCAGGTTTCATACAATCATACACTCTACCTCCCATCAGTATCACTACTCACAATTAAGTTTGCCGGTTCTCTTCTTTCTCCTCCTTTTACTCATTCCAAAATACACCTAACGCTTACATCCCTCCAGTTACAGCTTTAGTTTATCTCCTACCCCATTGCCCTACATTTGCATATACTTTTCTTTCAGGTTGTGACTCGCGCATCACAGTCCCAACAATAACACCATCAATACAGTGCTCACACTGGTCACATACCTCCTTCATCACTCCTTTGTCACACTAAACACATAGGCTTCGGAGGAGTCGCATGTTTCTATCACAACCTACAGATAGCTCAGAGTGATTAGTATACTCAAGCAACAGCAGCTACATATCTCGCCATTCTCCCACAGTTCACACTTTCATTAGGCCCAAATATGAGGAATGTCAGCCTTCGTCTGATCTGGCTCTACAGTATCCGGAGGTTTCACTCTCCACTACTATCCAGTTAAGCACTCCACATACTTTCATCCTCCCCAGTTTCAATACGTTACGGCTATTATAGCATAAATCTCCATAGCACATTAACGTATTATCGCAATTCTCAGCCTCAACAGTACCACTGAGAATCATGGGGATTATGGATACATTATGGATACATTATGGATACATTCCCAGTACCTTTATTATCTTCCCAAGATATCTGCCATGTCTAATCTTGTCTTCACTCTTGATTCTTAATGGTCTAGTGTATCTGCATGTCCAATCCAGTCGTAAATCCATTTCTTCATATTCTACTTAATCGTTAATATTCAATCTTGATCTCTCTTGCCATAATATGTTCGCGTTTAATCATCATGTTTTCTATACAGTAAGTACCACCTCACTTTCTTTTGTAACACGTACTCCACACACCTTAACCCACCGCAGGGGCCGAAGGTTCAAACACCTTACCCCACCACAGGGGCCGAAGGTTCACACACCTTACCCCACCACAGGGGCTGAAGGTTCAAACACCTTACCCGTCCTCAGTGGACGAAGGTTCAAATACACCTTACCAAACCGCAGGGGCCGAAGGTACAAACAAACACACAACACATCAGTATCATTACTTTTATCACTGTCCTGATTCCATGTCATATTTCATTTTAGCACTGTCTGATATACACATGATTGTATTTCTTATAGTCATCATTTCATGTTCTCACACATTGGGGATTCTCACTCATTCTACCATACGCTTTACTGCAGCAACGGGGGATATTTCCCTATTGTTCTGCCTCACTTCTATGTTCAATCGCAAGTCTCACAGGTATCTGTCAGTCTCGCTGTCCAACATACTCTTATTTATATTTAGAGGTTCATCAGGTATTTCCAAGTAAGTCATACACCCCACCTCTCTCGGTCATTCCCACACACGCACACACACACACACTATTCATATGTACTAAGACGTCTTGGCCATCACACCCCCGTGAATTTTTCTCATCCTATCTTATTAGCAATTAATCACTTACATTCCATTTGTAACCAACGTCTAGATATAACCGCACGTGAGATATACACTTATTCCACACACCTTACCCCACCATAGGGGCCGAAGGTTCTCATATTCCCTACCCCACTGCAGGGGCCGAAGGTTCTCATACTCCTTACCCCACCGCAGGAGTTGAAGGTTCTCACACACCTTACCCCACCGAAGGTACAAAACACTCCTACACTTCATCATTACATTTTATCTGTTCCATTTCCATGTCATTTTTCATCTTTGCGCTGTTTAGATTCCATGTTCTGTCATATATATATATATATATATATATATATATATATATATATATAGTTGCATTTTTATCGGTCATTATTTCATGTTCTATCGGACATACATACATAGTAACACAAGTTGTAACAGTTAAATAAAAATGGCTTGCACACTTCACAATGTACTCTATGCAACTTAGGTAGGTTACTTAATGATCACACTATTATTTACTGTACACGTACCCCAGTTTCTGTAAGTATTCACACGCATATTGTGTGATATAAGAACGGAATTCAAAACTGACAAGATAATAATAAAATTCCATGACTACCAAATAGCCCGAAAACCAAAAAAATCAACCCTCTATAAAGCATGAAATATTAAGTAGTTATTATGATAGTCTAAAATGAGATGTATGTTGACTACTGCAGGGAGCCAAAAACAATGAGATACAGGTTAAATAGAAAAATTGGTTATATAAAGGCAACTAAGTCCATTTCGATGTTGAGGCCTTTTGCAGTCAGAGTTTATAACTCATATATCTAAAAGGTCTCATGTTGCCTGAGAAACTGTAACCTATTACCAGCCTATTACCTCCCCTTTCTGGCTCCCTGATGAGATGTCTTCAATAATTTGCACCATTAACCCTTCTGTATTTTTATTATGCTCAAGCAGAAAGTGGTCTTGAACTCTATGGCTTTTAATAACCAACCTAATATTGTTAAGGTGTTCACTAATCCTCATTTTGAAATTTCTTTTGGTGCGTCTCACAATTTGGATACAGCAACTGCATGTCAGCAGGTAAACCACAAAACTATTATTACAGGTTTATTTCCCTTTATTATTGTATGTTCTACCTGTATTGGTGCTTCTAAAGAAAATTCATAATGAGGATTAGTGAACACCTTAAAGGGATAATAATAGTTAATATGTAAAACAAAATATATTTTAGTGTTTATCCCCCTGAGTAAAAACAGGGTACTCTCACTGCTGAAAGGCGTTATATTCAAAAGTTATTACAGCTCAAAGTTGAATTTTTTTAGGTGCATTATCACAGTGGCCTGAAATTGTACAGTGGTGCTGTTGTAACACCATTCTATGGACAGCTCTGGTCCGTAGACCATAAATCTCCATAGGATGGTGTAGCAACAGCACCACTGTAAAATTTCAGGTCACTGTGATATTGCACCTAAAAAATTAAACTTTGAGCTGCAATAACTTTTGAATAAAACACCTTTCAGCAGTGGGAGTACCCTTATTTTACTCAAGGGGATAAACCCTACAACATTTTTTTTTTACATTTTAAGTATTACTACACCTTGAACAGCTGTCCATTGAAATGGTTCAATTGCCCTATAAAATGGTATGAAATGTATCCAGTAGTTCATTTTTAAAGTTTTATTGCTGGTACCAGTTTACAATGAGATACATGTATCCAAGATATTAGTTCAACAACAAATTTTCATTAGGTCCTTTCCACCTGGGTTGTAATGCATGAATCCTTTGGGGAAAATGTTTACCGTAACTAAGTCTCCCTGTTCCAGTTGAGGCACTTTTAAATTATCAGATATTGGCTGTACAGCTTTTACCTGCTCATAGTGACACTGTAAACGTTTTGTTAATTGCATGCAGTACCTACTAATAGTCTCATCGCAAATCACATGATCTTTCATAAGCAATTCCTTGGTTGTATCTGTAATCATAGGTCTTCCCGTGAGTATTTCATGAGGTGATAACTTATGCTTTCGGAAGTACTTTGGCCATTTTAGTCCTGAAGTGGCACATATTTTTGCAAGTTTGTTCTTGAGAGTTCTGTTAACTCTTTCAACTGTGGATGGTGCAAACAATGCAAATGGTATTCAATACCTAGTCCCTTTCTTGTACTATCTGTCCAGTAAAATGTGTCCCTCAGTCCAAATACATATAACGTGGTAGTACATATACATTAAGAAAACTCCTGCAATAGCTTCTTGGCTATGGTCTTGGGGCTCGATTCAATAAGGCACTGTAAAACAACCGGGAAGTGAAAAAGTATTACCAAAGTTAGCCATGTCTGTGTAGTGCAGCCATCTACCAGAATGGAGTGTAGGTCTCACAAACACGTAGCCTGATAAGGTGTATCGCGCCTTTGTTTTACCTCACCTAACCCAGGCCCCCCTTTCATTCTCTCCTGTACCGCAAAACCCACCCACACACGCAACATCCACAATCTAATAGCCTTACCACGTCACCTAACCTCCTCCCCCCCCTTTTGTTTTGGTCTCTGGAACTCCCGCTCTGTGTGTAACAAACTAACAGCTGTTCACGATCTATTCATTTCTCACTCCATAAATCTCCTGGCAATCACCGAAACTTGGCTCACATCGTCAGACACTGCCTCCACTGCCGCACTCTCACATGGAGGCCTTCAATTCACGCATTCACCCAGGCCTGGCAACAGGCAAGGGGGTGGAGTCCTGCTATCCCCTAACCACATATTCCAGGTAATCCCCACTGCTCCCTCTCTCTACTGTCCTACATTCGAAGTTCACGCACTTCGCCTCTTCTCTCCCTTCCCCCTGCGTGTTGCAGTCATATACAGGCCACCTGGCCCTACTACTCAATTCCTTGATCACTTCAGCTCTTGGCTCCCTCACTTCATGTCCTCTGATGTCCCTACCCTCATCATGGGTGACTTCAACACCCCCATAGATAATCATAACACCCCCCCCCCGCAATCAAACTCCTCTCCTTAACAACCCCCCTTGGCTTATCACACACCAGCTCCCCCACGCACAGTGATGGTCACTCCCTTGACTTTGTCTTCACTAACCTCTGCTCAGTCTCCCCTTTCCCCTCTCCGACCACCACCTCCTCACTGGTAACCTCATCATACCATACAAACCCCCCCCCACCACCGTGACCAAGAGGATGCGGAGAAATCTATATACTCTTTATCCGCAACAATTCTCCGCATCGCTGCAACCTCTTCTTAACCCCATCCTCACACTCACTTGCCCAGAACAAACTACTGCTCTGTACAACAGCACTCTCACAACAGCCCTTGACACAGCAGCACCTGCCACTCCACGCCACCCACACACAACCCCACTACAACCCTGGCACACAAGACAAATGCGATACCTCCAGAAGTGCTCACGCACTGCCGAAAGGTACTGGAGGAAATTGCACTCCACAGCCGACTTTGTACACTACAAATTCATACTCCGTTCATATAGCTCTGCCCTCTTCCTGGCCAAACAATCATACTTTTCCTCTCTGATTTCTAATCTGTCCTCTAACCCGAAACGCCTTTTTGCAACCTTCAAATCTCTTCTACACCCAATACAAACACCTTCCACTATCTTCTCTGCCAAAGATCTTGCCACCCACTTCAAGGACAAGATCGAATCTATCAGAGTTGACATTTCATCACTCCCACCCCCACCAAGCCACCCCAGCCCTGTCACCTCTCATACACACTAAGCTCCTCCCTGTCACCTCACATACACACTAAGCTCCTTCTCACCCATCACTGAGGATGAAGTTTCCCGTCTCCTCACTCACTCAAATCCAACCACATGCCCTCTCGACCCAATCCCATCTCGCCTCACTCAAGAACTCTCCCCTCTACTAACTCCAATCCTTACTCATGTATTCAACCTCTACCTCTCAACCGGCACCTTCCCATCCTCTTTCAAACATGCACTCATCACACCGATCCTAAAGAAACCCTCCCTGGACCCAAACTCACTGTCAAATTATCGACCAATTTCTCTGCTCCCGTTTGCCTCCAAGCTCCTTGAGAGTCTCGCATATAATCAGCTCACCAGATTCCTATGCTCCCACTCCCTACTCAATCCCTTGCAATCTGGATTCTGCCCTCATCACTCCACCGAGACCGCCCTCACTAAGGTGGCCAATGACTTGCTCTTCGCCAAGTCAAAAGGCCACTACTCCATACTCATTCTCTTGGACCTGTCAGCTGCCTTTGACACTGTAGATCATCCTCTCCTCCTCCATGCCCTCCGCTCCCTAGGTATCTGTGACACTGCACTCTCCTGGTTTTCATATTATCTCTGCAACCGCTCCTTCAGTGTTTCCTACTCTGGCTCCACTTCTCCACGCATCTCACTGTCTGTTGGAGTGCCTCAAGGATCAGTCTTGGGACCCTTGCTATTCTCACTCTACACCTCATCCCTCAGAAAACTAATCAACTCCCTTGGGTTTCACCATCATCTCTATGCTGATGACACTCAAATATATATTTCCTCCCCTGACCTCTTCCCTTCCCTCCTGTCCCGAGTGTCTGACTGTCTGTCCGCTGTGTCTTCCTGGATGTCCTCCCATCAACTCAAACTTAACCTTGGCAAAACTGAACTAATCATCTTCCCTCCCACCACAACCAGCCTTACCCCAGACATTACCCTCACCATCAACAACACTACCATCAGACCGACCCCTACAGCTCACTGTCTGGGGGTCACATTTGACTCTGCCCTATCCTTCATTCCTCACATCCAGTCACTCTCCAAATCATGCCGCCTCCACCTCCACAACATCTCTAAAATCTGACCCTTCCTCACACATTACACTACCAAAATTCTAGTCCAAACATTCATCATGTCCCGCCTTGATTACTGTAACTCTCTACTAACTGGCCTTCCTCTCACCCGACTAACCCCACTACAGTCCATAATGAACTCTGCTGCAAGACTAATCTACCTCACTCATCGCTTCTCTGACACCAAACCCCTTTGTCAATCCCTACACTGGCTCCCATTAGCATACACAATTAAATTCAAAATTCTGGTGCTTACTTATACAGCCCTCACTAACACCGCACCACATTACATTTCATCACCAGATACACTCCGTCTCACCATCTTCGCTCTGCACACGACCTTCTCCTCTCCACTGCTCTTATCACATCCTTCCACTCCCGCCTACAGGACTTCTCCCGTGCTACACCTCAGCTCTGGAATTCCCTTCCCCGCCCAATCAGACTCTCCCCCAGCCTTCAGATCACCTGCCTCCATAAACAATATCACTAAGAATCACCCCTTGCCTTGACCACTGCACTCGACAGCACTTCTCACTCCCACCCACTGACTGGCAGGTCAGGTGGCAGGAGGCACTTACACCCAATAGCACTTACTCCTCCTGTGTCATACCTACCTTCCTCTAGACTGTAAGCTCTCACGAGCAGGGCCCTCTGATCCTTCTGTTCTCCAAACTTGATTGTACTATTTAATACCTCTGTATGTCTACTCCCTACTGTAAAGCGCTGTGGAATTTGTTGGCACTATATAAATAAAGATTAATAATAATAAAACAGAGCTGGATGTTTTTTCTATGCAAAAGGATTTCCATAACCTGAATGAGTGGGCAGAAAAGTGGCAGAAGACATTTAATGTAGATAAATGTAAGGTTATGCATTTGGGGCGTAGAAACAAACATGCCTCATATACACTAAAAGGAAACAACTTTGGTAATCTTCATTAGAGAAAGATTTAGGAGTACTGATAGAGGATAGACTTCACAGCAGTGTTCAGAGTCACTCAGCTGCTGCAAGGGTAAATAGGGTACTAGCCTGCATAAAAAGAGGTGTAGTTGCAAGGGATGCTAATATTATCCTACCTCTGTATAAATCCTTGGTTAGGCCTCATCTAGAATATGGAGTACAATTTTGGGCACCAATTCTTAAAAAAGACATTGTTGGACTGGAAAAGGTGCAGAGACGTGCAAGGGTAAGGGTGATAAAGCTATGGAATTCTTTACCTCTGGATGTTGTGCTTGCAGATAATGTAACTGCTTTCAAAAAGCAATGGATGGCTATCTAGCACAGAACAATATTGACAATTATGACAGATGGCTTCCATGCAGATAGGATGTTGATCCAGGGATCTATCTGACTGCCATTTGGAGTCAGGAAGGAATTTTTTTACCCACTTGGGGCTAAATTGGAAATGGCTTCAGAGGGCTTTTTTTGCCTTCCTCTGGATCAACAGGGGTGTTTTTGGCTTGGGCTGGACTTGATCAACGCATGTCTTTTTTCAGCCTCATCAACTATGTTATTATGTATATATTATGTTACTATAGCTCTTCTATTGCTTTCTGGGTAAGGCCCGAAAAGTCCAATTTGAGATCCATGGGCAAAAGTCAATTGTGATATATATTTTTAACCCTTTGAGTTGCTTCGTAATGCCTAGCTTACTCCTCTAGCACTCAATCTTAAATTATGACAAATGCATAAACATATACATTTATTTTTATATAAGAAAATGCTTTGCCCATTTCATTCTAAAATTATCAGCTGTAAATATGGTTATGTCATTGGCAATTGATGTAGATGAGTGTGTGGTCCTTTATCTGTTGTAGTCCAGCAACAGCAGGAGGGAAACATGATGCCCACCCCAATGTAGATAAACAGAGAAAGTTGTATATAAATGCATGTTCTTGTCATTGCTGCAGTGAATGCCAGTTCTTGGTACAATGTCAGGATGCCAATTTGGGCTTCAGCGGAGGTCCCAGTCAACACCCTCATTTAGCTCCCACTTATGCAGCAGTTAATGCACTGTGTACTACTGGAACTGAAGAGGCCTTCAACATCATCAGTAGGTAGGCGAGTTCACATCCTCGGTATAGGAAGGGAATCTACTAGATGTCACTCTGTACTCTTATTTTCTAAAGCCTTCAAAACGTACATTGTGCTTGCAACACAAGTGTAGGATCAATAAGTACAAGACCTGAATAAGGCGAAGTATAGCTATATTACCGGGTTTAGGGAGGACTATAATGTTAGCTTCTTTCATAGAATGAGGCAGCATCTTAGTATACAGTGCCTCATAGTAGGTATTCAACATCTGAGGGGCAAGAATTTCCTTGTACCACTCAGCCGTGAGACCGTCCTCTATGGCCTCAACTACCTCCCTGAGCATAATAGGCGAGTCTAACATGCGCCTAACTCCACATTGGGAGAGGTAGCTCTCGATCTGCTCCACCCGCGTCCAAGAGTGAGCATCATAGAGAGCCGTATAAAAACGCTCAAATTCAGAATTAATAACCCTTTCCTCAAATATCATGACACCTTGTTTGTTAAGTAAAGAGGTTATACTGCTCGAACCCCCACTCCCCCTAATCAATCTAGCTTGTAACTTGCCAGCCTTATCGCAGTTCTCAAACAGAGCCTGCTGCTTATGGAAGATGTAGTCAGCATTTTGGTCAGACAGTGCCAGATTATAAAGAGAAGAGGCTGCAGTAAAAGTGTTGTAGGAGTCATCATCACCCCTCTCTGCGTACTGGGCCTCTGCCAACCTGAGCCTCTGATCCAAATCCCCAATGTCGGTGGCCTTGTTTTTCTTATGAGAAGCAATATAGGATATGAGTGAACCCCTAGCAGTGACCTTAGCATTATTATTTTTTATAATAATATTTTTATATATCTTTTTATGTTTATAGTCAATTTATTTTAGTTTACTTTATATTTATTTTTATTTCCATATTTATTCATTTTTATTTTCATATTTATTTTTAGATGTATTTTTCTTTCTATTTCCACTTTCATATTTTATATCTACATTTTCATTCTCGTTTTCTAATTTTTCAGTTTATTTATTGGAGATTATTATTTGTTATTATAATTTTGCATTATATTTTATACATTTTTTATTTATTCATGTAGGTTGTGTGGGACTTTGTAGGGCTTCCTCTGCTCTCATTTGGGAAGCATTTGGGACCGTCTATGTGTTGGTGGTGCCGTTTGATTATGACTTTTTAAAGTGATATTCACAGGGGTATATACTATAAACCCCTAGGGAAGACTGTCTTGGTACTCACTTATCTATGGAGTTTGATATGTGCGGATGGTGTATTATACACAAGTAGTTGAAGAGCCCATTACACGGGCCACAGTGCCACTGCCACCTGGTCGCGGGGCAGTCATGCGCAGTAGATACTGCCCACGCCGTGGCTAATACAGGAGCATCCAGATCTGTATCAGCAGTGGCGAGGGCAGTCTCTACTGCGCATGACTGCAGCACGCACAGCAGTGTCTACTGCGCATGAAACGGCGCTACACACATTTTAGAGAATTATTATATAGGATTTTTGCCCCCTTGGGAGATGCGAGTATGTCTGTATTATCCGGGAGGAGGGCAATATAACACACATATGAAGCTTTTCTGGCAAAGGAGTTTTACACAGATTAGATATAGGGTTAATGTATGCAGCGATAGAGTTAATGGCTGCATGAAACTGTGTAGGGAGCTATCGGCTGATGTCAACTGATATACAGATTGGATAGGTGGATGAGTTTTTAAATACGTGTTACATGCTATGGACTCTACATCTTATTATCTAAAAAATCCCTGAGGAAGTGCTGGAGGGAGCACAAAACACTTTGAAGGAAGATATAGAGTGTTTAGTTTGGCTTTTATACTGGACAAACAGAATATTGAAAGATCACATAATCCTGATCATTTGAATACTAACACGGCGCCCGTGATCTAGGCGACATTCTGACCATATTGCTATTGCTGCTTTCCTATTGGCTGCGCTGTACTGCTCCTCCCAGTGACAGCCTTTTATACCCTGGGCTGTCACTCTGCAGTTGCCCTTTCGTGGTGTACCTGATGCCTAGCGCTAGTTTTGTTGTCTTGATACCAGTGTATGACCCCGGACTGCCTGACCACGCAATTGTCTCATTCCTGACTCTATGTACCAATTCGGATTGGCTGACGTTCCTGCTTCCTGTTCTGACCCGGCCTGGCTGACGTTCCTGCTCCGTGTACCGACCCAGCAAGACCAACGATCCTGCTTCGTGTACCGACCCAGCGAGTCTGAGGTTCCTGCTCCGTGTACCGACCCGGCTTGGCTGACGTTCCAGTGCTGTGTACCGAATTGACTTGGCGGTGGTTCCTGCTTTCTCTGTGCCCGGCTGGGCTTTTACCGGACTGTTCCTGCTGCTGCCTGCCTGGAACCGTTTCCACATTACTGGACCTCCCTGTATTCCGGTACTCCGGTGGCCGGTTCTATTCTGTCCGTGGGTCAGAGTCTCAGTGTGCCCCCACACCGTGCTGCAATCGATTGGTCTATACGTGGTTCAGTTGGGCGCCTCCAGTGGTTGCTGTTATCCAGACCATAGTGCTATTAACCCCTTCGGGGGAGGTGCCTCGTTCCGTTACTACTACCCTGGTACTGTTGGGCTCCGTTACTCTGTGTGATTGAGTCTCCATTAGGTTCCATTGGGCGCTCCCGGTTTCCATCCATTTTAAACTATCGCACATTAACCCTTGAAGGTAGTATGTGCACACAGTGGTGGATAGTCTCGGTAGGGCCTCCGTTCTGGCACGAGCTCTGACCAGTCTTATGTAGTTGTCGGTGGGCGGCCACCTTAGAATCCTCCATACAGGTGATCCTTGCCTGTTGTTTGCAGTCCTGTCACTGTCACCTCCCACTGCCTATAGGCGACATTGGGCCTTCGCTATACTCTCATTTTGCCAGTGGCTCCACCGGCCACATTGGACTTTCATACACTGTATCAATCTAGTTTACCTGACCTGTGTCAGTATTGTGTGTGTTTTCCATACTGGACCCGTGTGGGTTAACTTGCTTGTAACCTGTCCTGTGTCAGTTACTGCTGTTGTTACTGGACCCGTGAGGGTTACCTCATTCCTTGTGCGCTTTAATAAAATTGTGTTATACCAACATCTACCGTGTCTGAGTGTACTGAACCATAACAAATCCTGCCCGCTGTTTGTTAAGATTGAGGGAAGCCAAGGAGCAAAGGTGCATAAGACATCTGCCCACAGTTCCTACCCCAATGCTGACAGTGACTGGCGTGTTATCAGTGGAGGACATTTGATACAAAGTGTACAGCTGAGGAAGTCTTTCATCTATGTGTGATCAGCTAAGTACAAAATAATACAACACAATACTAACACTGCATTTGTATAAGCCTCCACAAGGGGTGAAGTGAGGACGAGAGATGGGGTGCACACATAGGACCGGGCTTCCTGTCATCATATAGTCGGGAGGATTTATCTGTTGAACTTATCTTTTAAAAGATGCATGCATGAAGAAAAAATTGTGATCGATCACATTTATTGTGTTTATTGGACTCTTTTCTTTCATCTATGTGTGATCAGCTAAGTATAAAATAATGTAACACAATACTAACACTGCATTTGTATAAGCCTCCACAAAGGGTGAAGTGAGGACGAGAGATGGGGTGCACACATAGGACCGGGCTTCCTGTCATCATATAGTCGGGAGGATTTATCTGTTGAACTTATCTTTTAAAAGATGCACGCATGAAGAAAAAATTGTGATCGATCACATTTAGTGTGTCTATTGGACTCTTTTTATTGTTCCATTTTTAATTTATATTTTTCATATTTTTGCACTTGTTGCAACAATGTTGTTTGATCACTATATGGGAAGTTTGATATTAACAATTTTGATATTTCAGCCATATTGCTCATTGTTTTCTGTTTCATTTTACTGATATTATAGAATACTTTATATATGTAGAAGTGCTCTCCTATGTATTTATTATACTGCATGGCACATATATTAGGTCTTTCTGCCACTCAGTCTTTTTAAATTTGCATCCAATTTTACCACCCATACATATAGAATTCATTATTGATTGTATACATTTCATTTTACACCTCAATTATTTTTTATTTGAACACCAATTCTTTTTACAAATCTCTGGCGTAGCCATGGGGTCGGACTTCGCCCCATTATACACCAAACTTTATATGGGTAAATGGGAGCTAGAATACATTAATAATAATAATAAATTATTTAACAGCACATAGTATACTATAAAAGGTACATTGATGACCTGCTTCTGATTTGGGGCGGTACAGAGGTGCAATGCAAGGAATTCTTATTGTGTATGAACTCTAACTCAATGAACCTAACTTTCACTAGTAATATCCACCTAGAACATCTAGAGTTCCTTGACGCTGATCTTTTTTACAGTCTAGAATATCAAATTCTTTCTTGCAACCATCATAAGCATGTGGATGGAAATAACTATCTACATGCTTCCAGCGGACACAACAAGAAGTTGATAGAAAATATACCTTATGGTCAGTTCCAAAGGATAAGACACAACTGTTGTAAAGATGAAGATTTTATTAAAGAATCCAATGTCCTAATTAAAAAATTCAAGAGGAAAAAATACAAACCTGAAATAGTGAGACAAGCTAGAGACAAAACCTCACAATTGAATAGACAAGACCTCTTACTATACAAACCCAGAACAAATAATAATTTTTTGTTTCAAAACAGCTTTATTGAAAATTGCAAAGTACATCAAAGTAGAGTAGAAACAAAATGTCCATAAACAGCATAAGAATACAGTTAACCCCTTAAGGAGCAGCAACGCGGCCAGCGCTTAAGGACCACGGGGCATTTTATTCCGGAAATGGCATTGGGGTCCCCGAATGTAATGGATAAATAGAAAAAAATGTTATGTTGTTCTCAGTGTGTTAGCCCCAATAGGGGAGAGTCTCACTCAACGTGTTTCGTGGCACTTTTTTTTTAACTATTACTCCTCAGGAAGTGGCAGCAATAGTGCCATGAAACGCATTGAGTGAGACTCTCCCCTATTGGGGCTAACACACTGAGAACAACAATTTTTTTTTTTTCTATTTATCCATTGGAGCGAGTGAAAAAGCCATTAGCCTGAAGTGGCACCCTGAGATCTAGTGCAAGTCTATAAAACTGAGAGGCAGGATAAACCTCTTTTAAATGTGAGTGAATTTTAATAGGGGGAAACTAATAATACAATACCCAAAATACTGCACTTAGAGGTGGTTTGTGGTTGCGCTTCTTCTGTCTCTTGTTTATCCATAAATATAAGTCATGGGTCCTTAAAGGGGAACTTTCACATCAGAACATTTTTTTACCAACTCATTAAATAGTTAAACAGTGCTGGGAAAGGTGTTTTTTTTTTTTTTTTTACATACTTGGTAAGATATTCCATGTCCAAGCCGCACACTTCCGCATTGCACAGCTCTCAGGACAGTTTAATTCTCCTCCCACCTCCCTCCCAGCTGCCCCAGGGAGCGCGTTCACACTTCACTTCGGTGTGCTGTGAACGGTTCCTAATATTACAACAAGATGCGATTAGCATTATACTGAGGTTGCAACCTCAGTATAATGCTAATCATTTCTTGCTGTAAAGTTAGGAGCCGTTCACAGCACACCAAAGTGAAGAGTGAACGCGCTCCCTGGGACAGCTAGGAGGGAGGTGGGAGGAGAATTAAACTATCCTGAGAGCTATGCCGAAGATACACAGTGCCGCATAATGCGGAAGTGCATGGTTTGGACATCAAATATCTTATGAAGTATGTAAAAATAAAAAAAAGAAGCACCTTTCCCAACACTGTTTAAAGGGGAACTACCACCCCATAAAATCTTTATCTAAATTAAGTCTCCATCTGGCGAGTTATTCCGCGGCTGACAGTAGCAGGAAGCACGGACATCTTGCCATGGTGACGTCCGTGCACCTGCGCTGTCAGTCCCTTTTGGAGCCGGCAGTTCCCCTTACATGTAAGTTTTCCCATGACGTATATGTATGTTGCAGGTCCTTAAAGGGTTAAGATGCAGCATCAAAATACAATGCATATTGTTGTGTAGTCAAACAGAATGAACATCTGTAAGAGTAAGGTTACAAAAGAAAATGAAGAGAAAAGACAAGAGAAGAAAGGGGAAATAATAAGGAAAGAAAAAGAAAAGAAAGAATACAAGAGGAAAAGAAAGGAGGGGTGGGATAGGGATGAGGAACCACCAGTGCTTGAGCATGAAAAGGGTCATGTTACTAGGCGTTTTGCTGGGCAGCTCTGAAAGAAGTCCAGGGCAGCCAGAGGGCATCAGATTGGTTAAGGTTATGGTAGCTAACAGCATGTAATCTAAGGGTGTCATGCGTGGATCGCACCCTAGTGATCCATTGGGGAGAGGAGAATTTTCATTTGAGGGGGATTAGGCATTTGGCTGCATTAGTAAGGTGGTAAAACAGTTGTTTATGGGGGGGGAGTGAGCCAGGAAGGAGGCAATAGGGTCAGCGAACATCAGTACAAAGGGATCAGATGGAACGGGGACTCTTAGGATGGTACGCATATTGCACGATATATCCCTCCAAAAGGGGGCGATAAAGTGGCAGAACCACCAAATATGTAAGAGAGATACTTCCCCCGAATAGTGACAGCGAGTCGAAGGAGTTTGAGGGAACATTCTATGCAGAAGAAGAGGCAGTCCGTACCCCCTTGTGTACAACTTATAATTACATGCCCGGGTAGCAATATCCATAGAGGAGGACATCAACCTCTTTAGAATCTGAAGCCAGAGAGATAGGGGGAGGACGTTAAAGAGGTCAGATATCCAGTGTCGGAGGAGAGGTGGTTTAATGAGAGGAGTACAATAGTGAGAAATGTATACCACTTTCAGAGGGGGCGGACAAGCGTCTTTGGAAGCAGAAGGACAGTTTCAAAATGGAAAGGATCGGAGGGAGAGTAGCCGTTGAGAAGTAGGGAATGTCAATAGTGGTGAAGTTGGACATAGTGCCAGTGTTCATTGGCTAGTATCAGGAAATCATCCTGGAGGCTATCAAAGGAGATCACTGAAGAAGAGTCAATAAGCTTGTCAAGGGAGGATAACTGCATGGCTATACCAAGTGAAAAGCTTGTGGGTCTAGCCCTGGGGGAAATTCTGGGTTCAGGAAAAGGAGGAGTCTGAGGGAGGAGAAGGGGATGAGGGAGTATGTATATGCAGTTTAGATGATGAAAAATTACATGGGAGGTGAAGGAGTTGGGAAGAGATGCTGGGCGTAACCAGCACAGACAATTCAAGGCAATATCAGGCTCGAACAAGCAGGCACAGTTGATCCACTCTAGGATGGAAGACTGTGTAAGTGGAGGCCTTATAATAACAGACGATACAGGGAACACCTAAACCCCCTAGCTTATTAGGGAGGGAAAGAAGGTTAAAGGACAGGAGTGCATGTGTCAAGGTTTTGCTGAGCTGCTCCCATTCTGCCTATTGATTCTGCTGTCTGAGCTAATCTAGTGTTCTGCTATCCACTGCTGCTGTCTTATGTGTTTCTGGCTCTGGCTGTATAAGCTGATCTCTCTGATTACTCACCTGACTGTTATCAGCCAACCCCCTCAGGGTATTTATAGCAGCTTGGCTTACTTCTTCATTGTCCTTGTGTTTGTTTGACATGTTGCTGCTGTGGACTTTTCCTGCGTTCCTGTTTGCTGTGTTCCAGACCATCGGCTTGTTCCAGGCTTCGCTGACCTCTGTGCTTCTGACCCTCGGCTTGTTCCTGACATCGCAGACTTCTGGTTTCCTGACTCTAGCTTGGCTGAATACCGGTCTTGATTCCTGTGACCCTGGCATGTCTTTTGGTTTATGCTCTTGGATCATGCTTCCGTTTTTATTGCACTAATAAAGGTGTATTGCATTTTACCTTTTTATGTCATGTCTGGTTCCTGGTCCCTAACAGTACAGAAGGACCATGAACTCAGGAGACACAGGCAATCCTCCGAATATTTTTTTCAGGCTGGACCAGGTAGACCAGCGCATGGACCAGCTTGCTGCAGCCCTCTAGGCTTTGTCGCTCCGTACTGAGCATCTGGTTCCACAGCCTCAGCGGTCTTTGGCGCAGTCTGACCCTATAGCTGCTGCCGCTCTGGTTGCCAATGGCGATTCCACTATTGCGAGAGGTATGACAGGGACTTCCCCGCTCCCCCAGCATTATGAGGGTGACCCTAACAATTGCAGAGGTTTTCTAAACCAGGTTGGCATCTATCTGGAGATGGTACCACAGTCATTCCCATCTGATAGGAGTAAGATGGGCCTTGTGATTTCCTTACTCTCTGACAGTGCCTTGTCTTAGGCCACTCCCTTTTGGGAGATGCAGAAACCCATTGTATACAATTACCCTAAGTTTGTGGCATTCTTTAAAAGGGTATTTGATATACCAGGCCTCTCCACCTCGGCTGCCAAGCACCTATTGTCTATCCAGCAGGGTACTAGGATGGTTTCCAATTATGCCATAGAATTTCATTCCCTGGCAGCCGAGGTTGGTTGGAATAATAAGGCTCTCGTGGCTGCTTTCTCTAATGGGCTTTCGGATACAGTTAATGATGAGATTGCAGCCCGGGACCTTCCCAGTGATTTAGAGGAACTGGTCTCATATTCTGATTGACTCCCGAATCCATGAGGGACCTTCCTTTAGGAAGCACCTGCGGAGGCATCCCATCCGTTTAACTCCGAGCCTTTTGTCCCCACCCGTACCTCCCTCTCCTCCCACACTTCCTAGTCTCAAAATCTCAGGCGATGTGGAGCCCATGCAGATTGGTTCACTCGCCTTTCAGTTGCAGAAAAGGCCTTGAGGAGGAGGGAGGGCCTGTGCCTTTACTGCGGCAAGGCAGGGCATCTAATAGACACCTAAGGTCTTACAGGGGACAGACCTAAGGTGGTGTCTCAGCGTTCCTGGATATTCATACTGATAAACCACTAGCCTCCGTTGTGCTTTCTTGGGGTAAAAAGTTCCATTACTTCAGAGGCACTTATTGACTCCGGTGCAGCCGGCCTCTTTGTTGACAGTGACTTCGTCCAGAAGCACTCCATTCCATTGCAGCTCTATACCACTCCACTTGCCCTTGAGGCGATTGATGGTAGACCCCTACAGCTGCAGTCATGGCATGTTCACCCAACTGTTCCAAGACATGCCTAGTAAAAGTGGGGAGGGTGCTAACCACATCCTCCGTCTCTTTGCTGCCTGACGAGTACCAAGAGTTCTGTGATGTATTCGATAAGGGCTGAGCTGGTGAGCTTCCTCCTCACCGCCCATAAGATTGTACCATTAAACTACAACCGGGTGCCATACCTCCTTAAGGTCGAGTCTACCCTCTTTCTGTCGCGGAGAATAAGGCCATGGAGGAGTATGTTGCGGATGCGCTGTCCCTGGTGTTCATCAGCAACTCCTGCTCTCCTGCCAGAGCCGGATTCTTCTTCATGATGAAAAAGAGTGGTGAATTGAGACCCTGTTTTGACTATAGGGGGCTTAATCATGTCACGGTTAAGAACACCTACCCTATTCCACTGGTTACTGAGCTAGTCGATCGATTGAAAGGGTCGAAGGTATTCACTAAGCACGACCTGCGAGGGGCGTATAATCTGGTACGGATAAAGGAGGGCCATGAATGGAAAACCGCATTTAACATCAGGAGCAGGCATTACGAATACCTCATAATACCCTTTGGTCTCTGCAATGCTCCTGCGGTTTTCCAAGAATTCCTGAATAATGCCCTCCGGAACATGCTCCAACAGTATGTGGTGGTATACTTAGATGACATTCTGATCCATTCCTCCTCCATAGAAAGCTACCACGCAGATGTCAACTGAGTCCTGCAAAGATTAAGAGAAAATAACTTATTTTTCAAATTAGAGAAGTGTGAGTTCCACCGCAAACAGGTTACCTTCTTGGGGTACATAATTTCAGAGGTCGGTTTCGCTATAGACCCTGAAAAATTCTTGGCTGTTCTCGAGTGGCCACAACCCAAACCCCTCACTGACATGACCAAAAAAGATGGTAACTCCACTCACTGATTCCCAGAAGCCATCAGGGCATTTGAGTCACTAAAAGCTGCTTTTGCCGCAGCACCTATTCTGGAACACCCAAAACCTGAGCTTCCATTCATACTTGAGGTCGATACATATGAGACAGGAGTAGGCGCCTTCCTGTCTCAACGTCTTACTCCTGAGAGCCAGTTGCACCCGTGTGGGTATTTCTTGAAAAAGCTAGTCCTGCGGAGTGCAATTATCAGATTGGCGATCGAGAGCTTCTGGCGATAATACTGACTCTCAAAGAATGGAGGCATTTGCTCTAGGGAACTTGCATGCCAGTCCTAATCCTCATGGATCATAAAAACTTTACCTACTTGTCTGAAGCTAAGTGCATGTCTCTAAGACAGGCCAGATGGGCCTTATTTTTGTCTCGTTTTAATTATGTGGCCTCGTACTTGCCAGATACTAAAAATGTCCGGGCTGATGCCCTATCCAGCCAGTTCTCGGGCGCTAAAGAGGAGAGTCCTCCTTGTCCTATTATTTGTCATGACAAAGTACTGGCCACCATACGTACCAGCATAACATCTCCCCTTGTGGAGTGTCACGGTTTTTAGATGAACACTCAGACCAGACTGGTAAGGTTAAAATGACTTTATTGAGATAAAGTACACACACACATAGTTAGGCCCTTGGACCCACACAAACAGGACATAAATATATACAGGTGGGTGAGATAATAGCAAGCCAGTATTAGAAATGTATGATGGAATGGAAACAATCACTGGCAACGGAGGTTCTGGCTTGTACCGGACATGCAGCAGGCAACGCAGTCCGAGAACTAACAACAGAACCTTGGTGACAGATGGTCCAGGAGTAGATAACTGGCACAACCCAGACGCCTGGGAGGCACAGAACCCAGAGGAGCGAGGCCACACTGACCCTGGCACTAGATACAAATAGACAGAGGCAACCGCTTAGTAGGCAGCACTGACCCTAGGGTTAGGGTCACAGGGAGACCAAAACAACTCTCATAAGCAAACCCTAGAATGCTAGGGGTGGATCGTAATACATATATATATATATATAGTAGGCAACCAGTGTCCCCTCATTCTGAGGATAGTGCAACGCAACGCTGGCTGTGAAGACCAAGGCTACTGTAGTGAGGAATAAGCACAAACCCTGCCTGGAAGATCCAGGCACACAAAGGGTCAACAGGTAACGCCCAGTGATATACCGCAACTCCCAAAGGGAGTGAGCCCAGTGCTGTAAGGGAGGTGGACACAGAGAAATCAGAGTAACACAGTCAGTGCTATGAACACTGTACCGGTACTTCACGGGTGCACACCGCCTGAGGCGGTTAAGAGAGTAGCTAAAGCACGAATGCTTAGCCAACGGTCAACAGAATAATAGTGCCATACGGCGCACACTGACTAGCGTAACGGCAAGGCCACAGTGAGTGTCGCTTGAACAAACTGAGGCAACCAAGCAGTATAGCTAGGTACGGATGGCAACGAAGCGGTAACAAGATAGACACGGTCAGTAATGGAATAGGTTCTCAGTAACAGAGCGGGTTCTCAGCCAGATATAGTCAGCAACAGAGCGGGTTCTCAGCCAGATACGGTGAGCAACGGAGCGGGTTCTCAGCCAGATACAGTCAGCAATGGAGCGGGTTCTCAGACAGATACGGTCAGCAACGGAGCAGGTTCTCAGCCAGATACAGTCAGCAACGGAGCAGGTTCTCAGCCAGATACAGTCAGCAATGGAGCGGGTTCTCAGCCAGATACGGTCAGCAATGGAGCAGGTTCTCAGCCAGATACAGTCAGCAAAGGAGAGGGTTCACAGCCAGATACAGTCAGCAATGGAGCGGCAGTAATACAGGAAACTCAGGAATGTCATCAGGTAGGCCAGGTCATACATGATCAGCAATATACAGAGCAAACGTCAGGAACTAGTACACCGTGAAAGGGCTCCATAGTGTAGACATGACAGAGGTTATAAAGGCTATCACTGAGCGGCGACAAAGATACTTGGCCAATCAGAACGAGATAGGGAAATAGGAGAATCAGAATGTCGCCGCCTGTAGCCAGGAGCACGGCCACTGTGATAGGCAGAAAATACGGGCCGCCCAGGTAGATGCACCTGCTGAGACTCCCTCTGGATGCTGTTTTGTACCTACTGACCTCCGTACCAAGGTGCTTGCAACCTACTATAAGACTAAATCAGCAGGTCATCCCGGAAAGAACCAGCTCCTCTGTTGGTTTCCCATATCTTCTGGTGGCCAGAACTCAGCAAAGATGTTGCTGCCTTTTTCGGTGCCTGTCCAGTCTGTGCACAGACCAAATCACCTCGTCACCTTCCAGTGAGCCTTCTCCAACCCATACCCAATGGGGAGAAGCCATGGTCACACCTTGCCATGGACTTCATAGTCGACCTCCCTTTGTCTAATGGTCATACTGTCATCCTCCTGGTCGTTGACTGATGTTCTAAGATGATTCATTACATACCATCCTCTAAACAGTTGGCTACAGTCTTTGTCAAAGAGGTCTATTGGCTACACGGGGTTCCCAAAGTTATAGTTTCTGACTGGGGTAGCCAGTTTGTCTCGAGATTCTGGAGGGCCTTCTGTGCGCAACTAGGTATCCAACTCTCCTTCTCCTCAGCCTATGACCCGCAATGGGGCAGCGGAAAGGGCTAATGAGGCCTTGGAGCAATACCTGCGGTGTTACATCTCAGACCATCAGAACAACTGGTCGGACCTGCTACCTTGGGCGGAGTTTGCTCATAACAGTGCTGTCTCGGCTTCTACCCGGCTCTCCCCTTTTGTGGTGAATTATGGGTACCAACCCACCATGATTCCAGATTTGTTCGTGCCTCAAGGGATCCCGGCATTAGAGTATCATCTCCAGGGAATCCGTTCCACATGAGTGCAGGTCCAAGAGTCATTGCGATGCTCACAACAATCCCAGGAGCTCCAGGCCAGTCATAAATGCCTAACTGCACACTCCTACCAGGTTTGGGAGAGGGTCTGGTTGTCCTCCTGAAATCTTCAGCTCTGAGTGTCCTCTCAGAAACTGGCTCCCCATTTTGTGGGGCCTTTCCGTATCCTCCGACGTGTGAACCCTGTGGCCTATGCCCTAGACCTTCCTCCCAATATGCGGATACACAATGTATTTCATGTCTCGTTAATGAAACAGCTGGTATGTAATCGTTTCACTACGGTCACTCCTTGACCTCATTCAGTGCCCGTTGATGGCCATGAGGATATCACTGTGCCTGTGATCTTCCTCTGTCACTCTTTGCTGTGGTGCGCTCCCATTAGCTGAGCTTGTTTGGCCCGTCCAGTATGGCCTATTTATACCTGGCCATTGGCACCTGTCAGGTGCCCTTTCGTGCTGTTCCTGAGCCAGTATTGCTGTGTAACTGTGTTCCAGTGTTCCTGCTTCCTGTGTACCGACTTGGCCTGTCTGACTACGCTCCTTGTTTCCTGCTCCGTGATTTGACCCGGCCTGGCTGACTTCCTGCTCTGTGATCTGAACTGGCTCGTTGCTGATCCTGCCTGTGTTCCTGCTGTTCACTGCTGTAGTGTCGCCTAGGCAACATTCTGACTTCCACTGTGCTGTGGCAGGGCTGACTGTGTCATTGCCTCCTGTGTACTGGGCTTCTCCGTTTTCTCTAGCTGAGCCTGCTACTCCTTTACTCTGGGCCTCCGTTTACTCCTACAGAGCACCGTGCCTTACATTAACACTTGCAGAGCCGTGCCTCCATTCTCTGAGCCTCCGTTAACACTGCAGAGCAGTTGTCTCCATTTACTGAGCCTCCATTAACACATGCAGAGCCGTTACCCTGAGCCTTCCGCTACACTTGCCGAGCCTTGGTTATCTTGCAGTGCCTATCTGGGTGTCTGTGGCTCTTCCAGCTGAACATTACAGTGTAGTCGGTCTCCGTTACCACGCCCGCGGGAGGCGCCATTGGCTCCTATCTGTTGAGCTCTTGCAGTGTAATTAGTCTCCGTTACAACGCCCGTGGGGGCTATTGGCTCTAGTCATCCTCGCTCTTGCAGTGTAATTAGTCTCCGTTACAATGCCCGTGGGGGCTATTGACTCTAGTTATCCTCCGCTCTTGCAGTGTAACTAGTCTCCGTTTCAACGCCCGTGGGGGCTTGTGGCGATATTATTCTCTGCTCTTGCAGTGCACTTGCTCTCCGTTTATGCACCGGTTGGGGTGCCAGTGGCTCTAGCTCCTATACTCTAGCAGAGTATTTGGCCTCAGTTCCTGCCCAGCATAGCAGTAGTCTCTGTTCTATATACTACAGGTGTTTTCTCATCTAGCACCTCTTACTGCTCCATTACCATCTTGGGCGTGTCTAACACACCACAACAGAGACTGAGTGATTTATATGTGCTTTAACCATTGAGTATCCTTATGTTTCCTATGCCTGTCCTGAGACAGTATATATATCTTCATTTCTCTGTATACTGTGCCTGAGAGGGCATCTATACGCTATTGTTCTTTTCAATTATTCTGTATTGCCTATAGAGGGCGATCTTTCTTGTTTTATTCTAACCTGCTGGTCTGAGTGTCCTACAAAACCGTTACAGAGGAGTACAAGGTCTGATCTATAGTTGACTCTTATAGATTCCGAGGGAGCCTTCAATATTTGGTCCATTGGAAAGGGTTACGGTCCAGAAGAGCGTTCATGAGTTCCAGCCGCAGACGTGCATGCCCCCGCCCTCCTCCGTGCTTTCCATGCACGCTTTCCTCAGGAACCTGGTCCTGCCCCACGGGGAGGGGGTCGTTGAGGGGGGTACAGTCAAGGTTTTGCTGAGCTGCCCCCATTCTGACTATTGATTCTGCTGACTGAGATAATCTAGTGTTCTGCTATTCACTGCTGCTGTCTTCTGAGTTTTTGGCTCTGGCTGTATCAGCTGATCTCTCTGATTACTCACCTGACTGTTATCAGCCAACCCTCTTGTGCTATTTATAGCAGCTTGGCTTACTTCCTCATTCTCCTTGTGTTTGTTTGCTGACCTGTTGCTGGTGGCTGCTGTGGACTTTTCTTGCGTTTCTGTTTGCTGTGTTCCAGACCATCGACTTGTTCCAGACTTTGCTGACTTCTGTGCTTCTGACCCTTGGCTTGTTCCTGACATCGCAGATTTCTGGTTTTCTGACTCCGACTCAGCTAAATACCTGTCTTCATTCCTGACGCTGGCTTGTCTTTTGGTTTATGCTCTTGGATCATGCTTCTGTTTTTGTTGCACTAAAAAAGGTGTATTGCATTTTACCTTTTTGTGTCCTGTCTGGTTCCTGGTCCCTAACAGTAAGTTTACATTTCCAGATGAAAGACATGAGGGTGCTTTGCAGTTTACAAAGATAATGGGGGGAACCGTAAGGGGTAGGGAGGATAGTAGATAAAGACTCTGAGGTAGAAGAATTGTCTTAGTAAGGTTGATAAGACCAAACCAGGAGACAAAGACATGATTCCAGATTTTGATTGCGGAAGGACAAGAGAGAATCAAAGCTGAGAGAGATAATTCCGTCAAAGTTTTTAGAAAGCCTGATGTCTAGGTATGAGATGGAGTGGAAGTCCATTGAAAGGGGAAAGTGCAATGTAAGGAATGCATCACCTAGGGCAAACATTGACATTCAGGATCTCAGACTTAGAATAGTTTAAAGTAGAAAACAGAGCTAAATTTAGAGCAGGGTAACCCAGCTTTGGCAGGTTGACTTTTAAAAAAGTAATTTCCTCCATGAGCTGGGGGGCCAATTGAAAGCGATGGGAGCTAAGTATATTTCCTGTTACGGAAAATACCCTTCTCACTCTGGACAGTGGTTGGGGGGAGAAAGCAACACCTGGGCTACCAGGGACAAAGCAGGCCACACAGCCCTCTTGTTATCCCAGAAACTCAAGGGATCTGTACTTGGGGGCAAAAGAAGGTTCTGCAAGGTAAGCCTTAACCTGAAACTCAGCATTTTCTCTATTTATGGGGAGATGTTTCTTCTGTCCAGCTCCAGAAGCAACTCCACTGGAACAAGATGAAGTGCTACTGGCGCTGCTACTGATAGGTCCCGGAAGAGCACCACACTCCTCCAGCTCATCTGTGCACTCTCCTCCCGCCTCCTCTGACTGCATTCTATTTTTTCTTTGCCTTTCATGCACCCTCTCTCAATTGTTCTCTCCAGGCAGTGAGGGAATTGGAACTAAGTGCCATCTTGCCTTTGATTTGAGGATTGCAAATTGTGGCAAGCATTAATTTGTGGCAATTGTCTTCCATGCGCTGAGTCAGTTCCTTTTTCAGCCTCGTTAGAAGGGCAGCAACATCAGGAATTATATTACCCTCAGCACCAGGCAAGCGTTCCCTAAGGGCAAGGAAATTGTAAATTTTTAAGGAGAGGTGTGTGAAGAGGGGAATGACTTCAGCCAGGCTAGTGTTCTCTTTGCTTAAAATTTCTGTCAAAGCACGGAAAGGCGTGAGGACTGTCACTACCTGTTCCATCAGGGCCCAGTCAGCCCTGTCTAGTGTTCCGTTACTGCCAATGAAATGATGACATGACATTGCGTGAATTGCCTTTTTCTGTTCCAGGATACGCTCTAGCATATCTAAGGTGGAGTTCCACCTGGTCCCAACATCTTGCTTGAGGCGGTGCTCTGGGAGGTTTGCCTTTTTCTGTTCCTCCCTGAGGAGTTGGCTATTTTTGACGCTACAATGGAAGTGGCCAGCAATATGTCAGCACGACTCCAGAAGTGCCGACAACCTTCCAGTGTTATCGCCATCATCGAGAGCAGCCTTAACTACCAGATGCAGGACATGCACTGAGAAGGGTACACCCACAAATCTGCCATCCAGGAGAGCTTTTGCCATGTTAACTGCACCATCAGTAACCACAAACCCCATTTGTGCCTGTGTGCCTGCCTGCTCCCCTAGCCGCTGCGCCACCATGTTCTGCAGTGCTTTGCGAATGATATCTGAGGTGTGCTGCTAATCCGTTACCTCAGCATGGAGGAGGAAACAGTGGTGCCCTGCCTGCTTGGCTACTGTACCTGAACTTGTTGTTGGTATTAATATTGTGTCTTGCAACACATTGGGCTGCCACCAATGCACCGTCAATGACAGGAAGGCATGCAGGCCACTCTGAGCACTCCATAAGTCAGTGGTAAAGTGCACTGACTGGCCCCCAGCGTTTCCTAGCCGGTACTTCAAAAGCCCAATGCATGACCAGTACAGTGAGTTATAGGATGGAATTTTAGAACGGGGTTCTACAGCCTCCATAAGTTGCTGGAAGGGCTCCCCATCCACCAAATTAAAAGTAGCACCCCCAATGGCTATAAGCTGTGCAATGAGGTGTGTGATTTTTCAGGACTTCTGTCTGCATATCCCCTTGGAATGAAACCTACCAAAATCTGTGGCCTGTATTGATTTTAGGATGGGCTGTGACTGTCTGCTCTTACTAGGACCAGATGTGGCATGATCCCCCTGCCCTTTCTCATGCCTGCTGGTGGTGAGTGTGACACTGGTATATGTGTTAGTGCCACTTTCTGCACTTATCAACACTGACTTGTGGTAGTTGTTCAGGTGTTGGTTCATCCCGGAGGTGGTTAGATGACCCAACACCCTCCCATGGCTGACCTCCCTGCCACACAATTTACATTTCGCTAGCCGGCCATCGCCAAGTGTCACATAATGCTCCCATGCTTTGGAGCAACTGATGACTCTGCCAGCTGAAATGGAAGGTGGTGGAAAAGAAGAAACTAAGGTGAAACTTTCTTGATCTTCACATGCTGGAGCAACCTCGCTATGCTTTTTTGTTCTATATACCTTTACAGGGGTACTATTAGACCAAACATGGCAGCAGGGATGTTGGGACTGGGATTGAAGGAGGATAGTGGAATAACCGTGGTGGCGGAGACTCTAGCAGCTACTACCTGTCTGAGAGACTCAATTGGAACTGGAGAGGCAGGTGTTGAGTTTTCAGTAGAAGACGCAGTTGTAGCTGGAGAAACAGGAGTACTATGGGCAGCAGGTGAAAATCAAGCTCAGGGGAAAAATCATGCTGAGGAGGCCTTAGCCCCTGATATTCTTCTTCTACCTTTTGTAGGTTTGGACAGGAAGAAAAATCATCAGCAGCAGATTTTGGGGACACCTTCTGAATTCCCTCTTCTGCCTGGTGGCTACTGGGAAATGGTAAACTGTCTCTCTCAATAACATTTTTTGGACAAGATATGGTCTCAGTTGCAGTGACAGTGGTGGCAGGAGAAATTTTCTCTAAATACTGCAATAATTCCCATTTGGGCTGCTTATACGTATGTTCTCTATAAAAATCCTGCATTGATACTGCCCACAGTTTCTGACCAGTAGTGTTAAACATGCTAGGTGTCCCCAAGTTTATAGAACTGGCTGTAGTGGAGGTTGTGACAAAACTGGCAGTAGCACTAGTCATTGTGCAGGTGGTTCTGGGAGGATCATAAAGAAACAGCTGACAAGAAACAGATGCCAACTACTTCATGGTCTCAGAGGAGGACCTGGATCTCTCTACCCTGCTAGTAGAGGTAGAACGACCTGCAGTTCCCTACTTATGTCTATTTTATGGTTGAAGTGCTGCTGCTGAGTCTGACTATGACATTGACTACTAGTACTACTGACAGTCCTCTTCTTTAGATGCCTGCTGCTGCTAACTCTGCTTGAAAGCAACATCACTGTGGTGGTGCTGGTGGTTGCTGGGTCACTGCAGCTGGTACCAGGACAAGGAACACCAGGCAGTTCACTTGGCCTCAAATCCATTACAAATGGGTAGGTAGTGTACTATAATATTTTAACATTTTAAAGCTGGCCACATGACAACTGTCATACTGGCTGTATCACTCGGAAATTATTAACACAAATTACTAATATTTTTATTTTGCACGGGAAAAAAAATGACACTCCCTTGCAGTGGCAATAAGACACTAATGCTGCCTGCCTGGCTTCACGACAACTGTCAGGCTGGCTGTGTCACTCTGAAAATTATTATTAACACAAATTACTAATATTTTTATTTTCAACGGGAAAAAAATGACACTCCCTTGCAGTGGCAGTGAGGAACAAATGTTGCCTGCCTGGCCACACGACAATTGTTAGACTAGCTGTGTCACTCTGAAAATTATTAACACAAATTACTAATATTTTTATTTTGCACAGGAAAAAAATGACACATCCTTGCAGTGGCAATAAGGCACTAATTCTGCCCGTCTGGCCACACAACAACTGTCAGACTGGCTGTGTTACTCTGAAAATTATTATTAACACAAATTACTAAGATTTTTATTTTGCACAGGAAAAAAATGACACTCCTTTGCAGTGGCAATAAGGCACTAATGCTGCCTGCCTGGCCACACAATTGTCAGACTGGCTGTGTCAGTCTGAAAACTATTATTAACACAAATTACTAATATTTTTATTTTCAACAGGAAAAAAATTGACACACCCTTGCAGTGGCAATAAGGCACTAATGCTGCCTGACTGGCCACACAACAACTGTCAGACTGGCTGTGTCACTCTGAAAATTATTATTAACACAAATTACTAATATTTTTATTTTGAACAGGAAAAAAAAAATGACACTCCCTTGCGGTGTCAGTAAGGCACTAATTCTGCCTGCCTGGCCACACGACAACTGTCAGTCTGGGTGTGTAACTCTGAAAATAATTATTAACACAAATTACTAATATTTTTATTTTCAACAGGAAAAAAATGACTTGCAGTGTCAATAAGGCACTAGGGCTGCCTGCCTGGCGATGCGAAAACTGTCAGACTGGCTGTTTCACTCTGAAAATTATTAACACAAATTACTAATATTTTTATTTTCAACAGGAAAAAAAATGACTTGCAGTGGCAATAAGGCACTAATGCTGGTTGCCTGCCTAATGCTGCCTGCCTACACAAGAACTGTCACTCTGTCACTGAGAAAAAAATTACAGCTCCTGACAGTGGCAATAAGGCACTAGACTGGCTAATAAGGCACTAGACTGGCTAATAAAATAGCTTTTCTGGACAGTCTCTCTCTGCTTCTTCTCTCTATGAGCTTCAACAACGGTCTAACAGGAAATGCAGGCTGTCTGGGTGTCTGTGTCATTAGTCCAACCTCCATCCAATCGCCATCATAAAACAAAGAAGCTAACTGGACTAGAGAGGGTGGGAAAGTAGCACGTTGGAAGCCATCATCCGAATTTCCGAAATTTACAACAAAATTTCGGACCAGGGCTGTTCGGATTCAGGTTTTTTTTTTTACGAATGGCCCTTGCATTTTGACCAGTCCGAATGATGACAAATGACCTTTATTCGCCGCATTCCGAAATTGGCCAAACCGATTCCCACAAGTCTAAATGTATTTTCATTTACGAAGATAAGCCAGCTCATCACTGGCCAAAGTAAGGAGAAGGAGACCAGCAGTTGAAAGGCTGACCTTATGGGCAGATTCTACACTTTTAAGAGTAACTAGTAAGTCTTATATGTTGCGTTGTTTTAACTGTTTCTGGTATGAACCGATTTTATTTAATTCACCTCATAAAGGCAGTCACATTTTGAAGATATGCTTGGTCAATAAAGATATAATCAATTCAATAGTAGGAGCAATGGTGAGAAGAATAGTAAGTGTAACCTCTCATGGTGGGGTATGTTAGATGCCAAGCATCTAAGAGATGGAGGGAGGATAATTTAGATTTAAGAGAACGGAGATGAGAACGTTTATTGCAACTTCCCAGAGGAGATGTTAATCTCTGGGTCTAGAAAGGTTGGTGTTGGAAGCATAGATATTCACCAGGGTAAAGGAGTGATTATTAATCTTACCTTTAATGAAAAGAAATCTACCTTCTGGGTCCGCCAATTGACCTTCATGTTGCCAAGGAAGGGATTTCTCAAACAATATGGCCACTCCACTATGCTTCTGAACAGCTGACGCAAACCAGCCCACAGGGAATCGGTGAGGAGAGAGAGGGGGAAGATTGAGCAAAATGAGTTTCCTGTAAAAATAAGATGGAAGCATGTAGGTGATGAGCCTCTCTCAAAACCATGGACCTCTTCTCAGGTATGTTGAGGCACCTGCCATTCAGGGACACTAATGTAACCTCAGTAGGAGTCAGTCATCAGTTGGGAGGAAGTGTAAATCCTGGTAACACTAGACGGTGGGATAGCATAGGATAAGGAATAGTTTAGCCACTATGTAGTGGCAGGAGCAACGGCGGTTCCAAAATGGGGACAAAATGGATGGGTAAAAAAGAAAGGAGAGGGTAAAAAGAGAAGAAAAAGTTAAGAATAGGAACAAAAACAAAAACCATGGCAGCACCAGGTGCTAGGAAAGCCAGGAAACAAGGAATTGACCAGAGGGTGTGGGGGGAGACGGGACAATCCCATGACAGTAACAAGCATGGGGGTCATAATAAGTGTAAGCCAGGCAGGACAGGCAAGAGGGGGAGACTCACCCAGGGAAGGACAGATCTGAGGGGAGGGGAGGTGTGGAAAAAAAGGGGAGTGGGAAAGACTGGTCCAAAAACAAAGACTGAGAAAAGAAAAAAAAGGGAGATGGGGAGGGAGAAGGAAATACAATGGGTTATAATTAGTCTCTCAGAAGGCACAGTAGGAAGTGTGAGGTATGGTACAAGCAGCCAAATGGGCCATTGCCAAGGAGAGTCCAACAACAGGTGGGGGCAAGGTGGAGCCCCCCCAGGTGCCCACGTAGAGCCGAGCATGAGCCCGCCCAACACGGACACCCGGGAGCCATGGCAAGGGCAAATTTGATGGATGTATAAAAAGTGGAGGGCTGGTATATACTAAAAAGGAGGAGCCATAGTGTCTGCATGCCTAAGACAGAGCCACATCATACACTAACAAATTGACAGTAAGTAATCAATAAACAATATAATAAAGTAATAACGGCCTAGAGCCACAAAAAAATGAGCGAGGACCAGGTGAGGGCGGACAACCGGAGGGCTAGGCACCACATAGGAGACAACCTCGAGGGCCGGGCCTGTAGGTTCGGCAAGCTGCAGTGAACCCAGTTAGATCATCCCACAGCAGGCTGAAGCAGAGGACACATGGAAGTAACTAATAAAAAAACAAGGCAAGTGATCATACCTAACCTATAATTAATATAACATTGGAAACATATGTGCAGGAGCATAAATCCCGGTCTGTGGTGAGGCCCAGCAAAAGGTGGTAACAGCATGAAGCCCAGGGGGAAAGGAAAACTTCCACAGATAGACCTGGAGTAGAACGTGGAACAATCAGGGACCTCCAGAGTTGAAGCAGGTGTAAATGGCAGCAAAGTATAGCTGCATCGAAGACTATTCCCAGTCTTCAGTATTAGATGCCAGTGGAGTGTCTGAAGAGATTGGCCTGCTCTTCTTAGGGCCTGGTCCAGATGGTTTGATCCAGCGATCCCTCCTCACTCTGAGAGGCAGGTCAGATGCGGAGGGCCGAGTCTCGTCAGCAAAAGGATGAACTGGTGGGTCAATACCAAGAGTTTGGCAAAAAGTACCAGTGACCTCTGAGTTCTGGATATGAGCTGTAACTCCATTTCGGGCAGCAGGGAGCTGAATGGGCAACCACCACTTGTACCGAATTCCCAGTTTCTGCAAGTGGGAGATGAGGGGTCGTAAAGACCAGCCGCGCCTTAGTGTGAAGGGAGAGAAGTTATTGTATAGGTGGATGTTGCAGCCAGCGAAGATGACTTGAGCCATGTTTCGAAAGGCGCTATCACGGTGCCCGTGATCCCTCTCTGTCACTCTCGCTTGTGGTGTGCGCTGATTGGCTGAGTCTGTTTGGCCCGCCCCTGGTGACCTTTTTATGCCTGGCCATTGACACCTGTCAGTTGTCCTTTCGTGGTGTTCCAGAGCCAGTGTTGCTGTTGCTGTGTTTGTGCGTTCCTGATTCCTGTGTACCGATTTGGCCTGTCTTGACTACACTCCTGTGTTCCTGCTCGGCTTGGCTGACGTTCCTGCTCGTGACAGACCTGGCTTGTCTGAGAACCTCCTCCGTGATCTGACCTGGCCTGTCTGACGTTCCTGTTCGTGACTGATCTGGCTTGTCTGAGAACCACCTCCATGTACCGACCCGGCCTGGCTGACTTCCTGCTCCGTGACCTGAACCGGCTTGTTCCAGAGACCTGCTTGTTCCTGCTTCCTGCTGCTGGTGTCGCCGTGTCGACATTCTGACTTCCGCTGAGCTCGCTTACCGGGCTGAGAGTGTTGCCTCTTTTACTCCTGCAGAGCTGTGCCTCCAGTGCTGAGTCTCCGTTATCTCTTGCAGAGCTGTGCTTCTGTTGCTGAGCCTTCCCTGACACTTGCAGAGCAATACCCTTGATTGCTGAGCCTTCGATCCTTGAGCTGCTTAACTCTTGCAGTGCTGCCATTTCGTTATCTGAGCCTTCACGTACACTTGCAGAGCATATGCTGTTGAGTCGCTACGTCTGCAGAGCCGGCCACGTTACAAGCCTAGTCTAGACGGCGGCTCATCCTTCCATCAGCAGAGTAGTCGGTCTATGTTACCGCGCCCGCGAGAGGCGCTATTGGCTCTTGCAGGTTGTCTCTGGTATATGCCCGTGGGGGCTATTGGCTCATACATTTGTAGCACAAGGTGGTCTCTGGTATACACCCGTGGGAGCTATTGGCTCATACACTTGTAGCACAAGATGGTCTCCGTTATTACGCCCGTGGGGGCTATTGGCTAGCTCTTGCATTATAGCAGTCTCCGTTGTTATGCCTGTGGGGCTACTGGCTCAAGCTCCTGCAGGTTGTCTCCGGTATATGCCCGTGGGGGCTATTGGCTCAAGTTTATCCTGTTCAGTTGGTCTCCGTTATTACGCCCGTGGGGGCTATTGGCAAGCTCTTGCATTGTAGCAGTCTCCATTGTTACGCCCGTGGGGGCTATCGACTCAAGCACTTGCAGATTAAGTTGTCTCCATTGCTACACCCGTGGGGGCTATTCACTGCAACTTCTCTGTGTCACCCTGTAGGAGAAAGAGAGAGAGTGTAAGCACCCTGGAAACTACTCTGCGCAAATGAAGAGCACAGAGGTTGGCAGGGTACTAGGATATAATATTAAATAAGAAGAATATAACCAGCCTAAAAAGAAGAGGAAAGCTGGAGAAGCAAGGACACAAACAAAAAGACTGGCAGGCTGAGGAAAAAACCAAGGGCAGACTGAGGTACTAAGGAGAGGCAACACGAGGCAGACTAGGCTGAGGAGACAGACGCGATGCGGCTAGACCCCAGGGAGAGAGCTCAATAACTGAGCACTTAAGCCTAGCTGCCGAGGCCTTTTATAGGCCTCGCACCGTCCGATGACGTCATCGGCCGCTACCCGTAAGCGGCCGAGGAGGACGACGCGCGCTCAGACGAGCAGCGGCCGCCCGGTAAGGAAACACCAACATGACACAGTACTGCCTGCAGCATTCTAGCCTTAAGAACTTTAGGTGTGGCATTATCCACACCAATAGCTGCCTGATCAACACCTTGGGCGTGCCAAACACCACAACAGAGACTGACTGAGTATTGTATTTAACCATTGAGTATCCTCGCTACTGTGTGCCTGTCCTGTGCTAGTATATGTAATACTTATGCTTCTGTATACTTGACCTGTGAAGGCATTTCTGTCATTATATCACTATTATTTTGTGTTGCCTGTAGAGGGCGTTCTTTACTCTTTTTTTTTTTTAATAAAACTGTGTTTTATTCTACCAGCTTGTCTGAGTGTCTTAAAAAACCGCTACAGGTGCTCATTATGCACTACTTGTCAAAGAAGCTGTGTAGACAACAGATTACATCCCTGGGTTTAGAGCCAGGCAGTCCTGTCTGATGGAGAGCTCAATGTGCTCACCCAATTTTAATAGGTGGGTCATCTGGCATTTGCAATATGTCCTTAAAAAGGGACTGAAGAGTAAAAAGTAAGCCTTTTGGAGGGAATGGTCTCTGGCAGACCTTTGATGCGAATTTTGCACTTCCAATGTTGATTATTCAAGTCATCGTTACGGGAGGTGAGGAAGTCTGTGGTCTGTTCTTGCTGAAAGAGGTACTGCTACAGTTTGTGGATCTAAGACCATGCCACTTCTGTGTCGTCTTCTAGGTCATTTATCCGTCGACCTAACTGGGAGAATTCTTTCTTAAGGTCTGAGATTTTGGCCTTCATAGGGAGATAAGGTCCTCCAAGAAGCAATTCATGTCTTTTTTTTTACAACCATATTGGGCAACCATCCAAAAGTAATCTATAGAAAAACTAGAAATTCAGCCAGTTATGTTGCATCAAGTGATATCCACCATAAAATCTCAAAACCTCCCAAAATCCTTTTTAACTATGAAGGGTATTTGCTAAGAATGCACTTTTTTTCCAAATACCATGCATTAAAGAGTACATCACATGTGCCAGTACTTATGTTGTCTTCCATAATACCTGTTCTTGTGGACTCCAATATACTGGATGTACAGAAAGAAATTTAAAAAATAGATTCAATGAACACCTTTACAACATTCAAAGGGGATTAGAGCGTCATGACTTTTCTAATCATTGCAACATTGGCCACAATTGTGACCATAAAAATCTCAGTATTTTAGGTATAAAACAGGTCAAATTGGGATAAAGAGGCGGTGACAAGCTTTTGAAGTTGAGACAACGAGAATCATTTGGACTTTGCTGCCTTTCTGTGACCCAGTACAACCAAGGGTTTTTTACATTCAATTTCTATACATTGCAGTCACAATTGGACTGCTATGATTCACATGTAGAAGTCAGAGATGCTCAATTAGGCTCATGAGTTTGCAAGGTATGCAAAAAGTTCACTAGGACTGTGTCCTGCACCCAGGGTGCAATCTCTTTTAGTTCACAAGTGCTGTACACAGATAAATATTCTGAAGCATAACATATTGGTCCTGCTAAAATGATAGTCCAGCCACGAAATGCCAAACAATTCTCCTCTTAACAAGGGAAACAGCTAACCCCAGATGTACGTTTCAGCCTTGTTGGGCCTCTGTGAGGTACAGCTGATCCCTCTAGGCAATTGTGAGCAAGGGGTCCACGTCTGGATTCCTCCATCACTCTTAGGGTGATCAACCCCAAGAGTGATTTGCAGATGTAGAAGAAGAAGTCAGATGTTCAGATAGGCTCATGAGATTACAAGGTATACACAAAGCTCATTATGACTGTGCCCTGTGCCCAGGGTTCAACCTCTTTTAGCTCAAAAGTGCCATACACAGAGAAGAAATATTCTGAAGCATATACTGATCCTGCAAAAATGACAGTCCAGCCACAAAATTCCAGACAATTCTCCTCTGAAAGAGGGAAACAGCTAACCCCAGATGTACGTTTTGGCCTTTTTGGGCCTCGTTGCTGAGGTGCAGCTGATACCTCTAGGCACTTGTGAGCAAGGAGTCCAAGTCTGGATTCCCCCAGCTGTTTGCATACACTTGCAAGCTCTTGATCCTAGCTGAACATCTCTGACTTCTCTGCAGCTATGATTCACTGTATTTAGCCTTTTTGATGCCAGGGGGTACATGGCGCATTGAGTCAAATGCTCATTTATGTTTCTTTATTATACTGATTACTCTGGCTTTTAACGAATTATATTGTGATATAAATTGATCACTCCACTAATTAAATTTATTTTAATTTACTAAAGAACCACCAATTTTAGTATACATATTTTGTTATTTTTAAATGTATAATTTTTTTGTGCAAGATGTCTTTTGAACATAATGCATAAATGTGTGTATTTGTTATTTTATCATTATTTAATAGAACTGCAACACAATCAACATGTATTCTATTAACCATCATTATCAGGACTTTTCACATTATCAATGTCAATCACATTAAAATATAATCCTTATTTCTCTTTTCATTTTATTTCTCTTTTTCATCAAATCATCACATTCTACAAGTTTTTTCTTTTCCTTACACCTCAAACTAATTATTGTTTTTATTTTAATTTTTATTTATTTTACAATGTATGTAGTCTCACAATTAAATGCTGTGAGCTATTTTTCTTTAGACTTGAGCGAATCAGTTTGTCCAAATTCGGAACTCGGCCAAATAAAGGTCATTCGGGCCATCCAAAAGGCAAGGTACGTTCGTAAATAAAGACCCAAATCCGGTGTAAATTTCAGAAATTCGGATGATGGCTTCCTGCACAAGCTACTTTCAACTCCCTATCTAGTCCAGTTAGCTTCTTTGTTTCATGATGGGGGTTCTCTCTAGTCCAATTAGCTTCTTTGTTTCATGATGGGGGTTGGACTAATGGTACACACATCCAAACAGCCTGCATTTTCTGTTAGTCTGTTGTTGGAGCTCAGAGAGAGAAGGAGAGAGAGAGTGTCCAGAAAAGCGATTTTACTGCCCAGTGTAGTGCCTTATTAGCCATTCTAGTGCCTTATAGCCAGTCTAGTGCCTTATTAGCCAGTATAGTGCCAGTCTAGTGCCTTATTGCAACTGTCAGGAGCTGTTTGTTTTTTTTTTGTTTAAAGTTACACAGCCAATCTGACAGTTGTTGTGTAGGCAGGCATCCAGCATTAGTGTCTTATTGCCACTGCAAGTCATTTTTGTTCCTGTTGAAAAGAAAAAGATTAGTAATTTGTGTAAAAAATAATTTGCACAGTGACACAGTCAGTGTAAAATTTGTGTAGGCAGGCATCCAGCATTAGTGCCTTATTGCCACTGCAAGTCATCTTTTTTCCTGTTGAAAAATATTAGGAATTTGTGTAAATAACAATTTCCAGAGTGATACAGCCAGTCAGTCAGTGTAAAATTTGTGTAGGCAGGCATCCAGCATTAGTGCCTTATTGCCACTACAAGTCATCTTTTTTCCTGTTGAAAAATATTAGGAATTTGTGTATATAACAATTTCCAGAGTGATACAGCCAGTGTGACATTTGTGTAGGCAGGCATCCAGCAGAAGTGCCTTATTGCCACCGCAAGTCATCTTTTTTCCTGTTGAAAAATATTAGGAATTTGTATAAATAACAATTTCCAGAGTGACACAGCCAGTGTGACATTTGTATAGGCAGGCAGGCATCCAGCAGTAGTGCTTTACTGCCACCGCAAGTCATCTTTGTTCCTGTTGAAAAATATTAGAAATTTGTGTAAATAACAATTTCTAGAGTGACATAGCTAGTGTGACATTTGTGTAGGCAGGCAGGCATCCAGCAGAATTTCTGTGAAAAAGAGCGCAAAGAAACCATAATCTAAAAGTGGTGTCTATTACAATATAACAAACACACAAATAGTTGCACTTACAAACTCATAGAAAGTAACACTTCTTTAGCCCTCCTGGGTACCAGTCAGTCCGCTCTCACTGAATAGCCTCCACCCGGTGTTTCTCTCCCTTTGACCTGAAGAATCCCTCCAGTGTTTTAACGCCTGTTAGCCTCCAGTCCTTAAAAGGTTTAATTCCCGGTATAGGAGTGTTTTTGCTCCGAACATTTACTGCAACCACAGGCTAGTAATGTCTGTCTATTGTCTGATCAATGGTAGAATTCCCCACGTGTATCATGGGCTGCACTGCCTGCTTTCTCAAGGGTAATGAATAATGACCCCTACAGGAAATCCTTATATAGAGCTCCAACTTCAATACATAGTAATATTAAAAGTACTTCACACTAATCACATTTAAAAACTACTAATAAGCATTTCTATCTGACTTAAAACATTATCAAGCCGTTCCCTTTCACGTTTATTGGATTGGCAGATTTTTCTTTTCTTATATATTTTACTGCCAGTCACCTCTCTCCATTAGACTGTATACTCTGTCCAATTCTTTATTTATCTATCTGAGAAGATCCCAATTCTCTTGTTGAAATAAAAAATTATTCATAAAAAATAAAAGCTCCTTTTGCTTAAAAATGAACTTAATAGAACTAACAATCCCACTTGTTACCTCACTTATTCACAACTGTATTTAATATTAAACGGAAAATGTATTACGACCAGATATTTAAAATAATACTTTTCCCTTCAAATATCCCATAATTTATTCTTAAATTATACTATAAAAGCAGCTAGATCAATATCTATATTTAAACCTTCTGGGGTTAAAGTTTTTAATTCATAAATCCAGAATGTCTCCTGTTGACAAAACTTTCTTAACCTATCCCCTCTTTTTCTATCTTGGATAACATGACCAATGGCACAAACCAAAATACCCATCTCTCGTGCCAGCACACATTCTTTACAATGTCTGGAAACACTGTGATCCATATTTCCATTCTCTATATTCCTAAAGTGTTCAGAGAATCAAGTTTTAAGTTTTCTGATAGTCCTCCTCACGTATTGCATACCACAGCCATACATGAGGAGGTACACTACATATGTTGAGTTACAGTTTAGGAAGTATTTAATTTCATATTGTTTCCCAGTGCTTTTGGAAAAGAATATATTTCTTTTCCCTCTTTCTTCAGCATGTGCAATTCTCTTACTTTCAAAATGGAAATGGGTACATGTAGAACACCTTCCCTTACCACACTTAAACATCCCTTTAATGTCACCCAGACATCTATTTTTACAATAGATGTCACTTGGTACTACTATTTCTTTAATACACCTGAGTGACACTTTGGGTCTTTCCTCCACCAGTGGACCTAACACCGGATCCTCTTTTAGTACATGCCAGTGTCTGTTAAGTATACGTTGGTCTGACAAAGCTTGACTAATATATTTTGTAGTAAAAAAAGGTAACTTCTCTTGTTCCCCTCTTTTTATACCTTAGTAGGTCCTCTCGTGGAATTTTATTAGTCTTATCATAAGCTTTTTCTACAATTTCACTCCTATATCCTTTCTCTAAGAATTTCTCTTTAACCCTTTGAGTGCTAGAGAGGTACGCAACGCATTGCTTTGCAATGCGTTGCGTACCCCTCTGGCACTCAAAGGGTTAATTACACCTGCCTATCTTTCAAAGTCTTCCTGTTTGCTGCAATTCCTCTTTATCCGCTGCATGTCCATAAGGTATATTTTCCTTCCATATCTTATGGTGCCCACTATTGTAGTGTAAATAACTATTATTGTCGACACTCTTTCTAATATTTCTTGACAAAATTGTCCCATCTTCATGATATAAAATTAGATCTAAAAACTATATTTTCTCATTATTTACATTACCTGTAAATTTTTAATTTTCCTCATTCATATCAATAAATTTACAAAACGCCTCCAGTTGTTCAACATCTCCATCCCATATTATCAGGATCTCATCAATGTAATGCTTATAATTATCAGATGTTCTTAATACGTCTTTATATGGGTTATTAAACCAAATATTCTCTTTCTCCCACTTGCCCATATATAAATTGGCGATGATGGAGCAATTGTACATCCCATAGCCGTGCCAGTTGTTTGGACATAAAATTGTTCATCGAACAAAAAATAATTATGCCACAACACAAGTGTCACCGCCTCCAACAAAAAATAGGATTTTAGTCTTACCTGTTAAATCCTTTTCACTTAGTCCATACAGGTTACTGGTAACTCTGAGAGGCGATCTGCCACTTTAAGTAGGCAGGAACATTTCTCCAAATGTATGCAGGGGGCGGAGCCTCCCCTCCCTCCTCAGCTGCTTCCCAGTCAGCTAACACCAGAATGATTTGAGACCCCACAAACTGACCAGAAAAGGAGAGAAGAAGACTCCTGTAAGCATGCCCCGAAGGACTCCCACAAATTGCCACAGGAGAGCCAAGCATGGTCTCTTGACAGGGTGGGAGACCAGTAACCTGTATGGACTAAGTGAAAAGGATTTAACAGGTAAGACTAAAATCCTATTTTCACTGTCGTCCAATACAGGTTACTGGTAACTCTGGGATGTCCAACCACTGAGTTCCCCTGAGGTGGGAAGAAGGCAAGGACCAGGCGCAAGGCCCCCAAAGTCACCAGGACCCCTATGAACCTACCAGTCAGAGATCCCAACAAAACAGAAGTGTCAACGGACACCAACCAGGGGTAAAAACAGACCCCAAGAACTGTTACACAGCACACTGAACTAGAGCCAACAGGGCTCAACAGTAAGGAAGCACTAAGAACCTCAGAAGAAGGCAGATCCTAGACAGGCAGAACTGCCTCCAGGACCTTCCCCCGAAAGCTGGCATCAGCCGAGGCTAGCACATCCACACGGTAGTGCTTCAAGAAGGTGTGCACAGAGGACCAAGTGGCCGCCCGGCACAGCTGATCAGCAGACGCTTGATTTTTGTAGGCCCAAGAGGCCCCAATGGACCTGGTTGAATGGGCCGTGACCCGAAAGGGAACATGCTTATTCCTCAATTTGTACACCTTACGAATGGTAGACTTAATCCACAATGCAATGGTCACTTTGGATGCCGGTCTCCCAGCCCTAGGACCCTCCGAAATGACGAACAGAGCATCAGACTTCCTGATGGATTTCGTGCGATGCACATAAAACTTGAGACAACGTACGACATCCAACAAATGGAGATCCCTCTCCTTATCGGAATAGGGGTTAGGGCAGAAAGAGGGCACCACAATCTCCTGATTAATGTGAAATTCAGAAACCATTTTAGGTAAGAACTCCTTAGAAGTGTGAAGCACCGCCTTGTCCTTGTGAAGCACCAAATAAGGTGGTTTACAAGAGAGGGCTTGTAACTCCGCCACCCGGCGGACCGACACAATAGCCAGAAGAAAAGCCATCTTCCAAGACAAAAGGCGTAAAGGAATAGTAGCCAAGGACTCAAAGGGAGGATGCTGGAGAACCCCCAAAACCAGATTAAGGTCCCACTGAGGAGCCTGACTCCGAGAAGCAGGACGCACATGGGCAACGCCCTGAAAGAAGATCCTGACATCAGGAAGGATAGCAATGCTCTCCTGGAAAAAGACAGAAAGTGCCGAAGTCTGAACCTTAAGAGAACTCAGACTGAGCCCCTTATCCACACCGTCCTGCAAAAAGGCCAGGACAGTAGGAAGATGAAAATCGTGAGACAGGTCCCTGTCAGCACACCAAGACACAAAGGTCGACCAGACCCGGTGATAGATCTTGGAAGAAACAGGCTTACGAGCACGTAGCATGGTAGACACCACAGCAGAAGAAAACCCCTTCTTCTTCAAAATTGAGGATTCAACCTCCAGGCCGTCACATGGAGACGATGAACATCCTCCTTCCACAGATATCCTTGTATCAGAAGATCTGGACGAGAGGGAAGCGGAAAGGGCTCCGCCACAGACAAAGCCAGAAGGTCCGTATACCAGGACTGACAAGGCCAATTCGGAGCAATCAGGATGACCGGACAACGCTCCACTTTCAGCTTCTGGATCACCCTGATCAACATTGGAAGGGGAGGGAAGATGTAGGCTAGGGAAAACGCCCAAGGAATCGACATGGCGTCGACCGCCAGAGCCAGCGAGTCTCTCCACCTGGAGCAGAACGTCGGAACCTTCCTGTTGTGCCTGATTGCCATCAGATCCACTAGAGGTACGCCCCACATCTGGGTCAGTAGTTGAAACACCTCCGGATGGAGTTCCCTCTCTCCACTGTCGACTGTGTGACGACTGAGAAAATCTGCCATGACGTTGTCTACGCCTGGAATGTGCACCGCTGAAATGGCGGGAACGTGAACCTCCGCCCAGGACAGAATGGCCTTGACATCTAGCCCTTGTGTACCAAACTGGCTTGGCTGAGTATCTGATTCCGTTACTGACTAGGACTGGCTGACTAACTCCTTGTGTACCGAACTGGCTTGGCTGAGTATCTGATTCCGTTACTGACTAGGACTGGCTGACTAACTCCTTGTGTACCGAACTGGCTTGGCTGAGTGTCTGATTCCGTTACTGACTAGGACTGGATGATAATCCATTTTCCCCGATCTGGCTGGGCTACTGTCTGGTGGTTCTCCTGACTGGCTGTAGTCCGTGTGTACCGACCTGGTTGAGCTTCTAGTTCCGTCGCTCACGGGACTGGTTTATTACCTCCGTGTACCGATCAGGGAGACACCAGTTGTGGACCGCTTACGTTACATACCTATCTCTCTCCCGCTCGCTTACCGCTCCTATAGTCTCATGGAGCCGGTGGGAGACCCTGCACTCACCAGTATCTGTGTTGCCTCCGGTAACCCTATAATATCTGGGTCCAGTCTGTACCACACTTTTTCCCGTGTTGCCTCAGTTCACCCTAGTGGCCTAGGGTCGATATATTGCCAGTATCTGAAGCCTGTTGCCTCCGTTAACCCTAGCGTCCTAGGGCGCTGTCACTGACAGAACCCTGTCTGTGTTGCCTCTGTTAACCCTAGCGTTCTAGGGTTCAGTCACTACCAGAGTCACAGCCGTGTTGCCTCCGTTAACCCTAATCTCCTAGGGTCAGTCCTCTGCCAGTGTCTTTTCAGTGTTGCCTCCATTAACCCTAGAAGTCTAGGGCCTAGTGTCTACCTGTACACTATCTGTGCTGCCTCCATTATCCCTAGTCTACTAGGAGATTGTCCTTCAATTACCCATCGCCTGTGTCACCTATTGCGGTGTGGAGCTGTCGAGGATATTCTTGTTCCTGAATCTTGCTACGTATCTGCCTACAAGTCCAAGATCATCACACTTATTTTGCTTACTACTACTATGTGTGTATTTTCGCCCTGACCTGTGTCAGATCTGGAAAGTACTTGGTACGAACCTTATCTGGACCTGAGTGGGGCTATTGTGCATTATTTTCAATAAAGCTTTTAACCTTACCTGTCTGAGAGTTCTTTAACAAACAGTAACAAAATGTGACACATATCTATTATAGATAAGTTAAAAATTCCACCAACAAAGGAACCACTTTTCACTCCTACTATGAACTCTTGTGCTGTTTGAATTTGGTGCCCCCACCTCCTCTACATCCCTGTCTTCTTCTTCTCTCACTATTCTTTTTTATTCCTCCCGTTTACCTGTTTTTTAAAAAAAAAAAAATGCTCTGACTTTTTTCCATTAGCCTGTTCAGTATTATCTTCCACTGTCGCTTCTGTAGATGATTCTATTTTATCTTCTACATTTCTCCTAATATTATTATTATCTTGTTTAAGTTCTTCTCTGTGTTCATTCATTCCCATCTTGTATCTACTCCCCTCTAGGTAATAAACTATGTTCTTCAAAAAACCTGAATTGGGATCCCTCAGGAATTTAACCCAATCTTTATGCTTATTCTGATTTCTTCTATTATAAATCTTCCTACTATAATAGTCCTTCTCTTCCCTCCCTCCAACTCTCATCTGTCCATTAATTTTAAAATTACTAATCACCTCTCTCTGGGATGTGGCTTGATCTCTCATAAATTTTTCTTTTTCATATGTATTATATTAGTTTCTAAATTACATATCTTCCTTGTAGTATTTTCTTGCAACTTTTGAGTCTCTGTTGTTTTCACTATCTTATTCAGTTTCTTTTCAATAACCTCTATTTCTTTACTAGTCTTATGTACCATCATTGTACTTCATAAGGAGATTTATAAGTTTTTTAGAGCACTCGTCTAATATCCATTCCCAATCATAAGGAAGTCCATATCTTCTGTTTCAAACGTAGGTAGTTTGATCATTTTTAAGCCTTTTGGAATGATTTTGTTTCTGAGGTAGTTTTCCAAAGAAACCAAATCATACCAATCTTTTTGTTTCTTTTTCAAAACCTTTTTCTAACTTTTTATACATGCTAACAGGACTTTCCTTGGGAGTTTGATTTTCCCACTCTTTGTTCCAATCAATTTTCTTTATCCTATTTTGTCTTAGAGTGTTAGATTTCATCTATAGAGCCCTCTCTCCCAACTCTCGGCTGCTACTAAAACCAGATATTGTAAAACACTAAATAGAAAAAAATAGAGCACCAAATTGGTTTAGCGTCCCCTCTATATGACAGCACTCCAAATATTAAATACAAATAATAGTATTGAAAGATGCTTTTCCCAATGTCTCAACCTTCCAGACCAGCAGATACCACTACAATTCTAAAGGCTATTTATACGACTCCTGTTGATTAAATATCAGCCGTCTGGAATGGAGAGACAGTCAGAATGTCCACAAGACAGAACAATACAAATTTAGTCTACAATATTGATCTCTCCATTCACTACTAGCGTTTACTAATGTCCATAGAAACAAATTAATGAAATGGTGATGACAAAAAGGTCACAAAACAGATGAAATACAAATATAAAGTCTTACTGTCCACCAGTATTGTCCAATATAGTTCAATGAACATAGATTGATGAAATAATGGGATGATGATCATGAACAAAAGAAGAAATGAAGCAGTCACTGATGATAGACAACATTACTTAATTGACGGTCAATGTGTATATGTTTAATCCTTATCCCACATCTGATATGGTTCCTTTTTGTAGCTCTAAGATATGGCCTTGTCCATAACACATTTCTGTAAAAAAAGAGCGCAAAGAATAGCTCTCAAAGAATAGCCTCTACCCGGTCTTTCTCTCCCTTTGACCTGAAGAATCCCTCCGGCGTTTTAGCGCCTGTTAGTCTCCAGTCTTTACAGGTTCATCCCCGGTATAGGAGTGTTTTTTCTCTGAGCATTTACTGCAACCACGGGCTAGTATTGTCCATAGTATTGTCTGATCAATGATTGAATTCCCCATGTGTATCCCTGGCTGCACTGCCCGCTTTCTCAAGGATAATGAATAGTGACCCTTACAGGAAATCCTTATAGAGAGCTTCAACTTCAATACAAATTAATATTAAGAGTACTTCGCACTAATCACATTTCTTTAAAAACTACTATAAAGCATTTCTATCTAACTTAAAACATTATCAAGTCATTCCCTTTCATGTTCATAAGATTAGCAGATTTTTCTTTTCTTAACCATTAAGAAAGCTTTGTCAACAGGAGATGTTCTGGATTTATGAATTAAAGACTTTAGCCCCAGAAGGTTTAAATATAGATATTGATCTAGCTGCTTTTATAGTACAATTTAAGAATAATTATGGGATATTTGAAGGGAGAAGTAGTATTTTAAATATCTGGTCATAATATATTTTCCATTTAATATTAAATACAGTTGTGAATAAGTGAGGTAACAAGTGGGATTGTTAGTTCTATTAAGTTCGTTTTTAAGCAAAAACAGCTTTTATTTTTATGAATGTATCTTTTTATTTCAACAGGAGAATTGGTATCTTCTCAGACAGATAAGTAAAGAATTGGATACAGTATATAGTCTAATGGATAGAGGTGACCGGCAGTAATATATATAGGAAAAGAAAAATCTGCCAATAGTAGTTTTTAAAGAAATGTGATTAGTGTGAAGTACTTTTAATATTATTTTGTATTGAAGTTGAAGCTATATAAGGATTTCCTGTAGGGGTCACTATTCATGTTCATTGAACTATAGTGGATGATATTGGTGGATAGTAAGACTTTATATTTGTGTTTCATCTGTTTTGAGTCCTTTTATCATCATCATTTCATTCATTTGTTTCTATGGACATTAGTAGACGCTAGTAGCGAATAGAGAGATCAGTATTGTAGACTACATTTGTATTGTTCGGTCTTGTGGTTATTACGACCGTCTCTCCATTCCAGATGGTTGATATTGAATCAATAGGAGTCTTATAAATAGCCTTTAGAATTGTAGTGGTATCTGCTGGTCTGTAAGGTTAAGACATTGGGAAAAGCATATTTCAATACTATTATTTGTATTTAATATTTGGAGTGCTGTCATATAGAGGGGACTCTAAACCAATTTGCAGCTCTATTTTTTTCTATTTAAGGCATCCAACAGAAGTGCCTTATTGCCACTGCAAGTCATCTTTGTTCCTGTTGAAAAACATTAGGAATTTGTGTAAATAATAACTCAGGGTGACACAGCCAGTGTGACATTTGTGTAGGCAGGCAGGCATCCAGCAGAAGTGCCTTATTGCCACCGCAAGTCATCTTTGTTCCTGTTGAAAAATATTAGGAATTTGAGTAAATAATTCAGAATGACACAGCCAGTGTGACATTTGTGTAGGCAGGCAGGGATCCAGCAGAAGTACCTTACTGCCACCGCATGTTATCTTTCTTCCTGTTGAAAAATATTAGGAATTTGTGTAAATAATAATTTCCAGAGTGATACAGCCAGTCTGACAGTTTTGTAGGCAGGCTACTTCCTGCGTGAGCTACTTTCCCTCCCTGTCTAGTCCAATTAGCTTCTTCATTTCATGATGGGGTTTAGACTAATAACACACACACACACAGACAGCCTGCATTTCCTGTTAGTCTGTTGCTGGAGCTCAGAGAGAGAAGGAGAGAGAGAATGTCCAGAAAAGTGATTTTACTAGTCAGTCTAGTGCTTTATAGCCAGTCTAGTGCCTTATTAGCCAGTATAGTGCCAGTCTAGTGCCTTATTGCCACTGTCAGGAGCTGTTTTTTTTTTTTTAAAGTTACACAGCTAATCTGACAGTTGTTGTGTAGGCAGGCATCCAACATTAGTGCCGTATAGCCACTGCAAGTCATTTTTGTTCTTGTTTAAAAGAAAAATATTAGGGATATGTGTAAATAACAATTTCCAGAGTGACACAGCCAGTCTGACAGTTGTCGGTTTTAAAATTTTAAAATTATTGTAGTACACTACCGACCTGTAATGGATTTGAGCCCTAGTGAACAACCGGATGTTGCTCGTCCTGGTACCAGCTGCAGTGACCCAGCAACCACTAACACCATCATAGTGCCGTTGCTTTCAAGCATAGCTAGCAGAAGCAGCAGGCGACTAAAGAAGAGGACTGTCAGTAGTACTAGTACTAGTAGTCAATGTCATATTCAGACTCAGCAGCAGCACTCCAAACCAAAAAAAAAAAAATTAATAAGGGAACTGCAGGTCGTTCTACCTCTACTAGCAGGATAGAGGGGTCCAGATCCTCCTCTGAGACCACGAAGCAGCCAGCATTTGTTTCTCATTGTCAGCTGTTTCTTGATGATCCCCCCCAGAACCACATGCACAATGATTAGTACCATTGCCTGTTCAGTCACCACCTCTGCTACAGCCAGTTCTATAAACCAGGGGACACCTAGTGTGTTGAACATGAATACTACTGGTCGGAAACTGCGGGCAGTATCAACGTGGGATTTTTATAGCGAACTTCCAAATAAGTAGCCCAAATGGGAATTATTGCAATATTTGGAGAAAATTACTCCTGCCGCCACTGTCACTGCCACTGAGAGCATATCTTCTCCAAAAAATTTTATTGAGGGTGAGGGAGATAGTTGTTTACCATTTCCCGGTAGCGACCAGGCAGAAGAGGCAATTCAGCAGGTCTCCCCAAAATCTGCTGCTGCTGATGTTTCTTCCTGTCCAAACCTACAAGAGGTAGAAGAAGAATATGAGGGACCAAGGCCTCCTGAGCTTGATTTTCCCCTGAGCTTAATTTTTCCCCTGCTGCCCATAGTACTCCTCCGGTTTCTCCAGCTACAATTGTCTCTTCTATTGAGAACTCAACTCCTGCCTCTCCAGTTCCAGTTGAGTCTCCCAGGCAGGTAGTAGCTGCTAGTGTCTCTGCTACCACTGTTATTCCACTATCCTCCTCCAATTCCAGTCCCAACATCCTTGCTGCCATGACTAGGTCTACTAGTACCCCTGTAAAGGTACATAGAAGCAAAAAGCATAGTAAGGTTGCTCCAGCATGTGAAGATCAAGAAAGTGTCATCTCAATTTCTTCTTCTGCATCACCTTCCATTGCAACTGGCAGAGTCATCTGTTGCTCCAAAGCGTGGGAGCATTTTGTGACACTTGGCGATGGCCGGCTAGAGAAATGCAAATTGTGTGGCAGGGAAGTAAACCGCAGGAGGGTGTTTGGTCATCTAACCACCTCAGGGATGAACCAACACCTGAACAACTACCACAAGTAAGTGTTCATAAGTGCAGAAAGTGGCACTACAACATATACCAGTGTCACACTCACCACCAGTAGGCAGGAGAAAGGGCAGGGGGATCATGCCACATCTGGTCCTAAGAGCAGACAGTCACAGCCCATCCCAAAATCAATACAGGCCACACTGGAAGAAAAATCACATGCCTCATTGCACAGCTCATAGCTGTTGGGGGTGCTACTTTTAATTTGGTAAACGGGGAGCACTTCCAGCAACATATGGAGGCTGTCTCACCCCAATATAAAATTCCATTCTGCACCACATTTAGTAGAACTATAGTGCCCTCACTGTACCGGTCATGCGTTGGGATTTTGAAGACTAGTGGCCAGTCAGTGCACTTACCACTGACTTATGGAGTGCTCCAAGTGGCCAGCATGCCTCCCTGTCATTGACAGTGCTTTGGTGGCAGCCCAATGTGTTGCAAGACACATCATTATCAAATCCGAAAAGAAGTTCAGGTGCAGTAGCCAAGCAGGGGCAGTGACTAGGGGAGCAGGCAGGCAAAAATGGGGTTTGTGGTTACTGATGGTGCAGCTCTCTGGGATGGCAGATCTGTGGGTGTGCGCTGCTCAGCCCATGTCCTGTATCTGGTAGTTAAGGCTGCTCTCGATAACTGCAACAACACTGGAAGGTTGTCAGCACTTCTGGAGTTGTGCCGACAAATTGCTGGCCACTTCCATCATAGCGTCAAGGATAACCAGCTCCTCAGGGAAGAACAGAAAAAGGCAGACCTCCCAGAGCACCTCCTCGAACAAGATGTTGGTACCAGGTGGAACTCCACTTTAGATATGCTAGAGCTTATCCTGGATCAGAAAAAGGCAATTCACGCAATGTAATTTCACCATTCCATTGGCAGTAACAGAACACTGGGCAGGGCTGACTGGGCCCTGATGGAACAGGTAATGACAGTCTTCATGCCTTTCCGTGCTTTGACGGAAATTCTAAGCAAAGAGAACACCAGCCTGGTCGAAGTCACACTCTTCACAAACCTATCGTTAAAAATTGACGAGGCTGAAAAAGGAACCAACTTGCCGCATGGAAGAGCACATGCACAATTGCCCAGAGTTAATGCTTGCCACAATTTGCAATCCTCGAATCAAAGGTAAGTTGGCACTTAGTTCCAATTCCCTCACTGCCTGCAGGGAACAATTGATAGCGAGGGTGCATAAGAAGCAAAGAAAAAACAGAATGCAGTCAGAGGAGGTGTGAGAAGATTCTGCCGATGAGCTGGAGGAATGTGGTGTTGTCACAGGTTACCTTGTTTACAGCACTGCCACTTCAGTGACACTCGGCGTCAGTCCACGCATCATCTGCAGGTGAGCGGCTTCAGAGTGAAGCAGGCCTCTGTTTTATGCCATGCTTCCGGTAGTCTCCTCCTACCTACTTCCTTCCTCTGAGCCTGCTCATCCTACCTACTTCCTGAGGAGGGGTTTAAAGGGCAGTCTGAGTTATGACTCAGTTGCCCTTGCATTGTTGTTCAAAGCAGTTCTATTACCTTGGGCTCTGTGTATGACCTGGCTTGTCTTTCATCCAATCTGGTGCAGACCTGTGGCTCTGGCTGACTTACTGAACTGTGTATGACCTGGCTTGTCTGACTACCCTCTCTGGTGCTGACCTGTGGCTCTGTCTGACTATTCTTTTGGTTGTTCCCTGTACCTAGCAGACACCCTATTTGGTGCAGGCCTGGAGCTCTGACAGATACTGACTGCAGGCGTGAGCCAAGTATACGCTTTCTTATACTGACTGCAGGCATGAGTCAGATATACGCTCCATTCTGACTGCAGGCATGAGTCAGATATCTCGCTACCTCGGATCAAGACTTTGCGTTCCGGTTCCTGTTCTGTTCCTTTCCAGCTCCTGGTTCCAGCAGAGAGTACCAGTGGCTTCAGCCTAGTATCTAGTAGAGTGGTCCTCTGCGGCAGTTTACTATTTCTGGTAGTAGCACTTGCTGGCTGTGACCCTTTGCTTGTACCTGCTATTTACCTCTGTTTGCTACCTTATGCTGATTAATAAATTGGATTTTACTATACCGTACTGACTCCTGAACATCTCTGGGGAACCATGACAGTACGCAAGGGCCATGAATAGTATTAATGTAGCTCTTCAAAGCATCCTGGACAGGATGGAGGCATTGGATCAAAGTACTGAGCAATTGACTTTTGCCTTACAAACCTGATTGCAGCACGCGATGCAACTTGAACGCTCTAAAGTGGTGGCCACCTCCGCTCTCTCCCCAGCACTAGTGGTCCAAACCTCTTCTGATGCAGGCATGATCAGAGGGTTGTCAGGTTCCTCTCAGCTCCCACAGCGGTATGGTGGGGACCCAGATTCCTTCCGTGGTTTCCTTCAACTCAGCACATATACTTTGAGATAGCTTCTAAAAACCTTATGACCATTCGACAGGGTGCACGTACTGTGGCAGATTACTCCATTGAATTTCACACCCTGGCTGCAGAAGTAGGCTGAAATAATGAGGCCTTGGTAGCCGCCTTTTCCCAAAGGCTGTGTGATACATTGAAAGATTAAATTGCGTCGTGTGATTTACCTAATGATTTGGACAAATTTCATTCTGTATCCTGATTGATACCAGACTCAGGGAGAGACCCTCGTTTAGGGAGAGCTTGCGGAGGTCATCGGGCATATGGTCTTCTTTCTTCTGGCCCACCCTATCCTCCCTTGCCTCCTGGGTTTATCTCAGACTATTGCAAACCTATGCAAGTTGATGCCATAATCAGGGAGAGACCCCCGTTTCGTGAGTGCCTGCGGAGGTCTCCGGGTAGATTGTCCCCTCATGCCTCTGACTCACCTTATCCTCCTTCACCTTCCACAACTACTGTACTGGCCTCTGAGGGTATTGAACCCAGGCAGGAGGGTGTTACCCAGCTTTCAAAGGAGGAGAGGGCCTTCAGGAGGAGGGAGGGACTTTGTCTGTACTGTGGAAGATCTGGACATTTGTTGTGGTCCTGTCCAGTCCGTCCATGTTTGGGACAAATCATTGGTGGCACTTCACTATCCCCAGAAAAGGTTTTGGATAAGCCCATGTTGAAGGCCTGCATTTTTTGGGCAGATAGGTCTGTCTCAGTTCCAAAGTTACTGAACACGGGGGATGCTGACTGCTTTATTGATGCAGAATTTGCAGTCAGTAATAATATCCCTTTGCAGTCGCTTGCTTCTCTTCTGGCCATAGAAGCCATTGATGGGCGACCCTTGCAGCCCTCACACATTACGCATGAGACCGTCTTGTTAACCCTGAGGGTGGGAGCCCTCCACACCGAAACCCTGAAATTTCAGGCAATTAATTATCCGCATTATACCATCGTTCTGGGGTTTCCTTGGTTGCAGAAACATAACCCCAGGATGGATTGGCATGGTGGCTTGGTCTCCACAGTGTACTAAGTCTTGTCTGTTTTGTCCTATAAGACTCACTCACTCTATTGCGCCACTCCTTCCAGAGGAGTATGATTCATGTAAAGATGTCTTTAGCGAAACTAAGGTCGGTACCTTACCACCACACAGACCATATGACTGCTCTTTTCAGCTTTTGCCTAGTACCATGCCCCCAGGGGCTGTATCTATCCTTTATCTGTGGAGGAAAATAAAGCCATGGAGGAGTATGTTTCTGATGCTCTGGCCAGAGGTATCATTCGTAAATCCACTTCCCCGCTGGGGCTGGATTTTTTTTTTGTCAAGAAAAAGGACAGAGAGCTACGTCCGTGCATTTGGCTTTTGAAAATCTGAAGGTAGCCTTTGCTGCAGCTCCAGTATTGGTGCATCCCAGTCCCTCCCTGCCCTTTACCCTGGAGGTGGATGCATCCGAGATTGGAGTGGGCGCCCTGTTGTCACAACGCTCATCTCCTGGTGAGGCCTTACTCCCTTGTGAGTATTTCTCTAGAAAACCATCCAAAACAGAGATAGTATATCAAATAGGGGACAGAGAGTTACTGGCAATTATCCTGGCTCTGAAAGAATGGAGGCACCTCTTGGAGGGCACTAAATCTCCTATCCTAATTTTGAACAACCACAAGAAGCTCATTTACCTTTCTGAGGTTATGTGTTTTTTTCCAGGCAAGCCAGATGGGCGCTGTTCCTTTCCCATTTTAATTTTGTGGTCTTTTATCTTCCTGGCTCCAAAAATGTTAAGGCAGACGCGTTGTCTCACCAGTTTTGCTTGCCTTCCAGGGAGGAGATTCCACCTTCACCAATCATTCCGGCTAATTGTATCATTGCTACCATAAGAACCTGTATTACTTCCCCTCTGGGTGAAGAGATTTTGACAGCTCAAGCTTCTGCCCCTGCTGAAAAGCCTGATGGACGGTGCTTTGTTCCGGTGCAGTTGCGCATTAAGCTGTTGGACCTATCATGCCTCAAAAATTGCTGGCCACAATGGTTGTGACCAGTTGATTTGGTCCTTGTCTCGAGTATTCTGATGGCCTAGTCTCTGGTCCAATTGTGCTGCCTTCACTGCTGCCTGCACAACTTGGGCTCAAAATAAGTCACCCCTGACACTTGCCTGTGGGCTTGTTACAGCCAGTGGTCAACGGGGAATGTCCCTGATCACATCTCTCGATCGATTTTATGGCTGACCTTCCAAGTCCCATGGGCTGTACAGTCACACTGATTATTGTGGACAAATTTTCGAAGATGGCTCACTTTGTGCCACATAAGGGCTTACCATCCGCGCAGGAATTGGCAGTGATATTCACTAGGGAGGCTTTCCGACTCCATGGCATACCTAAGGTAATCGTGTCCGATAGAGGCAGCCAATTTGTGTCCCGCTTCTGGAGGTGTTTCTGTGTTCAGATGGGAATTCAATTGGCATTCTCTTCCGCGTACCACCCGCAGTCTAACGGTGCAGCAGAAAGGTCAAACCAAGCCTTAGAACAGTTCCTCCACTGCTAGATCTCTGACCACCATGATAATTGGGCTACCCTGTTACCTTGGGCAGAGTTTGCCAGGAATTGTGATGTTAACACTTCTACTCAGAGTTCCCCGTTCTTGGTAAACTATGGGTTCCAACCCTCGGTTCTTCCTGAGACCTTCCAAGGACAAGCGATTCCGGCTCTTGACGAGCATTTGAGGGCACTCCATTCCTCTTGGGTTCGGGTACAGCATACCCTACGTGGTTCCGTGCAGCGACAAAAAAGGCAGGCTGACCTAGGTGATTGCCGGCACCTACCTTCCAGTTAGGAGACAGAGTCTGGTTGTCTTCCCGTAACTTGCACCTCCAGGTTCCTTGTATCAAGTTGGCTCCTCGATTCATTGGTCCTTTCCGTGTGTTGTGCAAAATTAACCCGGTGGCTTATGAACTGGAGCTCCCTGCCAATATGCACATTCATAATGTTGTCCATGTTTCCATGATAATGCCCTTGGTCTGCAACCGGTATACCTCTGCTCCTGTCCGTCCTGCTCCCGTGAGAGTTGCAGATCATGAGGAGTATGAAGTTCAAAATATTCTGGACTCCCCTTTGGTTCGTGGGTGTCTACAGTACTTTATTCATTGGAAGGGATATGGTCCAGAGGAGCACTCCTGGGTTCCAGCTGGCAATGTACATGCTCCTGTTTTAGTGCGCAGATTTCATGCGCAATTTCCTGACAAACCCCGTCCGGCTCTGCGGAGGGGGGGCCTTTGAGGGGGGGTACTGTCACAGCTTACCTTGTTTACAGTGCCGCCGCTTCAGCGACGCTCGGTGTCAGTCCACGCGTCATCTGCAGGAGCGAGGCTTCAAAGTGAAGCAGGCCTCTGTTTTATGCCATGCTTCCTGGAGTCTCCTCCTACCTACTTCCTTCCTCTGAGCCTGCTTCCCCTACCTACATCCAGAGGAGGGGTTTAAAGGGCAGTCTGAGTTATGACTCAGTTTACTATTTCTGGTAGTAGCACTTGCTGGCTGTGACCCTTTGCTTGTACCTGCTATTTACCTCTGTTTGCTACCTTATTGTTGTTTAATAAATTGCATTTTACTATACTGTACTGACTTCTGAACATCTCTAGGGAACTGTGACAGGTGGTCTTCCGGGACCTATCAGTAGCAGCACCAGTAGCACTTCATGTTGTTCCAGTGGAGCAGCTGCTGCTTTTTATGCTGAAGCAATGGACAAATTATGCTTCAGACAAAAGAAACAGCTCCCCATAAATAGAAAAAGTGCTGAGTTTGAGGTTAAGGCTTACCTTGCGGAACCTTCTTTGCCCCCAAGTACAGATTCCTTGAGTTTCTGGGATAACAAGAGGGCTGTGTGGCCTACTTTGTCCCTGGTAGCCCAGGAGTTGCCTTCTTGCCCCCCAACCACTGTCCAGAGTGAGAGGGTATTTTCTGTAACAGGAAATATACTTAGCCCCCAGCTCTCTCACTTAGTCCCCCAGCTCATGGAGCAAATAACTTTTTTAAAAGTCAACCTGCCAAAGCTGGGTTGCCCTGCTCTCAGGTTCGATGCAGATTAAAAAAAAAAAAAAAAAAAAAAAAAAGGATTTAATCTATAATCATCCATAGTACCATAATACGCTGAGCGCTCCAGCTTACCCAGCTCTAGAAACATGGTAGGTTGGGTAGAAGACACCCCCAACTTGATGGGACACAGGGGGGAATTAAAGTCTACATTGTTGTCCCAGTATACATGTTCTTCATTCTTGCTCAAGTGTTTTTCATCTCTTCTGAAAAAGTCTGCGGTATCTATCTACGGAGTCCTGCTCCAGTGTTCTGCAGTTTTCTGCTGGCTACATCTACAGTGTTTCTGTCATCCTAAGTCTGCTCTGCACCAGTCATCCTCAGTTTTGTAGTCTCTTCTATCAAAAGTATGCGGTATCCATCTACTGAGTCCTGCCTGCCCCAGTGTTCTGCAGTTTGCTCTCCCTCTCAATTAGTTACATCTACAGTGTTCCTGTCATCCTGAGTACGCCCTACACCAGTCATCCTCCACCTTATCCTGTTCCACCATCTTCATTTAGACCCCGGAAATGGTTTTATTTATTTTTATTTATTTAGTTTTAATTTTTTTATTGTATATTTTAAAGCATTTTAAATTCTGATGAATAATTTGGACTATTGCCGAATTTAATCTGAGTCTAACAGGTCCGGTCCTAAAGGCGGACCCTCTGAATAAAAAAAAAAATTTGTCCGAAATCGAATTTTACCAAATTTTTTTACCGTGCACAAGTCTATTTTTCTTTATTACTGTTTTTGGCAATTGTATGTTTTTATTGCCTATACTTTTTAGTTTTTATCATGTTCCTAAACTATAAATAGCACTCAGTTCTCCCAGCACGACTTTCCCATATGCCCCAGAGGATGCAGACAGTCTGTGAAAATGTTTGGTTTCAGACTCTGCCACTATTGTCCATTCCTTGTCCCTTCCACACTCCTTGAGAGATTCCACTGGCTCCCGGCGTCCTGAACTTGCCTCTCCACAAGGCTGGAATTTAGCCGTAGCATCACCTCCACCTTAATCCACTCGCCCTCACTGGTACACAGTTTGTTGCATTACTTAACGTATCAATCAAGATATCATCAGAGATTACCAACAGAAACAAGTAAAAGGACTAAACTAAGGAAAGGAGGATGCAGTTTGCTGGCTACAAGGTAGACGGGCCTGTTTGATACACATAAAGCCCAAGAAGGGCTTTTGTGAGTGCAATATTTACCTTTTTGTTTTTATTCCCCTTATTAAACTTTCTAAACTTAGATATATTTATTTCTCTTGTTATGTGTTATGTGGTTGAACATATGCAAGGTCCACATGTTGTCCTGATGGAAGAACAGGTGAAACTTCAATGTTGAACTATCTTCATAATAGGTTCCTTCTCAGTTACACCGAGATGAGGAGATGTTCAATATTCCTAGCAGGGGACATGTGTGGATTTTAGATGATGTCCCTTAATTTTTCAAACATATGGATGTTGTGCGGGTCCTCAACACCTTACTCTTCATGGTGTGGATGACCTCTGATACATTAACTTTGTGTCAGGTCCAACACATATAAATTACTAATTGGGGATTTCTCATGTCTCTATCTTCCACTGTGTAGAAACAGATGTGCCCTCATCAAGTCCTACCATATGGTTCATGTCAATGACATTTTGCCATAGGGTATTACAATCAGTAGCACTAAGAAGCAAAAGAAAGAGCACTGTATGGAAGAGGAGTCAGCATTTTACCAGAGTAACTTGGACATCCCTCTGTTAGATGATGGATAATGCCATGGATGCCTGTAGGACTGACTGACAGGAGTTAAAACTGAACTGCATAACTCCCTGATACTCAAAGGATTAACCATCATTATCTTTTTAACCCCTTAGTGACAGCCGCGTTCGTACGCGGCTGTCACGTTAACGCCCGCCTAACATTTTTTTTTTTTTTCTCAAAGAAGTCCTGAGTCTCCGAGCGGCGTGCAGCCGCACGGAGACGCGGACTTCCGTGACTTACCAGGTACGTCCTCTGTCACTAAGTGACAGTTTTTGCGGGATGTACCTGGTAAGTCATATGTCGTTAAGGGGTTAAATCTGAGTCCGAGAGAGGTATCCAACTCATTCCTTTGCAATGCGTTGCATACCCCTCTTGAACTCAGGGTTAAGAACAAGGGGATGAAAACCAGCCAAATGAATGTGTGAACTAGACATTCAAGCAATATATAACCTAGTAAATGAACTGTATGCCATAATGCAGAAGCTGGTGTCTGGTGCCAGGGCACTGTCACTGTGCTGCCAACCTCCCTCTCAATTAGTTACTTGTATGCAGTAGCCAACTCTCTTACATGGAAAATACAATACTATGCAGCTAGATTAGACATCGCAAATCTTTAGTTTTCTTAAAGGGATAGTAATACTTCGTTTTAACTTTATTTTATTTTGTAGGCATTAAAAAAATGAAGAATGATATAAGTCTTATCTCTCAAACCTTTATGGTTTAAGAGATATTTACAAGCAAAGTTTCCCCCTCCCGCCCCTTTTTCCTAGTGTAAGCCATCTCTTCTCAGATGTGAATCTGGTTGTAAGACCAGACAGATAACAGCAGGGGACAATCTTCTTTGTATGAAAAGAATGAAAGCCCTTCCCCCCTTGACAAGTTTTTCAGCCTTTTCCCTTATATTAATTGAAGATTGTCCCTCTCTGCAGTCTACCTGGGCACCTCCCTTCTGATCTGGCTGAACAGGGGGGGGGATACTTTGCTTGTGAATATCTCTTAAACCATAAAGGTTTGAGAGATAAGACTTATATCGTTCTTCATGTTTTTTTAATGCCTACAAAATAAAATAAAGATAAAATGAAGTATTACTATCCGTTTAATACCTTTACTACCCCTTTAACACTTGGAATGGCAGAGGGGTATCCAATGTATTACATTTCTATGCATTGGATACCTCTCTAATGATCAAAGGGTTATTTGCTTGATGTGAATATTTTCAACTCTAAATCTGAATATTTGCTGTTTGTAACACTTCATTAAAGTTATGGACATAGGGAATCGGATGTACCAGTGTTCGCAGGGGGATAGGTGAAGTGACAATGTCATAATACACCAATGAAATTCTAGATGTCAGTTGAATTCACAGCCTCAATTAGACCAATTTATTGACTGGTAGCTGCAACTGTTCATTTTGGTGATAGCTATGTCGTTGTGATGTTCAAGCAGGCATTTTCAAGTCTGGAGGCTTAGGTGGATCTCAGTCATCCTGTGGAGTGAAACATATCATTATGTATTGTATGAGTTTGTTTCCATACATTCCACATGCATAATCATGGTCTTACATGCATTATGTTTGATTCATGTATTGTACTCACAATTAAAGAAGTCCCTGATGAGCCATTCTCATGTTTCCACCCCCTTAGGGTCTTTTCATCCTCAGGCTGGGGAACAGGCACCTCCACAATGGGTTCAGGATCCAAATCCTCAACTAAACGTGTGTCCACTGCGATACTGTGGAGTATGGCACATACTAGTATGATATCACAGACTTTCCGTGGAGAATATTGAAGAGCTCCACCTGAGTTATCCAGGCACCAAAGTCATGTTTTGAAGAGGCCAAACATGCGTTCCTCTGTGGAAAAGAAGTGACATGGTGACACATGGACTACATGTGGATGATGTTGTGTAATAGGGACATACTTCTTGTGTGACATTGCCATTTGTGTCATGACCATGCTAAGCTGGGTTTTCATTAATCATGTGAGTGCCTCTGTGAATGTTATCTGATGTGATGTGTACATTGGTCACTCACCCAACAGCTATCCTCCGTATATGTCCCATTTTCAAAGAACCAGTAGACGGAGGCGTGCATGAGGATATAGAAGTCATGTCAACTGCCAGGATAGGAAGCACAGAACTGGGTGAGCCTCATGTTGTCATCACACACTATCTGGGCGTTGGTGGAGTGGAAATTATTTTGATTTAGGAAGAGATGTCTCTCATATGGAGGAGCTCTTATGCTCACATGTGTGCAGTCAATGACACCCATAACTCATGGAATACCTCCCCTTGTTTAGAACTGCTTGACACATGCTCAATCCATCTGGGTGGAAGGGAAGTGGATGTCCCTTCTGGCTTTCCTTTTGAGGGCTGTCAACACCCTGGAACAGGTAACCTGGGACATCCCACATACATATGCCTGGGTGGTCTGGAAGGATCCAGTTTCCATAAAATATATGGCACACATAAGCTTCTCCATGGCAGATAGGGCATGTTTGGTGCTGGCTATGGGGTCAAAATCATCTTTATAAATTGATGATGCTGTGTAACGTCAACCTGTACTGGTCTCTCACTTCACCATCTGCCATTCTGAAAAGTGTGACCCTTGTCCGGTATATACTGGGTCTTGTCGGTCATCTGTCCTTCCTATGCTGCTCCAGAGGTCCCTGTGGTAGCTGTGGCTGGTGGAAATCCATTTGATGCAGCTCCTCCACCTGGAGATGGCCTTCTGATTTTTTCGCCAGACAAAGCATCCAAAGTTGCAACGGCCAGTAGATATGCAGGTGTGATTGGGGGATCCCATGGCTCCCTAGCTCTTGCATGCCCCCTTCTCTGATGTGTTCTCAGGTATTGCAATGGAAACATAATACTCGTAATCACTATCTGAGTGGACTCACTGTAAACACATCACGTTCCAGGATGGTGGGATGTTCTTTTAAGACAGCGTGGAGTGTTGGACAGGAGCGGTTATCAGTTACAAAGGGACCAATGGGAAAGAGGGTGTTGTCCAGGTGATATATCGAAGGGCCCATACCCTAAAAAACATCCTAGCCCCTACAAGGAAAAGGGTTAATAAACATATGCAAGAACAAGGTACAATACAATCAACTGGTACGATCAGCACCACTACGCAAAAGGCTCATTCAAATGTGGTAAACCAAGATGTCAAACTTGTGCATATATTGGACATAAAGAATCTAGTTTTAAGTCTTCCTCTACCGGGGAAACCTTTGAAATTACAACGCTGATGAATTGTGGTACAAGCTATGTGGTGAAACTACTAACGTGCCATTGTGGCACACAATATATGGGTAGGACAACACAGAACTTGAGGACCAGATTCTGTCAGCACAGGAGGAACATTCTTTCAGGTTTCCCATTACATAGTGTTTTGAGACACTGTTTGCACCATCATAACAAGAACCCAGTAGGACTTAAAATAATACTGATTGAACATATTAACGCTATGAGTAGAGACAAGGAACAGAAACTATCATGCAGAGAAGCATACTGGATTTTTAGATTAAGTACACTTGTACCGACTGAGCTGAATGAAGTTATTGATTCACACTGGTAATTATAATAATGATTATTGTTATTGTTGACATCATCATCCTATCCTTTTTACCACTGTTCTCATCTATTTACTTTTACTTCAATTTTATATTACTTTATAGCATCATTATTTCTTATTTTTATTCTATTGATGCATCATCTCTCATTATTCATTTATTTTATAGCAACTATCATTCTTTATTATTTTTGATTTATTTTCCATAGTATTTTATTTTATATTTTTATTTTACTAACACTATATTCACTAATATTTCCCATTTACAATATTAATATTGGTATTTTTTTATACATAAGCTTTTTCACACTCAGATAAAATAAATAATTTACTTTCGTACAGATTGAATTTTCATAACACGTATTAGGTCACTAAACAAGTATCTTTCTAGTTCACATTTTCAAACGAGCCTTACATATCACTTATATAGTAGAGCCCATTGCTCATATTTGTTTAGAAGAATACTCGTTAGATATCATCTGGATAGATCACATTACATCAAGTGGTAGGCACTAGAACTTAGGACTGTCGGATTTACTTGATGGAACAGTGTATGTGGGGGTTATATGCTTGTTAATTTTATGGTCAATGATATTTACTGACCATTTATTTGGTAACAAGTAGTGTATACTTGTAGTCAATATAGCCCACCACGATCATGTACCTTTCAAGCTTCCGACAGCTATGGGCTGGTTGCTTATGGTTTTATTTTATATTAGATGTTGGTAGCCACTATAGTAGATGAAATGGTGGTGATGTGGAGTGGGACGGTGACCTTCATGAATCCTTGACTTCTTATATTAAGACATCAAGATTGGGATTGAGGATTCAGTGACTATATTAACCATTCTGGGGTAGGATAGAGTTTATAACAGTGTCCTGTTGATTGTTTGGATTTTGATATTTATATTAGAGTTTGTAGCAGCCGTAATATGGGATAAGGAAGTTGCATTTATGCATTTGTTATATGCATACTTACTATATGTGTATTTATTACGTATATATATATATATATATATATATATAATGTATATACGTGTATTGTGCATGTATTATGTACATTATTTGATAGAAATTATGTATATATATATATATATATATATATATATATATATATATATATATATATTTTTTTTTTTTTTTTTTTTTTTCCTTTGGTTATGCCGAGTCTGATTGCTGTGCCCAATTGATGGGGACAGTATAGGACCATATATTGACTTTTAAATACATTTGCAGTATCGGAACTATTTAAGAGGTCCATATATGTATATTGTATTTAGGTTGATATATTGTATATTCAAAAATACAAATAGGTATAATAGCACTCCAGTCCCAAATCCACTATTAAAATTGTATCAAAGGATGTATAGGTAATTGCCAAAACTTTGCTCTCAACTTGCAGCTTCTTGTAATGGGGTCCACAGTATCACCTTCACACGTATCTGTGTATAATAAAATAATAAAGAAAAGGAAACAAGAGTGCAGAGAATCTGAGAGCGGCTGTAGATAATTGGTGGAAATCACACGATACAGTTGCACTTACTAGATAGATTCTTGTCAAATTGCCCAAAAGAAAATAACTCTGTTGTATTCGCAGAATGATGAGGATAATGAGGATCTCCTGTGTAACGGAACTCGGTCAACCTCAAGTGTCTCGTCGTTGCTGCTTGTCCGGTAGTGTAAGCTGTGTCTCTAGATTTTAAAGGGACATCACCAAGATACTGATCGTGGTAAACCCTAATAGAAGGGGGGAAAAGACACTCTTCCTCTAAGTGTACACCGATTCCAAGTGAGATCCCACTTAGAGCCCCTACTCGTATACACTCACCAGATAATGACAAGTAATCGGCTTTCATCAGTACTTCATATGATGTAGTCGGATGTAGATGAAAGTAATAACATTTATTATAAATAAATAAAATGGAATATTCCAAACATATAATGTACAATACAGTATTATAGTATCACGGTGCTTTTGATTCCTGCCTATATTATATTGTTAGTTGGTGACATTGTCATTTCCGCTATTCCTTGCTACGCTCTTATTGGAGATCGGGTATGCGCTCCTCCCACCATTTGCCTTTATATATCCAGCTCTCACACTTCCTGATTGCCCTTTCATGGTGTACCTGCTCATAGTGAATCTCTTGTTGCTACGTATGTTCCGTGTATGACCCTTGGCTAGACTGACTCCGATTTCCGCTTGATCCTGTGCTGCGCTCCATCCCAGGTTTGACCTCGGCATTGGCTGATTTCCCGTTTCGTTTCTGACCCTGCTGTGTATGACTACCTGCTCTGTGTACCAACCCGGCTCTGGCTTACATTCGCTCCTGTGGTTGACTCAGCTTCGCTGCCTACCCACTCTGCTTACCGACCCGACTCCGGTTTTGACTTCTCCGTTTCCTCACTGTTTGGTGGACTACCCACTCATATTACTCTAAGGCTCCGGCCCCTTATTGGTTAGTCTCCTTGAAAACTCTGTATCATTCTGTGCAAAGTGCTCCTATCATCTATCCTTGCTTGTGGGGATTTGCTTACGTACTTACACTGCCTGCTGGCTTGCCCTAAAGTTCTAGGGCTGATTGAGTGGTCCTCCTTGTAGTCGCCTTCAGTTCATTTCCAGTAGCCTGTTGCCTATGCTCCCTAGCGTTCTAGGGTTTGTCAGAGGGGGCTCCTTGCCAGTCACCCATTCCTTTTCCAGTAGCCTGTTGCCATCCCTAGCGTTCTAGGATTGTCTGAGGGGGCCTCTTACCAGTCGCCTATTCCATTTCCAGTAGCCTGTTGCCTATGCTCCCTAAGCGTACTAGGGATACGTTCTGTAGGTCTCCTTCCTGCTGCCTGGTACCTACTTATAACCTCAGCAGCTGAGTTCATTACCATTGCCTAGACTGAGGGAATCTACCCTCTGTAGGTCATTGCTTATTACCAGTCTGATCCAATAGCATATTATTGGAAAGTTCTATTTTTGGGTCGAGGAACTAAACCTTTTTTGACTAGTTTCTGCCTTTATCTCCACTAGTCAGTTCCTATACTTTTTCCAGGGTCAATCTGAAGACTATTCTTCCTCTCTGTGAGCCTACACAGTCTCCATACCTGGCCTGTGACATTGTTGGGAAGAACTATGGTACTGTCCTACTCTGGGCCTGTGGGGGTTGGGGAAGTGCATATTTCCTTGTTATTTATTTTTCAATAAAAACCTTGTTTTTACCTAAACTGTACTTGTCTGAGTGTTCTTACAAAAACCGTGACAAATAGGTCCCTACGCGTTTCACGAGTGCTCTTGCTTCTTCAAGGGTTAATCTTTCATATTCCACATCCAGATTATATAGCCTACCTAATATGACTACCATCGGTATCTGGTGTGGATACGTCCGGTAACTGATACTAGCCTCACTTCAAAAACAAGGCCTGCAGGCACCAAGCCTCAATCACAGTGCCAGTACCAATCCAGACCTTGTTGTGACTCAAATAATTCAATACAAGGCGAATAACATATGAGAGTGAAACCCATAATATGAATGAAATGTTAACCCATCAAGTGACGGAGGGGCGTGCTACATAGCAATGTGATGCGCCGTGTTCCCCTCCAGAAGTCAAGCAGCCAAAACAGAAGATATACATACACCCAATTCCCCATGGTATAAAAGTAACAGAATATGTATATTAAAAACATATAAAAAAAGTACCATATACATAGTACAGCATATGTCACAATCCTAGTCCAAACCCTTCCAGTCAGAGTTGTTAATTCCACTGAGACCAATAAAATATATATTGAAATACTTAAAATATATATATAAAAATAATGGTCCCTAACATATCACTCACATGCCCAATATTTAAAATAATAATAGTAAAAAAAAAATAAAATTATATATTATATATATATATATGATATCTAATAATGATATCTAATATAACCATGAGGGTAAAAGAGGTACATGTGGAACAACAGACCTTAATAAATCTTAATAAAATTTGTTCTCAATGGGACTATAAAGGCTATAAGAAATTGCTCACTTCCAGTTCTTCATTTAACCCCTTAGGGGAGAGGGTATCAAGATGATAAATCCCAAAAGTTTCTTTTCTACAAAGTAGAAAAGCGATTTGAACACCAATTATGTGGAAGTTTTTGAGACCACCTTGTGGACAACTACTGAAATGTTTCTGTACGGAGTGATCCGAATTTTTCTTTTTAATTACATTTCTATTTTCTCTGGAATGATCTCTCAGGGCACGCATTGTCCGTCCAACATATTGAATCTCACATCCGCAGGAAATCAAATATATGACGAATGTAGTGTCACACATAATCAGACTATGGATAGAAAAAATGTTGTTATTTTGGTGGCTTTTGAATTTATCAGTTCTGTTTATCACAATTTGTACATCTTGTATGAAGGCACCTAAAGTTACCCTTCGGTGGGTTTGACTCAAAGATTGCCAATTTCTCTTTCTTTTCCTTCAAGGACTTTGGTGTACTAGGTGCCACATACCCTTGGATATTCATAGCTTTTTTTATATGTTATTCTTGCTTTATTTGGTATAACATTTACAATGAGGGTCTTGTTTCAAGATGTTCTGTTTTTTTTCCAACTGATTTTTTCAATATGTTGGATGCTGCATTGTATTTGGTAATAATAGACAGAGGTCTTCTTTTATTGGCTGGTTTTGGTTTTACTTGTAGGAGCTTCTATCCAAAAGACTTGCCCTTTGGTAGGCTGATTCTACTACACTCTCTTTATACCCACGCTCCAAAAATTGTTTTAAATCTTTACTTTTAGTGTGAAAATCACTCAGTTCGCTACAATTCCTATATAAATCTGTGGAACTGGACAAATGGGATGTTCTTTATCCACTTCTGATAGTGGCAATTATTGGCTTTGAGATACTGGTTTCTACAGACATCTTTCTTATATAGAGAGCTTCCTATTTGTTTCCCCTTCATTCCCTGAAGGTTAAGATCCAGGAAGTTAATGTTTTCCGTATGTATATCAAAGGTTTAGGAAAGTCCAATAGTGTTGTTGTTGTTAAAACTTTGAATCAATGAGTTAGGATCTTCCAGTGTACCTCCCCAGACTATCAGCACATCGTCGATATATCGACTATAGTAGACCAGACTGCCCCCCCCCACAGGCCCATGAAGAGGTTGGCATAAAGGGGGCAAATCTGGTCCCCATGATTGTGCCTCTAGTATGCAGGAAGTAATCTCCCTGATACTCAAAGAAATTGTGGTTTAAGAAAAAATTAACACATTCCAAAATTAAATTCACCTGATCTGCAACCAACTGTCCATCTCCCTCCAAAAAGTAACGTACAGCCTGTTGTCCAAGTAAATGGTCTATACAGGTATACAAAGAGGCAACATCTAAGGTAGCCCACATATATCTTTCCTGCCAGACTATAGACCCCAATTTGTTAAGAACATCCTGGGAGTCCGTAATATAGGTGGGTAAACTGAACACATATTTCTAAAGATAGTGGTCTATATAGGCTGACAGGTTAGATGTGAAAGAGTGGATACAAGAAATGATAGGTCTCCCTGTAGGGTTAACAGGATCCTTGTGGAGTTTTGGAATATGATAAAAGAAGGGAATAGTAGGAAATTCTTGACATATAAATCGGAATCTTGCTTATTTAGGACTCCTGAATTGACTCTCTTCAATAGGAGTTCTTTTAAAAGGTCATTATAGATGCTGGAGGGGTTATATGTTAGCTTACAACAGAACTGACTGTCTGACAGTAACTTCGTCACTTCATTCAGGTATACACAAGTGTCCTGAATGACTATAGCTCCCCCCTTATCTGCCTCCCTGATTAAAATATTTTTGTCTTTGGAGAGGGATTTCAGAGCCTGTCTTTCCATTCTTGTCAAGTTGTCCTTATTTCTAATCTGAATTTTTTTACTCCCTTCTTTAACTTCATCCATGACCACCTTGGTAAATGCATCTACATATGGGCCCTTATGTGTGGAAGGAAAAAATTGAGAATGTCTTCTAAGGGAATTATGAAGTATTTTATCCGAGGGCGTATCCACACCGGATACCGATGGTAGTCATATTAGGTAGGCTACATAATCTGGATGTGGAATATGAAAGATTATCCCCTGACGAAGCAAGAGCATTCGAGAAACTCATAGGGACCTATTATACTGTATTGTACATTATATGTTTGGAATATTCCATTTTATTTATTTACAATACATTTTTTTTCTTTCATCTACATCCGACAACATCATATGAAGCACTGATTAAAGCCGATTACTTGTCATTATCCGGTGAGTGTATACAAGTAGGGGCTCTAAGTGGGGACTCATTTGGAAGTGGTGTACACTTAGAGGAAGTGTGTCTTTCCCCCCTTCGTATCTTGGTGATGTCCCTTTAAAATCTGGAGACCAGCTTACACTACCGGACAAGCAGCAAGGACAAGACACTTGAGGATGACCGAGATCCATTACACAGGAGATCCTCATTAGCCTGCAAATACAACAGAGTTATTTTCTTTTGGGCAACTTGACAAGAATCTATCTAGTAAGTGCAACTGTATTGTGTGATTTCCACCAATTATCTACGGCCGCTCTCTCTGCGCTCTTGTTTCCTCTTCTTTATTATTATACTGTATATTCACCAGATGTTGTTTCACCAACATTGTCACAGTGCCCGCTTACTGAGGGGTTAGTATCACTATAGGGTGAGTTATTGTAGTTCTAACTCTTTCAGTGGATCATCCAATCAGAGAGTAGGGAGAGTTTTTATATAGCCGCTAGGATGTTGATTGTCATTTTTTAACCTGCATGATTGAGAAAGCAGCGTGGATCGCTGTGAAATGTTTTATAGTAGGAATTTTATTTGTTTTTGATGTAACAGAAATAAATGGTATATTTTGATACTTGAAATACCAATCTGGAGTGGTTATCTCTTGACTTTTTTATACTCTGTATATGCTTTTGGAATATCCTATTCAATATATTGATCGGGTGGTCATCTTCAGTACATAGAAGCCTGTATGAAGTAAGAAGGACACCATTGGACCCAGACCGAACAGGGGCAGTAAGATACCCTTGTCTGCTTAAATAGCTGTATTTGTACATATGTACTGATACAGCAAGAGTTACATGTGAGTGCTTTAGACATATCATATTACACTCATTGGTAATTGCAAGTTTGATAAGGCACTATTGGAACCCCCTGTTCTTTTTTTCTTCTTCTTGTCCAGGTGAATGTATGCTTGTGTGGCTGTTGTTGTTTGAGTGTGTTTGGTGAAATTGCTGTTTACCTGTCAGGTGTGTGCAAGGTTGTCCGATGTGGTTGATGATGGCGGTGCTACTGATCTTTCACAGCCAGGTTTAGGTTGCATAACGACTGACAGGTGTGCATATTGTGTTGTGTGGACGTGCATCTTGGTATGTGTTAACCCTTGTTGTGCTGGGAGAACGTGCCACGGATTGTCTGAAGTTGTTTTGCATACCCCTTGTACCTCAGGGGATTGATGGGTTAAAAATGTTGGTTGTCCAGGACTTGTGTGGACGGCATACACATTTGAAGGGTGCTTCCTTGGCATTTCAGGGTTTATTTTTGCCTTTGTTTTTATTGTGCTGTCATAAGTGTTTGGTGAGTTGTTTGTTCCCTGCTGTGTGTTGTCCGTAAAGAAAAGTAGCCGCATAATTACAGGTAGTTAGATGCCTTTAAACAGGGCCTGGATAACTTTTTTAAAAGAGCAGAACATAGAGGGCTATGTATGTTAGTATAGGGATTAATATTTATTTATTGCTTGTTGATCCAAATTAGGAATTTTTTCCCCCATTCCAAGCAGAAATTAAAATTGCTGAAATAAAGGTTTTTTTTACCTTATTTTGGATCAACAGCATTTATCAAGAATAGGAAAAGGGTTGAACTTGATGAACACAAGCCTTTTTTCAACCTAAACTACTATGTAAAGGCAGAAAAAAGCATAAGTCAAGTGCAGGAAATCCACCAGTACAAAAGAAGGGAAAAGGTAAGTATGTAGTATGGTTACATCCAACAAATGCAGTTAAGAATGCTGTCCATAGCCCAGCTAAGGGAGGTGGCCTAGGTCATCTCTGGCTTTGAAAACAGGTGGGATGGTAAGAACTATTTTCAATGTATATTGCAAGAGTGGAGGACTCTCACCTCTATTATGTAGTTTCTCCAAGTGTTAGGAGATGACAGTTGGTTGTTTCCATCACAATGTTCAGCTGTAATAAGGAGTGCAGTTCTTTACAGAGCAGATGCTGATGGCTCCAGTGAACAAAAGCAGGAACCAGATCATTCTGTAGGGTGGTATCGCCCAGGAGCACAACTTCTGTCCATCCGGAAGTGAATTAGAGTCAGCCGGAGTACTGCAATACAGGCCGCAACCAAATTTGCCTGATATGGGCCAACCTTGCTTTCCTTAGTTGGTTTTGGACTTGAGAATCCCCAAGACATCACTGACAAGCAAACTAAGTGTTAGCGCCACATACGGTGATAGATTGCCCTTTAAAAAGACAGAGCTCATGGATCTTACATCCTGCTCCTTCAGCATCCAGCTCCACCCCCTCCTGACTTTGTATAAAAATATGTTGAAACTTTCAGAGTGAAATCCAGAGGCAGGTGAACAGAAATTAAATTCTGGAGTAAAGGAGTGCAAAGAGAACCAAATCTATTAAAATAATACAGCACAACGTTTAAATTGCACTCACCGGATATACACTCACAACAAGGCCAAATGCATCCCTAGCTACTTCCTCAGGGGTTACAGACCATAATAGATTTGCACCCTAAAAAGAGCCCGCAATCCTACGTCATCCCTCACGTCATCATCCCCAACTCTTTCCACTATTAGTTAACTTGTAATACTCCTAATAGCCATATATAGTAACATCCTGCATAACCTATTGTCATAACCCTAAACCTAATCAACAATATACCTTTAAAACTTCATAATGCTATATATAAAATATCAATATATATAATACATATATAATTATATAATAATTCCCCTATATCACTATTTTTCTAAAAATGCTGCCAGGTCAATTTTCATATTTAACCCTTCCGGCATTAAGTTTCCCAGCTCCTTTATCCATCTTGTTTCCATTTTCCTTAATGCTAATAGTTTATTTGTAATCCTATGACTGACCCTCCATGTTCTTCATATACATGTCTAGAAATCCATTAGCAATGTTTCTTAGATGTTCACTAGTCCTACATGTTCTTCCCACATATTGCAATCCACACACACATGTGATCAAATAAACCACGTGTGGAATTGCAATTAAATTTGCCCTCCACTATATATTCTTTCTTAGTGGCCTTACATATCATTTTTCTAGTACTTATTCCTTTTGTTCTAACTGGGTATTTTTAAAAGAGTAATAGTACTTGTACTAAAAGAAGATTTGAACCACTAAGGAACTGAATACGAGACTGTGTATTATATCGCATTATTTTCATCTTCATCTGCATTTCTTGACTTCATTCATATCCATAGCCATTATCATCATTCCATCATCATAATAAGTTGGAACCGATTTATGGTTGGAGCAATAAGTACATTTTTTTCTATTTTATTTCTTACTTGGGACTTGTTGAGTGGACTTTACATTTAGAAGGACGGTTACAGAAAATAGATTTGAAGTAACCCAGTAGGTATTAAGTAATATCTGATCTACATAGAGCGTGGGAGGTCTGATTCTTTGGGTATCCTTAAGCCCGCACATCTATACTCTGACATTTTTTGAATATCTAAGAGAAATTAAGTTAAGTATTAGTTAAACACTAGAATACTGTGTAGAACCTGGAGTTTACTTGCTCTTTGATCTCAATTAGCACCACTAATAAGAATTTTTTCAAGCACAATATTGCATTGCAGAGTACAAGACTGAATAGGCTCAAATGGTTTCTTTATCAATGTCCTGAGAACTAGATTGAGATTCCCTGAAGAATAAGGAGGAGGAATCCATAGTCACAAGAATTTAATGCATGTAACTATTCTCTGAACCAAATGAGAAAACTGAGGAGAGTTGAGAACTGAACTTTAATGACGCTCAAACACAATTCCTTAGAAAAGCCATCAGACAGAAAGTCCAGAAGGAGTGGAATGAAAGTAATAATCAATCCATATTCCTTCTTTACACCATTAGTAGAACTTACTCCATGTTTGGGTATATGATTTGGAAGTTCTTCCTTTTCTGTATTTGAGAAGTAAGTATATAAGGCTTGCTGATGAGAAACTGTCCTTTGTAGCAGAAGATCCTTTTCCTGGGAAAGAGGTAATGGTTCCTTCACTGAAAGAGACTTAGGGTGAAGATCTATGCCCTTCTCAGCCTGTAGGGGGCTACCAGAAATGACAGTTGCATTTTCCTGTATTATTTTCATCAGCACAGCTGGAATCAGTCTCAGAGGAGGAAATATTTATGCCAGCTAGAAGGACCATGGCTTATGAAGACTGCCCAATGCCTTTCTGTTGTGAGAAAATTGGAAAAAGAACCGGGGGACTTTCATTTTCTGGTTGCAATTAGATCTGTGGTTGGCCTGACATGTTTGAATGACAAAGGCCTTTTACTTGAGGGGCCACTATTCTTGTAGCATGGCCTTCCGGTCCAGTCTCCATACATCTGTGTTGTCTCTTCTTTTGATGAGAATAAATGAGAATAAAGGGCTAGCTGACTGTCTCAATGAATATTTCTGTTCAGTTTTTACAGAGGAAGATGGGCCTGTGTTAGAAAAAAGAAATGGCAAGACATGGGAAACATGCATATTTACAGAGGAAGACGTTCTACTTCAACTTTCTAAGGTAAAACAGATAAATCAGTGGGACCAGATGGGATACACCCAAATTTATTAAAAGGACTTAAGTGTGTTCTGGCAAAACTATTAACAGAATTATTCAATCAGTCACTATCGACAGGAGTAATTCCAGAAGATTGGAAGGTAGCAAATGTGGTACCGCTTCACAAAAAAGGTAGCAGGGAATAGTCTGGTAATTACAGACCAGTAAGGCTTACATCAGTAGTGGGAAAATTAATGGAGACTATGTTAAAGAATTGTTGAATATCTGAATTTGAATGGCTTGCAAGATACCAAACAGCATGAGTTTACAGTAGGGAGATCTTGTCAAACTAACCTCATAGATTTTTTTGACTGGGTAAGTAAAAAAATAGCCCAGGGGGAACAGTAGATATAGCTTATCTAGATTTCAGTAAAGTATTTGACAATGTCCCTCATAAAAGACTCATTAATAAATTGCAGTTTTGGGTCTGGATGTAAAAATAGTTAAATGGATAAGGCAGTGGCTGAGTGACAGGAGACAGAGGGTGGTAATCAATGGAGAATATTTGTACGGAAGGAGTGTTACTAGTGGTGTACCACAGGGATCTGTACTGGGGCCCATTCTTTTTAATATTTTTATCAGTGATATTGCAAAAGGTCTTCAAGGTAAGGTATGCGATTTGCAGATGATGCAAAGATCTGCAATAGGGTACACATTCCAGGGGGAATAAGCCAAATGGCAAATGATTTAGGTAAATTATAAGAATGGACAAGAGTGTGGCAGCTGCAGTTTAATGGTGATAAATGTAAAATAATGCACTTGGGACATAAAAATCCAATGGAAAAATATAATATTAAGGGTACTGTGCTGTCGGAGACAACAGAGGAAAGGGATTTGCGAGTAATTATTTCTATTGACTTAAAGGTAGGCAGGCAATATAATAAAGCAGTGGGGAATGCAAGCAGGGTGCTGGGTTGTATAGATAGGGGCATTAGTAGCAGAAAAAGGGAAGTGGTCATGCCACTCTACAGATCTCTAGTTAGACCTCACTTAGAGTATTGTGTACAGTACTGGAGACCCCATCTCCAGAAGGATATAGATACTCTAGATAAAATGGTGACTGGTTTACAGACTAAAGGATCTGAACATGTATAGCTTGGAGGAGAGAAGAGAGAGAGGGGATATAATAGAAACATTCAAACATATAGAGATTCAACAAAGTGCAGGATGGAAGTACATTTCAAAGGAGTAAAAATGTTAGGACAAGAGGCCATAGCCTAAAACTAGAGGGACACTGGTTTAGAAGTAATGTAAGAAAGTTTTACTTCACTGAGAGGGTAGTAGATAAGTGGAATAGCCGATCAGCAGAAGTGGTAGAAGTTAATACATTGAAAGAACTTAAGCATTCATGGGATAGGCATAAAGTTGTCCTTAACATAAGAAAAGACCAAGGACCAAAAAAGGTTTGAGGTTTTTACAGTAGGAAAATGGGCAGACTACATGGGCTGAATGGTTCCTATCTTTCGTCAAATTCTATGTTTCTATGTGAACTGTTGTAATAGCGTCTAGATCTGAGTCCACCCAGAGCAGGATTATTTTGGACAGGTATACCACCACAGTGGCATGTTTGATCTTATCTTCTATGCAAGACCCTTGATAATAGGAAGAACTGCCTTCAGTGCACTCCATACTGCCAGGAGCTACAGATGACTGGAATGTACAGCTCCCTCTGAATTTGTCCAGATGAACTGGAAGCACTATCCTTGAATCATGACTCCCCAACTGAACCGTCTTGCATTGTGGTTATAATTTTTCAGTGTTTCCTTGACCGATGGATACTTTGGAAAGATTATTTTCCACCAGGTCAAAGAGATCTTGATTTGAGGAGGTATGCTGATCTGATGATTCAGAGAGGCAGAGTGTCCCTTTTTCAGTTCAGGATAACCTGTTGCAGAGGTCTCATATGGAGACAGGCCCCTGGAACCACCTCTATGGATGCTGTCATCAGACCCAGAATTGACATCTAAGCATGAAGGTTCTGGCTGACATGAGGAGAAAAGCAGCTTGTTTATTTCTTCTGTGGTAATAAAGTCCTTGCCAATTCAAAGTCACAAGAAATTCTTGCGCTTTTTCTGGAACAAATTTGAACACGTCAAGGTTGACCAGCCACCCAAGAGACTGAAGACGAAAGATTGCGTGCTAAGTGTGTTCTAACCAGCCAATCATCTAAATAGGGAAGTATAGATGACCCTTGTTCCCAGAGATGTGTTGCTAAAATAACTGAGCATCTTAAATACTCTCGGAGATGTTAAGACCAAAAAGAAAGGCCATAAATGGAAAATGACAGGTGCTGAACTCTTCTTTGATGTTTACTTGTAAGTATTGCTGACAGCATTTATGATTTGGCATATGAACATATGTCTCCTGGAGATCAGTTGTTTCTATCATATCAGGTGGCAAGATAGTCACTGTAGATCTGATATTTTGCATCTTTAAGCTCTTCTTCCACACATATTGGATGAGAAAAGTGAACTTCACTCTGAGAATAAAACGTACTGAGAACTCTGTAACTGGAAAGATTGTTGCATTGCCCCCACATCTGGATTACCCTTGGGAAACCAATAGATCCTTGCTGACTTTGCACAAACAAGATTAATATATATGTCTGGGGTTAACTGGTATTTTTGTGCAGGGCAGTGTGAGTTGGATATGTACATTAAAATTTCTCCTCAGTAGTGGCACCAGAGAAACTAGACAGACATAGACATAGAACAAAAAGTATTTGCTTTGGTTAGTCCTCAAAACTTCTCACCTACTTTAGCAAAATATTGAAAACTCTGGCTCCACAGGTGTTAATTTTAATCCAGATGCAGACTCTGTACTCTCAGTGCCTAAGGAAACCAGATGCATGTCCCTTACAAGGAACAAATATGGTTGAAGCATACGCATTGGTTAGTTCTCATGCAGAAAAGACTTTCCTGTCATTTTGGAATTGGACCACCCTTTCGGGCAGAATTAAACACATATGTACTTTAAAATGTAACTTCTGTAATAGCACAAGACAGCTAAAATGTAATGCATCTGATTGGTGACTAGTCATAGAACATGAAATACTAGTGTAAAAGCCTGTGTACATGGGCCAAGGTCCGAGTAATGTTAACCCTTTGAGTACCAGAGGAGTAGCCAACGCATTGCTCTGCAATGCGTTGCGTACCCCTCTGGCACTCAAAGGGTTAAGCGGCCGCTACCTCACTGCTACACGCTATACAGTCTTGGGCAGTAGAGACTGCCCGAACGTGCCCAGTCTCTACTGAACATGACGGTTTCTGACAAACATCGCTACTGTTTTATTATATAGGATACGCTTTATTTCATCCTCAGGAGTTTTCACATACTTTTGGTTGATTTTGAAAATTGTTAAGGTATCTTCCTCAGGCTAAATGGTAATACAGGTGTGGATCCCTTCCTCTCGGTACCTAGGGAAACCACCTGCCCCTCATTGATGTGGCCAAAATGGGTGAAACATAAGTCTGGGGTTAGCTGGTTTTCTATCTTGTGCAGGAATAGTCTGATGTATACATGGAAATTTCTCCTCTGTAATGGCACTAGAGATCTAAAATGTGATGCTTGTGAGTAATGATCAGCTGTAGATCAAGCTATTTTGTTTTGGTTTACCCTCAGAGACTCTCACAGGATTTGGCTTGATTTTGAAAAGCTTTATATTATCTTTGTAACAGTGAATGGAAATCAAGATATGCACCCCCTGATCTTTAGAGAAAATAGCTGTGCCTCACTAACAAGGCCCAAACAAGGCTGAAGAATATGCATGGGGTTAGCTGGCTTTCTTGTTCAGTGGGGAAGTGCCTGTCATTTTGGAAGTGGACAGTATTAGTCTAATATGTACATGAAAATGTCTCCTCTGTAATGGCATTAAAGTACTAAAATGTAATGCTTCTGAGCAGTGACTAGCTATAGAACAAACAATATTTGTTTTGGCTCATACTCAGAGGCTCTCACATACTCGGAAGCTTTTTTCTGCTTGGATAGGAAGAAGAGGAGGGACTTGCCATATTTTTATTTCAGACTCTTAATGGTCTCTTTGGAAATTGCCTGAAGCATACACCACTGGTGCCACCTGGAAACCATGAAGGTAAAGAACATTTTCAAAATTCCCAGTGATTTATATGGGGTGGCTTTTAACCCACTGATTGCTTGAAATATCTGTAATATCTGTAACTCATTTGCAATGCATTGGTGATCACGAAAGGGGTTTAAAGCCCTAGTAAATTAATGGAAATGTGTATTTGTCCTGTTTGGTTTGCTCTGAAATTGCTCCATTTCCTTTGTGCATAAGGCAATATTCTCATAGATAGCTTGTACAATAACACCCACAGGTCAGTAATAAAAACTGTAAGCACTGCAACTGAATATTCTCCACAAGTCCTCCAACCCTCCTTCCACCAACTTTTGCTAAGTAGGAATCATATTCCTATTACCAAATGAGGTGTGTAGATTATAAATAATTGCGGACTCTCTCTATAGAGGTATTCCTTTCTGTTAATCTATTTAGTTTAAAGACATATAGCTATAATATAGAAAAGTCACATAAAGCTGAATATTGGAAGTACAGATAAAAGTGATTTAGTAATATACAGAAGTCAGGGTTAGTACTAAGTAGGCAACCACACAAGTTAAAATGATTGAAGAATACCAATAAGTGGCCAGTGGCAATGAAAAGGTAGCTTCAGATGTTCTTCCAAGGATATGTCTAAATACAACACATAAGGGTACATATAAAATATTTTAAAGTCACTGTTGCCAAGTGCTCCAGGTTAGTCAGTCACATTTTATCTAAGGATATGCTTCACATAGTAGATTAATTGGATGACAAAGTGAGAGCTATTTGACTTACAAGAGTTTTAGGTGTGTGTGTCTTAGCATGACTAATAGTAGGGTGTAGCTGATGCATTAAAATACCAAACATTTTGTTTTCAGCCACTTGTATATTTTGGCTATGTTTTTGTTAGCAAGTACACTGTTTATATTAATACAATAACATAAATATTTTACTCACCCCCACAAAAAGGCTTGGCAACTTTTAGAATCTGTTTTATGAAAAGGAGTAAAGTTTTTGTTTTTTTATAGTCATGTTGAGAAGATCAGTTCTAAGGGTCATTGTGCATCATGAATTAAATATGCGTTGTATTTCATTCACAATTTTCACCATATAAAATAAATAACTTTCTGACCACAAATTGTTATCTCTTCTTTAATTACATATATTTTCCTTTGTTTGTAAACAAAGTACAACAGTGAAGAGAAGGTGACCTGCCTTGATATTTTCATATAATTCTTTCAACAATTGTCTCCTGACTGCAGCCAATTTAACCCTTTGATTGCTGGTCTCCCTTTACAAAGAAGACATATACATTTTGTTGAATATTAAATCACCACTTCTACTATTGTCTGTCCTTAGTAACATCTTTTTGAACTGGGCAAAGGCTAAGCACAGGAAAATAGGAAAATTGGTAGTATGCATTTTTTAAACTTCTTCTGCGTCCAGTTGCCCTCCACAGGCAAGTCTCCTAACATAAACATGAACCAAAGGAGTTTTAAAGGAACAGTAATCGAATGAAAAATATAACCCTGATCCCAGTGACAATATTTCACTCCCCCACTTCCAGGCCAATTCTTTCAGTGTCACGTGAAGCTGTTGTCCATTTCCTGTTTTGGACACTGACTGGGATATAGGCTCTGAGCAAGAACAAACTTCCTCTCTGTGTGTGTGTTTTTCCCAGTATTATCAATGGTTCCCATTTGGCTACAGGAACATGAATGCATTGCCACACCATTCTTTGCTCGCTACTGACATAAGAAAGTTTAAAGGTAACCTACTTTTAATCAGTTTCCAGTGTTGTAAACTAATGCCCTCATAATTCTTTTACTCTGTCAAAATCGGATTTAAATAAAAAATAAAACCTCCCATCTGAAATAAATAACTAAGCGTTATACATTTAAGTGAACAGGGCTGATGTCAACCAATCGCAGCACGTTTTACATACTTAGACTGGATCCAATGACCATAAACTGTACCTGACAACAGCCCAATGGTGTTTTCTCTCTTCATCAGGCACCTTTTTAATCTCTTTTGAAAGAATAAAGACATGGAATGGCAGTGTTGAACTTTTAGAGGATGGAATGGCAGTGTTGAACTTTTAGAGTAATTTTTTGTACGCTTGAATACTAACAAGCTAGGTTTGAAGTTCACATACTTGTTTGATTATAAGGAAATCCAATTTTTAGACCTTTTTTTGTTTGTTGAAGGGGATAGAATCCTTACAAAAATGCACTTTAAAACTGTAGACCAAAATAGCTTTAATCCCTATACAAATTGGCATAAGAAAATTTGGCTAATGTTCCCAAAGGCCAGTTTATTAGGATTCAAAGAAATTGTTCGAGAATCCATGATTTTTGGGAACAGGGGGCATGTTTAAAGCGGAACTATCATCTACATTATATTGAGCCCCAAATACTAATAACAATAGCGATATACATGTACGTTCTTAAAATTTCAATAACAATTGCCACATTAGTGAAAAAAGGTCTATTTTTCACTAATGCTACAATTATTTTTGAAATTAAAAGAATGTAGATGCATATCACTATTATTAGTATTTGGGGCGCAATATAATGTGGATTATCGTTCCGCTTTAAGTAAAAGATTTTTAGAACGTGGATATGATAAAATTAAAGTGTGTGAAACCTTTATGGAAGTTTTTTACTATGATAGAGGAGTTTTAGTAGAGATCCAGAATGGGATGGTAAAGGAAGAAAAGGAAGATTGGACTACAAAATATAATCTTATTAGTCTATATGAAGCTTTAGAGGAGAATCAGTGTGTTAACCAAAACCATATGGGCATGCAGCAAGATAGATATGATACTAAAAATAAAAATAAAACCATGAATGTAAATGTAATTAATAAGAAAAACAAAATCATTAATAATAAAAAAATCATTAATGATAAGAATATAAGTAGTGATAGAGAAACAAATGTAATTCACATTAAAATTATTAGATTGAGAAGTCAAAATAAGAACTTTAAAATTCATAAAGTGAATAATGTTTTATGGGAAAAAAGTAGAAGTGATACAAATAACCTTATATTAACAACTAGATTTTCAGATCAAATAAATAAAATACGGAAGATTCTGGATAAATTTTGGCTCATAGTTCTAGAGGACAAGGTCCTCAGAAATATGGTGCCACAAAGTGTAAGGATTATATGTAAAAAGAATCCAACCCTTAAAACATTTTAGCACCTACAGTTTTGAGGGCTCATAGAGAAATGAGAAAGAAATGTAGGAATGAGAAAAATAACTATAAAATAAAGATAAAAATAAGGTTAGGATTGAAAAGGATGAGGAAAAAGATAAAGATAAAAATAAAATCAATTTGTCACTGGTGATGCTGAGTGGGTTTGCCTTGGAAAGTGTTCGACTGGACTTTAGCAAAAGTAGTTATATGAATGTTTTAAATAAGCAATAAGCTTATTGGATTTTTCATTTAAATACATTATATCCCATTTTATAAATGGAGCTGATTACAACTGAGGGTTTTTTCCTCTCTCTGTTTTCTATTCCTGCCTTTCCTGATATGTCCGTTTATTTATATATGTGGAGAAAACATTCTTCAATCGATTATTACATTAGTATATGATGATGAATCCACACCAGGACCTCTCTTTGATTATTTCAATAAAATATTTTCTTAAAGGGAAAAAAACTCTGTATATGGGGGAATACATTCTGTATAAGCATGAAAATATGGAAGGGATCTCCTTTTTGTCACTTAGCTATGTTTGCCATTGGTTATGAATATTATGATGGGTCTAGTGAGGGATTTCAGTCAATACAGGGCTGAATGTAGCATTCATGGGGGAGATCCCTTTAAATTTAAAATGTAGGATGTAATTGAATTGCATTTTTGGGGGGCTATTCCTTTTTTGGTTTCACTGTATAACGTTTAGTAATATATGTACTCTTTATGCAAAAGCGGAAGGAGGTTTGTTTGTATGTATTAATATTTAATGCAATTTATTTTCTTTTATTACTTTCGTTTTTTAAACTGATGTATATTGTATTACTCTTCTCTGATATGGTAATGGGTTCATTTACCCCCTTTCTTTTGGTGGGATATTTAGCCTTAATGGTCTTTTTATTTACCACCTGTAGGACGTATATGACACCAAGGGGTTAAATAGAGCTTTTTTCTTCCTTTCCTGTTTAATTTTTGAACATGTGTGCTCCCTTAGAAGAGAGAGATCTGAGGTCATCTGTTTATTTGGATAAATAAAATTTAAATAGCCGGTAGCTCATACACTTGCTATATGATACTCTGTTGTTTGACAAAGCACCGGGGGTGCTGTGAAATGCGTTGCGGTGAGATATCATGGTTCCCAGCCGGACACACATATGCGAGCTGTGTATTGAGTTATTTGCTACTGATGTAAGTCACTTATGTTTTTTATATATATTTTTTTGTATTTTTAACCAATCTATTGAGCATTTATTTGTGCACTGTATTAAGCTGTTTACATTTGGAATAAGGTACATTTTTTGCAAAACGTGTTTTTAATAATATTGTTGTTACTTTTCTGCATTCAAGGCTTACGGCCGCAGAGCTTAAGGGTGATGTTTATTTTTCTGAACCACCCTTTGAGCACCAGTCTGTAGTCTTGTAAGACGTTTTAATCTCTCCTTTGTAGAATTCAATTGAATAAAATATATATATATATATTTTATACTGATTATATCTCGTGTTTTTTATGATAATTTTAGTATAAGTTTGAATTTGTTTGTATAGAGATATTGATCTCTGGGGGTACATCTATTTTGAGTACTTAGATACTGTGTGTTATTTTTTGTTTATATATTTCAGGGCCAGTGGAAAGTCCTAGTGCCAAGTTCTTTGTTCAAAGATTACTTGGGCGTTATTTTGTGGTGGATATCTTTGGGTTGTAGCACCTCCGGGACTTTGGGCATCAAGGAACTTCTCCTTTAAGTACCTGTTCTTGAGAGTCCAGATCAAAAGAGTGATTGCAGTATTTGAGCTCCAGAGGTATTCTAGAACTCAGCACAGTTTAGCTCCTTCCCCAGGAATAATTATATAGAATAAAGAAAGGATTAACAAGTTTAAAGTGCTAGAAATTGTTTAATTAATACATATTTTATTAAACTTATTTTATTATTTTTTCTTTTTGCAGTATACAAGATTTCAGCTCGCTCTCACCCTACAAGAGTGAAGGTGTATCCACTAACCTCCCTCCCCATGGCAACTGCAATAATACCTTATATACCCTGGTTTCCTATTAGTTCAGCCTTATTTTATCATGTATGGTGGTAATGAAAGGGGGGGAAGCAGCAACACACTGCATTACTGGTGAATAACATCAAGAGGTGTAACCTAGAAGCCAGCATCTGTCAAAGCACTAGGGCAAGTTGTTCCTGTTAAGCGTGTGCTCTGTTCTACACTTTAACAAGCTTGATTATTAAAACTAATCAAAAGTATGAACCCTGTGTAAAGTATATATTATACCTATGTATTAATTTTAATTAAAACAAATGAGGGTTTTGTTGCATAGTTTGGCCAAGGTATGTTTACACTCACTTACCCCATCAAGGTAGCCCATTTCAAACGAGTCCTATCCAATACATATAAATATCATTATAACTATGAACATTAAAAATGATTCCTGAGGAAATTATTTGTGGAAACACGTTGCATGATACAAATCATGATTGTCTACATATGCAATGGGTAGCTTTCCTGCAAATTCTGGCTAAGCACGAACCTAAATATGGATGTAGCAAATTTTATTGTACATTTTTTCATGCTTACCTCCACCTTCATGGAGCAGAACTGTGAGGAAAAAAAACCCAAATAAATGCATTTCCATGAGTCTGATTGATCAAGTGCACATACTACACATCCAATCTTCTTTTTCTTCATTGATCAACTAATTGGGTATATTCTGTTTGGCCAGACAGCCTACAATGGGCTTATTATTAGCTTCTGTTCAGTTTGTACAGAGAAAGGTGAAAGGAAGGGACTTCTGTTAGAAAAAAGAAATAGTGAGACATGAGAAGCACGCATGTTTACAGAGGAAAAAGATCTACTTCAACTCTCTAAGGTAAAAATAGATACATCAATGGGGCCATATGGGTTACAACCAAAGTAATTACAGTTATTACAATAACTTAGAAGTGTTCTGGCAATACCTTTAATAGAATTATATCAGTCCCTATTAACAGGAGTAGTTCCAGAAGATTTGAAGGTAGCAAATGTAGTACAACTTAAACAAAAAAGTAACAGGAAAGAGTCTAGCAACTACAGACAAGAAAGTCTTACAGCAATAGTGGGGAAATTAATGGAAACTATGTTAAAGGAAATAATTTTTAAATATCTGAATGTAAATGGCTTGCAAGATGTCAAACAACAGGGGTTTACAGTAGGTAGATCTTGTCAAACTAACCAAACAGATTGTGACTGGGTAACTAAAACAGTAGATATGGGGGAGCAGTATATATAGCTTATCTTGATTTCAGTAAAGCATTTGACACTGTCCCTCATAGAAGATTCATTAATAAACTGCAGTGTTTTGGTCTGGATGTAAAAATAGTTGAATGGATAAGGTAATGGCTGAGTATTAGGAGACAGTGGGTTTCAGACAATGGAAAATATTCAGATGAAAGTTGTGTTACTAGTGGCATACTTGAGTAATCTGTACTGGGGCCCATTATTTTTAATCTTTTAATTAGTGACTAGCAATGTGGGACGGCGTTGCCCGTCAGGATATATAGGGAATTAATGCACACACACACGGTTGCAAGACGCATTCACTAAGATGCATAAAGATCAACACGGTCATACATACATGCAATGCACAACATGCAGACACATAGAGTGTGATACAGACATGCAACACACACAGTGAGGAACACACAGGCACACACAGAGACACACATGCATTCATTCATATAGTTGAAATGCATGTGGTAATTGCACATACTATGGTGGAAGGTTGATCGTGCTGGCTTCCGGGGTGTGAGTACGAGAGTGAGTGAGTGTGATTGTGTGAGTGTGTATGAGTGTGAGGGTGTATGAGTGTGAGTGTGATTGAGTGAGAGTGTGTGTGATTGAGTGCGAGTGAGAGAGTGCGAGTGTGAGAGAGAGAGTGTGAGTGTGTGAGAGAGTGTGAGTATGTGGGATTGAGTGTGAGTGTGTGAGAATGTGAGTTTGAGAATGCGAGTGTGTGAATTATTGTGTGTGACTGAGTGTGTGTGATTGAGTGTGTATGACTGAGTGTGTGTGAGAGTGTGAGATTGACTGTGTGTGAGTGTGTGTTTTTTGTCTGATGTGTTTGTGTCTGTGGTGTAGGAGCGAGTGGCAGCCATTTTGTTTTTTCAGTTACTTACATAGTGTTGGGCGGGCTGGAGAGTGGGGGCAGGCCAACTCCCTGCATGATTAAATCACTCCCCCATTGAATCACCCAATGGGAGCAGTAACTCCTCCTTACTTAACCCTTTGAGTGCCAGAGGGGTAAGCAACGCATTGCTTTGCAATGCGTTGTGTACCCCAGGAGCGTCGCTAGGGGTGGGCTAAGGAGGCTGAAGCCCCGAGTGTGTCAGTGGGCAGCCCCGAATGTCAGACAATCAGCAGATTCACTCCTCCTGCTGTTTATCCTGAGGCTGGCTGGCTGGCTGCTGCCCAGCAACTTGTGGGCATATATAGCTTGGAACAGCAGGCTGCTGTCTTACTCTGTTCTCACCTTCAGCCCACAGGCATCCGGTCCACACTGGCTCTTCTAGCACTTCCTGGTGCTTTGCGATGAGGTCATCAAGATGCACCTGAAGTACCAGAGGAGGCAGTGTGGAGCCCATGGCTCTACACTGAAACAGAAAGCAGAATGGGGCAGAGCAGAAGAGAAGGTATGAGGGACAGTATAGATGGGGGAAATATATGGCTACCAGTGGCAGGTAAACAAGGCTGGTGGGTGTCACATTGTATATGTGGAGAATTTGTGGGCTGGCTACCAGAGGGCAGGGGAACAAGGCTGGTGGGGTCACACAGTTTATGTAGGGAATCAGTGACTACCAGTGGCTATTGGAATAAGGATGGTGGTGGTCATATAGTGTATATGTAGAATCCGTGTCTTTCAGTGGGCAGGATAACAAGGCTGGTGGGGTCCACAGTGTATGTGGGGAATCAGTGGCTACCAGTGGACAGGATAATAAGGCTGGGGGAGGTCACATAGTGTATGTAAGGAATCTGTGGCTACCAGTGGACAGGAGAGCAAGGCTAGGGGGGTTATATAGTGTATGTAGAGAATCTGTGGCTACCAGTGGTTAGGGGAATAAGGTTTTTTGGGGGGGTCACATAATGTATGTATGGAATCTGGGGCTATCAGTGGGCAGGGGTAAAATGCAGTTGGGAATCACATAGTGTATGTGAGGAATCTGTGGATACCAGTGGGCAGGGGGGGCACAAGCAGTGTATGTGGGGAATCTGAGGCTTCCAGTGGGCAGGAGAACAAGGCTGGTGGGGATGCACAATGTATGAGGGGAATCTGTGGCGACCAGTAGGCAGTTGTAGAAGGCTGGTGGGGTAACACAGTGTATTTGGGGAATCTGGGCAGAGAAACATGGCTGTGGCTACCAGTGGCCAGTGGAACAAGGCTGTGGTGTCATAAAGTTTATGTGCGTTGTTCTGTGGCTAAAAGCGGCCAATGGAAAAGTGCCGGCAATCAGACAGTGTATGATTGGCTACAGGTAACCAGTGGAACAATGATGGGGTATCACACAGTGTATGTATGGTTCTATGGATACCAGTTGCCAGTAGAAGAAGACTGAGATATCAGTTCATGTGTGGGCCTGGTGCTACCGGTGGCAAACCACTGGAGTATCAGACAGTGGATGTGTGGCAAATAGAGGCTAGAAGCGCAAGGTTATCAGGCAGTGTATGAGGGGTTCTATGGCTACCAGTGGGCAATGGAACAATGCTGGGTATAAGCATACTTCCCAAGTGTCCCTCTTCGAGCCCCAAATCCCTCTGTCTCTCTTTCACACCCTGGTGTCCCTCTTTTTAGGACATCAGACTGTGTGGTGGGTATATAAGTGTATCACATTGCTCCACAGCAATAAAACTCACATTAATGTTTGTTTAAACGTCGTTATATTTGTTTATACATTATCTGTGTAAATAAAATACTTTGGTGTTGATCTTGATAATTTATTCAGTTATATCAATGGCTCATATGTATTAAAGCAACCTGGTTTTATTCTGGAGTAAACCAACTGCACAATACGGGACAAATAAAAGTTCTTAAAATCCACTGCACTTGAATAGAGTTTTTAACCTCTTGAATGCTAGAGAGGTCTCCAATGCATTGCTTTGCAATGTATTGAAGACCGCTCTAGCATTCAAGGAGTTAAAAACTATTTAATGTGACAGGAATTTTGATTTGTTCCCAGTGGTACAGTTGGTTTACACCACAATAACTTCAGTTAGTTAGAACAAAAAACAATGGCAAGAGTTGAACATAAAATGGCTTACTTCTTAACTCTTTGCATTGCATTATATATAGATTAGTAAAATAAACATATATGTTGTGTAAGGATAACTCACTCCACACTATAGTGTTATCATCACTAACACTGGTGGCAGGCACTCTGTTGAATTTTGCTGTGAGCTCTAGCCCCAGATCGTTTTGGAACCTAGAAACGCCCCTAGTGTACCCCTCTGGCACTCAAAGGTTAAGTTGAGGCAACATAGCAATATAACACACGGTGGCTCTTCAGTTGAGGCAGCATAGCAATATGTTGAGGGAACAAATAGAAAGTGGTGTTTGAGTCTTGCCCTCTGTAACATACAGCAAAGCATCTCTCTCCCTTTAAGGAGAAAGGGCGGGAATCAGGAAGTGGAGGAGTGACAGTTGAGACAGTTAGCGAGGTGACTGAAGAGATGAAGAGTTAAATAAAAGAGTTGCTATTAAGTCTATCCCTGAGTTTGTATTTTATGGAAACATTACACCCTCATAATTGTAACCCTCCATACACTCTCTTTCATTATCTGTGGGAGGTGAAACAGTGTGTTTGTGGGGTCATGATCCTGAGTGAGTGTGTGTGTGTGGACCGGGAGAAGTTATTGATATCCCCTACTTCAGGAGAGAGTGGCAGTTATATTTTTTTGTCAGTTGGATAGTGGTGGGCGGGCGGGCTGGAGGGGGCTGGCCAACTCCCTGTATGATAAACATGCCCCCATTCAATCACCCAATGGGAGCAGTAAAGTCCCCATTCAATCACCCAATAGGAGTTGTGTCTCCTAATGAGACATAAATTATGTAATGAGGCATTCTGTTCAATGTGTGTTTGTTTTATGAGGAGACATAAATTATGTTCTGTGTGTGAGGTACTATAAATTATGCAATGAGGCTTATTCTTTTATATATATAGATATATTGCAAAAGGTCTTCGATGTAAGGTATGCCTTTTTGCAGATGATCTGGCAAAGATCTGCAACAGGGTAGACAGTCCTAGGTGCATAAGCCAAATGACAAATTATTTAGATACATTAGAAGAATGGACAAGTGTGGCTGCTGCAGTTTAATACATAGTAACATAGTAAATTAGGTAGAAAAAAGAAACAAGTCCATCAACTTCATCCTTTGCCTCATAACCCAGGGACATGAGAATGATATAGCTTTCCTGCTGCCAAATAGTTAGTCTTTATCAGACCTTCCTGTTTTGCCTACTAATACCACAGTATAACCCTGTATGTTCCCTTTTGAAAGAAATGTATCTAATCTTCTCTTAAAAGTATCCATTATATCTGCCATAACCATAACCTTAGGCAAAGTATTCCATAATTTAATAGACATTTCTGTAAAAAACCCTTTCCTCTGCTGAAGTCAAAACCTCCTTTACACTAACCTGAAGGGGTGGCCCCTAGTTATTTGGTCAGGCCTTGGAATGAATAGCTCACAAGAGAGATCTCCTCTTAGTCATCTTTTCTCTATAGTAAATAATTAAAAGGCTATGCCTGAATTTGTGGGAGGGGCTGCGAGCCTTTAAATAGCAGGCAGCCCCCCCCACCAAACTCATTCAGTCACAAGTGAACCTCACTTCAGAGGCAGTCTCAGCGTTTCAAGCATCATTCTCAGCCTCTTTACTTGTGCTGCTTGAAGTCTTCACCTTTAAGCCAAGCAACTTTTTTTGCCATTTCATTAGTTCCTTTTAACTCACATTCATTTCCTCACCACCTTCCACTCCCTCCACACACTACCCTTCACCATTTCTTTCTCCAGCACTAGCACGGCAGCCGCCGCAACCACCAGCACATCCACCCGACTTCTGCTTTCAACCAGCTCTCATAGCTGCAGTAGCTTTCACAAACACTTTCATTCTCAAACACTGCTTCCTCCCCCCTCATTAAACCGCTGCTTCAATACCTCGCATCCTCTCTCTTTCTGTTCCTCAGTCACATACTCCAAATTCCACCACAGCATCAGCACCATTTTCCATTTAAACTGTCAGGAGCAGTAAGTACCTCTCATTCCTTCCATTGCAAATCACCATTCACCCCAACCGCTACCCTCAACTAAACGCTTTTGCCTTTCTCTCTATAGCTCCACACATCAGTCTGATGCTTCACAGCAGCCATCAGCTGTTTACAGTGTGTATCCTTTTTATCTGTGCACCAGATCTCTTCACCTTCCGCCCTCTACAAATTACATCACCCTCGGTACAGTTTAATATACTACACTGCTCTCCTTCTTCTACTATATTAGGAGATTCTGCTTCAATCTGACAGATCCATTCCTCAGGTATATTTTTGTTCACTTCCCCAGGTCCACTAATTTATAAAAAGAAAACAAAAAAAAACTGTGTGCCTTACCTCCAGAAAGGGGGCCGAGTGTTCACTCACACACCTTACCTCCTAACATGAGGTAGAAGTTTTCATTCACGCACTTTACCTCCTAGCAGGGGGCCGAAGGTTCCATTCACGCACTTTATATCCTAGCAGGGGGGCAAAGGTTTCATTCTTGCACCTTACCTCCTAGCAGGGGGCCGAAGGTTTCATTCACGCACCTTACCTCCTAGCAAGAGGCCGAAGGTTCACTCACGCACCTTACTTCTTAACAAGACGCCAAAGGTTCACTTATGCACCTTACCTTCTAGCAGGAGGCCAAAGGTTCACTCACGCACCTTACCTCCTAACAGGAGGATGAAGGTTCACTCATGCACCTTACCCTCTAGCAGGGGGCCGAAGGTTCACCCACGTACCTTACTTCCTAGCTGGGGCCGAAGGTTCATGCACATACCTTACCTCATAGCAGGGGCCGAAGGTTCACTCACATACCTTACCTCTTAGCGGAGGTCAAAGGTTCACTCACCCACCTTACCTCCTAGCAGGGGCCGAAGGTTCACTCACGCACCTTACCTCCTACCAGGGGGCCGAAGGTTCACTCACACACCTTACCTCCTAGAGGAGGCTGAAGATTCAGTCCCTTATCCATGCACCTTGCCCCTTCTTTTTCAGATTTAAGGTCCACGCAAGCTCCCCTTGCACACCCCTCCCCTTTTCCTTACTACAGTTAAGATCCACTCGAGCACTTTTACGTTTCAACTATTTAGATTAATCACGCACCTTTATCGTATAACGGAAATTTAACATTGGCTCATGTACAAGCAATCATTCAATCATTTTAATTTTACACCTTATCTTCCAGCAAATTAAAGATGACTTATGCAGCTTACCTCCTACTGGAGGCCTAAGGTTTCACTCACGCACTTTTCCTCCTAGCAGAGGCCAAATTTTTCACTCACCCACCTTACCTCCTTGTGGAGGCTGAAGGTTCACTTTACCTCCTTACCTCCTAGTGGAGGCGAAGGCCCATGCATGCACCTTACCTTCTAGCGGAGGCCAGGGTCTATCTACGCACCTTCTCCTCTAGCAGAAGCCAAAGGTCCACTCACGCACACCACCTCCTTTGGAGGCCAAAGATCTTGTCACTCAAACACAATCACAATTTTATTTACGTTCCTTATCACTCAAAGATCCAATGCACCCCTCCACCTAGCAACTTCCTTCACCTTCAAGCCACTCTGGGATGCCAGCCTTACTACTTATCTCCATCAAGCATCCTCCTCACAGGGCGATCAGAGGTTTCACCAACACCTTCCTATAATTTATCACATTCAGCTTCACTCCGCCAGCATGTTCCCAAGTACTAACCCAACCTTTATACATCCAATAACACATCCATCCATCATTCCATACTAGTCATCTCCCCTTCCCCCCTCTACTTTTCTTCTTCCAGATATCATGGAGAACACCGACCAGCAAGCCAATGCAGATTCAGAAGGATCAGCAGCTGGCACCCCATCAACTCCCAGACCCTCACGTTCAGTATACAGGAGAATTCACCTTCCATTCCAGATCATGACAATTCCTTAAAAAATCTAACCTCACCTTCAAATCCAACCACTGTACTCTATTCCTTCCCCAATCCAAAACAGATCAATCAGGATCTGGTTCATTCACTCCATTTTTTACTTCACATGACAGATGGTGCCCATTTACAGCATTACAATGCCTAGCTTCACTCACACTCAACAACTCAGGCAATAACCCTTTACTTCCAAACCTAGTAGGCTCTCTTATCACAACCAAATTAATACGTCACATTCGCCCCATAATCTCACATTTAGGAAACAAGCCTAATTTTTTTCTCAGGACACTCCTTTAGAATCGGGCCGCTTCCGCAGCCTCCAAAAATAATGTACCCGCACACATTATCCACAGGCTAGGAAGATGGCATTCCCAATCCTTCCAGCGAAATCCAAAAAGCACTTATTTCCCTATCTCACTAACTTGTCTCTGTCATTAATAAACATTGTTTGTTCAATCAGTTTTGGCTTATCCTTTTTGGCCTTCTAATCTGGCCTACCTCAATTAGCTGGGGAGCTCCACGCCTTTTTATTAGTAACGTTATCATACTTTCCATGCTGGAAGCCCGACTACAATTAAAAGGCTATACCTGAATTTGTGGGAAGGGCTGTAAGCCTTTAAATAGTAGACAGCAGCTCCCCACTGGGCTCACTCAGTCACGAGCATTCTCCCCCCTTAATTCAGACTATTCCATTTTAGGTTGGCCCTCTAATCTGGCCTACCTCATTGATTTTACCCTGGGATTCAAGTACCTAGAGGGCTCCACACCTTTTATTGCTAACGTCATCATACTTCCCACACTGGAAGACCCCGGCTACAAACCAAGTTTGTCTAGTTGCTCCTCTTACGTCAAGTTCACCATTCCATTGATTAATTTTGTTGCTCTTCACTGTACTATCTCCAGTTCTAGAATATCCTTTTTCAGAACTGGTGCCCAAAAACTGCACTATATATTCAAGGTGAGGTCTTACCAATGATTTGTACAATTGCAAAATGATATTTTCCACTCTTGCTTCAATACTCCTTTCTATGCAAGACAGGATTTTGTTTTCTTTTGCTACTGCTAATTGACACTGGTCACTGGTTCCAAGATCGTAGTTTACAAGAATCCTAGGTCTTTCTCTAGCAAAGAGTCCCCTAAAATGATTCCATTAAGTTCATATGTAGCATTGGGATTTTTTCTTCCCAAATGCATGACTTTACACTTTACATTAAACTTCATATTCCATTTTGTTGCTCATTCTGCCATTGTATGTAAATCCCTCTGCAGAGAACACATATCATATTCTGAATGTATTACCCTGCATAATTTAGTTTCATCTGCAAATATTGATATTTTGCTTTCTATATCTATTTTCAGGTCATTTATAAACATGTTAAAAAGCAGTAGACTAAGTACTGAACCCTGAGGTACTCCACTCTCAACTTTAACTGTATTGGAGAATTGTCCATTTGCAACCACACACTGTTCCCTATCCTTCAACCAGTTTTCTATCCAAGTGCAAAGGTTATCCCCTAGCCCCATCTCCCTTATTTTATACCCCAGTCTCCTGTGTGGCACTGTATGAAATGCCTTTTCAAAATCTAGATATATTAGAACAACTGCCTTACCATTATCTAGGTTGCTATTTACTTCTTCATAGAAGCTCAAAAGAGTATTTGGCATGATCTATTCCTCATAAAACCATGTTGATTCCTGCTATTAATCTTATTTTTTCCAGTGTAATCCTGAATATAATCCCTTATTATCCTTTCTAGCAGTTTTCCACTACAGAGGTCAAACTCACAAGTCTATAATTCCCAGGTTCTGTTTTAGTTCCCTACTTAAACAGAGTCACTACCTTGGCTTTTACTCTAATCTTGTGGCACTGAGCCTATGGTGAGAGAATATTTAAAGAGTAAAAACAGAGGTCTTGCTAACACTGCACTGCATTCCTTAAGAACCCTTGGCTGTATACAATCAGGACCTGGTGCTTTGTCAGTCCTAAAGGGATAGCAATGTTTCAAAATAAAAGCAGTTCCAATTAATCTTCATAGTATTTTGACCATGGAGAGTGTTATTTCAATACTGACAGAGTTGTAGTTCAAGAGTAATTGAATGAGAAAGTATCCCACTCCTGCCCCGTCTACCTTGTGTAAGCCACCTCCCCCCAGATGTGGAATCTGGTCTTAAGACCAGACAGCTCACAGCAAGGGACAATCACAGCAAGGGACAATCTTCTTTCTGTGAGAACAATGAAAACCCTCCCCCCCTTGACAGGTTTTTTACCTTATGCTAACTGAAGATTGTCCCTCTCTGCAAGCCATCTGGACACCACCTTTCTGTCCTGAGGTGAGCGGTGTTACATCAGTAAAAGGGGCGGGAGGGGGATACTTTATCATTCAATTACTCTTGAACTACAACTTTCTCAGTATTGATATAACACTCTCCATGGCCCAATTACTATGAAGATTAATTGGAGCTGCTTTTTATTATGAAAAATTGCTATATCCTATAACTAGATTATTTTATGAAGCTCTGTTTATGATTTTTTTACCTTTTCAATACTGGTGATTTATCATATAAGTCTAATATGGTATGTCAACTCATACCAGTGAGGTATGATTTTCCATGGGTTGGCAGTAGGTCCTGAATAAATTAGGAAGTCCCATGGTGTTGAGCCATTTTAGTATCTTTGAAGTGATTGATGTGTAAAATAGTGTGTTTTTTTCCTATAGCTCCACATTCTGGAAATAGTTATGCACATTAAGGGGTAGAAAGACAAGTGACCCCTCATTTGATGTGGCTAGTTGTCTACTTTCAAAAATGTTATGCTTTGTCTACCTTTTCTTCATTTATCCTGTTGTAATAACCCTTTTAGTACAGGCAAGTCACAGCTGAAAAATGTATGAAAAATGACGCCCCCACAGTATATCAACTCATACTATCAGTGTGACATTTTCCTTGGAGGAGGAGTAGCTAAAGATACAGTCATAAATCCCATGTTTTTCAAAGCTACCTGTATGTTTGAAAAGATAAACATGTGAAATAGCTTGTTACTTTCCAACATCGCCACCTTCTGAAAACAGTTGTGCACACCAGTCTAGGGGCAAAAAGGCAAGTGAACCCTCATTTGATGTGGCTACCTTTCCTGCTTATCTGTAATGGTTATGACCATTTTCGTTCAGACAGGTCATTTCAAAAACAAAAAAGGCAGGTGTAGGTTAGTGTTCTTGGCAACCCCATAGTGTATGTTAACCCAAACAAATGGGGTACCATTTTTCTCAGGCTGGAAGTAGGTAGTTAATACAGTAAGAAATGCTATGGTTTTCAAATATTTTAATATCTTTTGAAGTGGTAAAAATGTAGAAAAAAAGTATTTTTTTCCTATGGCGCCACCTAAGGTTAGAAAGGCATTTATTGTGGCTGAGTATCTACTTTCCAAAATGGTATAACTTGCGTACCTTTCCTTCCTATCTCTAATAGTTATGACCATCTTAGTACAGGAAGCCATTTTCAAAATAGAAAACAGGTAGGTGTAGTTTTGCAATGTTGGCACCCCCTACTATATGTGAACTCATACCAAATAGGGTGCCATTTTTCTCATAAAAGCAGTAGCTAATGAATACACTTGAAAATTCCATCATTTTAAAGATTTCAGTACATTTGAAGGGGGTGTAAAAATGTAATTTTTTTCCTTTAGCACCACCTTCTGGAAACATTTGTGCACGTGTAACGGTTTTAAGGACACTCAGACATGGAAGGTTATGGTAAAACACAGTTTTATTACTAGAACAAGGATAATGTGACCCACGCGGGTCCAGTACATACAAATGACACAATACTGCCACAGGTCAGACTACAAAAATGTGTAGTAACCCATACAGGTCCAGTAGGTACAGATGTTACAATACTGACACAGGTCAGGTCACAATGATAACAGTAACCCACTCAGGTCCAGTAGGCACCAAAGGTACAATACTGATACAGGCCAGGTCACAGTGAATCTGGAAGAGCAGACGAGCAGAGACACTACTAGGCCAAGGGATTCCGGCAGGCCCTAGTAGTGCAGAGGTCAGCGGAGACTCCCTACGCAGTGAATGAGCCCAAATGGTAAGCCACCATATAGGTAACTGAGAGGAGGCCACTACTATCCCACAGGACAGTAAGAGAGAAACTAGGGAAGCGGAGCCCAATGAAGGCTCAGGACAGGAGACCAGCAGACAGATGCCCTAACAGCCCTATCGGAGGCTACAGACTGTAGGGTTCTGTTGGCAACAATGACGGGACTGCCCGAGTAGTAAGGACACACGGTACTGCCAGACAGAGTGCTAAAGGAATTTCCCAGACTGACAGAGGAAGGCTGTGACCCTGAAGCGCTATAGCACCAACCCGCGAAGGGTGAACGAACGCTCAGACCTGGACAGAACTGCCAAGCAGTGAAGACTAACCAAAGTGCCCAGAGACAAACCCAACCTCGGAGGTAAGAGTGGACAGGTCAAGCGTACCGGGTGCAACCAACAGATCCTGACACTGAAGTGAAAGGATACAACAGCGCAAGGTAATGAAGCAGGGTCACAGAACAGCGCTGCAAGTGCAGTGCTAGATGGAGGCAACCAATGACTGTCAGAGGCAGTATCGGCAATGGAGGAAAGGCCTCCAAACGGAACACGGCTGGGCGGACAGTAGTACCGGGAGGTACACAGAGCAGGAACGCCCACCAGGCCGGGTAGATATACAGAGCAGGAACTTCAGCCAATCCGGGTCGGTACACGGAGCAGGAACGTCAGCCGGGCTGGGTTGATATACAGAGCAGGAACGTCAGTCAAACTGGGTCGGTACACAGAGCAGGAACGTCAGCCAGGCTGGGTCGATACACAAAGCAGGAACGTCAGCCAGTCTGGGTCGGTACACAGAGCAGGAACGTCAGCCAGGCCGGGTCGATACACAGAGCAGGAACGTCAACCAATCCCGGTCGGTACACAGAGCAGGAACAGATCAGGCAGAGTAGTCAGGCAGTCCGGGTCATACACAGGATTCACACGAATAACAGGAACAAGTGCTGGCGACTGGAACACCACAAAAGGGCGCCTCTGAAGCGACAGGTCTCAGTATTTAAGGGCTAGAAATGGGCGGAGATTAAACCCAGTAGCCAATAAAAGACAAGCAGGAAGTAAACCGGACATAACAGTGTCACCAGAGAAAGCACGGGCACCGTGATAGTACCTTCCCCTCAAAGACCCCCTCTCCGCGGAGATGGACCAGGCTTCTGGGGGTGTTTGATATGGAATCTGCTCAACAATGCAGGAGCGTGAAGATCACTCAGTGTCACCCAGAAACACTCCTCAGGGCCATAGCCCTTCCAATGAACCAAGTACTGTAACCTTCCCCTACGAGAATCAAGGATACTTTGGACTTCGTACTCGTCCTGGCCTTGCACCTGAATAGGACCGGGGATCGCAGGAGTGGTAGTATAATGGTTGCAAACCAACGGCTTCAGAAGGGATACGTGGAATACATTGTGGATCCGCATGGACGCTGGACGATTCAGGGCATAGGTAACTGGGTTAATTCTGCGGAGGACCTTAAAGGGACCGACAAATCGGGGAGCCAATTTGTTACAAGGGACTTGCAGATTGAGGTTTCTGGAAGATAGCCATACCCTATCCCCAACCTGGAAGGAAACCGCAGGCAATCTCCTGCGATTAGCGTGACGCTGATAACTCTGAAACGAATTTCTGAGGGTCCTCTGTACCCGTGCCCATGTGGAGTGGACCTGCCTAATGTGCTCATCCAGAGCCTGAATCTGCTGCGCCTGATATGAGTCCGGAAGCAAACATGGTTGGAACCCATAGTTGATGAGAAACGGGGAGCTCCCGGATGAGGAGTTAACCACACAGTTCCTGGCAAACTTTGCCCATGGCAACAGGTCAGCCCAATTGTCATGATGATCGGACACGAAACAGCGTAGGAATTGCTCCAATCCCTGATTGGCAAGCTCTGTGGCCCCGTTAGTCTGGGGATGGTAGGCAGACGAAAAAGAAAATTGAATGCCCATTTGTATACAAAATGCCCTCCAACATCGAGATACGAATTGGCTCCCACAATTCGACACCAGCACCCTGGGTACACCATGCAACCGAAATACCTCTTTGGCAAATATAATAGCCAACTCCTGGGCAAAGGGAAGGCCAGGAAGAGGCACAAAGTGAGCCATTTTGGAAAATCTATTGACCACCATCAAAATAAATAAATACCCATTAGACACTGGTAGTTCTCCCAGGAACTCAATCGAGACATGGGACCAAGGACGCTCACCGTTAGGTACAGGTTGAAGTAAGCCAACTGGGAGGTGTCTTGGGGATTTGGCACGGGCACATGTAGTGCAGGCTACCGTGAAAGCAGTACAATCAGCACGTAAGGAAGGCCACCAGAACAACTGCGAGAGAGACCAAATCAATTGGTCCCGACCTACATGCCCAGCCGCCCGAGAGGCGTGATAAGTTTCAAGTAAGCGGGTACGATACGGTTCCGCCACAAAACACTTCCCCACTGGGGTGTCAGAAGGTGCGGTAGCTTGGGTAGCCAGAATTTCCTCCCCCAGTGGTGATGTGATACTGGTCTGAAGGGTAGCCAAAATGCGATCAGGCTGAATAATGGGCGCAGGTGCCTCATCCTTCTCAATCTCAGGACCACATTGTCTGGATAGGGCGTCAGCCCTAACATTCTTAGAACAAGGTAGGTAAGACACAATAAAATTAAAGCGGGACGGGAACAAAGCCCATCTGGCCTGTCGAGATGGCCTCTGAAAGCTACGTCAAATTCTTATGGTCAGTCAAGATTAACACCTGAGCCCTTGTAACTTCCAGCAGGTGTCGCCATTCTTTCAGGGCTAGAATAATTGCCAGCAGTTCTCTGTTCCCGATTTCATAGTGACTCTGAGCAGTAGTCAATTTCTTAGAGAAAAAACCACAAGGTCTTAGGGCGCTCCCTGGGTCCAGGCGCTGGGACAGTACTGCCCCTACCCCAGTCTCTGAGGCGTCTACCTCCTAGGTGAAAGGAAAAGAAGGGTTAGGGTGGGACAATACTGGAGCGGTCGCAAAGGCGGATTTCAATGCCACAAATGCCTGTTCAGCCTCCTCAGACCATTGGGAGGGATTAGCACCCTTGTGCGTAAGATCGGACAGTGGCTTTACGACTGTGGAAAAGTCTTGAATAAATTTTCTATAATAATTAGCAAAGCCTAGAAAATGTTGAATAGCCTTTAGCCCCGTGGAACGTGGCCATTGCAGAACTGCTGCGAGCTTATCCTTGTCTGTAGCAATGCCGTCCTTAGAAATCACAAAGCCCAAAAACGTAACCATAGACTTGTGGAACTCGCACTTCTCAATCTTGTAGTATAATTTGGTCTCACGTAATCTGAGCAATACTGTGGACACATCGTTGATGCGTTGTGAAAAGTTGGACGAATGTATATCGTCTAGATACACTACTACGCAGGACTGTAGCATGTCACGTAGAATGTCATTAATTACATAGGGGGCGTTACATAGCCCAAAAGGCATCACAAGATACTCATAGTGTCCAGAGCGGGTATTGAATGCCATTTTCCACTCATCACCGGCTTTAATTCTGATCAAGTTATAAGCAGCTCGTAAATCTAACTTGGTGAAGATGGAGGAGCCTTTCAACCGGTCGAAAAGCTCCGTGATGAGTGGAATAGGGTAAGCGCTTTTGGACATTAGTTTATTCAGACCTCGATAATCGATGCATGGTCGTAACTCACCACTCTTCTTTTTGACAAAGAAGAAACCAGCCCCCGCGGGCAAGGATGACTTCCTGATGATGCCCCTCTCCAGGGCATCTGAGATATACTCCTCCATGGCCCGATTCTCCTCGCAAGACAATGGGTAAGTACGAACCCGAGGAGGAACGGCACCAGGGGACAGATTGATAGCGCAGTCGTAAGCCCGATGCTCTGGCAAAGCGCTAGCCTGTCCCTTACTGAAAACATCGCTAAATTGCCGATATTCAGCGGGCAAGGAGGGAGAGGTACACATGATCTTAGTGGGTTGCGAAATACAGTGCTTAATACAAAATTCAGACCAGGCTGTGATCTCACATGTCTGCCAGTCGAACCTAGGGTTGTGCTAATGTAACCAAGGGAATGCCAGGATGACTGCATGGTGAGGAGACTGAATAATCTGGAAACACTGCTTTTCTGTGTGGAGGGCCCCAATGCGTATAGATAACGGTATTGTTTCCATAGTATTCTGAGCAGGTACCAGAGGACTACCGTCAATGGCTTCGATAGCCAATGGGGATTCCCTTTCTACCAGCGGAATCTTGTGCAATAGGGCAAACAAATTATCCATGAAAAATCCGGCTATGCCGGAATCTATCACGCCCAGAACTTCCACCGAGAGTTCTGCCCAAGACACCACAACCCTTACAGTGGGTTTTTGACTACTCGGGTCTGGGAACCGCTGGACGCCACCTAGGACCTGTCCCCTAAGGTAACCTAGGTGCGCCGTTTCCCGGACGTATGGGACAGGTTTGCAGCAAATGCCCAGCTTGCCCACAATATAAGCAGAGGCCCTGTCTGCGGCAATGAGCCCGTTCCTCCTTGGTAAGTTTAGTGAACCCCAACTACATTGGTTCACAACCCTCCTGCTTACGCTCAGGAGGCATGGGAGGTGAGGGAGGCATGGGTGGGAAACTTGGGCTTGCCTGTCCGTAATTTCTGTTCCTCTGCTTGCGGTCTTTCGTCGCGATCCGTTCCCTGATGTGAAAAACAATGAGTACAGAAAACTCAGTGAACTCGTCCAAGTCGTTAGGCAAGTCCCGAGCTGCTGTTTCATCTTAATGCGGTCATTGAGTCCCTGCGAGAAGGCTGCCACCAGCACTTCGTTGTTCCAGCCTACTTACGCTGGCAATGTACGAAATTCAATAGCATAATCAGCAACTGTACGAGACCCTTGTTGAATCTCCATCAATTTTTTGGCAGCAGAGGCAGCTCTTCCTGGGACCTCGAACAATCTACGAAAAGCTCACAAGAACTCACTGAAATTCTTGGTACAGGGTTTGGTTGATTCCCACAAGGGGTTAGCCCAAGCCAATGATCTACCCGTCAACAATGATATAAAGCCCACCTTGCTTCGGTCACTAGGAAAGGCTTGAGGTGTTAATTCCAAGAAAATTTCCAGCTGGTTAATAAACCCTCAACACGAGTGGGTTCGCCATCATATCCCAATGGTAGTGGAGCGGTAGCAGTCAACCCTCTATTCGAGTTTCCCAGAGTCAAGGACTGAGCTCCCGGTGTCATAGCGGGGGGGGGACCACCGAGGTTTGTATTGGTTTATCAAGATAAGCGGTACGCTCAAGTATCGTTTGTACTGCCAGTGCCAACTGATCCATACTCTGCTCATGTAAATCCATTCTCCAATGGATATTTTGTGCATTACCCTCACCTGTACCGTCTGAGGTCATGGCCCTTTCGTACTGTAACAGTTTTAAGGACACTCAGACACGGAAGGTTATGGTAAAACACAGTTTTATTAATAGAACAAGGATAATATGACCCACGCTGGTCCAGTACAAATGACAAAATACTGCCACAGGTCAGGCTACAATAATGTGTAGTAACCCACACAGGTGTCACGGTTTGTTATGACTCTCAGACACAGAGTAAGATAAAAATCAAACTTTATTAAAAGTTTAATGGGAACCCTCAGGGGTCCAGTACATACACATATGTCAAATATACAAGATGGGTACAAACAGTAGTAGCAAGAGACGGCAATATAGGCTCTACCGGCCTTGCCAATATACCGGGCAAGGCAGCCAGAAAGATGGCACTGAATTTGTAAACTGGCTCTACCGGCCTTGCCAATATACCGGGCAAGGCAGCCTGGAGGATAAACAAGCACTGAATGAGGCTCTACCGGCCTTGCCAATATACCGGGCAAGGCAGCCTGGAGGGTAAACAAGCACTGAGTGAGGCTCTACCGGCCTTGCCAATATACTGGGCAAGGCAGCCTGCAGGATGACACAATAGGAGCAAAGTGGCTCTACCGACCTTGCCAATATACCGGGCAAGGCAGCCTGGAAGGTACACAAACACTGGATGTGGCTCTACCGGCCTTGCCAATATACCGGGCAAGGCAGCCAGGAATATGAGGATAGCTCCACTAATGCTGAGTTGATAAGGCTGCAGCCAAAAATGGGAGTGGAGCAAACCAGTCTCACAGTATGGCTGTCACGGTTTGTTACGACTCTCAGACACAAAGTTAGGTAAAAACACAACTTTATTGAAAATAATTTAAAAATGATCCCTTAGGATTCCAACACGACATACAACATACAAAATTGAGAGATGCAGATAAAGGCTCTACCGGTCTTGCCAATGTACCGGGCAAGACAGCCAGTAATCAATACAATAGGCTCTACCGGCCTCGCCAATACCGGGTAAGGCAACCTGCAGACAGAATATGTACCAGGTTCTACCGGCCTTACCAATACCGGCAAGGCAGCCCAAGAAGCTAGCGTAGGCTCTACCGGTCTTGCAAATATACCGGGCAAGACAGCCAGTTAATCTAATACAATAGGCTCTACCGGCCTTGCCAATACCGGGTAAGGCAACCTGCAGATTGAAAATGTACCAGGTTCTACCGGCCTTACCAATACCGGGCAAGGCAGCCCAAATGAGCTTTGCGAAGGCTCTACCGGCCTTGCCAATACTAGGTAAGGCAACCTGCGGATGGAATATGTACCAGGTTCTACCGGCCTTACCAATACCGGGCAAGGCAGCCCAAAGGAACTCACTCAGGAACGCTCAACAGAGAGTATGTTTCGTAATGCTCATGGAGCAAACCAGCGTCCGCACGCTGGGACCAACAGTGATGTTTAAGCCGCAAGGCTTTGGAGCAAACCAGCGCCCGCACGCTGGAACCAACTATGATGTGTTTAGCCGCAAGGCTTAGGAGCAAACCAGCGTCCGCACGCTGGAACCAACAGTAATGGGTATAGCCGCAAGGCTTAGGAGCAAACCAGCATCCACACGCTGGGACCAACAGTAATGTGTATAGCCGAAAGGCTTAGGAGCAAACCAGCGTCCACACGCTGGAACCAACAATAATGTGTATAGCCGGAAGGCTAGGAGCAAACCAGCGTCCGCACGCTGGAACCGACAGTAACGAGTATAGCTGCAAGGCTTAGGAGCAAACCAGCGTCCGCACGCAGAGACCAACAGTAATGTGTATAGCCGCAAGGCTTTGGAGCAAACCAGCGTCCACACGCTGGGACCAACAGTAATGTGTATAGCCGCAAGGCTTAGGAGCAAACCAGCGTCCGCACGCTGGGACCAACAGTAAAGATATATAGCCGCAAGGCTTTAGAGCAAACCAGCGTCCGCACACAGGAACCTACAGTAATGTGAAAAGCCGCAAGGCTTTAGAGCAAACCAGCGTCCGCACGCTGGGACCAACAGTAAAGATATATAGCCGCAAGGCTTTAGAGCAAACCAGCGTCCGCACGCTGGAACCTACAGTAATGTGAAAAGCCGCAAGGCTTTGAAGCAAACCAGCATCCGCACACTGGAGCTAACAATGTCGCCAAAGCGACTAGGCGTCAGGGATACATCAGGCTGGACAAGAGACGACAGGAACTCGCAGGAAACCAAACGACCAGGAAGGCTCAATGAAGACGATCAGCAGGAAGCATCAACCTCAGGACTAGGCCGGAACCACTCTGGAACAACTCTGCAGACAGAAGATTCAGGAACAAGATGCATTCTGGAACTCAGGAACACAGCTACAGGTACTAACGAATACTGGAACATGGTCAAGGCTAAAGTGGTCAGAGACACCACTAAAGGGCAACCATAGGATGCCCAGACCAGGGTTAAATAGACAGACTAAGGAGGGACAAAGGCAAACAACCAATAGGAGCCCCCTAATGGTGACTGACAAGGAAGTGCAACAATCACGGGCACCAAGTGCCCTCTGAACTTGTGCCCATGTGGAACAGAGTTGCTCGATATGCTCATCCAGAGCTGGAATCTGTTGCGTCTGAAAGGAATCCGGGAGCAAACAGGGCTGAAACCCATAAACGGAGAGCTACCAGATGAAGAATTAACCGCACAGTTCCTGGCGAACTCTGCCCAAGGCAACAAGTCGGCCCAGTTGTTATGATGGTCAGTGATAAAGCAACGCAGAAATTGTTCCAAGCCCTGATTTGCCCGTTCAGTGGCTCCATTGGTCTGGGGATGGTAGGCCGAGGAAAAGGACAGCTGTATGCCCATCTGTTCGCAAAATGCCCTCCAAAACCTAGACACAAACTGGCTCCCCCTGTCGGACACCAGTACCCTAGGCACTCCATGCAACCGAAATACTTCTCTGGCAAACACAATTGCCAATTCCTTAGCTGAGGGAAGGCCACGGAGGGGCACGAAATGAGCCATTTTCGAAAACCTGTCCACCACCATTAATATGAAGGAATATCCTCTAGACAAAGGCAATTCTCCCATAAAGTCAATGGAAACATGAGACCAGGGGCGCTCGCCATTAGGCACAGGTTGAAGCAAGCCCACCGGGAGATGTCTAGGGGTCTTAGCACGGGCTCAGGTGGCACAGGCATTAGTAAATTCGGCACAATCACTTCTCATAGAAGGCCACCAAAATAACTGAGAAAGGGACCATAACAATTGGTCTCTACCAATATGTCCCGCAGCCTTAGAGGAATGGTACGTTTCAAGTAATTGAGTACGGAATGGTTCAGCGACAAAACATTTGCCCATCGGGGTCTCCTGAGGTGCAGAAGCCTGGGAAGCCAAAATCTCCTCCCCTAATGGAGAAGTGATACTAGTACGTATCGTAGCCAATATTCGATCGGGTTGAATGATAGGCTACTAAATGCACAAAACTGACCCCTTGGGTACTAGGGAAACCTCCAACTGCTGCAGCATCCATATGGTTAGAGGGGATCTTTATAGTAGATAATGAAAAGTGTATACAATAAAAAAAAAAAAAATCTTGTTTGAGGAAATTAAAAGAATAAATACAGCTATGTACCTACTTCCGGGCAAACTGCAATTACCTGAGCTGTACCGCAGTGTGCGGCTCAGCTTTCTGTCTGTAAGCTGGAGATCTTTAATAGGCAGAGATTGATTTCTGGCCAATGAGAGAGCCCCAGGTTACAGACAAAAAGCCTCCGTCATTGGAGGAGGCTGGATAGAGAGAGGCAGAGTGGTAGACTGTGGTACAGATTAGGTAACCGCAGTCTGCCCGGAAGTAGGTACAGAGCTGTATTTATTCTTTTAATTTAGCCAAACAAGCGTTTGTTTTTTTATACACTTTTCATTATCTACTATATCAAACTGATTTAGGCAAAGTTGTAAAGGGGTGAAAGATCCCCTTTAAAAGTATAGGACTTTTCAAGGTTTGAGCCTGAGAATCAGGGTTTTGATCCAAATCTCAGGGTGAAAAGCCACACTCTCAGGGTGAGAGAGTTCAGTGCTACCTACTACTTTATGATCTGTAACAATTAACTGCTTCTTTAGGCTCTAAATTGTTGACATTTCATTTTGTACTAGAAAGGCAAATAGAAAAGTCCTGCTTGTCTTTGTGTGTATGTACAAGCCTTGATACCGCAAATGCTGCATGCTAGCGTTTCCTCGATGACTGAAAGGGACCGATTAATTTTAAGGAGGGACCCCATGGAGCTGTTGGACATCCCTGGGGTCTAGTTAGGCGCAATATAATGTTATGGTACATGTCCCCTTTAAATAATTTGTTTTTGGAGGATAGAAATTTCTGGAACTAAGGGGTTTTCCCGCCCAGCAGGTGATTGGCCAGGTTGACTTTACGTCGCGCCAGGCAGCCTGCTTTGAGAGGGAAAACAGAGTATAAATAGTCAAGTGGTTCAAAAATAGATTCACCTTATAGCTGGCTTTCTAGAGCGGCAGTAATTTCAGCTCCCGCCCCAACCTTATTTAAATGCATTGTCAATGTTTTGATATGTTTTGGTTCTGTATAAAAAAAATAAATAAATAAATATTAAAAAAAAAAAAAAAGGATAATATTTATAATAAATAAATATAAGTTGGAAAGAATGAAGTATATATAAGTCGTTTTGTCGCAGCATGGAGGGTTTGGTAAGTTAAATTTGGTAAGAAAAGAGGTGTAGGCTCCTGGCTGTTAGGGTGGAATTTTGGTCATAAGGTTAATGGTTAATTATTTGGCTTATCAGGCTGGTAAGGCTAATAAGAGTTTATCTAATTTTGTTTGGTAGTTTTTTATGGTTATTCATTCAATAAATGCTGCGGCCTTACCACCATTTTCAACCTAGTGTATGCATGTTTTATTGTATAGGTTATAAGTAATAAGATTTTAAATACAAAGGGTATGTACATACAGTCTCCATGATTTGCGCATCCCTGGATTACAGCAAGCAGGGACCTATGGACAAGAAACTAATATCATTGGAAAGTTTAAGGGTTAATACATACCTCCCAACATTTCAAATGGCCAAAGAGGGACATGTGTTTTAGGGGTGTAGCTGGGGGTGTGGCTAGTAGGCGGTGCATTTCTGAGTATTTTTAGGTTATTTTGTGACCTATTGACACCTCGTTGTGTAACAAAATAAATGATTTAAAACAAGACCAAAGTGTTTTAGTCACACAGACTAATTTATATACACATATACTGAAGTATATACAAACATATATACGAGTTTTATTGCTGTGGAGCAATTTAATACACTAATATACACACCACACAGTCTGATCTCCTAAAAAGAGGGACACCAGGGTGGGAAAGAGGGACAGAGGCATTTGGTTCAAAAAGAGGGTCTGTCCCTCCTAAAGAGGGACACTTGGGAGGTATGGTTAATATGTTCAGAATCTCAGAGTCTGTCTATTTTGAAAGTCTTCAGGCATGGTTAAAAGTCACGCTAAACCCTTTGAGTGCCAGAGAGGTATCTGATGCATCGATTCTCCTTGCCCTCAACAGGTTAAGTAAGTATGTGGGGATTATTTGTTAAATTTAGTTCAGTTTCTCTGCAGAAGTCATAAATTGTTGTCATTATAATATGTCCCAAATCTCTTAGGGCCATAATTAATGGACCAATGACCCCCATGTTAATCTTTACACATTTACCTTTTCACTATCAGTGTGTAAGTCTCTGATCTTCATCATATAGCAAAGTATTCGCAAAACTTCCACAAAACACCGTACGCCCACCACCCCATCCTGCCTTCCGCAGTGAGGAGGTCGTCCGTGGGAAGGGCTAGCAGCTGTTCGTGTCATCATCACTATGCCTGGAATAAATAGAAAGACGCAGACAGCAGTAGGGAGGGGCCTCTGTATTTTTCGTGATCTTTTGGTGAAGATTGACTTTCTGAAGAGGTGAGAACTGAAGAATGCTGCTGTGTTATTCTCTGATATGTGAGATTAGCAGTGCGTGGCTCTAATACCCTGCTGTAGACTTGCAGAATCTCTATTACCTTCCACTAAACAGTATGTGCAGTTCTCGATTACACCAGTGTTGACAGATCCGCAGTGTTTGTTTTTATTATGCTTCTCACAAATATGGTTAGCAACCTCTTGAAAAGGACTGCAGCATTTTAGAGACAATTGCTATATCTTTCTTTACACTTTCACCCTCATATCCTTACCAAGAGAGGGTGACAGACTGATGATGAATAAATATGCTGCTTATTGCTGTGCAATGTATTACACGCACATTTAGTCAGTGACCCTTTGAGTGCCAGAGGGGTGCATAACGCATTGCGTACCCCAGGAGCTCAAAGGGTTAAAGGAGTAAATTGTCACTTTCGCATTCCTTTAAGTGCCAGAGGAGTATGACGTGCATTGCTCTGCAATGTTGTGGTATACGGCATTACAAGATTAAACTAATTCTCTGCTTGGTTTTAGTGAGATAAATTATGATAAATGAATGCTCTGCAAGTCAGCATATTAGACATTCATGTTAGCGTTCATGTTAGAAAAGTGAAAGTTATGTTTTGTTGCAACATACCTCTGACGATTGACCCTTTGAATGCTAGATGGGTGTCCAAAACATTTCAAAATGATGCGTTTACCACTCATCTGACACTCAAAGGGTTAATTATATTTCGGCGTACTTTGCTAGTTTACTCTCCATTGCTTAGAAGCTGGCATAGCTACCTGGAAACGCCTTAAAAGCACTACGCCAGGACAGAAGGAATGTGTAAGTCGTAGTTTGTCATGTGCTTCAGTTTTATGCAGTGGTTCTCAGGCATCAATGTTTATTTTCAGTTGTGTAACGGTAGACATTGTTATGCCAAATACAGTTTTTTTCTATTATTATGATGATACGTAAGAATAATGTAACTTTGTTAGTTTGAGACAGAGCTAACAACTGCTGCAGAGCATCTTTGTTTCTTAAAACATGGGGTTGTTAGGGGGGGCATGGCTCCAATTAAAGGGGAACATTCACATCCTGAAAACTTTTGAGCACTTGTTTAATCACCAAAGAAACATTAGGAAATGTGCTCTCTTTTTTCTTTTATGTACTATTTGAGATATTAAACGTAAAAGTTATCCAGTTCCGCATAGTGCGGAACAATGTAGCTGCGGCACGGCTCTCAGGACTTCCCAGCAGTCTGTCATTCTCTTCCCAGCTGCCCCCTGGAGCGCGTTCATTCTTCACTTAGGTGTGGTGTGAACGGCTGGTAGCATTACAGAAAGCGGCAATTAGCATTATACTGAGATTAGCTGCTTCCTGTAACACTACGAGCTGTTCACACAACACCGAAGTGAAGCGTGAACGCACTCCCGGGGGCAGCTCGGAGGAGAATGACAGACTGCTGGGTAGTCCTGAGAGCCGCCGCAGCTACAGTATGCGGAAGTGAATAACTTTTAAGTTTAATATCTGAAATAGTAAGTACAAAAAAAAAAGAGAGCACATTCCTAATGTTTCTTTGGTGATTAAACAAGTGCTCAAAAGTTTTCAGGATGTGAATGTCCCCCTTTAACCCCTTAACGACCGGGGAATCTGCGCCAGGACGTGAGTGAACGTCCGCGGAGCATTTTTTTTTTTTCGTTTTCAGGTTCCGGACTCCCAAAACGGCGTGCAGCCGCAGGGGGAGCCCGGAACTCCATGACCGTCATAGTACGTCATGGGTGGTTCAGTCAGATCGACCCTTGACGTACTATGACCGTTAAGGGGTTAAACATCCCAAAATAAATAAATAAATAAAGTTAAATAAAGTAAATGCACACACACACAAAAAAGGTTATGGTGGGGGAAAAAAGTGAATGAAAACCCCTTCCACCTGAATTTCGTGGGTAGTAGATACAAAAATTTGACACACCAGTCATGTCGTGAGACTTTTTTTCCCACAGAAATCTCACGTTTGAAGTTTTGTTAGTACTGCAAGGGATTCTGGGTAGGCATATGCAAATAAGTTAAACAATATTCAGATGGAAGGGGTTTTCATTCACTTTTTTCCCCACCATAACCTTTTCAGTCTGTGTTCCACAAGTAAACCAAGCCTCAATACCAAGCCAGTAAAACCAACATTATGCTGATGAGTTGCATTAACAATGAACCAACTGTCTATGAGCGGTTCACTGGCTTTGCATCTCTTCCTGAGTTGTGCCTTAAAGCTGTTTCTCTGCATACACATACTCTAAGTAATCCATGTATAAAGTGGAATCTGAGGCAAATATATATATATATATACATATATATATATATATATATATATATATGTGTATATATAAATAAGACAGACAAAACCGTTAAAGGTGGAGTAAAGCCACAGCTTCATTATTTGGGGTTTAAAGGGGAACTTACACCTCAGAAAAAAATTTGACCAGTTGTTTAAACAGTTAAGCAGTATTAGGAAATGTGCTTCTTATTTTTTATTTTTACATACTTTGTAAGATCTTTGATGTCCAAGCCTTGCACTTCCGCATTCTGAGGCACTGGTATGCTGTAAATGGCTTCTAACGTTACAGCAAGCTCCGATTAGCATTATGCTTAGGTGAACGCGCTTCCTGAGGAAGCTGGGAGGGAGGTGGGAGAAGAATGAAATAGTTCTGGGTAGTCACACAGTGCCACAGAATGTAAAATCCCCAGATTATTCAGGAGAGGCCATGTGGGGTTGGGGGGTGAGGCATAGCTTGTTCAAGGTTTTGGGGATTACTTTAATAAATTAGTGTTCATAAGGAGGGAATTACAACAAGTTAGTCTAGAGTGATTGGTGGGTAGGCTAGGGGGCCGAGAGACAGGTAGAGTTTTTGTGGCGGGAATCTTGGAGATAAACTGTAAGCCTGCTGGATTTACCTCAGTTTCACTGAGTCACTTGGAGCTGAAGCCACTCACCTACCAACCGTAATGCTTTTGTCGCAAAACTTTTTTGGGGATAAAAGTCACCCCCCTCTTTCTTTTATAACAGATACATTTGCTCTTATGTTTTAGTCACAAGTTGATTACAGGGGAGCAGATAGGGTTAATTAACAGATAAATACATTACAGCTCCTGGCTTTTGGGTGGAGTCATGAAATCATTGAAATGTGTAAAGTCTTATATATTATTACCTAGGATTTTATGATATCATTTAACTTCTTGCATGATATTGCATTTTAAAGGGGAACTTTCACCTCAGAAAAAAAATTGACCAGTTGTTTAAACAGTTAAGCAGTATTAGGAAATGTGCTTCTTATTTTTTATTTTTACATACTTTGTAAGATCTTTGCTGTCCAAGCCGTGCACTTCCACATTCTATTCAGTATGCAGAACATTGATTTGTAACCCACTATATCTGAGTTGGCCTAGTTAAGCAGGTCTATCCTGATACTCCCATAGACATGCACAGATGTAGCAGGACTTTTTTTTTTCCTTAGTTGCATCAATATAGAAATATAGAGGCCAGCCCAAAATTTCTAGGGTTGGATTTCGAACAAATACAAAGTACGAAATAATATTTTTTTGTGTTAATTAGCTTCAAAATCCATTTTACCTACTTATGCAATGGGTGAGAAGCCTTTGTCTGCCCATCTGTTACAGCACTACATCTCCTAGCATCCACAGCCAGCCATTGGCTGGCTGAGGATGAGCGGAATTGTAGTCCCAGCAGCAGGTTGCCACAAGCCTAGTCATATACCCAACTGAAGAGTTGCCTCTTTCTGATCTGCAAGCAGCAGTAAAGTGCAAGGTAGGGTGTTCTGGGATACTATAAACATCCCATTGGTTTGTCCTTGAAGTATGAGAATAGAGAGGAGGAGATAGAGTACTGACAAGCACTGGATATATTCTGCTAACTCTTTGCATGCCAGAAAGGTATCCAGTGGATTGTGTCGCAATGCCTTGGATACTTTAGTGGCACTCAAAGGGTTAAATGCATTCTATGTTTTGATCTCCCTTTTGCGTCTTTGAGACAGTGCAGTGTTTACACTAAAAGTCTATAAATGTTCCCATGCCTTCACTGCAGTTACTGATTTAGAATGCAAACCTTAATTATGCTAGGGAAAATGCAGCTTTTTATTTGTGCAGTGTTTTGGAGGAAGGTAGAAAATGTTTGAAGTGACTTCTTAGAGCTATGTCTACCTAACACAAATTTACTAAGATATACACACTGAAAATACTCCCCTTTATGCTTCCTGGTTGAAAGGTTTAACACCATGTACTAAAAGGGGGAAAATACTGTAGCTTTAGTTTATTTGCCTGAACATGCTATAGGGGTGGTACTTTGGGCTTGCTCACACTAAAGACTTAAAGTTGATCCAACACTTTAGAATGATTTGTGTGATTTTGAAAGAAATTTCAAAATCACCTATATTTATGTTAATATGTTAGCCATTCTTTATTTAAAACAATAGTTTGAAATGTTTAGCTTCATGTATTTGTCAGTTTATGTAGATTAGCCAGTACTTCCTGCTAGGAAGTCGCAGTTGGGAGTAGGGTTGCTACCCAGCTGGTATTTTACCGACAGTCTGGTAAAAAATTGACTTCAGTTCAATGTTAAGTCTATGGAGGGAATGCCATGGCAGGTATTTTTTTGAAGAAAAGGTGGCAACCCTAGTTGGGAGGGAGAGGGAGATGTTAGTATCTGACACACTAGATTACTGAGTACTGTGTAACCTGCAGAAATATACAGATATATAAAGCTAAATATCACCTAAACTGTAGTTTTAAGTAAAGAATGGTTAACATAAATATACATGATTTTGAAAGCTCTTTCTAAATCACCCAAGTCATTATAATGTGTTAGTAAAGTGTGTTTACCAGCATGCACTGAAGCATTTGATATGCTCTGTTGCAAAGAGCCTCGAATTGAAGTCTCATGAGTTAGGAATCATTGAAAAAGGGTCTGCTCTGACAGATTCTCACATTGTGAGTAAAACAAAGAGCGATGTCTACATTCTAGACTTAGATATGCCTTGTGGAGATATCCATTTATGCTTTTGTACGGGACCCTAGAACCCCTATAGTATTCTTGATGGGTGCTCTTAAGTGAAAGTCCAGTATGGTCTGTAACATGTCAGAGATGACCGTTACAAATTGCTTGAAAAACAAAAACTGTGAAGCATTCAAAGAAATGTATAATGTAAAAATAAATAAAACATAACTTTAATATTTATGCATTAAAAGGAGTCATAATTTCAGAATTTAAAAAAATATGGGTTTGAATTAATCCATGTTGCATTTGAGTGGAAAAATGATAAAGTGAACTAGAATGGTATATCAAACTATCATATCCCAACATTCAGCAAGTTCATACATTCTCAGCATATGCATAAAACTATAGGCAACAAACCATGGAGTTTGCTTATTGCCTGTTTTATTTCAAAGTATGTTTTTTTAATACATTTGCATATTATTTTAATTACTTATACTAGGGGCTAGATTCAAATACAGACGCTAATTTTATCTCTGCTTCTATCTCCAGATTTTCCCATAGACTTCAATAGGAAAATTTCTGATAAAACAGGAGGTAATATTTGTCTCCCGCATTTGAATCCAGCCCCTAGAAGTCTGAAAATTCAATATTGTATGTAAATTGTCAGAGATAAGAGAAAATCCTTATGAATACAGAGGAGCAGTGGTTACTAATCTTAAAGTGGATGTATCACCTATGCACAACATCCCCTAAATAGTTAGGTGATACATCCAATAGCATTAAAACGCTATTATTATTTGTTTTTAAGAATTAGTTTGGTTTAAAACTAACTTACAAAAGTCTGGGCTGCAGCCACTTCCGTATAGACTGCAGCGCGATGCTCTGCCTCTGCGCTACTCCTTCCTCGGAGACGGAGGCTTCTGTCAGTAAGCTGGAGCAGTCTCATTGGCTGCATATCGATCTCTGCCAAATAGACCGCTCCAGTTTACTGAGAGACGCCTCTGTAATCAGAGGAGAGAGGGGAGCAGAGGCAGAGCTCTGTAACCGCGGAGAACTGCAGTCACCGGAAGTGGCTGCAGCAGATACTTTTGTAGGGTAGTTTTAAACCAAACGGAAGCTTAAAAAAATAACAATAATGTTTTAATGCTATTGGATGTATCACCTAACTATTTACAGGATGTTGTGCATAAGTGATACATCCACTTTAATTCAACAGTCAACCTAGTGAACATATTATGTAAGTGCATAATATGCAAAGTCAATTGCCTATACTTTTTATTTTAATTAGTTTTCATTTTCACCTAGTTTTTTATACTTTTGTTTCTCTGGCAGGGAGCTCACTGCATTTTTGTCTCCAGAGAGCTTTCTGTCATGAACTGTGAAAGCAGGTATATGTAATACAATGTTGCACTATCCCTGCAACACTGTGTGCATCTTATGTTGTATTAAATGTAGTCCTTTCTGCTTCAGGAACAGGGATAGTGCAGTATTGTATCACTATCCCTGTTTTCACAGTTCCTGACAGGAGCAGGAGGCTGGTAGAGTAAAAGTTCTTTGGAAATAGAATTTCAGGAAATCCCTGTCAGGGACATTAAAGTGTAAAAAAATAATTTAGGTAAGATTACAATGGATAGGCAATTTGAGTTTACATATTATGCATAATACGTAAAGTCAAAAATTAGGTTGACTGTCACTTTAATTTGTTACTTTCACCCATTACAAGCAGAGCAGTGAAGATTCACTTTATAGGTATACTACAGTCTACCCCTACATTAGTACTTCTACAACTCCTCATCAACCTCTACCAGGCATCAAACCTCCTGTTATAGTGTAAGGAAAGACAGTTATTTTTGGTTAATAATCCAGAAGTCTGCTATATCTGTGATATTCCTAAACAGAAATTAATGTAGCTGACTCCTGACATAGCTGGCCTACCTTTTAAAGTTACTTAAACAACAAAATAGGAGAGCCTCATAATATCAATATCCCTCTAAGTGCAGATTTTCCAAATAGTATGACAGATCTTCACATGTGATTTCCGCTCCTGTTGGTGTGTGGTTTACTAGACTTCATGGGAATACTCATATTGGCTGGATAACCCTAGTGTAGTTTTCACTCCAGCACTTTTCACCTCTTTCTCCTCCTAGTGCCTTCACGGCACAGCTGATTTGGTCTTCACCAGCTTTTGGACACTTTCTGCTTCCATGCCGAGCTGGTACTTGCTAGTCCACTGAGGTCAGTTCTGTCTTCAGCATTTTACTATGTGGATGAAGTGTGTGCGGGGGAGCTAGCTCTCATATACATTAAGTAAAAATCACTATTTTGGGATGCCTTTTCCCAGAATATGTGTACAGTGGGTGGAATACATGTGCGTTCATGAAACCATGCACAATGCATGCTCATTACTAGGTGGAAAGCTTATGAGTTCCGTTATCAAGAGCATTCATTTGCTCATGACATGTCAAATGACTGGAGCATGATTTTTCTCTCTCTCAGATATTAGTCCTGGTCTGAGGGGATTATAGAAGTTCAGGTGAAAGTGGAAATTTGGTGGGTGGAGTGGAATGGGGTCTTTCTGATAGATGGATTCTGGCAGGAAATTTACTTTTATGTTTGTATCAGCACAACACAAGTGAAGCCCCTGAGGAAGCTGTAAGATTCTAAGAAACACATAGGGCCATTAAACCTGCATATGTTTTTTTCTTTATTTAGTAAATGTATATTTTTTATTCATAGTTTATTTTTAGCAGGCTGGGAACAGTATTGGTGTTGTTATCCCCTTTTAGTTTATTAACGAGCCATTCAAGGTGATGGTAATCGTTGTAGCACATGTGTGTTCCGTATGTGTTCAGCCAACATCAAGTTACAAATGCCTCATGTTTCTGGTTTTGGATGCCTGGTGGTAGCGTATTCACACTGACACTTGAAAATGTGATTTACAGAAGCCATACACAGCAAATTTATTTAGAAATGATTTCACCAGGAAGAATACATTAAGCTTTCTCTCATTTCCAGCTAGGTCCTGGAGAGCATGTCATGGAGAGAGGGTATGATTCATAAATTAAAACAGACACATCTATTTTGGGATAACAGACCACAGCTTTATTATTTACTCACATTATTATTGTACTTATTCAAACACCATAATTATTAATCATCAGTCAGTGATTATTCCTTAACTAACAGTCCTTGGCAGTCTGCCTTCCTTGAAACCAAGAATGGCCAAATTGTCCGGGCTCATGCTAAATCCCCACATTCTTCAGCACTACAGCTGATCCCACTGTTCGTCAGCACTTACAGCTGACTCCACCATTCTTCAGCACTTACAGCTGATTCCACCATAATTCAGCACTTACAGCTGACTCCCAAGGAATTACCCCATTGGCCATCCACTTTAGCTTCAATGGGTAACGTCACCTCCCGCAACCTAAGTCCAGGGGAAAACTCCCAAAGGGCTTCCACCCGAGGATAAATCCCCTAACTTTACCACTTCAGTTATCGATCTCTGAAAACCATGCAAGGACTATCTGCCACAAGGCCCAACTGTCAATACCTTGATCAGTTGGGCCCCCATCCACCATGCCCGACTGTCACTGCCGTGACCAGCCAGGCTACACGCCCCTAAAGCTATGGCCTGTACCCCACGAACATGCTCCCCACTCCAAGCAACACACACCTCCCAAAAAAGGGGGGTATCCCCCAAGGACCAACCAGCCTACAAACCCACACAACCGAATACCACCAAACAAAATCACACCAGAAAACAAACGGCCAACACACCATCCATGCAAACGCACCCAACACAAACAGCCGGCTCAGAAATAAAAAGCCACCAGTAGAACCTACAAAACAGTCGCAGAACCATTAGCACAGTCCAAGTACTCACACGCACTGAATACGGGCAGGGGGGGTTGAGACACCAGGACCACCCATCCAAAGGACAGCCCTGGCCACAAAGGGAAACCAAGTACAAACATACGTGTATATGCACATGTGATACCAATAGACAAATAGAAATACAAATGTACATATATTCACAGACATCCCCAACAACCACCTCTCGAAAGACACACTAACCATCACACACATACCCCAAAACCACAGACAACTTATCACGGTGCCCGTGATTGCTGCAGTTCCTTGTCTGTCACCAGTAGGGGGCTGCTATTGGCTGTCTGCAGATAGCCCGCCTTTCATTGCCTATTTAAACCTGGATTGGGCACCCTTTGGGTGCCCTTTCGTGTTGTTTCTGACCTTCTTGCTATCACTATGCCAGTGATAGCTGGGCCTCTGTTCCAGTGTTCCTGAGTTCCTGATCTCATGTGTTCCTGAGTTCCTGATCTCTGCTGTTCCAGTGTTTCCTGCATGCTGACTACTTCCAGTCCTGGTTCCGGCCTAGTCTCTGGTGTTGCAGTTCCTGCTGAACTTCTTCTCTGCTGTTTCCTGACCTGACTGATTGTTGCTGGTTCCTGTTTTCTCATCGCCTGTCTCCTGTATCCTGGCGACCTCCTGCCTGGTCGCGTCGGCGACTTGCTCGTTACACCAGTGTGCGGTCACTGGTTTGCTCCAAAGCCTATCGGCTATACAATCCTGTGTTGGTCCCAGCGTGCGGACGCTGGTTTGCTCCTAAGCCTTGCGGCTATACAAACTTGCTTGTTACACCAGTGTGCGGTCACTGGTTTGCTCCAAAGCCTATCGGCTACACAATCCTGTGTTGGTCCCAGCATGCGGACGCTGGTTTGCTCCTAAGCCTTGCGGCTATACAAACTTGCTTGTTACACCAGTGTGCGGTCACTGGTTTGCTCCAAAGCCTATCGGCTATACAATCCTGTGTTGGTCCCAGCGTGCGGATGCTGGTTTGCTCCTAAGCCTTGCGGCTATACAAACTTGCTTGTTACACCAGTGTGCGGTCACTGGTTTGCTCCAAAGCCTATCGGCTATACAATCCTGTGTTGGTCCCAGCGTGCGGACGCTGGTTTGCTCCTAAGCCTTGCGGCTATACAAACTTGCTTGTTACACCAGTGTGCGGCCACTGGTTTGCTCCAAAGCCTATCGGCTATACAATCCTGTGTTGGTCCCAGCGTGCGGACGCTGGTTTGCTCCTAAGCCTTGCGGCTATACAAACTTGCTTGTTACACCAGTGTGCGGTCACTGGTTTGCTCCAAAGCCTATCGGCTATACAATCCTGTGTTGGTCCCAGCGTGCGGATGCTGGTTTGCTCCTAAGCCTTGCGGCTATACAAACTTGCTTGTTACACCAGTGTGCGGTCACTGGTTTGCTCCAAAGCCTATCGGCTATACAATCCTGTGTTGGTCCCAGCGTGCGGACGCTGGTTTGCTCCTAAGCCTTGCGGCTATACAAACTTGCTTGTTACACCAGTGTGCGGCCACTGGTTTGCTCCAAAGCCTATCGGCTATACAATCCTGTGTTGGTCCCAGCGTGCGGACGCTGGTTTGCTCCTAAGCCTTGCGGCTATACAAACTTGCTTGTTACACCAGTGTGCGGTCACTGGTTTGCTCCAAAGCCTATCGGCTATACAATCCTGTGTTGGTCCCAGCGTGCGGACGCTGGTTTGCTCCTAAACCTTACGGCTATACAAACTCGCTTGTTACACCAGTGTGCTGTCACTGGGTTGCTCCAAAGCCTTGCGGCTATACAAACTCGCTTGTTACACCAGTGTGCGGTCACTGGTTTGCTCCAAAGCCTATCAGCTATACAATTCTGTGTTTGTCCCAGCGTGCGGACGCTGGTTTGCTCCAAAGTCTTGCGACTTTACAATTCCCCAGTTGGTCTCAGTGTGTGTACACAGGGTTGCTTACGATCCTGTCAATTTGCCATTACCATCTGACTGCTGCTACTATCTCTGGGCTGCCCTGCCCGGTATTGGTAAGGCCGGTAGAACCGTTTGCCACATTCCATCTGAGGTTGCCTTACCCGGTATTGGCAGGGCCGGTAGAGCCTACATTGTAAATCTATTGAGGCTGCCTTGCCTGGTATTGGTAAGGCCGGTAGAACCGTTATGCTATTCCATCTGCAGGTTGCCTTACCCGGTATTGGCAAGGCCGGTAGAGCCTAACATTCTATTACTTCAGACTGTCCTGTCCGGTATATTGACAGGACCGGTAGAGTCTGCCTTCTGTCTTTGTTATATTCTGTATATATCTGTATGTATGTGAATGCCATTCTACATTATCAATTTATTATTTCAATAAAATTGATTTTTACCTAAAACTTGTGTCTGAGAGTCATAATAAACCATGACACAACTCAAACCAGAGCTAGATAAACAGATACACAGCCCCTACCAACCATGCACCTGAGCCGAATCCACACACAGTCAACCGACTTCCATGGAAACACACGTATACCTCCAACCCCTAGGCCTCAGACCAGTGCCCGAACAAGCCATGGACAAGCAAAGCACACCCAACATGTGAATCCCAGACACACCCACGCGGGCCATGTACCGGCCGCAAAACAACCACCAAACAACCACCACTGACACCCGAACCATCCCAACACAGATATCCAAAAAACACTCACCCAGGCAGCCAGACCCATAACATATGAACAACCAAACCCCAAGAAAAACAACACAGCATCAATTCCATAAGTCACATGACATGCAGTCCACATCCATCATATAGTTACCATACAGGGACAGTAGCCTCAGGACCAGCAGCACCTGGGAATCCACAGGAATGGAAGTAAGATGAAACAGGACTGCCATGCCCAGTGCACGTGGTGCCAGGGACCCACAGCACCACCTGCAGCTTATATCCTGCTTGCAGTGGGACAGAAGAGCCTCAGCATCACCAACCAACAGGAAACTGGAATGGACACGACCATAATGGACGTCCATATTCATACACATACATACATATATATACAAATATATATATACATATAGACAAATGCATATCTACACATATACATACACACAGGCATACATACATATCCAGAGGGAGATCTTTAAAAAACTGTCTGACTGACCGGAGAAAGAAATGACCAGAAAGCCTGGCAATTGAAGATAATGCCAGGTCTGAACAATAAACGTTGCAAAACAAGTGTACAAATATGGTGTTAACATGAATATTTTAAACACCTGGAAAGTGGAAGAACCCCCCACTTATGGTGTCAAAAGGCTAGCGAAAATATGGTTACAAAGCAATCGCAACTGCAACAAAACTTCCTAAATTCGTCAATATTTTCTTGCACCCAACCGCCAATGTTACTCCACCTCCACTACATGCAAGAAAACTGACATTACAAAATGAACGAAATGCATAATAACCCCACCTTAAAGACAATCTACATGGAAACTCCATGTTTATAAATCTCCCCCATCGTGACACAACGTATGCAAAAGAATGTGCGCAAGTACGAAGACCTGCAGAATATAAGCAGACATATGGGGAACGTGACTAATGACTGCAGAAATATGCTCAGGCTTCGGTAATGTCATTGGCAATTCTCAAGTACACCTTAAAAGACCACGTATACATCCCCCCACAATGTCAAGCAGATCCTCCTGCCACATGAGACAATCAGTCACTGAGTGGATCTGCACAACACAATGGATAATGGTGGAAATCTCCCCAGGTCAAAAACGTAGCAAGTGGCTACGCGGGAAGCCATCCACCAACTACCTCCCTTTTAACTTCATTTATTTATCCATTAATTATTATTATTTAGTTTTGTTTTTATATCAGCCATATACATCCATCTACATATATAGACAATATCCCATACCAATAAACTGCACATATACATCTAGCCCCTTAAAAATACCCTAAGTAAACAGGGGGGTATATATACCACCTGTCTTCAATTTTTTTTTTTTAAGGCAAGGTGCTCCTGTAGCCCAATGAGACCTAGCTAACCATACACAAAGGCAAGCACACAGCCACATAACCTAACACACAGACCGTTTTCTTTTTTTTTTTTTTTTTTTTTTTTTTTTTAAAGGTGAGTTACTGTTTCCGTACTCAAAAATCCAAAGGGAAAGGGTAGGAGGCAGGAACAGCCGCGGTCCAGCCCCCCCACAAGGAAGCCCCAGAAGCCACGTGGCCAGACCTCCAGAAAGCAGAAAAGAAAAAAAAAACGCACCCCAAAAATAAAAGGCAACAGAGAGTCTCACAAAGAACTGAACCAGGAATAAAACAAAGGAAGGAAAAAAGAACAAACAAGCAAGGCAAAAAAAAGGAAGAAAACAAACAAAAAGCAAGAAAAAACAAGAAACACATAACAGGACAGGGAAAATGACAGAATAAAAGAAGTCCAGAGAGAAGAATTAAAAGACATACAAGAAAGAAAGCTGAGAACAAGTAAGAACACAAACAAACAAGAGCCATACAAAAAGTAACAGTGAAAACAGCAAATCAGAAAGAATGCAATAAAGACCAAAGAGAACTGACAGCGCAGATAAATGCGGAGAGGAAGCAAGCAGCGAAGAACCACCAGGGGAAAACCAGGCAGAAAGACAGAAGGTGGTGCAAGAAGGCACTAAGAAAAGACGAAGAAAGGCAATCGAAACAGAAAAAACACCCACCATATAGACTGGAACCAACCAGGCGGCAGGGAATCCGAACCCACAGGTGATGCCGGGGGGGGCATGAACACAGCCAAGGCCCGTTGTGGAATCCACCATCGACTGCCCTGGCACAACACAGAAGGAGCAGGCAGTGTCACCGATAAGGTGAGGGCCCAGCTCACAGGCCAAGCCCCCCCTCGTGGAAATCCCCAGCCGAGAGAAAGAAGCGGAGGATCCCTCACTTCACCCACCGCGCGGGGTAAGTGACCAAACCCGGGAACCAGATGGAGGAGATAAACCAGCGTAATCCATGAAGAAAAGTGCGGGCCCACATATCCGCTCACCCTGGAGCCGAAATGCCGGTCCTCCTCTTGGCCTCCCTCCGGCACCTGAAGCACCGGTCAGGAATGCCATGCACCCATCACCAGCATAGATCAGTGCCCCCCCAACCACTGTAGAAGTGGCCATGGAGAGAAAAGAAAAGGAGACAGAATATGAGGGAAAAGACAGGAGGAGAATGGAGGGTCGAACAACCACAGGAGGAGAATGAGGAGGGAGGGAAATAGACCAAACAAAGAAAAGAAAAAAGAGGGTGGAAGACACCATCAATAGACTGAAAAGATAACTGGCCAAAACCACAAAAGGGGGACTCCACTGGAACCGGAAAGACGGGGCTGGAAAAACTCAGGAACGTTGGAAACCAAAGCCTCCCCTCCCTCCTCAGCTGCATCCCAGTCAGCTAACACCAGAATGATTTGTTCCTGGGTGTGTACACACCAGGTGGAGAACATCTCTCATCAGTTTTAGTTTCTTCATTATTTTCTGTCAAATATGGAATACCACCATTAGGCGGGTTACCATGACTGACAAATGCCCTCTCCAAAGTGGCTAGTTCAGTGTCCAGGGATTTTTGGTGGACCTTATGCCCTGATGGGGGAACATCTTGGTTTCAAGTACTTCCCTGGGGGATTACCCACTGAGGTAATCCTTTCTTTGCATGGTGACCTGAAGACAGAAGTCCTGCAGAAAGGTGAGCCACCCTTTGAGTGCTGAAGGTCCACTTGTCCCACATTGTCCCTTAATTGGGCTTGTATTTGGGAGTTCTCATTGCGCACTCCGGCACTCATTGGGTGTTTATGTATTTGTATATACTTGCTATAAGTGTATGTCTGTGAGTTTTGGAGCAGTCTTTGTGGCATTTTAACCCTTTGTCTGCTGGTTTGACTGGTTTCTTAAGGGTTTTGTTACACTTTCTTTATGGGAAAGTACATGTACATATGTTTACTATGTGTTTTTACCCTTTTTATTATTGGGGTTAATGTTCTTTAATTTTATGTTCTGCGCCTTTAAGGCGCGCTTTTACTGCATAGACGCCATTGCTCCTTTACTCTCTATGGGCTTACACTGTGTGGGACATATCTCTGGAACCGCTCCACATAGCTACTTCAGAGTGGGCTCATTTTGTTTGTCTTCCCTTGCTCTTTCATTCGGTTTCATGTTCAAGTGTGTTGGGGACTTGGGGGGCTTCGGGCACTGGTTTGGGGTACTGTATGAGAAAAACTACGTTTCCCATGAGCGCTTGTTTCGCGCCTCTTTTCCTATTGGCTCCCGTCGCGGCAGCCATTTTGTGAGTTCTTCTCATTGAGTATACTAAGCAGGGACCGGACTCTCTCCCTCTCCTCCGTTGATTAACCCTTCGCTTGCCAGGTAAGTTTAGCTTTAACGTTTCTGGGGTGAATCTTTCACACTTAAATTGGGTGATTTCTTGACAGTGGGGTTTTTTTGACTCTGAGTATGTCTACACCGCTGGAGCTTGGGACTAGACCTAAGACTAAGGAGGCTGGGGTATCAGTATCCCCCATTGCATATTGCTCCTCCTGTCATTCAGGGCTGCCTAGGGAATTCTCTGGTCATTTATGCTCGGCATGCTCAGAAGGTCCTGACAGCAACCCAGGGCCTTCCAGCCATGCTATAGAGCCAGCTTGGGTTAAAGAGTTCAAGGCTGCAACTAGGGACCTCAGGTCCACTCTTTCCCTCCCAGGTACAGGGGGCACTGCAGTTATTGCAGACTCCCTCTACTATCAGGACCTCCCTGCCTAAACCAGAGGGAGCACCTGAGGTGTCTGATTCTTCTGAGGAAGAATTGTTGCAGGATTCTGATGTTGAGGATGGTACAGTTATTGAGTCTTCCAGGTCTGTTGGGGACCCCTTTGAATGTGACCCTGAACTCTCTGCTGAGGGTTTAATTAGAACTGTACTGACCACTCTCAACCTTCCCTTGAGTCAAGAGGATCCCTCTGACCCAACTGATGTTTTGCAGAATCTGGCTAAAGCTGTTACTTGTTTTCCTCCTAACCCTACCCTTGACCGTTTGGTTTCTGATGCTTGGAAAAATCTTGACAAGTCCTCTTCAGTCTCAAAAAAGTTTGCTAAACTTTATCCCTTTTCTGAGGCTGAATTGGCTAAATGGGTTCATCCTCCCAAGGTGGATGCTCCTGTATCTGATGCTTCTGCTTTACAGGATTGGACTGACAAAAAGTTGGAGGTTTGCCTCAAGTCTATTTTTGCCTCTATTGGCACTGCTATGCGACTGACTTTTGTTGTGGCGTGGGTTAACCAGGCCATTGCGGTCTGGACTGAGCAACTCACCACGGCGGTCCGTCAGGATGCGCCAGTGTCAGAGCAGTTGAGTCTGCTTGCTAATATCTCCGAGGTTCAGAACAATGTTTCTGATGCTGCCTTTGATGCTGTCCGCATGATGGCGAGGGCCTCCACCTCCTCTGTGGTGGCCAGGCGTGCGCTTTGGCTTAAGATTTGGTCTGCTGACACTGCGTCCAAAAAAGTTTTGCTTTCTTTGCCTTTTCAGGGTACTTCCTTGTTTGGTTCTGAGCTCAAGGAACTAATTAGCGAGGCTACTGGGGGTAAGAGTACTCTTCAGCCCTTGGTCTTTAAGAAAAAGTTGCCGGCTAAACGCTACCGGTCCTTTCGTTCATTTCAAACTGAGACACGTTCGACGAACAAGACGGCTCCGTCTGATCCGCGTCCCTCCTCCAAGCCCAAACAGTCCTGGAAGCCCAAGGTTGCCTGCAAGCCCAAGACTTCCAAGACTGCTTCGGCATGACTCTCCGAACCCGGACGTCTCCACCTCTTTTGCAGGTATGGGAAGATTCCGTGACGGACCCATGGGTTTTACAGGTGGTGTCGGAGGGATACAAGATCCCTTTCTTTTCCCTTCCTCCTTTTCGTTTTCATCTCACTCATTCTCCACAGGATGCAGAGAGACGGCGTCTGTTCGACGACGCTATACAGGCTCTCTTGGACAAAGAAGTCCTGGAGCCTGTGCCTCCTTCGGACATAGGTTCGGGGTTTTACTCCAACCTTTTTGTAGTGACCAAGAAGGACAGCGGCGGTCGTCCTATCTTGGATCTCAAGGATCTCAATTCCTTTGTGGTGAAGACTCACTATCGACAGGAATCTCTGCGCACTGTGATCACTGCCATGTCTCCAGGGGAGTTTCTTGCTTCTCTGGATCTTCAGGATGTGTATCTGCACATTCCTATTCCTATTCCCATTTGGTCTGGCAACTGCTCCCCAGGTTTTCCAACGGATTATGGGAGCATTGATATCTGTCCTCCATCGGGATGGCATCAGAGTGACTCCGTACATGGACGACTTGCTTTTGAAGGCGGCGTCTGTGGATCTTCTTCATCAGCAGGTCCAGACCTGCATTCAAGCCCTCACTCATCACGGGTGGATTGTGAACTTGGACAAGTCGGATTTGATTCCGTCCCAGCTCCTCATTTTCCTGGGTCTTCTGTTCGACACTCAGAAGGGTATGGTGTTTCTACTGGAGGTGGTAGCTCATCATATTGCTCAACGGGTTTCCAAGATCCTGGCCCGCGATCGGATTCCAGTGCCGAAGTTGTCTTCTCTGGTGGGGAAGTTCATCTCTACGATAGAAGCGGTGCTATTTGCCATGGCACACTCCAGGGAACTTCAAAGGTTTGTGATCCAGACGTGCAGGGACCGGCCGGATCATCTGAAGCTGTCAGTATCTCTGCCTCCTCATGTCGAGTTGAGCTTGGAGTGGTGGTTGGACCTTTCCCATCTCCTGAAGGGGAGATCCTTCCGGATCCCTTACTGGACTATGGTCACAATGGACGCCAGCCTCTCGGACTGGGGTGCTATATTGGGTCGCATCAGCGCTCAGGGGAAGTGGTCTTTGGAGGAGTCTCTTCTCCCCATCAACATTCTGGAACTTCGAGCGATTTTTCATGCTCTGCGCCATTGGAAATCTCAGCTGGAGGGCTGTCCGGTCAAAGTAGAATCCGACAACGCCACCGCAGTGGCTTACATCAACAGGCAGGGCGGGACAAGAAGTCTCTCCGCTTGGTTAGAGGTCAAGGCCATTCTGTCCTGGTCGGAGGTTCACGTTCCTGTCATTTCAGCGGTGCACATTCCAGGCATAGACAACGTCATGGCAGATTTTCTCAGTCGTCACACAGTCGACAGCAGAGAGTGGGAACTCCATCCGGAGGTGTTTCAGCTCCTAACTCAGATGTGGGGCATACCCCTAGTGGATCTGATGGCAACCAGGCACAACAGGAAGGTTCCGATGTTCTGCTTCCGGTGGAGAGACTCGCTGGCTCTGGCAGTAGACGCCATGTCGATTCCTTGGGCGTTCTCCCTAGCCTACATCCTTCCTCCCCTTCCAATGTTGATCAGGGTAATTCAGAAGTTGAAGGTGGAGCGTTGTCCGGTCATCTTGATCGCTCCGAATTGGCCTCGTCAGTCCTGGTATCCGGACCTTCTGGCCCTGTCTGTGGCGGAGCCCTTTTCGCTTCCCTCTCGTCCAGATCTTCTGCTGCAAGGTTATCTGTGGAAGGAGGATGTTCATCATCTCAATTTGACGGCCTGGAGGTTTAATCCTCGATTTTGAAGAAGAAAGGGTTTTCTTCTGCTGTGGTGTCTACCATGCTACATGCTCGTAAGCCTGTTTCTTCTAAGATCTGTCAACGGGTCCGATCGACCTTTGTGTCTTGGTGTGCTGACAGGGACCTGTCCCATGACTTTCATCTTCCTACTGTCCTGGCCTTTTTGCAGGACAGTGTGGATAAGAGACTCAGCCTGAGTTCTCTTAAGGTTCAGACTTCAGCGCTCTCTGTCTTTTTCCAGGAGTGCATTGCTATTCTTCCTGATGTCAAGATCTTCTTCCAGGGCGTTGCTCATGTGCGTCCTGCCTTTCAGAGTCCGACTCCTCAGTGGGACCTTAATCTGGTTTTGGGGGTTCTCTAGCATCCTCCCTTTGAGTCATTGGCTACTATTCCTTTACGCTTTTCGTCGTGGAAGATGGCCTTTCTTCTGGCAATTGTGTCAGTCCGCCGGGTGGCGGAGTTACAAGCTCTGTCCTGTAAACCACCTTATTTGGTGTTTCACAAGGATAAGCCTGTGCTTCACACTTCTAAGGAGTTCTTGCCTAAAGTTGTCTCTGAGTTTCACATCAATCAGGAGATCATGGTGCCCTCTTTCTGCCCTAACCCATCTTCCGACAAGGAGAGGGATCTCCATTTGTTGGATGTAGTGCGTTGTCTCAAGTTTTATGTTGATCGCACTGAATCTATCAGGAAGTCTGACGCCGTGTTCGTCATTCCGGAGGGTCCTAAGGCTGGGAGACCGGCATCCAAAGTGACTATTGCATCATGGATTAAGTCTACTATTCGTAAGGCTTACGAATTGAGGAATAAGCATGTTCCCTTTCGGGTCACGGCCCATTCCACCAGGTCCATTGGGGCCTCTTGTGCCTACAAAAATCAAGCGTCTGCTGATCATCTGTGCCGGGCGGCCACTTGGTCTTCTGTGCACACCTTCTCGAAGCATTACCGTGTGGATGTGCTGGCTTCGGCTGATGCCAGCTTCGGGAGGAAGGTCCTGGAGGCAGTTTTGCCTGTCTAGGATCTTCTTCTTCTGAGGTTCTCAGTGCTTCCTTACTGTTGAGCCCTGTTGGCTCTAGTTCAGTGTGTTGTGTAACAGTTCTTGGGGTCTGTTTTTACCCCTAGTTGGTGTCCGTTGACACTTCTGTTTTGTTGGGATCTCTGACCGGTAGGTTCATAGAGGTCCTGGTGACTTTGGGGGCCTTGCGCCTGGTCCTTGCCTCCTTCCCACCTCAGGGAAACTCAATGGTTGTTCTGTGTAATATAATTATATAGTCTAAAGAAAAGCAATGTTGTGCAAATCAGCTTCACCATAGGAATTAACAGAACATTCCCATTGGAGATTTTAATCCATTGAATGCTAGAGGTGTGCTGGTGACTGTAGCAGCAAGGGTTTTAAAGCTGCATTAAAATTAGTAGGAAATTGTATTTGTTCACTGTGGGGTAGTTGGTTTGTCATTAACTGCCCGAGTATTGCCTTTATACATATGAACCTATATATATATGTTAAAGAGGAACTTTAAGCTATTACTAAGTCGCCATGCATTCATCAAGCGCATGGCGACTAGCTTGGAAATCCATCTCTTACCTTTGAAAAAAGCACAGATTCTAAAGAAATCCTTGCTGTTTGGTGACTGACGGGCAGTTTAGTGCAGGCTGTGCGCCTGTGCCGTCAGTCCCTTCCGGTGACCATGTGGTATGTTGCAATGCTACTCAGTGGAGACTGGGACTAATTTTGCAGGCATGCAGACAAGATGTCTGCGCTGTAGCCTGGGTTCTGGTCTCCAAACGTCCAGGATTTCTTTAGAATCTGCGATTATTTAAAGGTAAGAGATGAATTTCCAAGCTAGTTGCCATGCGCTTAATGAATGCATGGCGACTTAGTAAAAGCTGGAAGTTCCGCTTTAATAGTAAATTGACAGTGTGGAAATGTAAAAGGTTGGCATTTTTCTGTGTACTGGTGATTAGTGCTAATGTCACAAGTGTGTATAGACCCTTGTACAAATTATTTAAAGGGATAGTAATACCTAAAATGTAAAAAAAAATATGTTGTAGGGTTTATCCCCCTGAGTAAAACAAGAGTACTCCCACTGCTGAAAGATGTTTCATTCAAAAGTTATTAATTTTCAAAGTTGAATTTTTTAGGTGCAATATCACAGTGGCCTGAAATTTTACAGTGGCGCTGTTGCTACACCATCCTATGGACAGCGCTGGTCTCAGGACCATAAATCTCCATAGGATGGTGTAGCAACAGCGCCACTGTAAAATTTCAGGCCACTGTGATATTGCACCTAAAAAATTCAGCTTTGAAAATTAATAACTTTTGAATGAAACATCTTTCAGCAGTGGGAGTACTCTTGTTTTACTCAGGGGGATAAACCCTACAACATATTTTTTTTTACATTTTAGGTATTACTATCCCTTTAAGACTGCAGAATTGCAAAAAAAAAACTCTATACAAGAAATAATTAAAAAATAATAATCACATTTTTATAGTGAACAGAAAACTACATTCTGCCTATATGTTGTTTTAGCCAATATTCTGTAAAATAGTTTTTTTTTAATTAAATAACTGTTTTGGTGGCACGGTTTGGTACTTTATGTTAATACTCTGCACAATGTGCTGCTTCAGTTTTTCTGTAAACTAAATAGTTTTTGAGAAATTAACCTTTATGTTTTGGTGGCACAGTGTAACAATTTATGCTGATTATCTGCACAATATACTAATTAATTAAGTTAAAGGTGAAACGCCAGAATGTACTCCAGTATTTGCGTTCTGTCCAGTTTAATCCATATACTAAGTACAACTGGAGTAATCCAATTGCACCATAGGGAATAAATAAAAATTCCCTCTTCCCATTGATTTAATTGGGGCTTTTAACTCATTCAGTGCAAGAGAGGTAAGCAGTGCATTGCTTCTCGAACATACAAGAGAATAATAACCCCCTTGAAATCTGTGGGAACTTGCAGATGTTTATTTTACCCCTGCGGTGCAGATGGTGCTGCAGACCTGCTCTAATTTAACTTTATACTTGCTTACTGCATATTTCTCAGTGAGAATTAACTGCCCTCCTTCTTTTTTGTTGTAGAAATACCAACAATGGGAACTAACACCAATATAGGTAAGTCTCCTTGTGTACTTAGCCATGGCTATGTACAAGGCAAGATGCCCATAATGGCTGCTAAGTACCCTGTACATTGTATAATTCTAATATGATGACTTGTAAAGGAAAAACCACAGGCTAATCTGCACTCTCTTCAAAGGTACTACCAGGGGCTTTGTAACCCCTTAACGACCCTTGACGGTCATAGCACAGCATGGGTTGTTTTGACTTAACCACCCATGACATGCTGTGACCTTCATGGAATTCCGGGCTCCCCCTGTGGCTGCACGCCGTTCGGGGAGTCTGGAATCCGAATCACCAAAAAAAAAATGCTTCGTGGTTTTTTAGTGACCGCAACGTGCCTGCGCGGCCGGTCGTTAAGGGGTTAAGTTACTCTAAGAAGTGAAAATTCCCAGAAATCTGAATGAGGATTTTAAAGATGTCTCAAGCACATTGTGAAGAAATGCTTTGAATACCTCAGTAGCACTCATGGGGTTAAAAGTCCCATTTAAATGGAATTTGGGAAATGGTGCAGTTGGTTTGCTCCAGAACTGCACTTCATTAGCTTAGTGAATTTCACCTTAACCCATTAAGCACTAGAGGGATGTGCAGTGCCTCTTGTCCTTAAAGGGTCAATGGCCTTAGAAAAGTAGATACATTTTTAAGTAAAGCAACAGAACTGTGCCTCTTATTTGGATAAAGCCCATAGTTTCACACAATGCTAAGTGTTTATGTCAACGGTAAGCTTGACAAAATACTATGCTTTAACTCCTTGGTGATGAGAGCTTGTTTACTCTTCTTAGTATTATTTTGTTAACCCTTTGAATGCCAGAGGGGTACGGAACGCATTGCTTTGCAAAGCGTTCCGAACCCTTCTGGCACTCAAAGGCTTAAACCATATTTACCCTCTAATTCATGTAGTCTACCCACACAAATTAAATGACATTTTTAAAGGGGATCTATCACCCCTTTTACAACTTTGTTTAAATCGTTTTCTTATATAACAAACTAGTTGAAGAGCCCGTTACAAGGGCCACAGTGCCACTGGCAGCCGGTCGCGGGTCATGTGCAGTAGAGACTGCCCGCGCCGCGCCACGGCTGATACAGAGCGGGATGCTCCTTCTGTGTATCAGCTGCGGCAGTGGCAGTCTCTACTGTGCATGACTGCAACACGCGCAGCAGTCTCTACTGCGCATGACTGCAGCGTTACGCACATTTTAGCAAATTATTATATAGGATATGCTTTAAAGTTTTTTCATTTTTTTAACCCTTTGAGTGTCAGAGGGGTATGCAACGCATTGCAAATCAATGCGTTGCGTACCCCTCTGGCACTCAAAAGGGTTAAAAAAATGCTTGTTTGCAGAAATTAGAAGAATAAATACAGCCCGGCGCCTACTTCCACATAGACTGCTCTTGCCGAAGTTTGCCGCACTGCCTCTGCTCCCTTCCCGCAACCCAGCCTCCTCCGATTACGGAGGCTGTCTGTCTGTCTGTCTGTCTGTAAGCTGGAGTGCTCTGATTGGCAGAGATTGATTTCTGGCCAATGAGAGTGTTCCAGCTTACAGACAGACAGCCTCCGTCATCGGAGGAGGCAGTATAGAGAAAGGCAGAGCGGCAGGCTGCGGCAAGGATCAGGTAAAGGAAGCCTGCCCGGAAGTAGGCACGGGGCTGTATTTATTCTTCTAATTTCTGCAAACAAGCATTTTTTTTAACTCTTTGAGTGCCAGAGGGGTACGCAACGCATTGATTTGCAATGAATAAACTTTAGACTTTGTTTGATGCCACATTTATATGTATAACCCATCATTTCATTAGATAATACAAAAAAAAAAAAAACAGGACATTTTTATATATTGTTTTTCTGTTATAATTTGTGCTGAATTAGTACATTTTTAACAGGGACTGGATAAAAGGTATGAACAATGGTCCCTTTTTAGGGGGTATTGTCACTCTGAGATGAAAAAAATTCTCATGTAGCTCTTTCCCATGCTGCTGTCCCACTTTTAGGAGATCAGACTGTGTGATGTGTGTGTATATATGAGTATCACATTGCTCCGCAGCATTGAAGCTAACATTAACCCATTAAGGACCAGTCAGACGTGCGTGCGGCCAGCACTTAACGACCACGGAGCATTTTTTTTTGTCTTACCGGAATCAGAGGTCTCCGAACGGCGTGAAGCTGCGTGGGGACCCCTGAATTCGATGACGTACATGTACATCATGGATTCTTTAGGTACATTCTCCCCATGACATACATGTACATCCTTAGTCCTTAAAGGGATAGTAATGTTTCAAAATGAAAGGAGCTCCAGTTAATCTTCTTAGTATTTGGGCCATGGAGAGTGTTATTTTAATACTGTCAGAGTTGTAGTTCAACAGTAATTGAATGATAAAGTTTCCCCCTCTTTATGGCAGCTGCCATCCTATCCTGGGTTTGAAGTGCCTCTGACAGCATTTGCTAACTTCAAGATGGAATCCCTGCAATCCACTATTGCTGCCATGTGTCTGTCTTCACGTCCTGATTCATCCAGACCATCAGTGCTTTCTATGCTTTGCAGTGGAGAGCAGTCATTACCAGTTCACTGCTCTCCCCTTCTGACTATCATCTGCTCCAAGTATCTTTACGAAGGTCATAGCTACTTTGGCACCACACATCCATGCTCAAGGAATATCCTTGACTCATTTACACAAACTTCTACTCAAAACTTTTTCAGAAATCATGCTCAGTTGTCATTTTCAAGACTGCATCCTCATCTTGGAGCAACTCAGGTGCTTAGTCTCAAAATATCCTTTCTGGTACCGTCTAGGTTCTATATGTCTTGGACATGAGATTCGATACTCTTCACGTGAGGATGTTTGTACAAAAAGGCAATATCTAGTCTCTGTCACAACATGTTACTCAAACAGTATCGTGGCAATCGGTGATCGTAGGGCTTACATGAGAGTTCTAGGCCACATGGTCTCAGCTTTGGAAGCAGTCCCCTATGCTTAATTCCACACAAGTGAGTTACAGCTGAATATTCTCAGGAGCTGGTCAAGACAACCCTCTCACCTGTTTCATGCCATGTCCTTGTCTCAGCATGTGAAGGAGGACCTTCACTTGTGACTTCACAGTCTTCACCTGATGCTGGGACATCCATTTGTCATACTAGAATGGGTGGTAGTCACCATGGATGCCAGCCTGCCAGGATAGGGAGCCACCCTGGGTCACCTTACCATGCAGGGCCACTGGACCAGGGAGGAGAGTCTTTTTCCAATCAGCATTCTGGAGATACGGGCCATTGAGCTGGTGCTTCATCCTTGGTTCCATGTACTGTCAATAACACCTGCAAGGGTCCATTTGTACAGTGCAAAAGCAGTTACCTATATAAATAGTCCAGGAAGAACCAGAAGTCAATCGGGCTGAGATCCAGGAACTTCTTCAGTGGGCAGAAGATCATGTCCCAGCTATCTCAGCAGTTTATATTCCAGGAGTGGAAAACATGATTGCAGACTTTCTAAGTGCCCAACATCTGGACCTCAAAAATTGGGAGTTCAGTCAGAGTGTGTTCAACTAGATTGTCCAAAGCTGGGAACATTCAGTGAATCTCATGATCTCTTGCAAGTACTAGTTATCACGGTGCCCGTGCTATATTGGCGACATTCTGTCAGTTTCCACTCCTGCTTACGCCTATTGGCTGAACTGACTTTGTCCTGCCCAGTATTTGTCCTTAAATACTGGGTTTTGTCACTTCTCCGGTGCCCTTCGTGGTGTTTCCGTTACCAGCGCTTGTTCCTGTTTTCGTGTGATCTCTGTGTACCGACCCGGACTGCCTGACTACTCTGCATCTCGTTCCTGCCTGTGTGCCGACCCGGACTGCCTGACTATTCTGCATCTCGTTCCTGCTCTGTGTACTGACCCGGATTGGCTGATGTTCCTGCTCTGTGTACAGTCTAGTCTCTGTTATCTGTCGGTGTCGCCCAGGCGACATTGCTGGTGTGTTCCTTCCATCCGTGCACCGCGTTACGCTTGACCTTTCTTCCTGCCATACAGACTGAGGTTGGTCTTACCCAGGGTGCCTCAGGCAGTTCACCTGATCGGGCAGTCGACTTAGGTCTAGGCTTTGTTAACCCCTTCGGGGTAGGTGCCAGTTCCACCAGCTATTTATCCGTGCAGTCTCCGGTTGGGTGCCTCTCCAGGCTTGCTGCCAGTGTTCCGCTACTGCTACGGCAGTTCACAAGTTGTTCTGGTCTCAGTTGTCTATTGGGGCATTACTCAATGTTGTGCACTCTCTGCAGAGTGAGAGTCTTAAAGGGATAGTAATACTTAAGTATTAATAATCCGTATAGTAAAGCCCTACTAAAAAAAAAGTATTTCCCCCAGTGTCATTTCTCAAACCTTTATGGTTTGAGAAATGAATGCTCCTAAAGTTGCCCTCTCCCTACCCCTTCCCCGAAATTAGCATTGTAGCTAACTGAAGGGAAATCTGATCATAGATCATCAGACGGCTCTGCAGCAGAGCCGCGATTGCGTTAATTAAAAAAAAAAAATCTTTCACTAAAATGGTCTTCTACGTGTGCTTGCAAACCAAGAAGACCATTTCAGTGGAAGTTTTCTTTTTTAGTAACGCAATCAGGCTGTGCTGGAGAGCCACCTGAAAGTCGTACGACTTGCTTCCCTGCAGTCAGCTAGAATGATGACTACGGGAAAGGGGGAGGGAGCGGGCAACTTTAGGAGCGTTCATCTCTCAAACCATAAAGGTTTGAGAGATGACACTGAGGGCAATATGTTTTTTTTAAGTAGGACTTTACTATAGGGATTAGTAATACTTAAAGGGATAGTAATTTTTCATAATAAAAACAGCTCTAATTAATCATCATAGTATTTGGACTTTGGAGAGTGTTATTTCAGTTATGTCAGAGTTGTAGTTCAGGAGTAATTCAGTGACAAAGTGTCCCCCTCCCGCCCCTTTTACTGATGTGACACTCTTCAGCCAAAGCAGCAGAGAGGTGCCCAGGTAGATTGCAGAGAGGGACAATCTTCAATTAAGATAAGGGAAAAACCTGAAAAGCTTGTCAAGGGGGACAGGGCTTTCATTGTTTTCATATAAAGAAGATTATCCCCTTCTGTTATCTGTCTGGTCTTACAACCAGATTCACATCTGAGAAGAGATGGCTTACACTAGGTAAAAGGGGCAGGGAGGGGAAACTTTGCTTGTGAATATCTCTTAAACCATAAAGGTTTGAGAGATAAGACTTATATCGTTCTTCATGTTTTTTAATGCCTACAAAACAAAGTATTACTATCCCTTTAAGTATTACTATCCCTTTAAAGGGCCTCGCACTATTAGGGCCTGCTAGTCCTCCTGGCCTAATAGTAACCCATTCTGTGCTGCCTCGTTTGAGTATCACACGAAAGTTACCTGACCTGTGTCAGTATATTGTGTTGCTGTATATTACATACACTGAACCCGTGTGGGTATATATTACTGTAACCTGTCCTGTGTCAGTAATATATTGTGTCATGTATTACTGGACCCGTGAGGGTTATTGTTTTCTGCAGCTGTTCAATAAAACTGTGTTTTATCTAAACCTACTGTGTCTTAGTGTCAAACAAACCGTTACAATACGAAAGGGCCATGACTTCAGACGGTTTATTAATGGAGATACAACAGGGTTCTTGTACAGTGGGAGATTATGCTATTGAATTTCGTACATTGGCAGCAGAGGTAGGTTGAAATAATGAGGCGTTGGTGGCAGCATTTGCTCAGGGACTCGCTGACCGTATCAAAGATGAGACGGCAGCCAGAGATGTGCCTAACGATCTGGATGAGTTTATTGATTTCACTATACTAATTGATTCCCGCATCCGAGAAAGACTCATGGCTAAAGACCGCAGGCAGCAGGCCAGAAGTTTTGGACAAGCCAGTCAAAATTTCCCACCCATGCCTCCTGAGCGTACCCAAGATAGTAGTAAACCAATGCAGCTAGGGTTCACCAAATTGACAAAGGAGGAACGGGCGCATCGCCGGAGGCAGGGCCTATGTCTGTATTGTGGCCAACCTGGACACCTGTTGCGTACCTGTCTTGTACGGCCGGGAAACGAACGCACCTAGGTTACTTTGGGGGACAGGCCCTAGGTGGTGTTCAGCAGTCCCTAGACCCCATTAAGCAGAAACCCATGATCCAGGTGGCATTATCATGGGCAGAACACTCGGTAGAGGTTCTGGCCCTGGACAATTCCTTTTCTGCACTACACCAGATTCCGTTGGTCGAAAGGGAATCCCCCTTAGCCATTGAGGCCATTGATGGCAGACCATTGGTACCAGCTCAGATCACTATGGAAACAATACCGCTGCCCATGAGTATTGGGGCTCTCCACACTGAGAAACAGCGGTTCCAGATTATCCAGTCTCCTCACCATGCAGTGATTCTGGGGTTCCCATGGTTACATTTACATAATCCCCAGTTTGACTGGCAGACTTGTGAGATCACGTCTTGGTCTGACTATTCTATGGGGCATTGCGTTTCTCATCTGACTAAAATCATGTGTACCTCTCCCTCCGTGCCGGCTGAATATCATCAATTCAGTGATGTTTTCAGTAAGGGAGAGGCTAGCGCTTTGCCTCAGCATAGGGCTTATGATTGCGCTATTGATTTGCCTCCTGGCGCCGTCCCTCCCAGAGATCGCACGTACCCGTTGTCGTGCGAGGAGAATTGGGCCATGGAGGAATATATCGCTGATGCCCTCAAGAGAGGTATTATCAGAAAGTCAACCTCGCCCGCGGGGGCTGGTTTCTTTTTTGTAAAAAAGAAGAATGGCGAGTTAAGACCCTGCATCGATTATCGGGGTTTGAATAAGCTTATGTCCAAACACGCCTATCAGATACCACTCATTACTGAACTGTTTGACAGGATGAAAGGTTCCTCTATTTTCATTAAGTTGGACCTACGGGCTGCATATAACCTGATCAGAATAAGAGCCGGAGATGAGTGGAAAATGGCATTCAGTATCAGATCTGGACACTACGAATACGTAGTGATGCCTTTTGGGCTATGTAACGCGCCTGCAGTGTTCCAAGAACTTATTAATGACATTCTCTGTGATATGCTACAGTCTTGCGTAGTAGTTTATCTGGATATATACTCATACACTTGTCTAGTTTGTCCCATCAAGAATGTGTCTGAAGTTCTGCTCAGATTACGCAAGAATAAGCTATTCTGTAAAATCGAAAAAATAGGATTTTAGTCTTACCTGTTAAATCCTTTTCACTTAGTCCGTACAGGTTACTGGTAACTCTGGGAGGTGTCAGTCCCCTTTAAGTAGGCAGGAACATTCTCTAAATGTATGCAGGGGGGTGGAGCCTCCCTTCCCTCTCAGGCTGCAGTCCAACTAGCCTGCTTCAGAATTGTTTGAGAACTAACCAGACTAGATAGTGGAAGGAAAGAAGACTCCTGTGAGCATGCCCCAAAGGACTCCCACGTATTGCCACAGGAGAGCCAAGCATGGTCTCTTGACAGGGTGGTAGACCAGTAACCTGTATGGACTAAGTGAAAAGGATTTAACAGGTAAGACTAAAATCCTATTTTCACTGTCGTCCAATACAGGTTACTGGTAACTCTGGGATGTCCAACCATTGAGTTTCCCTGAGGTGGGAAGGAGGCAAGGACCAGGAGCAAGGCCCCAAAAGTCACCAGGACCTCCATGAACCTACCGGACAGAGATCCCAACTAAACAGAGGTGTCAACTGACACCAACTAGGGGCAAAAACAGACCCCAAGAACTGTTACACAGCACACTGAACCAGAGCCAACAAGGCTCAACAGTAAGGAAGCACTGAGAACCTCAGAAAAGAAAGAACCTAGACAGGGAAAACTGCCTCCAGGACCTTCCTCCCAAAGCCAGCATCAGCCGAGGCCAGCACATCCACACGGTAGCACTTCGAGAAGGTGTTGTTACGGTTTTCAGACACTCAGACAATGGTTAAAAGCAAAATCACAGTTTTATTGAAAATAAAATTAAAGAACAGCTCCCCTGGGGGCCAAGACCGGTGATCCAGATAATGACAGTAATACTGGCACAATATAAGGGAGATACCAGAATGGTCAGAGAGAATGTAGTACCAAGGGTTAATGCTAGAGCAACAGATCAGTCTCTGTGATGATAATTGCCCAACGCCCGGTTGGTAATATCAGTCTCTGGAAAGTGCAAGGAAAAGTGCAGAAAGCGTCTGAACTTGATCATGCCCAAAAGTTACAGCAAGATGATCAGAGCTGAGCCAATACCCCGTAGGGTGAAGTATCGGAGCAAAGCCACTGCTGGAGCAAAAACCAGAACCTGGAGCGCCCTGTGTTCTCACAATAAACGAACCCTGCGTGTACCAACGGGACCAGAGCCACAAGCACCCCTAAGGTGCCAGAACGGAGAAACACTGCCCAAGCTGTTTGAAAGCCAATGCACTGGTAGTACGATAGATACGTAACACAAAGAGCACTTGGAGGCCAGAGCCAAGACACTCTTCCGGAGCAACACAATGCAAGAGCAATGGAAAGCCCATAAGCACCCGGTGGTGCAACCAAGGACTGAACGCACACCCACTGGAAACTGCTCTGCTAGTGTAACGGATAGGCTCGGTCAAAAGGCACAGGCTCAGTAAATGTAAATTGGCTCGGTAGGACGCAACAAGCTTGGCAAGTGTACAGGCTCTATATCAGAGGCAACCGGCACAGCAAGGGTTAATGGTAGGTTCGGTAACAGAGGCAGCAGCTCAGCAAGGCACTATAGACTGGCTCGGTAACGGAGGCAACACCTCAGCTAGAGAGAAGTGATTAGTCAGAGCGAACTATCAGCACTGTCCAAAATGTCGCCGGTAGGCGACGAGATGCCACAGGAGCACAGGAACAATCAGGAATCAGGAACAACAGCCGGAACTGGGTCGAATCACAGAGCAGGAACGTCAGCCAGAGCCGGGTCAATAATGGAGCAGGAACGTCAGCCAGAGCCTGGTCGAATCACGGAACAGGAACGTCAGCCAGAGCCGGGTCAATCATGGAGCAGGAACGTCAGCCAGAGCCGGGTCAATCACGGAGCAGGAACGTAGAAGGGTCAGACTCTAAATCTCCTGGAATCAATGATACTCTGTACTTCGTATTCCTCTTGGCCTTGAACATCCACCGGCCCAGGAATCACCGGAGTGGTAGTATAGCGATTGCATACCAAGGGCTACAATAGTGACACATGGAACACATTGTGAATGGGCATAGAAGCCGGTAGTTCCAGTGCGTATGCCATGGGGTTAATCTTGTGGATAATCTTGAACGGACCAATGAACCGGGGAGCCAATTTGTTAGATGGCACTTTCAGATTGAGATTCCTGGAGGAAAGCCATACCCTGTCCCCAACCTGGAAGGAAACCGCTGGCAGCCTTCTGCGATTGGCGTGCCTCTGATGTCTCTGGAAGGACAGGCTGAGGGACCTCTGCACCTGTGCCCAAGTGGAGCGGAGCTGCTCGATGTTCTCATCCAGAGCCGGAATCTGTTGTGACTGAAACGAGTCTGGGAGCAGACACGGCTGGAACCCATAATTAACAAGAGATGGAGAGCTCCCAGACGATGAGTTAACTGCACAGTTCCTGGCTAACTCTGCCCACGGCAACAGGTCGGCCCAATTATCATGATGAGCAGTCACAAAACAGCTCAGGAACTGTTCCAGTCCCTGATTGGCACGTTCAGCGGCCCCGTTGGTCTGGGGATGGTAGGAGGAGAAGGACAGTTGAATGCCTATTTGGCTACAGAAGGCCCTCCAGAATCTTGACACAAATTGGCTCCCTCGGTCCGACACTATCACTCTGGGAACCCCGTGCAAGCGAAATACTTCTCTGGCAAAAACTACTGCCAGTTCCTGGGCCGAAGGAAGACCAGAGAGAGGCACGAAGTGAGCCATCTTCGAGAACCTATCTACCACCATCAAGATAAACGTATAGCCCTTAGACACCGGCAACTCTCCCAAAAAAATCGATAGATATATGAGACCATGGGCATTCACCATTAGGCACTGGCTGGAGCAGACCAACTGGGAGATGTCTGGGAGTCTTAGCACGGGCACAGGTGGCACAGGCAGCAGTAAATGCTGAGCAATCAGCTTTCAGAGAGGGCCACCAAACATTTGTGATAGAGACCATGCCAACTGATCCCTCCCAATATGCCTAGCTGCCTTAGATGAGTGATAGGTCTCAATTAAACGGGTACGGAAAGGCTCATCCACAAAGCACTTGCCCACTGGGGTCTCTGGAGGTGCCCGAGCTTGAGATGCCAAAATTTGCTTCCCTAGTGGCGAAGTGATACTGGTACGAATAGTAGCCAGGATCCTATCAGGCTGAATAATAGGTACCGGGGCCTCATCCCTCTCAGTGTCAGTGCAAAACTGTCTGGATAGAGCGTCAGCCCTAATGTTCTTCGAACCAGGCAAGTAGGACACTATGAAATTGAACCTTGACAGGAATAGGGCCCACCTAGCCTGGCGAGAGGACAGCCTTTTAGCCTCTGAAAGATAAATCAAATTTTTATGGTCCGTAAGAATTAATACCGGGATTCTAGTGCTTTCCAATAGATGTCGCCATTCTTTTAAAGCCAAGATGATAGCCAACAATTCCCTATCACCAATTTCGTAATGGCTTTGGGCACTGGATAGTTTCTTGGAAAAGAACCCGCAAGGTCTCAGATTGCCACCCTCCTTGGGACGTTGAGACAGAACTGCCCCTACCCCAACCTCAGAGGCATCGACCTCTAACATGAACGGCAGGGTGGGATTGGGGTGGGACAGTATAGGAGCGGAGGCAAAAGCAGATTTAAGGGTTTCAAAGGCTTTTTCCGCTGCCTCAGACCATTGAGAGGGATTAGCGCCCTTGTGCGTGAGGTCAGAGAGAGGTTTTACAATGGTGGAAAAATTCTGAATGAATTTTCTATAATAATTGGCAAAGCCCAAGAACCGTTGGATAGCTTTTAACCTTTTTGGTCGTGGCCACTGTAGGACTGCCGCCAATTTTTCTTGATCCATGGCAATGCCATCCTTATGTTATGGTTTTTATGACACTCAGACCAGGTTGTAACGTAAAAACACAGTTTATTGAAACAGAATGATAAACAGTGCCCCTAGGGGCCAGTATAGGTAAGAACAATGCAAACAAATACAGACAAGAACAGGCAATATAAACAGAGGATGGATATAGCTACAGACAGGAGCTACATAGAGGGTTAACTTGAGCAACTGGTGAGGCTCAGGCTAGATTGGCCAACGCCCAGGAGATATAACAGTCTCTGAAAACAGTCTCTAAATGTAGAACAGGAACACAGGATCAGCGCTGTATCACTCTCGAAGCAGAAGCAGGATGAGCCCCTGTTGCTCTGAGCTGAGCCCGTACCACCACCGTGGGCTATGAGGAATGCTACTGCCAATCTGATGTAACCAGAATAGGAATCGCCCTGAATGAGTAGTGAGTAACCCTGCATCTGCCACGGAAAGTATGCCAGCCCTTGGGAGGACACAGTAGAACGGAGTTGCCCTAGCTTATGCAGAGTCGATGCACAGAGTAGTGCAGTTGGAATAGTGCACTTTGAGCAAATGAGATACTGCCCAGACACCCTTCCGGTGTCGCCCAGAATCCTTATTGCAAGAGCGAACGGACTACCAGTGTCAACCGGCGTGATCACGGTGCACCCCGAGCACCGGACAAGCGGAGCTCTGCAAGGACTGGTGTAGCGTCAAGCGGAGGCTCAAAGAGTAAAGGCTCAGAGAATCAACAGGAGCTTGGCAATATAACAAGTGGCACGTAATCGGAGACTACCGGCAGTGCAAGGGTTAATCTGGTACATTTGAAAGAGCAATGCTCAGCGAGTACAAGGCAGGCAACCTCGGCTACAGCTACTTGAGCGAGAGGAAACCGAGAACAGTTCAGAATGTCACCAGCGCGACCGGAGGACACTGGAGCAGTAACCGGACAGGAGCAGTAGCCGGAACCGGATGACAGAGTCGCAGGAACACCACCGGAGAGTGGATCAATCACTGAGCAGGATCAGGAACCAGAACCGGGTCGAATCACTGAGCAGGGTCGTCAGCCAGAGCCGGGTCAGATCACAGTGCAGGGTCGTCAGCCAGAGCCGGGTCAGATCACGGTGTAGGGTCGTCAGCAAGAGCCGGGTCAAATCACGGAGCAGGAACAGGAGGAGAGTCAGACTAGCCGGGTCGGTACACAGGAAACACCGGAGATCAGCAACTAGGCGCAGCAACATAACACCACGAAAGGGCACTTGACAAGTGCCCAAAGCCCAGCATATAAAGGCACATCCTGGGCGGGCCAATCAGACTCCTCCAATGCAAATGTACACAGTCAGAGATTGACAGGGAATCACGGGGACCGTGATACCTTAGAAATTACAAAGCCCAAGAAGGGTACTTTGGAACAGTGAAATTCACATTTTTCTAATTTGCAGAACAATTTGTTCTTGCATAACCGGAGCAGGACCTCTGACACGTCCTGGATGTGCTGGGTTAGGTTAGCAGAGTGAATCAATATATGGTCGAGGTATACGACTACACAGGATTGTAGCATATCGTGGAGGATATCATTGATGAACTCCTGTAATACGGCTGGTGCATTACATAATCCAAAAGGCATCACTAAATACTCATAGTGACCAGACCTAGTATTGAATGCTGTTTTCCACTCATCTCCGGCCCTGATCCTTATTAGGTTGTAGGCAGCACGTAAGTCGAGTTTCGTAAAAAACGAAGAGCCTTTCAACCTGTCAGATAACTCCGTAATGAGTGGTATGGGGTATGCATTCTTAGACATGAGCTTATTAAGTCCACGGTAATCAATACATGGTCGTAATTCTCCATTTTTCTTTTTTACAAAAAAGAACCCTTCATCAGCCGGAGAGGATGATTTGCGAATGATTCCTCGTTTGAGGGCATCCTCTAGTATTCTTCCATGGACTTATTCTCGTCACAGGACAATGGGTACGTCCTGCCCCTCAGTGGCACCACCCCCGGGGGCAAATCAATAGCGCAGTCATAAGGCCTATGCTGCGGCAATGCGCTAGCCTCTCCCTTACTGAATACGTCACTGAACTCGCTGTATTCAGATGGCACGGAGGGAGAGGTACACATGATCCTGACTGGATGAGGCAAACAGTGACTAGAGCAATAATCAGACCAAGACTTAACCTCACATCTTTGCCAGTCAAACTGGGGATTGTGCAGCAATAACCAAGGGAACCCCAGAATGACCGCGTGATGGGGTGACTATGATCTGGAAACAGACCTCCTCTCTGTGGAGAGCCCCAATAGTCATAGTAATGGGAGTAGTTTCCATTGTGATGAAAGATGGTTCTAGAGGTCTGCCGTCAATGGCCTCAATGGCTAGCGGAGTATCTCTTTTAGACAACGGAATATTGTGTTGTTCAGCAAAAGCCCGGTCCATGAAATAGCCTGCTGCGCCCGAATCCACCAGAGCTAGTACCTCCACCGCTTGGTCACCTAGGAGGAAACACACCGGAATGGTGGGTTTTATGTTCCAGGAATCTGGGGACGATTGTACACCACCTAGGGCCTGTCCCCCAAGGTACCCTAGGTGCGTGCGTTTCCCGGCCGTACTGGAGTTGTACGTAGTATGTGCCCACTCTTGCCACAATATAAGCATAAACCCTGGCTTTTACGGTGTGCCCGCTCCTCCTTAGAAAGCCTGGTGAACCCGAGTTGCATGGGCGAGTATCAATGAGCATAACATAGTCTATGAACTCATCATAGTCAGTAGGCACTTCTCTGGCCGCAATCTCGTGTTTAATTGAGTCTGATAACTCTTGGGCAAAGTCTGCCACTAGTGCCTCATTGTTCCAGCCTACCTCTGCTGCCAGTATCCGAAATTCTATAGCGTAATCGCCTACAGTACGATCGCCCATTCGTATTTCCATCAATCTTTTGGCCGCAGAGGTGGCTCTCCCAGGTACCTGGAATTCTCTACGAAATTTTTTGACAAACTCATCAAAGCACAGAGTACAAGGTTTGGCCTTCTCCCATAAAGGGTTAGCCCACGCCAGAGCTTTCCCGGTTGACAGATATCATGAACCCCACCTTGCTACAGTCTTTCAGAAAGGCATGAGGTATTAGTTCAAGGAATATCTCTAACTGGTTAATAAACCCCCTGACAGATCAGGTTCGCCATTATATCTTAACGGTAACGGCGCAGCCGCCGTTAGACTTCTGGAGGAAGCAACCATTTGCCCAGCCTGGTTGTCCGGTGTCAGAACTGGAGGGACCACCGGATTTTGGTTAGGTTTATCAAGGTGTACCATACGTTCTAGTAAGGTCTGCATGGCCAGTGCCAACTGGTCCAGGCGTTGCTCGTGCACATCCATCCTCCAGTGGAGGTTCTGTGTATTGCCGTCACCTTTACCGTCTGAGGTCATGGCCCTTTCGTACTGTTACGGTTTTCAGACACTCAGACAATGGTTAAAAGCAAAAACACAGTTTTATTGAAAATAAAATTAAAGAACAGTGCCCCTGGGGGCCAAGACCAGTGATCCAGATAATGACAGTAATACTGGCACAATATAAGGGAGCTACCAGAATGGTCAGAGAGAATGTAGTACCAATGGTTAATGCTAGAGCAACAGATCAGTCTCTGTGATGATAATTGGCCAACGCCCGGTTGGTAATATCAGTCTCTGGAAAGTGCAAGGAAAAGTGCAGAAAGCGTCTGAACTGGATCACTCTCAAATAGCTGTATAATAGGACGCCCAAAAGTTACAGCAAGATGATCAGAGCTGAGCCAATACCCCGTAGGGTGAAGTATCGGAGCAAAGCCACTGCTGGAGCAAAAACCAGAACCTGGAGCGCCCTGTGTTCTCACAATAAACGAACCCTGCGTGTACCAACGGGACCAGAGCCACAAGCATCCCTAAGGTGCCAGAACGAAGAAACACTGCCCAAGCTGTTTGAAAGCCAATGCACTGGTAGTGCGATAGATACGTAACACAAAGAGCACTTGGAGGCCAGAGCCAAGACACCCTTCCGGTGCCGTCACGGAGCAACACAATGCAAGAGCAATTGCACCCGGTGGTGCAACCAAGGACTGAACGCACACCCACTGGAAACTGCTCTGCTAGTGTAACGGATAGGCTCGGTCAAAAGGCACAGGCTCAGTAAATGTAAATTGGCTCGGTAGGACGCAACAAGCTTGGCAAGTGTACAGGCTCTATATCAGAGGCAACAGGCACAGCAAGGGTTAATGGTAGGTTCGGTAACAGAGGCAGCAGCTCAGCAAGGCACTATAGACTGGCTCGGTAACGGAAGCAACAGCTCAGCTAGAGAGAAGTGATTAGTCAGAACGAACTATCAGCACTGTCCAGAATGTCGCCGGTAGGCGACGAGATGCCACAGGAGCACAGGAACAATCAGGAAACAGGAACAACAGCCGGAACCGGGTCGAATCACGGAGCAGGAACGTCAGCCAGAGCCGGGTCAATCACGGAGCGGGAACGTCAGCCAGAGCCGGGTCGAATCACGGAGCAGGAACGTCAGCCAGAGCCGGGTCGAATCACGGAACAGTAACGTCAGCCAGAGCCGGGTCAATCACGGAGCAGGAATGTCAGCCAGAGCTGGGTCAATCACGGAGCAGGAACGTAGAAGGTCAGACGAGCCGAGTCGGTACACAGAAGGCAGGAACACAGCAACAAATGCGCAGGATCGAGAACACCACGAAAGGGCAGCTGACAAGTACCAAAGGCCCAGTATATAAAGGCGCATCCTGGGCGGGACAATCAGCCTCTACCAATGCACAGGTATCATCACAGAGATTGACAGTAAGCACGGGGACTGTGATAGGTGTGCACAGAAGACCAAGTGACCGCCCGGCACAACTGATCGGCAGACGCTTGATTCTTGTAGGCCCAAGAGGCCCCAATTGACCTGGTAGAATGGGCTGTAACGCAAAAGGGAACATGCTTATCCCTCAATTCGTAAGCTTTACGAATAGAAGACTTAATCCAAGATGCAAAAGGTACCCTGGATGCCGGTCTCCCTGCCCTAGGACCCTCAGGAATGATGAACAGGGCGTCAGACTTCCTGATAGACTCAGTGCGATGAACATAAAACTTGAGACAACACACAACATCCAACAAGTGGAGATCCCTCTCCTTGACAGAGGAAGGGTTAGGGCAGAAAGAGGGCACCACAATTTCCTGATTGGTGTGGAACTCGGAGACCACTTTAGGCAAGGACTCCTTAGAGGTGCAAAGCACAGCCTTATACTTGTGAAACACCAGAGAAGGTGGTTACAGGACAGAGCTTGCAACACCGCCACCCGGCGAACTGACACAATAGCCAGAAGAAAGGCCATCTTCCATGACAAAAGGTGCAAAGGAACAGTAGCCAAGGACTCTAAGGGGGAACGCTGGAGAACCCCCAACCCAGATTAAGGTCCCACTGAGGAGCCGGACTCCGAAAGGCAGGGCGCACATGAGCAACACCCTGGAAGAAACCTCTGACATCAGGAAGATAGCAATGCATTTCTGGAAAACGACAGAAAGCACCAAAGTAAGAACTGTAAGAGAACTCAGACTGAGTCCCTTGTCAACACCGTTCAACCAAAAGGACAGGACAGTGGGAAGATCAAAGTCATGAGACAGATCTCTGTCAGCACACCAAGAAACAAATATCGACCAGACACGGTGATAGATTTTGGAAGAAACAGGCTTACGGCACTAAGCATAGTAGAAACCACAGCAGAAGAAAACCCTTTCTTCCATAAAATCGAGGATTCAACGTACAGGCTGTCAAATTGAGCCGAAGAACATCGTCTTCCACAGATAACCTTGTAGAAGAAGAGCTGGACAAGAGGGGAGCCGAAATTGCTCCACCACAGATAGGGTCATAAACTCCGGATACCAGGGTTGACGATGTCAATCCGGAACAATCAGAATTACCGGAAAACATACCAATTGCAATTTCCGTAATGCCCATATTAACATAGAGAGAGAGAGGAGGAAAAATGGCCAGAGAGAATGTCCAGGAATGGACATTGCATCAGCAGCAGAGTTAGAGTGTCGCTCCACAGAGAGCAAAACGGCAGAACCTTCCTGTTGTGTCCCATTGCCATCAGATCCACTGGGGCATTCCCCATCTCAGATGTAGTTCCCACTCTCCGCTGTCGACTGTGTGACGACTGAGGAAGTCTGCCATGACGTTGTCTATGCCTGGAATGAGCACTGCGGAAATGACAGGAACATGAACCTCTGCCCAGGACAGAATGGCCTTGACCTCTAACCAAGCTGTCTGTTGATGTAAGCCACTTCCGTGGCGGAGTCGGACTCCACTCAGACTGGACTGTCCTCCAGTTGAGACTCCCAATGATGGAAAGAAGGGACTCCTCCATGGACCACTTCCACTGAGCGTTAAAGAGACCCAGAACAGCTCCCCAGCCCAGGAGGCTGGCATCCGTTGTGACCTCGGTCCAGTAGGGAATCCGGAAGGATCTTCCATGTAGGAAATTGGAACGGCCCAACCACCACTCCAAGCTCAACTCGACATGAGGAGGGAGTGATCGATAGCTTCTGATGATCGGTCGGTCCCTAGATGTCCGTATCGCAAATTCTTGAAGTTCCCTGGTGTGTACCATGGCAAATGGAACCACCTCTATTGTGGAGATGAACTACCCCACCAGAGAAGACAACTTCGGAACCAGTATCCGATCGCGGGATAGGATCATTGAGACCCTTTGAGCAATTTGATGGTTATCTCGTCCGGTAGAAAAATCATGTACCTCTGAGTATCGAAAGAAGACCCAGGTGCCGAGACGGAACAAGGTCAGACTTGACCAAGTTCGCAATGTAAGGAATTGAATGCAGGTCTGGACCTGCTGATGAAGAAGGTCCGCAGATGATGCTTGCATGTACAAAGTCACTCTGATGCCGTCCCGGTGGGGGACGGATATCAAGGCCCCCCAGCACCCGTTGGAAAACCTGGGGGGGCTGTTGTCAGACCAGTGGTAGAGCTGAAACTGAAAATGACCTCTGGCGCAGGCAAACCTCAGATACTGCCTGCTCTCTAGATGGATTGGGATGTGCAATACGCATCCTGAAGGTCCAGAGAAGCAAGAAACTCCCCTGGAGACATGGCAGCGAATACTGTGAGCAGAGACTCCTGACGATAGTGAGACTTCAGTTCAAAGGAATTAAGATCCTTCAGATCCAAAATAGGGCGGCTTTTTTTTTTTTTTTGGTCACCACAAAGAGGCTTGAATAGAATCCTGAACCCCTGTCCGCAGGGGGTACCTGTTCCAGGACATCCTTGTCCAGAAGAGCCTGAATAGCGTCTTCGAACAGACGGCTTCGCTCGACTTCTTGAGGAGAACGAGAAAGATAAAGACGAAAAGGTGGGAGAGAAAAGAAAGGGAACTTATATCCCACAGACACCACCAGAAAAGCCCATGGGTCCGACACCGAATCTTCCCACAGTGTTGGCAAGTCATGCCGAAGCAGGCACGAAGTCATGGGCTTGTATGTGGCCTTGGGCTGCAATTGGTGCATGGGCTTGAAGGAGGAACGCGGAGCAGATGGAACCGCCTGGTTTGTCGTACGTGTTTTTTTTTTTAAAGACCAAGGGTAGAAGAGTACTCTAACCCCCGAGGCCTCGCTAATTAGTTCCTTAAGTTCGGATCCAAACAAGGAAGTACATTCAAAAGGCAAAGAAAGGAAAACTTTCTTGGAAGCAGTGAAAGCAAACCAAACTTAAGCCAAAGCGCACGCCTGACCACCACAGAAGTAGTGGAGGCCCTTGCCATCATGTGGATGGCATCAAAGGCAGCAGCAAAAACATAGTGTTGATCCACAGAGATAATAGCAAGGAGACGCGATCGCTCCGAAGTAGGCGCATCCTGACGGACCGCCATAGTGAGTTGCTCAGTCCAGACTGCTACAGCCCGGATAACCCATGCAACAGCAAAAGCTGGAAGCATAGCAGAGCCAATAGAAGTGAAAATGGACTTGAGGGGAACCTCAAGTTACTTGTCAGTCCAATCTTGCAGCACAGAAGCATCAGAAACATGTAAGACAGTGGATTTAGGCAGTCTAGATATGGGTGCGTCCACCTTAGGGGGATGAACCCATTTAGTCATTTCTGTTTCAGAAAAGGGGAAAAGTTTAGCAAACTTTCCAGACACTGAAGAGGACTTGTCCGGAGTAGTCCATGCGTCAGAACCAAACAATCAAGAGTTGGGTTAGGAGGAAAATGAGTAAGGAGCTTTGTAGGCACCTGAAAAACAGCAGAGGGATCAGAGGGAACCCCCTGAACTGATGGAATGTTGAGAGTGGACAATACAGCCCTGATCAGGCCCTCAGTAGAGGTTTCAGGATCAGCTTCAAATGGGTCCCCTAAGAGACCTGAAAGATTCCAAAAGAGCACCAACCTCAACATTCGAATCTAGCAACAATTCTTCCTCTGAAGAATCTGACACATCAGGTGCTCCCTGCGGTTGAGGCAGGGAGGATCTGATAATAGAGGGGGGTCTGCCATAATTGAAGTGCCCCCTGTATCTGGGATGTAAAGAGCTGTAAAGTGGACCTAAGGTCTCCAGTTGCAGCCTTAAACTCTCGCACCCAAGGTGGCTCAATAGCATGGCTGGAAGGCCCTGGGTTGCTGCCAGGAACTTCAGAGCCTGCTGGGCAGAAATGACCAGAGAACACTCTAGGTAGCCCTGTGTGACAGGAAGAGCAATGCGCAATGGGGGAGTCTGATACCCCATCTTCCTTAGTCTTAGGTCTAGCCCCTAGCTCCAGCGAAATAGACATTCTCACATTGTCAATGAATCACCCAATTGTAGTGTGTAAGATTGATATTTCACTCCAGAAACGCTAAATATAGACTGTTCTGGCAGGCCAAGGGTCAATCTCCAGAGGAGAAAAGGATTATCCAAGCCCTGTATAGGATACTCATTGAGAAAAGTGCTCAAAATGGCTGCCGCGACGGGAGCCAATCAGAAATTAGGCGCGAATCAAGTGCTCATGGGAAATGTAGTTTTTCCCAAAAAGTACCCCAAAACAGTGCCCGAAGCCCCCCAAGCCCCCCAACACACTTGAACTATAAACCGGATGATAGAGCAAGGGTAGACAATTAAAATGAGCCCTCTCTGAATTTGCTGTGTGAAGCGGTTACGTCCCAAACAGTGTTAACCCATAGAAAGTAAATGGAGCAATGGCGTCTATGCGGTAAAGCGCGCCTTAAAGGCGCAGTACACAATTTTAATAAAAGTTAAACTACAAGTTAAAAACATGAAACACATGCAGGGAACATGTATGCATATAGCGAAAACACTGATCAGTAAGAAAAGTGCCAGAAAACCCCATTAAACATGTCAAACCAGCAGAGGAAGGGTTAAGTTACCACAGAAACCTGCTCCAAATACCCACAGACATACACATATACACCCAATGAGTGCCGGAGTGCGCAATGAGAACTCCCAAATACAAGCCCAATGAAGGGACACTGTGGGACAAGTGGACCTTCAGCACTCAAAGGATGGCTCACCTTTCTGCAGATATTCTGTCTTCAGGTTACCATGTAGTAAGAGTTACCTCAGAGGGTAATCCATGGGGAAGCACTTGTAACCAAGATATTCCCCCTTCAGGGCTTAAGGTCCACCAAAAGGCCCTGGACACTGAGCAACCACTTTGGAGAGAGCATTTGTCAGTAAAGGTAACCCGCCTATTGGTGGTATTCCATATTTGACAGAAAAATAAAAAAGAAACTAAAACTGACGAGATGTTCTCCACCTGGTGTGTTCACAGACAGGAACAAACAATTCTGAATCAGGCTAGTTGGACTCCAGCCTGAGAGGGAAGGGAGGCTCCACCCCCCTGCATACATTTAGAGAATGTTCCTGCCTACTTAAAGGGGACTGACACCTCCCAGAGTTACCAGTAACCTGTATTGGACGACAGTGAAATGCGAGTTCCACAAGTCCATGGTGCCTTTCTTGGGCTTTGTGATTTCTAAAGATGGCATTGCTATGGATCAGGAAAAGCTCGCAGCTGTGTTGCAATGGCCACTATCCAAGGGATTGAAGGCAATCCAGCGCTTTCTTGGGTTTGCTAATTAAAATTTATTCGAGACTTCTCCATGATCGTTAAGTTACTGTCTGACCTTACGCATAAGGGTGCCAACCCCTCCCAATGGTCTGAGGCAGACGATCGTGCTTTTGCGACACTCAAGTCCGCTTTCGCATCCGCTCCTGTGCTATCCCACCCCAACCCTTCCGTTTACGTTAGAGGTTGATGCCTCTGATACTGGGGTAGGGGCAGTGATGTCACAGCGTCCGTTCACTGAGACCATGTGGGTTCTTCTCCAAAAAGCTGTTTAGTGCCCAGGGAGATTGGGGACAGAGAACTCCTGGCAATTATTCTCGCTCTTAAAGAATTGTGTCACTTGCTAGAAGGTACTAGGACCCCGGTATTGATTCTGACAGACAACAAAAACCTCACGTACCTTTCGGAGGCTTAGAGGTTGTCCTCGCAACAAGCCAGATGGGCCTTGTTTCTGTCCCGCTTCAATTTTATTGTATCCTACTTGCCCGGCTCCAAGAATGTTAGGGCAGATGCCCTGTCCAGGCAGTTTGGTCCAGAGATGGATAAAGATGAGGTCCCTGTACCCATCATTCAGCCTGATCGCATTTTGGCTACTTTACGTACCAGCATCACTTCGTCACCGGGGGAGGAGATTCTTGCTACCCAGGCTGCTGCACCCCCTGACACCCCAGTGGGCAAGTGCTTTGTAGCTGAGCCATTCTGTACCTGCTTACTTGAGACTTACCATGCATCTCGGGCAGCTGGGCACATTGGGAGGGATCATTTGATTTGGTCTCTTTCACAACTGTTTTGGTGGCCTTCTCTACATGCTGACTGCACTGCATTCACTGCAGCTTGTACCACATATGCCTGTGCCAAGTCCCCTAGACACCTCCCAGTTGGGTTACTTCAACCAGTACCTAATGGAGAGTGTCCTTGGTCCCACGTTTCTGTTGATTTTCTGGGAGAACTGCCAGTGTCTAGGGGTTACTCTTTTATCCTGATGATGGTCGATAGATTTTCTAAGATGGCTCACTTTCTGCCCCTTCCTGGCCTTCCCTCGGCCCAGGAGTTGGCTGTTGTTTTTGCCAGAGAGGTGTTCCGGTTGCATGGGGTACCCAGGGTACTGGTGTCAGACCGCGGGAGCCAATTTGTGTCCAGATTTTGGAGAGCATTCTGTGACCAGATGGGCATACAGCTGTCCTTTTCGTCTGCCTACCATCCCCAGACCAATGGAGCTGCCGAGCGTGCCAGTCAGGGATTGGAACAATTCTTGCGCTGTTTCGTGTCCGATCACCATGATAATTGGGTCGACCTGTTGCCCTGGGCAGAGTTCTCCAGGAACTGTGCGGTTAATTCCTCATCTGGTAGCTCCCTGTTTCTCATTAACTACAGGTTCCAGCCGTGCTTGCCCCCGGACTCATTACAGACGCAGCAGATTCCAGCTCTGGATGAGCATATTGAGCATCTCCGCTCCACCTGGGCACAGGTACAGAGGACCCTCAGTAATTCGTTCCAGCGTTACCAGACGGTTGCCAGAGGTCTCCTTCCAGGTTGGGGATAGGGTATGGTTATCCTTCAGAAACCTCAAATTGTAAGTTCCTTGTAATAAGTTGGCTCCCCGGTTCATTGGTCCCTTTAAGGTTATTCGCAAAATTAACCCAGTCTCGTACGCCCTGGATCTCCCAGCATCCATGCGTATTTACAATGTGTTCCATGTATCCCTTCTGAAGCCATTGATATGCAACCGTTACACTACCACTCCTGCGGTCCCCGGTCCTGTTATCACGGTGCCCGTGATTGCTCTCTTTGTTTGTCTATCATCAGTAAGGGGCTCTCCATTGGCTGGCTGCTGTCAGCCCGCCCTGTATAGCCTATTTAAACCTAGTCAGGGCACCCTTTGGTTGCCCTTTCGTGTTGTCTCCATGCTGTTGCATTTGAGTCTGTTCCTGAGTATCCTGGGCCCCTGCTGTGTTCCTGCTACCTGTATTCTGGACGTTCCAGTGTTTCTCTGTGAAGAGTTCCTGCCTCCTGTTGTTCCTGTCGCCCTCTCCGCTTCCTGCCACCAGTCTCCTCCAGTATTCCGGCTGACCATCTGCCTGCTGGTTCCTGCCTCCGTTTGCTGATTCCTGCCTTCAGATGTTCCTGAGTCGCCTAGGCGACATTGTCATCTTCCCGGTTACTATGCGAGTACTGGTTCGCTCCACAAGCCACCCGGCTGTATACTTTTTATAGCGTTCCATGTACAGGGTACTGGTTCGCTCCACAAGCCACCCGGCTGTCTAAAGTGTTGTGCGTTCCACATACAGGGCACTGGTCTGCTCGACAAGCCACCCAGCTGCATACCTGCTATAGCGTTCCACGTACAGGGTACTGGTTCGCTCCCCAAGCCACCTGGCTGTCTAAAGTGTTGTGCGTTCTACATACAGGGCACTGGTCTGCTCCACAAGCCACCCGGCTGTATACTTGCTATAGAGTTCCACGTACAGGGTACTGGTTCGCTCCACAAGCCACCCGGCTGTCTAAAGTGTTGTGCGTTCCACATACAGGGCACTGGTTTGCTCCACGAGCCACCCGGCTATATACATGTTATAGCGTTCCACGTACAGGGTACTGGTTCGCTCCACAAGCCTCCCGGCTGTGTACTTGCTAATAGCGTCCCACGTACTGGGTACTGGTTCGCTCCACAAGCCACCCGGCTGTCTAAAGTGTTGTGCGTTTCACATACAGGGCATTAGTTCGCTCCACAAGCCACCCGGCTGTATACTTGCTATAGCGTTCCACGTACAGGGTACTGGTTCGCTCCACAAGCCACCCGGCTGTTTAAGTGTTGTGCGTTTCGCATACAGGACATTGGTTCGCTCCACAAGCCACCCGGCTGTATACTTGCTATAGCGTTCCACGTACAGGGTACTGGTTCGCTCCACAAGCACCCGGCTGTTTAAGTGTTGTGCGTTTCGCATACAGGGCACTGGTTCGCTCCACAAGCCATCCGGCTGTATCAGTATTATAGCGTTCCACGCATTGGGTACTGGTTCACCCCGCAAGCTGCCCAGCTGCCTCAGTATAGAGATTGTGCATCCCACGTATAGGGAGCTGGTTCGCTCCATGCAGAGTTGCTTGCTCTACGGGTGTAGGGCGTTACGTTTGTGTCAAGCATTACTGAGTGCTATCTTCTCTGCTGTTGGCGGCTCGCTTACTGATTTGCCTCTTTACCATTCTAGTGACTGTTTCACCACCAACTAGTCACTGCCGTTTGCCCTTATTTCTCCACCTGTTAATCAGCTGTCTTGCCCGGTAAACGGTAAGGCCGGTAGAACCTGTCCTATTTTCTTGGGTTGCCTTACCCGGTATTGGCAAGACCGGTAGAGCCTCATCCCGTAGTTTATCTCCTGGCTGCCTTGCCCGGTATTCTGGCAAGGCCGGTAGAGCCGTCATTGTGCTTATTTGCATTATATTCCTGTCTAATAAAGATCTATATGTGTATGTGTATTCTACCCTACGGGGTTGCATTAACTTTTCAATAAAGTTAAGTTTTTACCAAACTCTGCGTCTGTGAGTCTTAAACAAACCGTGACAGTACGAAAGGGCCATGACCTCAGACAACAAGAGTGATGGTAACCCGCAAAACATCCATTGGAGAATGGATGCGCATGAGCAACGATTGGATCAGCTAGCGGTAGCAATCCAAACTATACTTGAACGTACAGTGCTTTCTGAAAAGACTGGCTTGAGTTCCGTGGTCGCCCCTGGGCAGACATCTGAGAACGTTAACTTGCCCTCAGGGGTAGCAGTCAAGGGGTTAACTGCCTCTGCCCCATTGCCACTCAGATACGATGGTGACCCTAATCTTTGCAGGGTATTTATTAACCAACTCAAAATATTTATGGAATTGACGGCTCAGTCCTTCCCTAGTGACCGCAGTAAAGTTAGTTTTATGATATCCCTGCTGACCGGTAGAGCATTGGCATGGGCCAATCCGTTATGGGAAAATGCGAAACCCTGCATTAGGAGTTTCAGAGAATTTGTGCAGTCGTTTCGGAGAGTGTTCGAGCCTCCTGGTAGAACCACCTCTGATGCTAAGCGCCTTATGGAAATACAACAGGGCAGGCGTACGGTATGTGACTAAGCTATTGAATTTCGTACCTTGGCAGCAGAGGTAGGTTGGAACGATGAGGCATTATTGGCTGCCTTCGCCCAGGGTCTAAGTGACCAAATTAAGGACGAGATTGCTGCTAAAGAAGTACCTAGTAACCTTGATGATTATATTGAATATGTCATTCTAATTGACACACGGATTCATGAGAGATTAATGGCCAAAGACAGCAGGTCGCGGCAAAAGGGCAATGATTCTAGTAGTACTTTTTGCCCACCCATCCCTCCCTTGGCTTCTAAGCAGTCTAATGTACCTCGAGAATCGGCTGAGCCTATGTAGCTAGGCTTCACTAGGCTAACCAAGGAAGAGAGGACACATCGCAGAAAACATGGGTTATGCTTATACTGTGGCAAAAATGGGCACCTATTAAGATCTTGTCCTGTACGTCCGGGAAACGAACACACCTAGGGTACCTTGGGGGACAGGCCGTAGGCGGTGTTCAGGCGTCCCCAGAATGTGGTATATTGAAACCCACCATACAGGTGGTACTTTCTTGGGCAAAACGCTCAGTGGAGGTTTTGGCTCTGGTCGACTCTGGTGCAGCTGGGTATTTCATGGATAATACCTTTGCCGAATTACATGGGGTTCCTCGCATTGAGAGGGAGACCCCACTCGCTATTGAAGCAATTGACGGTAGACCCCTGGAACCTGCTCAGGTTACCTTTGAAACCATGCCTTTGTCCATGACGATTGGGGCTCTCCACAAGGAGGAACAGCAGTTCCAGCTTATTAATTCTCCTCATCACGCAGTAATTTTGGGTTTTCCTTGGTTACAGTTGCATAACCCACAGTTTGATTGTGAAAAATGTGAAATATCTGCTTGGTCCCTGTCTTGCATGGAACGTTGCGTAACCCAGTCGGTCAAGATCTTATGCACCTCCTCTGCTCTGCCCAACGATTATCAACAGTTTGGTGATGTATTCAGCAAGGGAGAGTCTGGCACCCTACCCCAGCATAGATCTTATGACTGTTGTATTGAACTTCCTCCGGGGGCAGTGCCCCCTAGGGGACGCACGTATCCACTATCTTGTGAGGAGAATAAAGCTATGGAGGAATACATTGCTGATGCCCTGGAAAGAGGTATCATAAGGAAATCCACCTCTCCGGCTGGGGCCGGATTTTTCTTTGTAAAAAAGAAAAACGGTGAACTGAGACCTTGTATTGATTACCGGGGTCTGAATAAGCTAATCTCTAAGAATGCATATCCGATACCACTCATCACCGAGCTATTTGACAGACTTAAGGGGTCCTCTATTTTTACCAAATTGGACCTTCGTGCTGCATACAGTCTTATTCGGATCAGAGCTGGTGATGAGTGGAAAACTGCTTTCACTGTCGTCCAATACAGGTCACTGGTACAATGGGAGGCGATCCGCCCCTTTAATAGGCAGGAACATTAATTCAAATGTATGCAGGGGGTGGAGCCTCCCCTCCTACTTAAGCTGCCTTCAGGCCAGAGCCAAGCTAGATTGATTTGTTCCTGTGTGCTGTGCACACCAGGTGGAGAACATCTCTCATTCAACTTTAGTTTTTTATTGTTTTCTTTCAAATATGGAATACTACCATTAGGCGGGTGACCGTGGCTGTGAATTGCCCTCTCCAAAGTGGCTAGTGCAGCTTCCAGGGATTTTCTTGTGGACCTTATGCTCTGAAGAGGGAACAACTTGAGTCAAGTAGCTTCCCTGCTGGGGGATTTTCCTCTGGTTAATCTCCTTTTAACATGGTCACCTGAAGACAGAAGTCCTGCAGAAAGGTGAGCCACCCTTTGAGTGCTGAAGGTCCACTTGCCCCCACAGTGTCCCTTCTCTGGGCTTGTATTTGGGAGTTTGCTTTCTGCACTCCAGCACTCATAGGGTGTTTTTATTCATATTGCTTGTATTTATGCAATGTCTGTGGTATTCCCTGGGTTTTGGAGCTTTGGGTCCTTATTCTCTCATGTTTTCCATGTGTTAGAAGTGTGTTTGGTGTACTTTTTACCTTTAGTATACTTTATTAATATTTAGTGTTCCTCGCCTTTAAGCGCGCTTTTTCCCGCATAGACGCCATTGCTCCTTTACTCTCTATGGGATTTCACAGTGTGGGACGTTTCTCTGGAACCGCTTGTCACAGCAACTTCAGAGAGGGCTCATTTTGTTGGTCTTCCCCTGCTCTATCATCCGGTAGCTAGATTCAGTGTGGTGGGAGTTTGGGGGGGCTTCGGGCACTGTTTAGGGGTACTTCTGAGGAAAACTACATTTCCCATGAGCGCCTGTTTCGCGCTCGTTTTCTGATTGGCTACCGTCGCGGCAGCCATTTTGTGGTGTTTTTCTCAGCGAGTATACTACGCAGGGAATGAGCCTTCCCTCCTCTCAGCAGATTAACCCTTCGCTGGCCAGATAAGTCCGATTTTAGGCATTTCTGGGGTGAAACTTTAATCTTTAACACTTTTACTGGGTGGTTTTTATTAAGTGGTGTATATTTGACTCTGTGAGCATGTCTACTCCACTGGAGTCAGGGGCTAGACCCAAGACCAAAGAGGCTGGGGTGAACATTTCCCCCATTGTGTTTTGTTCCTCTTGTCACTCTGGGCTGCCTAGAGAAGTTTCAGGTCATTTATGCCCAAAATGTGCAGATAGTCAGGATAGCAACCCTGGGCTTCCCAGCCATGCTATTGAGCCAACTTGGGTAAAAGAGTTTAAAGCTGCCACTAGGGATCTTAGATCCACTCTTCAACTCTTTCCCTCTCAGGTTCAGGGGGCTCTGCAAGTTTGGCAGACCCCTTCCTCAATCAGGACCTCCCTGCCCAAGCCACAGGGGGCTCCTGATGTGTCTGATTCTTCTGAAGAAGAACTTTTGCAGGATTCTGATGCTGAGGAAGGCACCGTTATTGAATCTAATAGGTCCATTGGTGACCCTTATGAATGTGACCCTGAAGTTTCGGCTGAGGGTTTGATCAGAGCGGTACTTACTACGCTCAACCTTCCTCTGACTCAGGAATCTACTCATGATCCAACTGATGTTTTCCAAAAACCATCAAAGGCTGTGGTTTGTTTTCCTACTAATCCTACCCTTGCCCGTTTAGTCTCAGACGCATGGAGGAACTCTGAAAAATCCTCTTCTGTGTCCGAAAAGTTTGCTAAACTTTATCCATTCCCTGAGACTGAACTGGCAAAATGGGTTCATCCTCCTAAAGTGGATGCTTCTATTTCTAGGTTATCCAAATCTACTGCCTTAGCTGTGTCTGATGCTTCGGCCCTGCAGAATTGGACGGACAAAAAGTTAGAGATTTGCCTTAAATCCATTTTGCCTCTGTTGGCACTGCCATGCGTCCAACTTTTGCAGTGGCGTGGGTTAATAGGGTCATTGCGGCCTGGACTGAGCAATTGGCTGAGGCGGTTCGCCAGGATGCCCCAGTGTCTGAGCAGTTGCAGCTTCTTGCTAATATGTTAGAAGCTCAAAATTATGTTGCTGATGCTGCTTTTGATGCTGTGCGCATGATGGCGAGGGTCTCTACCTCCTCCATAGTAGCTAGACGTGCTCTTTGGTTGAAGATTTGGTCTGCTGACGCTGCATCTAAGAAAGCCTTGCTTTCTTTGCCCTTTCAGGGGTCATTACTGTTTGGATCTGAACTTAAGGAGATGATTAGTGAGGCCACTGGTGGCAAAAGTACTCTTCTGCCATCGGTGTTCAAGAAAAAGTTTCCAGCCAAACGCAATCGGTCCTTTCGTTCTTTCCAAACTGAGACACGTTCCATGCCCCAGACAGGTCCGTCTTCCACGCGCTCCTCCTCCAAGCCCAAACAGTCCTGGAAGCCCAAAGTTGCCCCTAAGGCCAAGACCTCCAAGACTGCTTCGGCATGACTCGCCGAACCCGGGTCCGCATCCGGCTGTAGGTGGATGTCTCCACATCTTTCGCCGGGTTTGGGAGGAGTCAGTGGCGGACCCTTGGGTTATTCAGGTGGTATCAGAGGGATACAGGATCCCTTTCTCTTCCCTTCCTCCTTTTCGGTTCCATTTTACTCGTCCTTCTCAGGAGCCTACAAAAAGACGTCTGTTTGACGACACTATTCAGGATCTTTTGGACAAAGAGGTCCTGGAATTGGTTCCCTCAGAGGACACAGGTTCAGGATTCTATTCCAACCTGTTCGTTGTGGCCAAAAAGGACGGAGGTGCACGTCCTATTCTGGATCTCAAGGATCTCAATTCCTTTGTTGTGAGTTCCCACTTTCGTCAGGAATCTCTGCGTTCTGTGATAGCAGCAATGTCTCCAGGGGAGTTTCTTGCCTCCCTGGATCTTCAGGATGCTTACCTTCACATCCCTATTCATCTAGAGAGCAGACGGTATCTCAGATTTGCCTGTCACAAAGGCCACTTTCAGTTTTCAGCTCTTCCCTTTGGTCTGACTTCAGCTCCTCAGGTCTTTCAGAGGGTATTGGGAGCTTTGATAGCTGTGCTTCATCGAGATGATGTCAGGGTGACTCCTTACATGGACGATCTGCTCCTGAAAGCCTCATCTGCGGAAATACTTCACCAGCAGCTGCAATTGTGCATACAGACACTCTATCGTCACGGCTGGATTGTGAATCTGGACAAGTCAGACTTGGTTCCATCTCAACAGCTCCTCTTCCTGGGTCTCCTGTTCGACACTCAGCAGTGCATGGTGTTTTTGCCGGAGGAAGTGGCTCATCAGATTGCTGTCCGGGTGGCCAGGATCCTGGAAATGGACAGGGTTCCAGTACCAAAGTTGTCTTCTCTGGTGGGGAAGTTTATTTCCACGATAGAGGCGGTGCCTTTTGCCATGGCACACACCAGGGAACTTCAGAGTTTGTGATTCAGTCTTGCAGATCTCATCCAGATCACCAGCATCTCTCTGTATCGTTGCCCCCTCATGTAGAGCTGAGCCTGGAGTGGTGGTTGGACCTGTCTCATCTCCTGAAAGGGAGATCCTTTCGGGTTCCCTATTGGACCACAGTCACGACGGATGCCAGCCTCCAGGGTTGGGGGGCAGTGTTGGGTCGTTTCAGTGCTCAGGGGAAATGGGGTCTGGAAGAATCTCTTCTCTCCATCAATGTTCTGGAACTTCGTGCCATCTTTCTTGCCCTGAGGCACTGGGAATCTCAGCTGGAAGGTTGTCCAGTCAGAGTGGAGTCCGACAACGCCACCGCAGTGGCCTACATCAACAGACAAGGCGGCACGAAAAGCCTCATCGCCTGGTTAGAGGTCAAGGCCATTTTGTCTTGGGCAGAAGCTCATGTGCCCGTCATCTCAGCGGTTCACATTCCAGGCGTAGACAACGTCATGGCAGACTTTCTCAGTCGTCATACAGTCGACAGCGGAGAATGGGCGCTTCATCCAGAAGTGTTTCACCTTCTCACCCAGATGTGGGGGGTGCCAGTAGTGGATCTGATGGCAACCAGACACAACAGGAAGGTGCCAGTGTTTTGCTCCCGATGGAGGGACCCTCTTGCCCTAGCAGTGGATGCCTTGTCAATCCCCTGGACGTTTCCTCTGGCTTACATCTTCCCTCCTCTTCCTCTGTTGATCCGAGTCATCCAGAAGCTGAAGGTGGAGCGTTGTCCTGTCATCCTGATCACTCCAAATTGGCCTCGTCAGTCCTGGTATCCGGAACTGTTAGCCATGTCTGTGACGGATCCTGTTCCGCTTCCTGCACGTCCGGATCTACTTCTTCAGGGATATCTGTGGAAGGAGGATATTCAACATCTCCATTTGATGGCTTGGAGGTTGAATCCGCAATTCTAAAGAAGAAAGGGTTTTCCAGTGGTGTCCACGATGCTTAGAGCTCGCAATCCCGTGTCTTCCAAGATCTATCATCGCATATGGTCCACCTTTGTAGCATGGTGTACTGCTAAGGATCTGTCTCTAAATTTCCATCTTCCCACAGTCCTAGCCTTTTTACAGGATGGGGTTGAGAAGGGACTCAGCCTGAGTTCTCTCAAGGTTCAAACATCTGCTCTGTCTGTGTTTTTCCAGGAAAGAATTGCTATTCTTCCTGATGTTAAGGTTTTCTTCCAAGGCGTGGCTCATGTTCGGCCTGTCTTCAAGAGTCCTACTCCCCAGTGGGACCTCAATTTGGTGCTGGGGGTTCTCCAGAGACCCCCGTTTGAATCTTTGGCTTCTATTCCTTTACGTCTCTTGACCTGGAAGATGGCCTTTCTTTTGGCCATTGTCTCAGTTCGCCGGGTAGCAGTTACAAGCTCTGTCTTGTAAACCTCCTTACTTGGTGTTTCACAAGGATAAGGCAGTGCTTCGCACTTCCAAGGAGTTTTTACCCAAGGTTGTCTCCGATTTTCACATCAATCAGGAGATTGTGGTTCCCTCTTTCTGCCCTAACCCTTCCTCTGACAAGGAAAGAGATCTCCAATTGTTGGATGTTGTGCGTTGTCTTAAATTTTATGTTCATCGCACTGAGTCTATCAGGAAGTCTGACGCCTTGTTCGTCATTTCTGAGGGGCCTAGGGCAGGGAGACCGGCATCCAAGGTAACTATTGCCTCTTGGATTAAATCTACCATCCGTGAAGCCTACAAATTGCGGAATAAGCACGTTCCCTTCAGGGTTACTGCTCATTCCACCAGATCTATTGGGGCCTCTTGGGCCTACAAGAATCAGGCATCTGCTGATCAACTGTGCAGAGCGGCCACTTGGTCCTCTGTGCACACATTCTCAAAGCACTATCGAGTTGATGTACTGGCCTCGGCTGATGCCAGCTTTGGAAGGAAGGTCCTGGAGGCAGTTTTGCCTGTTTAGGACTCCTATGCTGTGATCCCTAGTGCTTCTTTACTGTTGAGCCCTGTTGGCTCTGGTTCAGTGTGCTGTGTTAGTTTGGGGGTTGTTTTCCCCCCTGGTTGGTGTCCGTTGACAACTTCTGTTACTGGGCTGTATGATTAATTGGTTCATAGCAGTTCTAGTGACTTGGGCCTTGCGCCTGGTCCTTGCCTTACTTCCCGCCTCAGGGACAGCTCAATGTTTGTACATCCCATTGTACCAGTGACCTGTATTGGACGACAGTGAAAATAGGATTTTAGTCTTACCTGTTAAATCCTTTTCACTTAGTCCATACAGGTCACTGGTCTCCCACCCTGTCAAGGGACCATGCTTGGCTCTCCTGTGGCATTCAGTGGGAGACCTTCGGGGCATGCTCACAGGAGTCTTCCTTTTCCTTCTTCCTCTGGTCAGTTTAGTGTCTCAAATCAATCTAGCTTGGCTCTGGCCTGAAGGCAGCTTAAGTAGGAGGGGAGGCTCCACCCCCTGCATACATTTGAATGAATGTTCCTGCCTGTTAAAGGGGCGGATCGTCTCCCATTGTACCAGTGACCTGTATGGACTAAGTGAAAAGGATTTAACAGGTAAGACTAAAATCCTATTTTTAACACGAGATGTGGCCATTATGAGTACTTAGTTATGCCATTTGGTCTCTGTAACGCACCCGCTGTATTCCAAGAGTTCATCAATGACATTCTTAGAGATATGTTGCAGTCATGTGTCGTTGTCTACCTTGACGACATTTTCATTCATTCTGAGAATATGTCACAACACGTCAAGTACGTGTCGGAGGTGTTGCTTTGCTTATGAGAAAATAAATTGTATTGTAAACTCGAAATGTGAATTTCACAGAAACAGTGTGCCATTTCTGGGATTCATAATTGGCAAAGAAGGCATTGCCATGGACAGAGAGAAACTAACGGCAGTGTTACAATGGCCTCGCCCTAAGAGCCTTAAAGCCATACAGCGATTTCTGGGCTTCGCTAATTATTATAGAAAATTTATTAAGAACTTCTCTACCATTGTAAAACCTTTGACTGACCTTACGCACAAGGGTGCTAATCCAGCTCAATGGTCAGTGGCTGCTGAGGAAGCCTTCGAAGCATTGAAAGCGGCCTTCTCTAATGCTCCTGTGTTATCCCACCCCAATCTATCGCTCCCATTTACTCTGGAGGTGGACGCCTCTGATATTGGGGTTGGAGCAGTGCTTTCGCAGAGTCCAGTTAAAGGAGGAACTCTCAGACCTTGTGGGTTTTTCCCTAAAAAATTGACCGGGGCACAAGGCAATTATGAGATTGGTGACAGAGAACTGCTAGCCATTATCCTTGCCTTAAAGGAATGGCGTCACCTACTCGAGGGTACCAAGAACCCTGTCCTAATTTTGACCGATCATAAGAATCTAATCTACCTATCTGAGGCTAAGAGTTTATCCCCACGTCAGGCCAGGTGGGCATTGTTCCTGTCTCGATTTAACTTAATTGTATCTTACTTGCCTGTGTCTAAGAATGTTAGGGCTGACGCACTTTCAAGACAATTTGAGGCCGAAATTGACAGAGATGAGATACCAGCACCTATTATTCAGCCTGATCGTATCTTGGCTACTATACGCACGAGTATCACCTCACCGTTGGGGGAACAGATTTTGGCCTCCCAAGCCTCCGCTCCTGCCTAAACCCCAATGGGCAAGTGCTTTGTTGACGTGCCAATTCGCACGCAGTTACTCGAGACATACCATTCCTCTAAGGGTGCGGGACATATTGGCAGAGACCAATTGTTATGGTCCCTTTCACAAGTTTTTTGGTGGCCTTCTATGAGGGCCGATTGTGCCGATTTTACGAATGCCTCTGCTACTTGTGCTCGTGTTAAGACCCCTAGACACCTCCCTGTGGGTTTACTCCAGCCGGTACCCAATGGTGACCGCCCTTGGTCTCACGTTTCCATCGACTTCATGGGAGAATTGCCATTGTCTAGAGGGTATTCCTTTATATTCATGATAGTGGACAGGTTTTCTAAAATGGCTCATTTCGTGCCCCGCCGTGGCCTTCCCTCTGCTAACGAGTTGCCGATTGTATTCGCTAAGGAGGTGTTCCGCTTGCATGGTGTACCTAGAGTATTGGTGTCCGATCGGGGGAGCCAGTTCGTATCCAGGTTCTGGAGGGCGTTTTGTGGTCAGATGGGCATACAATTATCTTTTTCTTCCTCCTACCATCCCCAGACCAATGGGGCCGCTGAGCATGCCAATCAAGGTTTGGAACAGTTCTTGCTCTGTTTCATTACTGACCATCATGACAATTGGGCCGACCTGTTGCCCTGGGCTGAGTTTGCCAGGAATTGTGCAGTCAATTCATCGGTAGGGAGCTCTCCGTTCCTGATTAATTATGGGTTCCAACCCTGTTTGCTCCCAGACTCCTTTCAGGCACAACAAATTCCAGCTCTAGATGAGCATATCGAGCAGCTCCGATCCACATGGGCACAGGTACAGAGGGCACTGGGTCAGTCATTTCAACGTCATCAACGGCATGCCAATCGCAGAAGGTTGCCAGCAGTTTCCTTCCAGGTTGGGGATAGAGTGTGGCTGTCCTCCAGAAACCTTAAGCTTCAAGTCCCATCTAATAAGTTGGCTCCCTGATTCATTGGTCCGTACAGGGTCATTCGTAAAATTAATCCAGTATCGTATGCTTTGGACATACCTGCGTCCATGCGGATTCATAATGTCTTTCATGTGTCCCTCCTTAAGCCGCTTGTATGCAATCGCTATACTTCTAACCCTGTTGTGCCAGGACCTGTTGAAGTGGAAGGTCAGGAGGAGTACGAAGTTCAAAATATCATTGATTCCTGTAGGCTTAGAGGAAAGTTGCAGTATTTGGTACATTGGAAGGGCTATGGTCCTGAAGAATGATCTTGGGTGGACAGCAGTGACCTTCATACACCCAAGTTACTGCGAATTTTTCACTCCAAATACCCACAGAAACCTAGACCCTCCTCTGGGAGAAGGGGTCTTTGAGAGGGGGGTACTATCACGGTGCCCGTGATTGCTCTCTTTGTTTGTCTATCACCAGTAGGGGGCTCTCCATTGGCTGGCTGCTGTCAGCCCGCCCTGTATAGCCTATTTAAACCTAGTCAGGGCACCCTTTGGTTGCCCTTTCGTGTTGTCTCCATGCTGTTGCATTTGAGTCTGTTCCTGAGTATCCTGGGCCCCTGCTGTGTTCCTGCTACCTGTATTCTGGACGTTCCAGTGTTTCTCTGTGAAGAGTTCCTGCCTCCTGCTGTTCCGGTCGCCCTCTCCGCTTCCTGCCGCCAGTCTCCTCCGGTATTCCGGTTGACCGTCTGCCTGCTGGTTCCTGCCTCCCTTCGCTGATTCCTGCCTTCAGATGTTCCTGAGTCGCCTAGGCGACATTGTCATCTTCCCGGTTACTATGCGAGTACTGGTTCGCTCCACAGTATTATAGCGTTCCACGCATTGGGTACTGGTTCGCCCCGCAAGCTGCCCAGCTGCCTCAGTATAGAGATTGTGCATCCCACGTATAGGGAGCTGGTTCGCTCCATGCAGAGTTGCTTGCTCTACGGGTGTAGGGCGTTACGTTTGTGTCAAGCATTACTGAGTGCTATCTTCTCTGCTGTTGGCGGCTCGCTTACTGATTTGCCTCTTTACCATTCTAGTGACTGTTTCACCACCAACTAGTCACTGCCGGTTGCCCTTATTTCTCCACCTGTTAATCGGCTGTCTTGCCTGGTAAACGGTAAGGCCGGTAGAACCTGTCCTATTTTCTTGGGTTGCCTTACCCGGTATTGGCAAGACCGGTAGAGCCTGTGTAGTCACCTGTATCGGCTGTCTTGCCCGGTAAACGGTAAGGCCGGTAGAACCTGTCCTATTTTCTTGGGTTGCCTTACCCGGTATTGGCAAGACCGGTAGAGCCTGTGTAGTCACCTGTATCGGCTGTCTTGCCCGGTAAACGGTAAGGCCGGTAGAACCTGTCCTGTTTCCTTGGGTTGCCTTACCTGGTATTGGCAAGACCGGTAGAGCCTCATCCCGTAGTTTATCTCCTGGCTGCCTTGCCCGGTATTCTGGCAAGGCCGGTAGAGCCGTCATTGTGCTTATTTGCATTATATTCCTGTCTAATAAAGATATATATGTGTATGTGTATTCTACCCTACGGGGTTGCATTAACTTTTCAATAAAGTTAAGTTTTTACCAAACTCTGAGTCTGTGAGTCTTAAACAAACCGTGACACCTGTTCAAGGTCAGGAGGAGTACGAAGTTCAAAACATTATTGATTCACGAAGGTATAGAGGAAAATTACAATATTTGGTTCATTGGAAGGGCTATGGCCCTGAAGAGCGATCCTGGGTTAATCAAAATAACCTCCATGCTCCCAGGTGGTGCAATTTTTATTCCAAATACCCTCAGAAACCAGGTCCGTCTTCTAGGAGGGGGGGGGGTCTTTGAGATGGGGGTACTATCACGGTTCCCTTGCTATATTGGCGACATTCTGTCAGTTTCCACTCCTGCTTACGCCTATTGGCTGAACTGACTTTGTCCCGCCCAATATTTGTCCTTAAATACTGGGTTTTGTCACTTCTCCGGTGCCCTTTCGTGGGGTTTCCGTTACCAGTGCTTGTTCCTGTATTCGTGTGATCTCTGTGTACTGACCCGGACTGCCTGACTACTTTGTGTCTCGTTCCTGCCTGTGTACCGACCCGGACTGCCTGACTATTCTGCATCTCGTTCCTGCTCTGTGCCCCAACCCAGATTGGCTGACGTTCCTGCTCTGTGTACCAACTCAGACTGGCTGACGTTCCTGCTCTATGTACCGACTCGGATTGGCTCGGATGGGTTGGGGTTGTTTCCCAGGATCCTCTCTGTCTCCGGACAGTGTCCTTGTGACCACTATTGCTTGCAGTCTAGTCTCTGTTATCTGTCGGTGTCGCCCAGGCGACATTGCTGGTGTGTTCCTTCCATCCGTGCACCACGTTATGCTTGACCTTTCGTCCTGCCATACACGCTGAGGTTGGTCTTACCCAGGGCGCCTCAGGCAGTTCACCTGATCAGGCAGTTGACTTAGGTCTGAGCGTTGTTAACCCCTTCGGGGTAGGTGCCAGTTCCACCAGCTATTTATCAGTGCAGTGTCCAGTTGGGCACCTCTCCAGGCTTGCTGCCAGTGTTCCGCTACTGCAGTTCACAAGTTGTTCTGGTCTCAGTTGTCTATTGGGGCGTTACTCGATATTGTGCACTCTCTGCAGAGTGAGAGTCTTAAAGGGCCTCACACTATTAGGGCCTGCCAGTCCTCCTGGCCTAATAGTAACCCATTCTGTGCTGCCTCGTTTGAGTATCACACGAAAGTTACCTGACCTGTGTCAGTATATTGTGTTGCTGTATTTTACATATTCTGGACCTGTGTGGGTATATATTACTGTAACCTGTCCTGTGTCAGTACTATATTTTGTCATATATTACTGGACCTGTGAGGGTTATTGTTTTCTGCAACTGTTCAATAAAACTGTGTTTTGTCTAAACCTACTGTGTCTGAGTGTCAAACAAACACTAGTATACAGTCAAAGTTTTTTTTTCTCTTTTTCCATTCCAGGAATTGTGGTGAATGCTTTGATATATCCCCATGGTTCCTGTGTTCCACATTGGATGTAAGAGAAAATAGGATTTTAGTGAAATTACCATTAAATGCTTTTCGTAGTCCATGTGGAACACAGGACTCCCACCCAGAGAAAAAAAACATGTGGTTTAAGTCCCTGGGCAGAGGGGTCCTCTTTGGTGTCGCTTTAATCAGGTGATTTCCTTCTTTCCTCTTGCTTTTGTTTTTTTGTGCTGCTTTGCTATATTTTGAAACTGAGGGGCTCAGGTAAAGCTGGAGTGGAGTCTCTACCTCAAAGGCCCTGCCTTTTTTTGAAGTGCCTTGCCCTCTGGAGGAGGGAACATTTCCCCCATGGTTCCTATGTTCCAGAGAAAAGGATTTAACGGTAAGTTCACTTAAATCTTCTTTTCTGATCTTTCACGCCCCTCTGTATCTCTTCTTTGGGATCTGTATGCCATAACAGAATCCAAGGGGATATGGGTGAGACCAAGACCACTAGATCTTCCATGGCTATTTCTGTAGTGGTCAATTGTATATGTTGCACTTCTTTTACTGTGGCCCCCACTTAGTCAAGGGCCCAATTCCTCTGATCAGGTGTGAGGGTTAGAACTCTTATCACACTGGTGGCTAGTGTCCCTACATCTATACAGTGTGTCTGTGATAAACTACATCAAGGTCCCCCTGTTTCTACCAAGAAAAGTGTTTATTCTCCTTAAGAGAGTCTTCGCTGGAGGAGTTTGAAACAGGAGAATAGCAGATGATTCTTCCCTTACAACTGGGGATTCCATTGAGGGAAAACCCTGTGCATTTGGTAGAAGGACTGATTTTGGCCAGTAATAAAGGAGCTACAAGTCTCTGAGGCCTCCTCAGTGTCACTCTCTCTGGACATTTTTAAAAGACATAGAAGGGATGTTGTAAACTTCCCTTCTTATAATTCTCTTAATCAGGTAGCCCTTGAGGAATGTGAATTGCCATTATCCAGTCACTTTTTCTCTCTTTAACCCTTTTTTCCCTGTATTCCAGCGGTGGGCGACCCCTCTGGCAGTTGATCCTCCTATTTCCTACCTTTCTAAGCACATAGCTTTACAAGTTGTAGATGCCCCCTTATTCAATGACTAGAAAATGAATTATAAGATTATCTTCCTAAATTAAAATTTTCAGCCCCTGGGGCCTGACTGCGAGCCAGCTTTTCTGAGTGACGAGTATCACGGTGCCCGTGCTTCAGGTGCTGAGAGGCGACATTATTATTCTACTGCTGCCTTCTGATTGGCTGGTCTTAATTGCTTGCCTTTATATACCCTGGGATGTCCTCCCTTAGGAGCCCTTTCGTGGTGTACGAGTTCCTGAGTCTATTCTGCGCTTTTGCTGTTTCGTGTATGACCTGGCCTGACTGACTACGAGTTTGTTCCTGTTGCTACGCTCTGTGCTGACGGTATCCTGGCTGAGAACCTGCTCCGTTGCTGACTGTATCTGGCTGAGAACCCGCTCCGTTGCTGACCGTATCTGGCTGAGTACCCACTCCGTTGCTGACCGTATCTGGCTGAGAACCCGCTCCGTTGCTGACTGTATCTGGCTGAAGAACCCGCTCCGTTACTGACTGCATCTGGCTGAAGAACCCGCTCCGTTGCTGACTGTATTTGGCTGAAGAACCCGCTCCGTTGCTGTTCGTGTCCTGCTGAGATCTTGCTCTGTTGCTGACTGCTGCCGGCTGGAGAACCCGCTCCGTTACTGTCTCCGGGTTTGTTTACAGGCTCAGGTACTAACCGTGTCCGTTTGTGCCCTGGGCGAACCCTGGTGGTCATCATGATACTGGGCTTTGCATTGTCTGCTTGTCGACGAAAGGCTAAGCTTGGGCTTAAGCTGCTCCTATAACCGCTGCTGGCAGTGTGCACATTCGAAGTACCAGTACAGGTGTTCTTACACTGACTGTGTTACTCTGATCTCTCTCTCTGTGGCCTTCCTAACTTTCACGCTGTGCTCACTCCCTCTTCGAGTTTTCAGTAAGTCGCTGGGCATTGACCATTAACCCTGTGGATACCTGGATAGTCCAGGGAAGGGCTTACACTGCTCTCTGCAGTACCTCGAGCTAGAGCCAGCATTGCACATTCCATACTGTAGGTTGTGTGGTCACTGGTTGGGTTACAGTTACCTACTGTCACCTCGATCCACCCCTAGCGTTCTAGGGTCTGTCTCTAGCAGCTGCCTTGGTCTCCGTTACCCTTCTTGAGGGTAGTATTGCCACTCCACGGTTACCCGGTATTTGGGCCTGAGTCTGGGTCTGAATTGCCTCGTTGCAATACCATATAGTCTGGGCCAGTGTTGTCTCGCTCCTCTGGGTTTGGTGCCCAGGCATCTGGGCAGTGCCAGTTCCGTTCCATGTGCACCTCCGGTGTACGCTCTCCTGGTCAGCTCTCCAATGGGTTGCCTTCGACCTCACTAATCCTGCCAGAGTTTTCTCTACTAGCTTATTTTTGGTACTGCAGCCTTATTTCTATTGTGTATCTGTATATCACTGTGTGAATTGCCTTGTGGGCCCCAGGGCCTTATTCCTTGTATGCTCTCATTCAATAAAATCATTTTAACCTTACCATCCTGTCTGAGTGTTCATCTAAAAACCGTGACAGTACGAAAGGGCCAATGACCTCAGACAAGTCCGGTGAAGGTAGTTCGGTCAATATCCATTAGAGAATGGATATGTATGAGCAACGTCTGGATCAACTGTCAGTGGTGGTGCAGACTATGCTGGAGCGGACCGCACACTTGGACAGATCCGCTCTACCCTCGGTGGCCACCCCAGTTCAGGCACCGACAGTGGCTAACTCGAATGTCTGCAAGCAGTATAAAGGGCTATCTGCTACGGCACCATTACCGTTAAGGTATGATGGGGAGCCTTCCCTCTGTAGAGGGTTCCTTAACCCTACGGAGAGAAGTAAGATCGGCTTTATGATATCTTTGTTGACTGACAGGGCTCTAGCCTGGGCAAATCCAAATTGGGAGACAGCTAAGCTATTTTGTAAACTTGACAAATGTGAGTTTCAAAGATCCATGGTAGCATTCCTGGGTTATGTTATTTCGAGTCAGGGCATTTCCATGGATAAAGAGAAATTGTCAGCGGTACTTCATTGGCCGTGTCCTAAGGGCCTCAAGGCTATTCAAAGGTTTATTGGCTTTGCCAACTATTATCGTAAATTTATCCGTGACTTTTCCAGAATTGTTAAACCCCTTACAGACCTGACACATAAAGGCGCTAAGGCATCTGAATGGTCTAAGGAGGCCGAGGAGGCATTCGAGGCACTCAAAGCAGCATTTGCCTCTGCACCAGTCCTGTCGCACCCCAAGGTGGACCTACCATTTATAGTTGAAGTAGATGCGTCAGATACTGGTGTAGGGGCAGTCCTTTCTCAGAGGTCTGGTCCGGGTCAACCACTTAAGCCATGTGGTGTCCAGGCAGCATGGTCCTGAATTCAAGTCTGAGGAACAGCCTGTACCCATTATTCCTCAAGATCTCATCCTGTCCACCCTGCGGACTAGCATCACCTCTCCTTTGGGTCAAGAGATCTTGGCCACGCAAACTGAATCTCCCCCGGAAGAATCCATGGGCAAATGTTTTGTAGCCGAACCTTTTCGGGCAAGACTCCTTGAAACATATCATGCTTCACGAGCAGCTGGCCATGTGGGCAGAGATCAATTAATTTGGTTATTATCTCGTATTTTCTGGTGGCCCACACTAAGGGCAGATTGCGCTGATTTTACGGCTGCTTGTTCTGTTTGTGCCCGTTCCAAAGTTCCCAGGCACCTGCCAGTGGGCCTATTTCAACCTGTTCCTAATGATGATCGTCCATGGTCACATGTGTCTATCGATTTTCTGGGTGAATTACCTGCCTCGAAGGGTTACACTTATATATTGATGGTGGTAGACAGATTCTCAAAAATGGCCCATTTCGTGCCCTTGCCCGGTTTGCCTTCAGCTAAAGAACTGGCAGTTGTGTTCGCACGGGAGGTATTCAGACTCCATGGAGTACCCCAGGTGTTGGTATCAGACCGGGGCAGCCAATTTATTTCCAGGTTTTGGAAGGCATTCTGCGGCCAAATGGGTATCCAGTTGTCTTATTCGTCTGCATACCATCCACAGACCAATGGTGCTGCTGAGAGCTCTAACCAGGGGCTCGAACAATTTATCCGATGCTTTGTATCCAATCATCATGATGACTGGGCTGAGTTGCTTCCTTGGACAGAATTTGCGAGAAACTGTGCGATTAATAATTAATCCGGAAGCTCCCCATTTCTTGTCAATTATGGGTACCAACCATCCTTGCCAGCCCTTGATGAACACTTCAGACAGCTTCATCCCACCTGGGCACAAGTGCAGAATTCGCTAGGTGAGTCCTATCAACGTTACAGGTGCCATGCCAACAGCAAGAGGTTGCCAGCTCCTGTGTTTCAGGTTGGGGACCGTGTGTGGCTCTCAGCAAAGAATTTGAACTTACAAACTTCTTGTCACAAGTTTGCCCCACGGTTTATCGGTCCATTCAAAGTTCTCAGGAGAATCAATCCAGTTTCCTATGCTTTGGACCTCCCCGCTAATATGCGGATTCACAATGTCTTTCATGTATCCTTACTTAAGCCTCTTGTCTGTAACCGCTATACCTCTGCTCCGGTGGTGCCGGCTCCGGTTCGCATCCAAGACCACGATAAATATGAGGTTCAAAGTATTGTAGACTCACGCAGGGTGCATGGGCAACTCCAGTACCTGGTTCATTGGAAGGGGTACGGCCCAGAGAAACGTTCATGGGTCAAGCATGCTGACATTCATGCACCAGTCTTGTTACGTCAGTTCCATGCCAAATTTCCCTCTAAGCCTGGTCATCCTCCGAGGGGAGGGGGTCGTTGAGAGGGGGGTACTATCACGGTGCCCGTGCTTCCGGTGCTGAGCGGTGACATTATTTTTCTCTGCTGCCTTCTGATTGGCTGGTCTTAATTGCTACACTGGGCTTGCCTTTATATACCCTGGGATGTCCTCCCTTAGGCGCCCTTTCGTGGTGTACGAGTTCCTGAGTCTATTCTGCGCTTTTGCTGTTTTGTGTATGACCTGGCCTGACTGACCACGAGTTTGTTTCTGAGTTCCTATTGCTACGCTCCGTTGCTGACTATATCCTGGCTGAGAACCCGTTCCGTTGCTGACCGTATCTGGCTGAGAACCTGCTCTGTTGCTGACCGTATCTGGCTGAGAACCCGCTCCGTTGCTGACCATATCTGGCTGAGTACCCGCTCTGTTGCTGACCGTTTCTGGCTGAGAACCCGCTCCGTTGCTGACTGTATCTGGCTGAAGAACCGCTTTGTTGCTGACTGCATCTGGCTGAAGAACCCGCTCCGTTGCTGACTGTATTTGGCTGAAGAACCCGCTCCGTTGCTGTCCGTGTCCTGCTGAGATCCCGCTCCGTTGCTGACTGCTGCTAGCTGGAGAACCCGCTCCGTTGCTGACTGCATCTGGCTGTGAACTGCTCCGTGACTGACCACATCAGACTGAGACCCGCTCCGTTGCCGACTGTATCTGGCCATAGGATCCGTTCCATTGCTGATCGCTGGTGACTCTGTTCCTCTCTGTTACTGTCTCCGGGTTGGTTTACCGGCTCCAGTACTAACCGTGTCCGTTTGTGCCCTGGGTGACCCCTGGTGGTCATCGTGATACTGGGCTTTGCATTGTCTGTGGTGGTGCGGCGCGTGGCGCTATTGCTTGTACACCAAAGGCTAAGTTTGGGCTTAAGCTGTATAACCGCTGCTGGCGGTGTGCACATTCGATGTACCAGTACAGATGTTCTTACACTGACTGTGTTACTCTGATCCCTCTCTCTGTGGCTTTCCTAACTTTCACGCTGTGCTCACTCCCTCTGGGAGTTTTCAGTAAGTCTCTGGGCATTGACCATTAACCCTGTGGATACCTGGATAGTCCAGGGAAGGGCTTACACTGCTCTCTGCAGTGTCTCGAGCTAGAGCCAGCGTTGCACATTCCATACTGTAGGTTGTGTGGTCACTGGTTGGGTTACAGTTGCCTATTGTCGCCTCGATCCACCCCTAGTGTTCTAGGGTCTTCCTCTAGCAGCTGCCTTGGTCTCCGTTACCCTTCCTGAGGGTAGTATTGCCACTCCATGGTTGCCCGGTATTTGGGGCCTGAGTCTGGGTCTGAGTTGCCTCGTTGCCATACCATACAGTCTGGGTCAGAGTTGCCTCGTTGCCGTACCATACAGTTTGGGCCAGTGTTGTCTCGCTCCTCCGGGTTTGGTGCCCAGGCATCTGGGCAGTGCCAGTTCCGTTTCACGTGCACCTCCGGTGTACGCTTTCCTGGTCAGCTCTCCAACGGGTTGCCTTCGACCTCACTAATCCTGCCAGAGTTTTCTCTACTAGCTTTTAACCTGTTGTTCCATTTTACCCTAGGTTAACTGTCCACCTTTTATTTTGATGCCTCACATTTTTTGCCCCTCCTTCTCCTGCTCCAGTCCGTTCATCTTCGAGGCAGACTGATTCCACCCCAAACCTAAAACAGCCTGGTTGGTCAAGAAGCTCAACCAGAAGCCCTCCATTGGTGAGTCTTCCTTTGCATGATTTGCAGACATCCAGACCAACCTACGCAACTGGAGGGCTTCTGTGATGTTTCCACAGTATGTAGACCCATTTTGTGGGTTCTGAGGGTTGTTTCAGAGGGTTATCACATGGATATCAAACACACTACTCTTCATCTCTGCTTCATGTCAAGGGTTCCAGGAGGAGGTTCAAGCCATGGTGAATATGCAGGTCTTGATTCCGATCCCTTCTCAGGGAACGTTCATGGGGTTCTATACCAATCTGTTCATTTTCCCCAAGAAAGATGGAAGCTGTTGTGCAATTTGGGATCTGAAGCTTCTCAATCATTTTATTCATAAGCCATGATTCAAGATGGAGTCTTTGCATTCTGTCATAGCCGTTATATGTCCAGGGATAGTTTTGGCTTCTCTGGAACACGTACCTTCACGTGCCTATTTACATAGTACATCAGAGTTTCTTTTGCTTTTCCTCTCAGAATAACCATTTTCAGTTCACGGCACTCCCCTTGGGCTGGCATCTGCTCTGTGGATTTTACCAAACCTTATGGCAGCTTTATACGGCCATATTTATTCACTATGAATCTCTTTTCTCTTTATCTGGAAAATCTCCTTCTAAAGCCTCCTTCAGAGGAATTCTTACACCTCCATTTACAGACGTGTGTATCTATTCTGGAACAACACGGCTGGGTGATCAACTTCAAAGAATTCTATTTGACTCTGTCCCAATCTCTGGTCTTTCATGGTATGGGATTTGTCACTCTTCAGGGATAGGTCTTTGTGCCAGTGGACAAGGTTCAGACATTGTCTCGGCGGGTGCATCAGACTTTGGTTAACCTGTCGGCGATGGTGCCTGGAGACAGCTCTGTATGCCCATTTCCTATGGGATTGGTGCAGACAACAATGGTGTCTCTCCCGAATGTTGTCCTTCTCAGTCTGGGTGAGGGTGGTTTTTCTATGGTGGCTTCAGGAAAATCAGTGGACACTGGGTCACCTGTTTGTCAACAGACAACAGACTCCAGACAGTTGCTTTGGAGACCCACTTTTGGCTCCCAGATAGTGCACTGTCTCTGAGCCGACCACAAGAATCTTGTTTCAGTCAATATTCTGAAGGTTTGGGTAGTTTATGTGGCCCTTCAGCAACTGTTCCAGGTGCTTTGAGGCCTTCCAATTCAGATCCAATCTGACATTGCAATAGTGGTGGCTTATGTCAACTTCCAAAGATGGACCAAAAGCACAGCCTTGTACTGCAAGGTTCATCTGACTCTTGCTTGGGCAGAAGCTTACATTCCACCTCCCAAAGGAGCTTAGTCTTGGGTCTAGATCTCTGCCTTGTCGTTCTTTTTCAGAAATGTACTGACATGCTGTCAGATGTCCAAATTTTCAGGCAAGTGGTAGCTCATGCTATTCTCATATTTCAGAATACCACTCCTCTTAGAGATTTAAGTCTGGTCCTTGGAATCCTTCAGGAGGATCCTTTTGAACCGTTGGCTTGAGTGACTGTCAAGATGACTTCTGCAGGCTTTATCTTTTAGAGCCCCGTTTTTGATTCTTCATGCTGATAAGGTGATGTCGTTATACTCACTTTAGGTTTCTTCAAAAAGTGGCTTCTGATATTCACATCAGTCAGAAGATTGTTCTTCCTTCTCTTTGTCCTTCTCCATCTAATAGAAGGGAGCAGGAGCTTCGCCGCCTGAACATAAGTGTCTAAAATTCTACCTTCGTAACATTGAACTTTTCTCAAATTGAATTTGATTATTATTATCCTTGAGGGACCTCTTGCAGGCCAATCTGTATTTAAGGTGACAGTGGCCCCTTGGCTCAAGGAAACAATTTGCCAGGCCTACATCATTAAGAAGAGGCCAGTGCATTGTATGTTAACATCTCACTCCAGCAAGAACCAGGCCTCTGCCGAGCAGTTATGCAAATCAGTGACATGTTTGTCACTTCACCCTTTTTCTAAGCACTACAGAGTCAATGCTTGGCCTCAGCTTAGGCCAGTTTTTGAAGGAATTTCCAGTAGTGAATCATTTTTGAGATTCATTCTCTGTTTCATGTTTATAACCTTTTATTTGTAATTTTTCACAATATATAACAAGAAATATACTCTTTTCAGATTTCTCCATGTTACTTTTGACTATCGGCCAATATGGAACACAGGTACCATGGGGTTGAGTTCCTCCTTGGAGGACAGGACACAACTCAAAAGACAGAGTCTTTTGGGTGGAGACTTCTAGCCAGTCCTCCAGCTCAACCCCCCCCCCCCCCCCCCCGCATCTCCAGTTATGGCATGAATATTATCTAAAATAGTTTTTTTTTATAAAATAACTGTTTTGGTGGCACAGTGTGGTACTTCATGTTAATACTCTTCAAAATGTTCTGCTTCACTTTTTCTGTAAACTACCGTAAAATCTCAGGTATAATACGCACCTGTGTATAATACGCAGGTGTATATTATACCCAAGATTTAGGGGAAAACAAGAGTGCCTACGTATAATACGCACCCTTGTTTTCCCCATTGCTACAAACAAAATTTAATGCTGGCGATCCCTTCCCTCCCTCCCCCGGCGCTATCCGCTTTCATAATAAAGCTATAAAGCTTACTGAGATCTGTAGGCAAACTTCATCTGCATTTGGGTAAATCTCTGCGGGTGGCATGTTTGCATTTGCCGTGCTGGCCGCCCGCTTCCTTCCATGGCTTTCAGGACCTTCCGCCTCCAGCCAATAGTAATGCCCTGTGTGCCATTGGCTTGAGGCGGAAGATCCTGAAAGCCATGGAAGGAAGCGGGCGGGCGGTCGACAAATGCAAGCATGACACCTGCCGAGATTTACCCAAATGCAGATGAAGTTTGCCTACAGACCTCAGTAAGCTTTATAGCTGTATTATAAAAGCGGATAGCGCCGGGGGAGGGAGGGAAGGGATCACCAGCATTAAAAAAAGATCTTCCAAAAAATCTTTCATGTATAATACGCACCCCCTACTTCACATAAGATGAAGTGGGGTAAAATTGTGCGTATTATACCCGAGATTTTACGGTAAATAGTTTTTGAGAAATTAACCTTTTTGTTTTGGTGACACAGTGTAACAATTTATGCTGATTATCTGCAAAATATACTAATTAATTATGTTAAAGGTCAAACGCCAGAATTTACTCCAGTATTTGCATTCTGTCCAGATTAATCCATTTACACATTGATTTTGATGTACTAAATACAACTGTAGTAATCCAATTGCACCACAGGGAATAAATAAAAATTCCCTCTTCCCATTGATTTAATTGGGGCTTGTAACTCATTCAGTGCAAGAGAGCTAAGCAGTGTATTGCTTTTCGAAAATTAAAGAGAATAATAACCCCTTTGAAATCTGTGGGAATTTGCACATTCGTTTATTTTCCCCCTGCGGTGCAGATGGTGCTGCAGAACTACTCCTTAATTTAACTTTATACTTGCTTACTGTATATTTCTCACTAAGAATTAACTGTCCTCTTTCTTTTTTGTTGTAGAAGTAACAGTGGGAAGTAAAACCAGTATAGGTAAGTCTCCTTGTGTACTTAGCCATTGCTATGTACAAGGCAAGATGCCCATAATGGCTGCTAAGTACCCTGTACATTGTATAATTCTAATTGGATGACTTGTAAAGGAAAAACCACAGGCTAATCTGCACTCTCTTCAAAGGTACTACCAGGGGCTTTTTAACCTCTTAACGACCTTTGACGGTCATAGCACTAGCATAGCATAGCAACTACCCATGACATGCTATGACCATCATGGAATTCCGGGCTCCCGCCGTGGTTGCACGCCATTCAGGGAGTCTGGAATCCGAATTGCCAAAAAAATGCTCCGTGGTCCTTTAGTGACCGCAACGTGCCTGCACAGCCGGTTGTTAAGGGGTTAAGTGAAGTGAAAATTCCCAGAAATATGAATGAGGATTTTAAAGATGTCTCAAGCACATTGTGAAGAAATGCTTTGAATACCTCAGTAGCATTCATGGGGTTAAATGTCCCATTTAAATGGAATTTGGGAAATGGTGCAGTTGGTTTGCTCCAGAACTGCACTTCATTAGCTTAGTGAATTTCACCTTAACCCATTAAGCACTAGAGGGATGTGCCATGCCTCTTGTCCTTAAAGGGTCAATGGCCTTAGAAAAGTGGTTACATTTTTGAGTAAAGTAACAGAACTGTGCCTCTTATTTGGATAAAGCCCATAGTTTCACACAATGCTAAGTGTTTATGTCAACAGTAAGCTTGACAAAATGCTATGCTTTAACTCCTTGGTGAGGAGAGCTTTTTTACTCTAGAGGACAAGAGTAATTTTGGCCTTCTTAGTACTATTTTGTTAAACCATATTTACCCTCTAATTCATGTAGTCTACCCACACAAATTAAGGACCGGGAAAATCTGAGTTAGATTTGACTTAAGGACCGGAGCAATTTTGACTTTTTTTACTATGTCTTTGTTCAACCATATTTTCTCTTTAATTCCTTTTGTGCACCCACATAAATTATATACTGTTTTTTTAAGCACAAGCAGGGCTTTCTTTTGATACCACAATTATATGAATACCTCATTGTTTAATTTGATTAAAATAGAAAAAATGAGGAAAAAAACAACATTTTGCTTACATTTTTCTGTCAGGATTTGCATACTATTAGTTAATGAAAAAAAAATACCCCTAAATATATTCATTTGCATCTCCTGAATATAAAAGTACCCCATATGCCTAGTATTTTAGTCCTTTACTCACATTTACAAGGTAAATATTACAAGATGGCTGCCGTTATTTCCAACTTGAGATTTTTCAACAATTGGCATGTGAGCATCATAGCTTAGCTGACGGTGCCAGAACCAAAAATGTCCCACAAAGGTATATGTTTCTGAAAACTACACAACATAAGGTAAATAATCAGGAGAATTTTGGAGTTTTTCATGCAGCTATTTTTCCAGAAAAAAATTTCAAATTTGTGGTAATATTTTGTTTTTTTCACACTTACATTTCAATACTACTGTTGATATCAAGCACATGATAGGTGAAGATTTTTAAAAATGCATTGTTTAGTGTTCAGCACCTTCTTCTGAGTACGGCAATACCCCATATGCATAGGTTATTCAAGGTTTGCGGGAGCTATGGGGCCCAAATTGGAACATGCGCGTTTACAGTTTCACACTTTGAATTTTTACAGCTTGCATCACTGGTGCCATGTCTCATTTGGGGCTGTGTAACAGTGCTCCACTCTAAGATTTCCCCCCAAAAGTATATATTTTTGGAAAATAGACACCCCAGGCATTCATTTTATGTATGTTTTCAATTTTTTTACGCAGCCATTTTACCACAAATCGCTCGTAAATCTTGACGTAAGTTAAAAAAACAGAGTTTTTCACACTTGCACTTCAATGTTGATGTGAATTTCAAGCACATGATAGGTTTAGATTTTTAAAAATGCATTGATTAGTTTTCAGCTCCTTCTTCTGAGTATGGCAATACCCCATATGCATAGGTTTCTCAAGGTTTGGGGGAGCTACGGGGCCCAATTTTGAACAAATATTGAATTTTCACATCTTGGTTAACTGGTGCCATTACTCATTTTGGGCTATGTTCCAGTGCTGCACTTTAGAATTCCCCCCCAAAAGTGTATATTTTTGGAATGTAGACACCCCCAGCTTTCATTTTAGGTGTATTTTCAAATTTTTTACACAGCCATTTTACCACCACTTTCTCGTAAACTTGACGTAAGTAAAAAAACAGAGTTTTTCACACTTTGCCTTCAATGTTGATGTGAATTTCAAGCACAGAATAGGTGAATACTTTATAAACTGAATTGATTAGTGTTCAGCTCCTTCTTCTGAGTACGGCAATACCCCATATGCATAGCTTTCTCATGGTTTGGGGGAGCTACGGGGGCCAAATTGGAACATGCGCGTTTCCAGGTTCACACTTTGAATCTTCACAGCTTGCGTTACTGGTGCCATGTCTCATTTGGGGCTGTGTAACAGTGCTCTTTTTTAAGATTTCCCCCCAAAAGTGTATATTTTTGGAAAGTAGACACCCCAGGCTCTCGTTTTAGATGTGTTTTCCAATTTTATACACAGCCATTTTACCACCAATCCTGTGAAAATTTTACATAAGTAAAAAAAATTCAGCATTTTTCACACTTTGCCTTCAATGTAGATGTGAATTTCAAGCACAGGATAGGTGAAGATTTTTTAAACTGAATTGATTAGTGTTTAGCTCCTTCTTCTGAGTACGGCAATACCCCGTATGCATAGCTTTCTCATGGTTTGGGGGATCTACGGGGGCCAAATTGGAACATGCGCGTTTCCAGGTTCACACTTTGAATCTTCACAGCTTGCGTTACTGGTGCCATGTCTCATTTGGGGCTGTGTAACAGTGCTCTTTTATAAGATTTCCCCCCAAAAGTGTATATTTTTGGAAAGTAGACACCCCAGGCTCTCGTTTTAGGTGTGTTTTCCAATTTTATACACAGCCATTTTACCACCATTTTACCATTTTTTCACGCTTAGGGTTTGCGGCAGTATACTGGGCTGCATACAAATTGGTTTGGGACACAATTTCACCTAAAATGTCTTCCCCCAAAAACAAATCAAAAAAATGATCATGGGTAAATCCTTCCACATCAATTTGAATCCCTGGGTTGCCTGTGAATTCTGAGATTTGTGGGCATAAATTGATACCCATTCATTAGGATCCGGAGTGGCAGGTGTTGGGGCATTTCTTTGGGCAGGTCTTTTGGCAGGTCTTTGGGCAGATCTTTTGGCAGTTGCCAGGGCAGCTGTTGGGGCAGCACATGGGGCATTTCTTTGGGCAGGTATTTTGGTAGATCTTTGGGCAGATCTTTTGGCAGGTGCTGGGGCAGTTGCCAGGGCAGCTCTTGGGGCAGCACTTGAAGCATTTCTTTGGGCAGGTATTTTGGTAGGTCTTTGGGCAGTTATTTTGGCAGGTGCTGGGGCAGTTGCCAGAGCAGCTCTTGGGGCAGTGCGTCTTTTCTTGACAGAAGGTCCAGCGTCATCACTAGAGCTGCTGTCACTTTCTGAAAACTGCGCTATGTCAAAATCTGACGCAGTGTCTGTTGCCTCAGAGTCAGATGCCAAAAAGGCATATGCCTCTTCAACGCTGTACCTGCGCTGCATTTTGCCCACTAAAAAAACTTTTTTTTTTTTTTCTTACGCTATCCCTAAACCTAAATCTAACCCTAAAACTTACCCTAGCCTACGTATATCCTGAACCTACCTAACCCAAGTAAACTACCTACCTAAACTGCACTTATTATATATATATATTTTTTTTTTCCCTAAACCTAAATCTATCCCTAAAACTTTCCCTAACACATGTCTACGCTAAACCTACCCAACTACCTACCAAAATACTTAAAACTATATTTACTATTCATATAAAAAAAAAAAAAATTTACATTTTAAAATTTTTTAAAAAAATCTAAAAAAATTCAAGGGGGATGGGGTGTGTCCTACAGATCAGAAAACACTGATCTGGAGCAAATTGATCACTCCAAGAGTGATCAGATGGGGGGAACTTATTGATCACTGCAGAACAGTGATCAAAGGGTTAATTTTCTTTATTTAAACTTTTGTTTTTTACTTTTTTTTTTCCAGGAACACTGGAACACCATCTCTCTCTGTCTCTCTCCACCTCAGCAGTGTGCAAGGTGGAGTGAGACAGAGAGATCTGACAGGGACAGTATTTACAAATACTGTCCCTGTCATTCAGGTTTTGCAACATGTGATTCACTTTTGAAGCGAATCGCATGTTGCAACAATGTTTCAATGGCTTGTTACTAAGTGTCCCGATACCGGGACGCTTAGTAACAAGCTGTTTGAACTCTTCCATCGCTCCGTGCGGCCGCGATGGAAGAGTTTAACCCTTGACATACCGGGACCGTCAAGGGTCGTTGGAGCACATTTACCCTTGACGGTCCTGGTACGTCAAGGGTCCTTAAGGGGTTAAAGGGGATCTATCACCGCTTTTACAACTTTGTTTAAATAGTTTTCTTATATAACAAATATGCTTTAAAGTTTTTTCATTTTTTTTAACCCTATGAGTGTCAGAGGGGTATGCAACGCATTGGAAAGCAATGCGTTGCGTACCCCTCTGGCACTCAAAGGGTTAAAAAAAATTGCTTGTTTGCACAAATTAGAAGGATAAATACAGCCCGGCGCCTACTACCTCATAGACTGCTCTTGCCGAAGTTTGCTGCACTGCCTCTGCTCCCTTACCGCTACCCAGCCTCCTCCTATGACGGAGGCTGTCTGTCTGTAAGCTGGAGTGCTCTGACTGGCAGAGATCGATTTCTGGCCAATGAGAGCATTCCAACTTACAGACAGACAGCCTTCGTCATCGGAGGAGGCAGTATAGAGAGAGGCAGAGTGGAAGACTGCGGCAAGGATCAGGTAACGGCAGCCTGCCCGGAAGTAGGAGCGGGGCTGTATTTATTCTTCTAATTTCTGCAAACGTGGTTTAAAAAAAAATGGATAAACTTTAAAGCATATTCGCTATATAAGAAAAATATTTACACAAAGTTGTAAAGGGGTGATAGATCCCCTTTAAAGATAAGTTGGACTTTCTTTGATGCCACATTTATATGTATAACCCATCATTGCATTAGATAATACAAAAAAACAAAAAAAAACAGGACATTTGTATATATTTTTTTTCTGTTATAATTTGTGCTGAATTAGTACATTTTTAACAGGGACTGGATAAAAGGTATGAACAATTGTCCCTTTTAGGGGGTATTGTCCCTCTGAGATGAAGAAAATTCTCATGTAGCTCTTTCCCATGCTGCTGTCCCACTTTTAGGAGATCAGACCAGTCAGGCGTGCATGCGTGCGGCCAGCACTTAAGGACCACGGAGCATTTTTTTTTTGTCTTACCGGAATCAGAGGTCCCGGAATGGCGTGAAGCTGGGTGGGGACCCCTGAATTCGATGACGTACATGTACTTCATGGATCCTTTAGGTACGTTCTCCCCATGACGTACGTGTACGTCCTTAGTCCTTAAAGGGATAGTAATGTTTCAAAATAAAAGGAGCTCCAATTAATCTTCTTAGTATTTGGGCCATGGAGAGTGTTATTTCAATACTGTCAGAGTTGTAGTTCAACAGTAATTGAAATAGTTTCCCCCTCCAGCCCCTTTTTACCTAGTGTAAGCCACCTCCCCTCAGATGTGGAATCTGGTCTTAAGACCAGACAGCTCACAGCAAGGGACAATCTTCTTACTGTTAGAACAATGAAAACCCTGTTCCCCCTTGACAGGTTTTTCCCTTATGCTAAGTGAAGATTGTCCCTCTCTGCAGGCCATCTGGACACCACTTTTCTGTTCTGAGGTGAGCAGTGTTACATCAGTAAAAGGGGTGGGAGGGGGATAGTTTGTCATTCAATTACTCTTGAACTACAACTCTGACAGTATTGAAATAATACTCCCCATGGCCAAAATACTATGAAGATTAATTGGAGCTGCTTTTATTTTGAAACATTAATATCCCTTTAAGGGGCTAATGTTTGTTTAAACTTCAGTATATGCGTTTATAAATTAGTCTGTGTAAATAAAATACTTTGGTCTTGCTCAAAGTCATTTATTCAGTTTCACAATGAGGGATCAATATGTCATTGCTTTTTTTTTCCTCTAAGCTCCAGCACCAGTCCTTCTCCCAGTACATCAAAAGTGCCTAATCTTTGGTGTTTTGAGGCACTGTGAGCTTAGTTCTCTGCTTCCTCTCAATCTCAGTGAGGAGGAGAGAGGCAGAGAACAGTGACAGTGGGAATTTTCACATACATTGCTTTTGTCGTGTGGCTCCATTTGCACATGTGATCACTACAGAAGCGATCTCATGTGCTGAGGCACCAGAGAACAACTGAAACTGATTGCTTTGGTCCTGGAGCAGTCAGTTACAGCCTCCCCGCAATGATCACCGCATGCCCTCAGACACACTGTGATCATTAACCCTTACGTGCCAGGAACAAGATGCCTCATTGGAGACCCTTCCTTAATAAATGTTTTCCCAACCTTTATCCTAGCTCAGATGAAGTCTTGTCCCAGTGCGCTACCCGCCGGCCTTTGATTGCCCTCATCTCTCATGCCTTGCTAAAAACACCATGCTGCCAAGACATATTGTGAGTCCATTGGGTTCGCCCTGCACCCAATTTTGCTACAGCTTGAGTCACTAGAGCCATGGCTATCTGGGGCGAACAACTGTCAGATGCCTTTAGGGGGGATATTCCTAAAGAGGAACTGATGACCAATATTATGGAGACCAATGCATATCTCAATGAATCTGTCTTCGATGCGCTCTTAGCTCTGTCAGTACCCGCACCTTGCACTTTGTGGATCAAGATTTGGTTGCCAGACCAACCTTCCAAAAACTCTTTGGTGTCCCTCTCCTTTATAGGACAACAGCTTTTTGGACATGACCCGGGTAAGTTCATTATTGATGCAACTGGAGGCAAAAGCACTCTCTCACCTCAGCTTTCATCTAAAAGTGCCTTTTTTCCCTAACGCAATGTGGTTTTCCTTACCCCCACCAGTTTGGGGAGTCTAGGTTTCAAAGCCCTCAGGCCCAAAAAAGCCCAAACAGGCTTGGCAGAACAAGAAGTTTTGCTCCGTCTTTACCTTTAGGGGGCTGACTCCATCTTTTTCAAGAAGCATGGGAATCTTCTGTAAAGGTCCAGTGGGTTTTGAGGGTTATTTTGGAAGGGTACTGCATAGATCTCAAATCCCTTCCACCTCACCATTCCTTTATGTCCAGAGCTCCTTGAGATCTGGTTTGGGCATGTCTTTTTATAGAGGCAGTATTCTCCTTGTTGGAAAAAACAGGTGTTGATTCCTGTTCTGTCTTCAATTACTGATTCATCCAGACCATCAGAGCTTTCTACGCTTTGCTGTGGAGAGCAGTCATTACCAGTTCACTGCTCTCCCCTTCTGACTATCATCTGCTCCAAGTATCTTTATGAAGGTCATAGTGTCACGGTTTGTTATGACTCTCAGACACAGAGTTAAGATAAAAACACAACTTTATTGAAAATTTTAAAGGAAACCCTTGCGGTAGCATACGCTTAGAACATATAATGACAATACATAGTATAGTGAGTAGTGGAGCACGGAATGTAAGACAGGCTCTACCGGTCTTGCCAATACTGGGTAAGGCAACCTTAGATTGGCACAAGATGAAAAAGGTTCTACCGGCCTTGCCAATATACCGGGCAAGGCAGCCTAGAGACTGGTACAACAAGGAGAAGGCGGCTCTACCGGCCTTGCCAATATACCGGGCAAGGCAGCCTGGGGACTGCTGCATGAGTGAATAAGGCTCTACCGGCCTTGCCAATATTCCGGGCAAGGCAGCCTTGAGACTGGTACAACGAGTAGTGAGGCTCTACCGGCCTTGCCAATACCGGGTAAGGCAACCTTAGGTTGGCACAAGATGGAATAGGTTCTACCAGCCTTACCAATATACCGGGCAAGACAGACTATGACTGCAAGTACTGTATCATGGCAAAGGTGGCCTCAGTGGCTGGCGTAAGGTGTAATAGACCAGTGGCTTAAAATGGACAGACTGAAGCCCTCTGGGCAGATAGAATAACTTAGGCACCCAATGAAGAATGGAGCGAACCAGTACCCGCGTACTGGAGTACACAATCTCTACCGGTGCTGAGAGAAATGCAGCAAGCAGCCGGTTATACGTGGAGCAAACCAGTACCCACGTACTAGAGTAACACAATCTCTACCGGTGCAGCAGGCAGCCGGTTGTACATGGAGCGAACCAGTACCGGCGTACTGGAGTTACCCAATCTCTGCCGGTGCTGTCTAGAACTGAATAACAACCGGTATGCGTGGAGCGAACCAGTACCCGCGTACTGGAGTGACAGAATCTCTGCCGGTGCTGTCTAGGACTGGACAATCACCGTCTAATCGTGGAGTGAACCAGTACCCGCGTACTGGAGTGACAGAACTACTACCGGTGCAGCGAGCAGCCGGTTATGCATGGAGTGAACCAGTACCCACGTACTGGAGTACACAATCTCTATCGGTGTAGTCTGAACCACAATGAGCAGCCGGTTATACATGGATCGAACTAGTACCCGCGTACTGGAGTAATATAACCTCTACCGGTGCAAAAAGCACCCGGTGTGCATGGAGCGAACTAGTACCCGTGTACTGGAGTAATATATCCTCTACCGGTACAACAAGCAACCGGTGTGCATGGAGCGAACCAGTACTCGCGTACTGGAGTTACCCAATCACCACTGGTGCTGTCAGTTCACAATGAGCAACCGGTTATACATAGAGCGAACCAGTACCTACGTACTGGAGTGACATAACCTCGACCGGTGCAACAAGCAGCCGGTAAACATGGAGCGAACCAGTACCCGCGTACTGGAGTGCACAACTCGAGTGAATGAAAATGTCGCCAAGGCGACTGGGAGAAAGAGACACACTGCAGGCAAGCCAGGAGCAGGAACCCAGCTGGTAACGGACAGGAAAACAGATCTTCAATGGCAGTCAACCAGAGCAGGAACGGCAGCAGGAAACGGCAGCAGGAACATCAACCCCAACTGGATCAGGAACGGATGCTGGAACCGAGGAAGCTGGCAAACAGGAACTCAGGCGATCACGGAAGAGCAAGGATAGTGTAATGGCCCAGGAAGCTCAGGATCACAATGCAGGTGCAGGCAGCATAGAGACAACACGAAAGGGCAACCAAAGGGTGCCCAAGCTCAGTTTAAATAGGCAATACAGAGCGGGCTGAAGGCAGGCAGCCAGTGGAGAGCCCCTTCAGGTAACTGACAGAAAAAGGCAGCAATCACTGGCACCGTGATAGTACCCCCCTCTCAAAGACCCCCTCTCCTAGAAGAGGGTCCCGGTTTCTGAGGGTACTTGGAGTGGAAAATTTGCAGTAATTTGGTAGCATGTTGGTCCTTACTGTCTACCCAGAATCGTTCTTCAGGACCATAACCCTTCCAATGTACCAAATACTACACTTTTCCTCTAAGTCTGCGGGAATCAATGATACTCTGAACTTCATACTCCTCCTGACCTTCAACCTCTATAGGCCCTGGCACCACAGGTTTAGTAGTATAACGGTTGCATACAAGAGTTTTGAGGAGAGACACATGGAACACATTATGAATACGCATGGAAGCAGGAATATCCAAAGCATACGAGACAGGGTTGATCTTGCGAATCACCCTATAAGGACCAATAAATCGAGGAGCCAATTTATTAGACGGGACTTGTAGTTTGAGGTTTCTGGAGGAAAGCCACACTCTGTCCCCAAACTGGAAGGAAACGGCTGGCAGCCGTCTACGATTGGCATGACGCTGATTGAGCTCGAAAGACTGACTGAGTGCCCTCTGAACCTGTGCCCATGTGGAGCGGAGCTGCTCGATATGCTCTTCCAGAGCTGGAATCTGCTGCGACTGGAATGAATCCGGGAGCAAACAAGGCTGGAACCCATAATTAATCAGAAACGGGGAGCTCCCAGATGAAGAGTTCCTGGCGAACTCTGCCCAGGGCAACAGGTCAGCCCAATTATCTTGATGGTCAGTAACGAAACAGCGTAGGAACTGCTCCAGTCCCTGATTGGCACGTTCAGCGGCCCCATTGGTCTGTGGGTGGTAAGCAGAGGAAAAGGACAATTGGATGCCCATGTGTTCACAAAATGCCCTCCAAAATCTGGACACAAACTGGCTCCCCCGGTCGGACACCGCTAATATTTTGGCAGAGGGAAGGCCACGGAGGGGCACAAAATGAGCCATTTTAGAAAACCTGTCCACCACCATAAGTATGAAGGAATACCCTCTAGACACTGGCAATTCTCCCATGAAATCAATGGAAATGTGGGACCAGGGACATTCGCCATTAGGTACCGGCTGGAGTAGGCCCACAGGGAGGTGTCTAGGGGTCTTGGCACGGGCACAGGTGGTAGAGGCATTAGTAAACTCAGCTCAATCTGCCCTCAGGGAGGGCCACCAAAAAACTTGTGAGAGAGACCAGATCAATTGATCTCTACCAATATGCCCTGCAGCTTTAGAGGAATAATATGTCTCAAGCAATCGAGTGCGAAATGGCTCATCAACAAAACACTTTCCCACTGGGGTTTCTGGAGGAGCAGTAGCCTGGGAGGCCAATATCTCTTCCCCTAATGGTGAAGTGATACTTGTACGTAGAGTCACCAATATACGATCAGGCTGTATAATAGGTGCTGGAACCTCGTGTCTGTCAGCTTCAGGCTCAAATTGTCTTGACAGGGCATCAGCCCTAACATTCTTGGACCCCGGCAGATATGATACAATAAAATTGAATCGAGAAAGGAACAGTGCCCACCTGGCCTGGCGTGAGGACAATCTTTTAGCCTCAGAGAGATAGGCCAGATTTTTGTCGTCAGACAGAATTAATACTGGGTTTTTTGTACCCTCTAGTAGGTGGTGCTATTCCTTCAGGGCCAGAGTAATGGCCAGCAATTCTCTGTCACCTATCTCATAATGACTTTGAGCCTCGGACAACTTTTTGGAGAAAAACCCACATGGTCTGAGAATTCCTCCTTTAACAGGTCGTTGAGAAAGTACTGCCCCAACCCCAGCTTCTGAGGCATCAACCTCCAATGTGAACGGGAGAGATGGGTTGGGGTGGGATAACACAGGAGCGTTAATGAAAGCGGATTTCAATTTCTCAAAGGCATCCTCTGCTGCCACCTACCACTGGGATGGATTAGCCCCTTTGTGTGTAAGGTCAGACAACGGTTTAACAATTGCGGAAAAGTTCTTAATAAACTTCCTATAATAATTAGCAAAACCCAGAAATCGCTGAATAGCTTTTAGGCCCTTGGGCCGAGGCCATTGCAAAACTGCTGCCAGTTTCTCCTTATCCATGGCAATGCCTTCTTTGCCAATTACAAACCCCAAGAATGGCACACTGGTTTTGTGAAACTCGCATTTTTCCAATTTGCAAAACAATTTGTTTTTACGTAGGCGGAGCAACACTTTTGACACACCTTTAATGTGTTGTGACATATTTTCAGAATGAATAAGTATGTCGTCCAAATAGACAACCACGCAGGACTGCAACATATCCCTGAGGATGTCATCTATTAATTCTTGAAATACTGCGGGTGTGTTACAGAGACCAAACGGCATAACTAGATATTCATAGTGCCCAGATCTAGTGTTAAAGGCCGTTTTCCACTCATCACCAGCTCTGATCCGAATCAGGTTATAAGCAGCTCGTAGGTCCAGTTTAGTAAAGATTGAGGAACCTTTCAACCTGTCAAATAATTCGGTGATGAGTGGTATCGAATAAGCATTTCTGGACATTAATTTGTTCAGGCCATTTTAATCAATGCACGGTCTCAGTTCGCCATTTTTCTTCTTTACAAAAAAGAATCCAGCCCCGGCTGGAGAGGTGGATTTCCTTATGATCCCTCTCTTAAGGGCATCTGAAATGTATTCCTCCATAGCTTGGTTCTCATCACAAGACAGTGGATATGTGCGTCCCCTTGGGGGCACCACCCCCGGAGGCAAATCAATAGCGCAGTCATAAGGTTTGTGCTGGGGTAAGGTGCCAGCCTCTCCCTTACTGAATACATCACTGAACTGTTGATATTCGTTAGGCAGTGAAGGGGAGGTACACAGGATCTTAACCGGGTGGGACACACAGTACTCCATACAATACTGAGACCAAGCAGAGATTTTACACTTTTGCCAATCAAACTGAGGATTGTGAAGTTGCAACCATGGAAATCCCAGAATGACTGCGTAGTGTGGAGAATTGATAATCTGTAACTGCTGTTCCTCCTTATGAAGCGACCCAATGGTCATAGGTAATGGCATTGTTTCAAAGGTAACCTGTGCAGGTTCTAGAGGTCTACCGTCAATAGCTTCAATAGCGAGAGGTGATTCTCTCTCGACCAGCGGAATCTTATGCAGTTCAGCAAAGGCACTATCCATAAAATATCCAGCTTTGCCGGAATCAACCAGGGCCAGAACTTCCACTGAATGTTCTGCCCACAAGAGTACCACCTGTATGGTGGGTTTCTGTGTGATCAAACCTGGGGATGGTTGAACACCACCTAGGGCCTGTCCCCCAAGGTACCCTAGGTGTGTTCGTTTCCCGGATGTACAGGACAAGATCTTAGCAGGTGCCCATTCTTGCCACAGTATAAGCAAAACCCTTGCCTTCTGCGATATGTTCTCTCCTCCTTGGTTAGCCTGGTGAAGCCCAATTGCATAGCTTCACCTGATTCCCGTAACTGTTCATTAGGCTTAGATGCCAAGGGAGGGATGGGTGGGCAAAATGTACTGCTAGATACGTTATTTTTTTACCGTAGCCTGCGGTCTTTAGCCATCAATCTCTCACGGATCCGAGTGTCAATTAGGATAACATACTCAATATATTCATCTAGATCAGTAGGCAATTCTTTGGCTGCAATTTCATCTTTAATCTGCTCGCTCAAACCCTGAGCAAAGGCTGCCAGCAACGCCTCATTGTTCCAACCTACTTCTGCTGCCAAGGTGCGGAATTCAATGGCATAATCGCCCACAGTACTCCAACCCTGCTGTATTTCCATGAGGCGTTTAGCAGCAGAGGCGGTTCTACCAGGGAGCTCAAACACTCTCCGAAATGACTGCACAAATTCCCTGAAATTTTTTGTGCAAGGTTTCGCACTTTCCCATAAGGGATTGGCCCATGACAGGGCTCTGCCAGTCAGCAGGGATATCATAAACCCAACTTTACTGTGGTCATTGGGAAAGGCATGCGAAGTCAATTCCATAAATATTTCAAGTTGGTTGATAAACCCTCTGCACAGGCTGGGATCACCATCATATCTGAGTGGCAAAGGGGTGGAAGCGATTAACCCCTTAACTGCAGCCCCTGAGGGCATGGAATCGTTCTTCAGAGTGTCGAACCTGGGGAGACAACCGGACTCGGAACGGACTTATCCGTGAGTACTGTACGTTCAAGAATGGTTTGGATCGCTACCGCTAGCTGAACCAGGATTTGCTCATGTACAGCCATCCTCCAATGGATGTTCTGTGTATTACCATTACTCTTATTATCTGAGGTCATGACCCTTTCGTACTGTCATGGTTTGTTATGACTCTCAGACACAGAGTTAAGATAAAAACACAACTTTATTGAAAATTTTAAAGAAAACCCTTGCGGGTAGCATACACTTAGAACATATAATGACAATACATAGTATAGTGAGTAGTGGAGCACGGAATGTAAGACAGGCTCTACCGTCTTTGCCAATAACGGGTAAGGCAACCTTAGGTTGGCACAAGATTGAAAAGGTTCTTCCGGGCAAGGCAGCCCTGGAGCCCAATATACCGGGCAAGGCAGCCCTGGAGACTAGCAACTTAGGAAAAGGAGGCTCTACCGGCCTTGCCAATATACCGGGCAAGGCAGCCTAGAGACTGGTACAACAAGGAGAAGAAGGCTCTACCGGCCTTGCCAATATACCGGGTTGCATGGAGCGAACCAGTACCCGTGTGCTGGAGTAATATAACCTCTACCGGTACAACAAGCAACCGGTGTGCATGGAGCGAACCAGTACTCGCGTACTGGAGTTACCCAATCACCACAGGTGCTGTCAGTTCACAATGAGCAACCGGTTATACATAGAGCGAACCAGTACCTGCGTACTGGAGTGACATAACCTCGACCGGTGCAACAAGCAGCCGGTAAACATGGAGCGAACCAGTACCCGCGTACTGGAGTGCACAACTCGAATGAAAATGTCGCCAAGGCGACTGGGAGAAAGAGACACACTGCAGGCGAGCCAGGAGCAGGAACCCAGCTGGTAACGGACAGGAAAACAGATCTTCAATGGCAGTCAACCGGAGCAGGAACGGCAGCAGGAAACGGCAGCAGGAACATCAACCCCAACTGGATCAGGAACGGATGCTGGAACCGAGGAAGCTGGCAAACAGGAACTCAGGCGATCACGGAAGAGCAAGGATAGTGTAATGGCCCAGGAAGCTCAGGATCACAATGCAGGTGCAGGCAGCATAGAGACAACACGAAAGGGCAACCAAAGGGTGCCCAAGCTCAGTTTAAATAGGCAATACAGGGTGGGCTGAAGGCAGGCAGCCAATGGACAGCCCCTTCAGGTAACTGGCAGCAATCACTGGCACCGTGATACGTAGCTACTTTGGCACCACACACCACGTAAGAGAAAATAGGATTTTAGTGAAATTACCATTAAATGCTTTTCATAGTCCATGTGAAACACAGGACTCTCACCTGGAGAAAAAAAACATGTGGTTTATGTCCCTGGGCAGAGGGGTCCTCTTTGGTGTGCACTTTGTTCAGGTGATTTCCTTCTCTCTTGCTTTTGTTTTTTGTGCTACTTTGCTATATGTTGAAACTGAGGGGCTCAGGTAAAGCTGGAGTGGAGTCTCTACCTCAAAGGCCCTGCCTTTTTTGAAGTGCCTTGCCCTCTGGAGGAGGGAACATTTCCCCCATGGTTCCTATGTTCCAGAGAAAAGGATTTAACGGTAAGTTCACTAAAATCTTCTTTTCTGCTTTTTCATGCCCCTCTGTATCTCTTCTTTGGGATCTGTGTGCCATAACAGAATCCAAGGGGATATGGGTGAGACCAAGACCACTAGATCTTACATGGCTATTTCTGTAGTGGTCATTTGTATATGTTGCACTTCTTTTACTGTGGCCCCCACTTAGTCAAGGACCCAATTCCTCTGATCAGGAGGTTGAAACAGGAGAAGAAATAGCAGATGATTCTTCCCTTACAACTGGGGATTCCAATGAGGAAGACCCTGTGCATTTGGTAGAAGGATTGATTTTGGCCAGTAATAAAGGAGCTACAGGTCTCTGAGGCCTCCTCAGGGTCACTCTCTCTGGACATTTTTAAAAGACATAGAAGGGATGTTGTACATTTCCCTTCTTATAATTCCCTTAATCAGGTAGCCCTTGAGGAATGTGAATTGCCATTATCCAGTCACTTTTCTCTCTTTAACCCTTTTTTCCCTGTATTCCAGCTGTGGGTGACCCCTCTGGCAGTTGGTCCTCCTATTTCCTACCTTTCTAAGCACATAGCTTTACCAGTTGTAGATGCCCCCTTATTCAATGACTAGAAAATGAATTATACGATTATCTTCTTAAATCAAAATGTTCAGCCCCTGGGGCCTGACTGAGAGACAGCTTTTGCCACATCCTGAGTGACAAGAGCCATGGCTACTTGGAGCAAGCAGTAACTGGAAGTGGTTCAGTTGGACTCCTCTAAGCAGGTTCTTGTTCATATGGTTTCACAAACCTCTGCAGCTAATAATATTTGCGAGGCAGCCTTAGATATCATTATGTTCCTCAGTAAGATTTTTGCTCTCACAGTAGTGGCATGCTGATCACTCTTATAAGAAGTCCCTTATCTCTTTTCCATTAGTGGAAAAACAGCTTTTTTGGCCCCAGACTGGATAAGGTCATTAGCCATGTTACTGGGGGCAAGAGTTCCCTTTTACCCTAGGTTAACTGTCCACCTTTTATTCTGATGCCTCTCATTTTTTGCCCCTCCCTCTCCTGTGCCAGTCCTTTCATCTTTGAGGCAGACTGATTCCACCCCAAACCCAAAACGGCCTGGTTGGTCAAGAAGCACAACCAGAAGCCCTCCATTGGTGAGTCTTCCTTTGCATGATTTGCAGAGGTCCAGACCAACCTATGTACTCGGAGGGCTTCTGTGTTTTTTCCACAGTATGTAGACCCATTTTGTGGGTTCTGAGGGTTGTTTCAGAGGGTTATCACATGGATATCAAAGACACTACTCTTCATCTCTGCTTCATGTCAAGGTTTCCAGGAAGAGGTTCAAACCATGGTGAATATGCAGGTCTTGATTCCGGTCACTTCTCAGGGAACGTTCGTGGGGTTCTATACCAATCTGTCAAATATGTTCATTTTCCACAAGAAAGATGGAAGCTGTTGTGCAATTTTGGATCTGAAGCTTCTCAATCATTTTATTCATAAGCCATGATTCAAGATGGAGTCCTTGCATTCTGTCATAGCCGCTATATGTCCAGGGATTTTTTTGGCTTCTCTGGAACATGTACCTTCACGTGCCTATTTACATAGTACATTAGTGTTTCTTTTGCTTTGCCTCTCAGAATAACCATTTTCAGTTCATGGCACTCCCCTTGGGCTGGCATCTGCTCTGTGGATTTTACCAAACCTTATGGCAGCTTTGTACGGCCATTTTTATTCACTATGAATCTCTTTACTCCTTATCTGGACAATCTCCTTCTAAAGACCCCTTCAGAGGAGGTCTTACACCTCCATCTACAGACGTGTGTGTCTATTCTTGAACTACACGGCTGGGTGATTAACTTCAAAAAGTTCTGTCTGACCCTGTCCCAATCTCTGGTCTTTCATGGCATGTGATTTGTCACTCTCTTCAGGGATAGGTCTTTGTGCCAATGGACAAGGTTCAGACATTGTCTTGGCGGGTGTCTCAGTGTCACGGTTTGTTTTGACTCTCAGACACAGAGTAAGATAAAAATCAAACTTTATTGAAAAGTTTAATGGGAACCCTCACGGGTTCTGAACATACATATATATCACATGCACAAGATAGTTTCCGACAGTAGCTTTTACAAGATACAGTATGGTAGGCTCTACCGGCCTTGCCAATGTACCGGGCAAGGCAGCCTAAGGTATGGAACAACACAAATGATTAAGGCTCTACCGGCCCTGCCAATATACCGGGCAAGGCAGCCTGGAGGATGGCACGACAATCTGAATGTGGCTCTACTGGCCTTGTCAATATACCGGGCAAGGCAGTCTGTAGGATGGCATGACACTGAATGTGGCTGTACCGGCCTTGCCAATATACCAGACAAGGCAGCCTAAATGACTGAAGGACAGCTCTACTAGTGCTGTATGGATGGAAGCAGCAGCACAGGATGGTACAGTGGAGCAAACCAGTATCACGTGTAGGAAAACCAGGGAGGCCCAACCGGTGCAATAATGCGAGCAGATTAAGGATGAAATTGCAGCTAAGGAGTTGCCTACTGATCTGGATGATTATATTGAGTATGTTATCCTAATTGACACCCGGATCCGTGAGAGATTGATGGCTAAGGACCGCAGGTTACGGTCTAAATATAACGGTGCTACCAGTACATTTTGCCCACCCACCCATCCCTCCCTTGGCGTCAAAGCCTAATGAACAGTTACGGGAATCAGGTGAACCTATGCAATTGGGCTTCACCAGGCTAACCAAGGAGGAGAGAACGTATCACAGAAGGCAGGGGTTGTGCTTATACTGTGGCAAAAATGAGCACCAGCTAAGATGTTGTCCCGTACGTCCGGGAAACGAACACACCTAGGGTACCTTGGTGTCGCGGTTTTTTAAGACACTCAGTCCATTGGGTGAATAAGAACACAGTTTTATTAAAATAAGATAAGGCAATACCACGCCCTCTAGTGGTGGTAAATATACACAGTGGTAATATATAGATACAATGGTAAATGCACAAATGACTGATAAGTACAATTACACAGTAATAGAATAGCGTATACCCCTCAGTCAGTCTCAGATGTGGATGTTTGGAACGCCCAGGGTGTTATAAGGCTGTGTTGGAGACCAAGACTATCACCGGCTGGATACTGGACTGCCTCGCCACGGTGTTCAGTAAGAAGCACAAGAGTCCACGTAGCCCCCTCGGGCGTACCTACTGGAACTGCTTCAACTAGTGCAAGTGCAAAAGGCCCCCACGGGCGTGATTGTAACCGGCCTTCAATGCGAGAACTGCCAAGCCTCCTCAGACTTAACCGGACAACGGCATAGCACACGCTAGAGCCGACAGCCCCCACGGGCGTGATTACCGGAATACGAATGCTGATGCCTGTGCCTGCCACCACTCGGTAAAGCGGAATCGCTCAATGAACAAGCGAGAGAGTCTCAGGCGCCCAACCGGCCCAAAAGGATGTAAACACTCTGCAAGGATGTGTGGAGCTGCCGACGAAGAGCGGCCAGCTCAGCAGTAGTATTCACCGAGAAAGAGACTCTTACAGGAGTAGAGATAGAGTGGAACCCAGCGGCACTGCTAGGGTTAATTAGCACATTTACTCAAGGCTTTTCAGCGGTATAGCAAGGCTCTGCAGTCTGAGGGAGGCGCGTATATGCACAACTCTGCAAAGGAAAATGCACTGCACTGATCGGAGTACACCAGGCAAGGCAGTCACACCAAAAGCTGGAACAGCAGATAGAAATGTCGCGGCGGCGACAACTGGAACACAGGTCACTGTAGAAAGCAGGAGTAGTTCTCCGGAGCGGGAAGTCAGCCAGGCCGGGTCGGAGCACGTAGAAGGCAGTCATACAAGCCGGGTCGTACACAAGCAGGAACGTCAGCCAAACCGGGTCAGGATCCAAAGGAGGTAGTCAGACGGGCCGGGTCATACACGAGCAGGAACACAGGAGAATAGTCAAGACAAGCCAAGTCGGTACACAGGAATCCGGAACACAGGAACACAGCAACAGTAAGTGGCACAGAAACACCACGAAAGGGCGCCTGACAGTTGTGCTAGCCAGGTATAAAAAGGTCACCAAGGGGCGGGCCAAACCAACACAGCAAATCAGTATCTGTCATAGATGAGACTGACAGGAATCACAGGCACTGTGATAGTACCCCCCTCTCAAAGACCCCCTCTCCCTGCTCAAGGTCTGGGTTTAGAAGGGTATTTAGAGTGAAAGCTGCGTAGTAATCTGGGTGCGTGGAGGTCCCCTTGATCAACCCAAGAACGTTCCTCAGGACCATAGCCCTTCCAATGAACCAAGTATTGCAGCTTTCCTCTAAATCTCCTAGAATCAATAATGCTCTGCACCTCATACTCTTCTTGGCCCTGGACGTCCACCGGCCCAGGAATCACTGGCGTAGTAGTATAGCGATTGCACACCAAGGGTTTCAGGAGCGACACATGGAACACATTGTGAATGTGCATTGAGGGTGGAAGCTCCAAAGCATAAGAAACCGGATTAATCTTGCGGATAATATTAAATGGACCGATAAACCGGGCAGCCATTTTGTTAGATGGTACTTGCAAATTAAGGTTTCTGGATGACAGCCATACCCTGTCCCCAACTTGAAAGGAGACCGCTGGCAGACGTCTGCGATTCGCATGCCTCTGCTGACGCCGAAATGACTGACTGAGGGACCTCTGAACCTGTGACCAAGTGGAACGAAGCTGTGCCAAATGCTCATCCAGAGCAGGGATCTGCTGCGCCTGAAAGGAGTCCAGGAGCAGACAAGGCTGAAACCCATAATTAACGAGAAACGGAGAGCTCCCGGACGATGAATTAACCGCACAGTTTCTGGCAAACTCAGCCCATGGCAACAGGTCAGCCCAATTGTCATGATGATCAGTGACAAAGCAACGCAGGAACTGCTCCAGTCCCTGATTGGCACGTTCAGCGGCCCCATTCGTTTGGGGATGGTAAGCGGAGGAAAATGACAATTGAATGGCCATCTGGCCACAAAATGCCCTCCAAAACCTAGAAACGAACTGGCTCCCTCGGCCGGATACAATCACTCTGGGTACTCCGTGCAGGCGGAATACCTCCCTAGAAAAGACTACAGCCAATTCCTGGGCCGATGGAAGGCCAGTCAGAGGCACAAAATGTGCCATTTTAGAGAATCTATCGACCACCATAAGAATGAACGTAAATCCCCTAGACGCTGGTAATTCTCCCAAAAAGTCGATAGAAATATGAGACCAAGGACGGTCTCCGTTGGGCACAGGTTGCAATAAGCCCACAGGGAGATGCCTAGGGGTCTTAGCACGGGCACAGGTGGTACAGGCTGCAGTAAAAGCGGCGCAATCGGCTCTCAAGGTAGGCCACCAAAATAATTGCGACAGAGACCAGACTAGTTGGTCCCTACCAATATGCCCAGCCGCTTTAGAAGCGTGGTAAGTTTCCAACAAACGGACACGGAATGGCACATCTACAAAACATTTCCCCACAGGGGTCTCAGGGGGTGCCCTCGATTGTGATGCCAATATCTCCTCCCCCAGAGGCGAGGTAATGGTGGTATGGATAGTGGCCAGAATGCGATTTGGCTGAATGATGGGAACAGGTTCCTCCTCCCTCTCAGTGTCAGAAGCGAACTGACGAGACAACGCATCGGCTTTAATATTTTTTGAGCCAGGAAGATAAGACACTAGGAAATTAAATTGTGACAAAAAAAGTGCCCATCTAGCTTGTCGAGAAGACAGTCTTTTGGCTTCGGAGAGATAAGTTAAATTCTTATGATCCGTAAGAATTAGTACTGGAGTCCGAGTACCCTCCAGAAGGTGACGCCACTCTTTCAGAGCTAGAATTATGGCCAACAGCTCCCTGTCCCCAATCTCATAATGGCTCTGCGCACTGGACAATTTTTTAGAGAAGAAACCGCAAGGCCTCAAGGCGCCACCTCCCACAGGACGTTGGGAGAGTACTGCTCCAACCCCAACCTCAGAAGCGTCAACCTCCAACGTGAAGGGCAGAGAGGGATTAGGGTGGGACAGCACCGGAGCAGATGCAAAGGCAGATTTCAGGGTAACAAATGCGGTCTCCGCCGCCTCGGACCACTGAGAGGGAGAAGCGCCCTTATGAGTCAAATCTGACAATGGTTTGACAATCGTGGAAAAGTTCTGGATGAACTTCCTATAATAGTTCGCAAAACCTAAAAATCTTTGAATGGCCTTTAACCCTTTAGGACGAGGCCAATGCAGAACTGCTGCCAACTTCTCCTGATCCATGGCAATGCCATTATTAGAGATAACGAAACCCAGGAATGGCACTTGAGATGTATGGAATTCGCATTTCTCTATCTTACAGAATAGCCTGTGCCTGCGAAGTTGGAGCAGGACTTCTGAAACATCTTTGATATGTTGTGAGAGGTTGGCAGAGTGAATTAATATATCATCTAGATATACGACTACACAGGACTGGAGTAGGTCTCGTAGGATGTCATTAATAAACTCCTGAAATACTGCAGGCGCATTGCATAAGCCAAATGGCATCACCAGATATTCGTAATGCCCTGTTCTGGTATTAAACGCTGTTTTCCACTCGTCACCTTCTTTAATTCTGACCAGATTATAGGCGGCTCTCAAGTCAAGTTTAGTAAAGATCGATGAGCCCTTCAATCTGTCAAACAATTCGGTAACAAGTGGAATCGGGTAGGCATTCTTAGGCATAAACTTGTTCAGCCCACGATAGTCAATGCATGGCCTAAGTTCACCACTTTTCTTTTTCACAAAGAAAAATCCAGCACCTGCCGGAGAAGTAGATTTCCGAATGATACCCCTCTCCAGGGCATCAGCAATATAGTCCTCCATAGCTTTATTCTCCTCACAGGACAGTGGGTAAGTGCGCCCCCTGGGAGGTACCGCACCAGGAGGCAAATCAATGGCGCAATCGTACGCCCTATGCTCAGCAATGCGCTGGCCTCTCCCTTACTAAACACGTCACTGAATTGTTCGTATTCAGCTGGCACAGCCGGAGAGGTACACATAATCTTGACAGGTAAGGAGAGACAGTTCTTATCACAGTATTCTGACCAGGAGTTAACCTCACATCTCTGCCAGTCAAATTGGGGATTATGTACCTGTAGCCATGGGAACCCCAAAATAACTGAATGGTGCGGGGAACGAATGATTTGAAAACGCATCTGCTCCTTGTGGCAAGCCCCCACTGTCATTGTCACTGGAATAGTTTCAAGCGTAATAAATGCCGGCTCCAGGGGTCTGCCATCGATGGCTTCAATAGCAACCGGAGAGTCCTTTTTACATAAAGGAATGCCTTGCAGGTTGGCAAAAGACTGATCCATGAAATAGCCTGCTGCCCCGGAGTCCACCAATGCGAGGACCTCGATAACCTTGTCCGCCCAAGCGAAGACCACCTGAATAGTGGGTTTAGTGGTGCTAGAATCTAGGGACTGTTCTACACCACCTAGGGCCTGTCCCCCAAGGTACCCTAGGTGTGTTCGTTTCCCGGCCGAACTGGGCAATTGCGCAACAGATGCCCTGCTTTGCCACAATAAAGACATAGACCTTGCCTCCTACGATATAATCTTTCCTCTTTAGAGAGCCTAGTGAACCCCAATTGCATAGGTTCAGGATTATCGATTGGTCGCTCAGGAAGAACGGGTGGTGTGGGTGGGTTAAGGAATCTGGTCTGGCCATAGTCTTTTACTTTAGCGCTTTTAGCCAACCGTCTCTCTCGGATGCGAGAGTCTATTAGTAAGACATAATCGATATATTCATCCAGATCACTGGGTACATCACGAGCGGCTATCTCGTCCTTAATTTGCTCGGAGAGACCCTGAGTAAAGGCAGCTAGTAAGGCTTCCTAGTTCCAGCCCACCTCTGCTGCCAAGGTCCTGAATTCAATAGCATAATCGCCCAGTGTGCGTTTGCCCTGCCGAATTTCCATCAGCCTTTTGGCAGCAGAGGCAGCCCTGCCAGGAACCTCAAACACTCGTCTGAACTTTCTGACAAATTCTCTAAAGTTCAGAGTGCAGGGTCTAGCATTCTCCCACAACGGATTCGCCCATGCCAATGCCTTGCCAGTCAATAGAGATATCATCAGACCGACCTTGCTACGGTCGTTAGGAAATGCCTGGGGTGCCAACTCCAAAAATATCTCTAGTTGATTAATAAATCCCCTGCAAAGGGAAGGTTCGCCATCATACCTTAACGGTAGCGGTGCAGATGCCGTTAGCCCTTTCGAATTGGCTGATGGGACTATGGACTGATTATCCGGTGTCAAGACTGGGGTGACCACCGGATTAGGACTAGGCTTGTCCAAATGTACTGTACATTCGAGTAACATCTGCAAAGCCAGTGCCAATTGGTCCATGCGCTGCTCATGAACATCCATTCTCCAATGGATGTTCTGTGTTTGACTTTCACCCTTACCGTCGGAGGTCATGGCCCTTTCGTACTGTCATGGTTTTTTAAGACACTCATACCATTGGGTGAATAAGAACACAGTTTTATTAAAATAAGATAAGGCAATACCACGCCCTCTAGTGGTGGTAAATATACACAGTGGTAATATATAGATACAATGGTAAATGCACAAATGACTGATAAGTACAATTACACAGTAATAGAATAGCGTATACCCCTCAGGGGTTAAGTCCTTGATAACAGTCAGTCTCAGATGTGGATGTTTGGAACGCCCAGGGTGTTATAAGGCTGTGTTGGAGACCAAGACTATCACCGGCTGGAGACTGGACTGCCTCGCCACGGTGTTCAGTAAGAAGCACAAGAGTCCACGTAGCCCCCTCGGGCGTACCTACTGGAACTGCTTCAACTAGTGCAAGTGCAAAAGGCCCCCACGGGCGTGATTGGAACCGGCCTTCAATGCGAGAACTGCCAAGCCTCCTCAGACTTAACCGGACAACGGGATAGCACACGCTAGAGCCGACAGCCCCCACGGGCGTGATTACCGGAATACGAATGCTGATGCCTGTGCCTGCCACCAGTTGGTAAAGCGGAATCGCTCAATGAACAAGAGAGAGAGTCTCAGGCGCCCAACCGACCCAAACGGATGTAAACACTCTGCAAGGATGTGTGGAGCTGCCGACGAAGAGCGGCCAGCTCAGCAATAGTATTCACCGAGAAAGAGACTCTTACAGGAGTAGCGATAGAGTGGAACCCAGCGGCACTGCTAGGGTTAATTAGCACATTTACTCGAGGCTTTTCAGCAGTATAGCAAGGCTCTGCAGTCTGAGGGAGGCGCGTATACGCACAACTCTGCAAAGGAAAATGCACTGCACTGATCGGAGTACACCAGGCAAGGCAGTCACACCAAAAGCTGGAACAGCAGATAGAAATGTCGCGGCAGCGACAACTGGAACACAGGTCACTGTAGAAAGCAGGAGTCGTTCTTCGAAGCGGGAAGTCAGCCAGGCCGGGTCGGAGCACGTAGAAGGCAGTCATACAAGCCAGGTCGTACACAAGCAGGAACGTCAGCCAAACCGGGTCAGGATCCAAAGGAGGTAGTCAGACGGGCCGGGTCATACACGAGCAGGAACACAGGAGAATAGTCAAGACAAGCCAAGTCGGTACACAGGAACCCGGAACACAGGAACACAGCAACAGTAAGTGGCACAGAAACACCACGAAAGGGCGCCTGACAGTTGTGCTAGCCAGGTATAAAAAGGTCACCAGGGGGCGGGCCAAACCAACACAGCAAATCAGTATCTGTCATAGATGAGACTGACAGGAATCACAGGCACTGTGATACTTGGGGGATAGGCCCTAGGTGGTGTTCAACCTTCCCCACGTTTGGTCACTCTGAAACCCACCATACAAGTGGTACTTTCATGGGCAGAACGCTCAGTGGAGGTTCTGGCCCTGGTTGATTCTGGCGCAGCTGGATATTTTATGGATAATACCTTTGCTGAACTACATGGGATTCCGCGGATTGAGAGAGAATCCCCTCTCGCTATTGAAGCTATTGACGGCAGACCCCTAGAACCTGCACAGGTTACCTTTGAAACAATGCCATTATCTATGACCATTGGGGCACTTCATGAAGAGGAACAGCAGTTCCAGATTATCAGTTCTCCACACTACGCAGTCATTCTGGGATTTCCATGGTTACAGCTTCATAATCCACAGTTTGACTGGCAAAAGTGTGAAATCTCTGCTTGGTCTCAGTATTGTATGGAGCATTGGGTGTCCCATCCGGTTAAGATCCTGTGTACCTCCCCTTCACTCCCAGACAAGTATCAACAGTTCAGTGATGTATTCAGTAAGGGAGAGGCTGGCACCCTACCCCAGCACAGATCTTATGACTGTGCTATTGATTTGCCTCCGGGGTTGGTGCCCCCTAGGGGATGCACATATCCATTGTCTTGTGATGAGAACCAAGCTATGGAGGAATACATTTCTGATGCCCTTAAGAGAGGGATCATAAGGAAATCCACCTCTCCAGCCAAGGCTGGATTCTTTTTTGTTAAAAAGAAAAATGGCGAACTGAGACCATGCATTGATTACCGTGGCCTAAACAAGTTAATGTCTAAAAATGCTTATCCGATACCACACATCACCGAGTTATTTGACAGGTTAAAAGGTTCCTCAATCTTTACTAAACTGGACCTATGAGCTGCTTATAACCTGATTCGGATCAGAGCTGGTGATGAGTGGAAAGCTGCCTTTAACACTAGATCTGGGCACTATGAGTATCTAGTGATGCCGTTTGGTCTCTGTAACGCATCCGTAGTATTTCAAGAGTTAATCAATGACATCCTCTGGGATATGCTGCAGTCCTGCGTGGTTGTCTACTTGGACGACATATTCATACTGAAAATATGTCACAACACATTAAAGATGTATCAGAAGTGTTGCTCCTCCTACATAAAAACAAATTGCATTGCAAATTGGAAAAATGTGAGTTTCACAAATCCAGTGTGCCATTCTTGGGGTTTGTGATTGGCAAAGAAGGCATTGCCATGGATAAGGAGAAACTGGCGGCAGTATTGTAATGGCCTTGGCCTAAGGGCCTAAAAGCTATCCAGCGATTTCTGGCTTTCGCTAATATTATAGAAAGTTTATTAAGAACTTTTCCACAATTGTTAAACCATTGTCTGACCTTACGCACAAGGGTGCTAATCCATCCCAGTGGTCGGTGGCAGCAGAGGATGCTTTTGAGAGATTGAAATCCGCTTTTGTTAACACTCCTGTGTTATGCCACCCCAACCCATCTCTCCCGTTTTCATTGGAGGTTGATGCCTCAGAGATTGGGGTCGGGGCAGTACTTTCTCAACAACCTGTTAAAGGAGGAATTCTCAGACCATGTGGGTTTTTCTCCAAGAAATTGTCTGTGGCTAAGAGTCATTATGAAATAGGTAACAGAGAATTGCTGGCCAGCATTCTTGCCCTGAAGGAATGGCGTCATCTATTAGAAGGTACAAAAAATCCAGTATTAATTCTGACTGACCACAAAAACTTGACCTACCTCTCTGAGGCTAAAAGATTATCCTCACGCCAGGCCAGGTGGGCACTGTTTCTCTCTCGATTCAATTTCATTGTATCATACCTGATGCCCTGTCTAGACACTTTGAGCCTGATGCTGACTAAGACGAGGTTCCAGCACCGATTATACAGCCTGATCGTATATTGTCTACATTACACACAAGTATCACTTCAATTTTATTGTATCATATCTGCCAGGGTCCAAGAATGTTAGGGCTGATGCCCTGTCAAGACAATTTGAGCCTGAAGCTGACAGACACGAGGTTCCAGCACCTATTATACAACCTGATCGTATATTGGTGACTCTACGTACTAGTATCACTTCACCACTTGGGGAAGAGATTTTGGCCTCTCAGGCTACTGCTCCTCCTGAAACCCCAGTGGGCAAGTGTTTTGTTGCTGAACCATTTCGCACTCGATTGCTTGAGACATATCATTCCTCTAAAGCTGCTGGGCATATTGGTAGAGATCAATTGATTTGGTCTCTCTCACAAGTCTTTTGGTGGCCCTCCCTAAGGGCAGATTGTGCTGCGTTTACTAATACCTGTGCCCGTGCCAAGACCCCTAGACACCTCCCTGTGGGCCTACTCCAGCCAGTACCTAATGGCGAATGTCCCTGGTCCCACGTTTTCATTGATTTCATGGGAGAATTGCCAGTGTTTAGAGGGTATTTCTTCATACTGATGGTGGTGGACAGGTTTTCTAAAATGGCTCATTTTGTGCCCCTCCGTGGCCTTCCTTGTGCCAAAGAATTAGCTGTGGTTTTCGCTAAAGAGGTATTTTGGTTGCATGGAGTACCCAGAGTACTGGTGTCTGACCGAGGGACCCAGTTTGTATCCAGATTTTGGAGGGCATTTTGTGAACAAATGGGCATCCAATTGTCCTCTGCCTACCATCCCCAGACCAATGGGGGCTGCTGAGCGTGCCAATCAGGGACTGGAGCAGTTCCTGCACTGTTTCGTGACTGACCATCATGATAATTGGGCCGACCTGTTGCCCTGGGCAGAGTTCGCCAGGAACTGTGCGGTTAACTCTTCTTCTGGATTCATTCCAGTCGCAGCAGATTCCAGCTCTGGATAAGCATATCGAGTAGCTCCGCTCTACATGGACACAGGTTCAGAGGGCACTCAGTCAGTCCTTCCAGCACCATCAGCGTCATGCCAATCGTAGACGGCTGCCAGCGGTTTCCTTCCAGGTTGGGGACAGAGTGTGACTTTCCTCCAGAAACCTCAAACTATGAGTCCCGTCAAATAAATTGGCTCCTCGATTTATTGGTCCTTATAGGGTGATTCGTAAGATCAACCCTGTCTCGTATGCTTTGGACATTCCTGCTTCCATGCGTATTCATAATGTGTTCCATGTGTCTCTCCTCAAACCTCTGGTATGCAACCGTTATGCTACCAACCCTGTGGTGCCAGGGCCTATAGAGGTGTAAGGTCAGGAGGAGTACGAAGTTCAGAGTATCATTGATTCCCGCAGACTTAGAGGAAAAGTGCAGTATTTGGTACATTGGAAAGGTTATGGTCCTGAAGAACGATCCTGGGTGGATAGTAAGGACCTTTATGCTCCCAAATTACTGCGTATTTTCCATTCCAAATACCCTCAGAAACCAGGGCCCTCTTCTAGGAGAGGGGGTCTTTGAGAGGGGGGTACTATCACGGTGCCCGTGATTGCTGCCTTTCCCTGTCAGTTACATGAAGGGGCTTTCCATTGGCTGCCTGCCTACAGCCCGCCCTGTATTGCCTATTTAGACTGAGCTTGGGCACCCTTTGGTTGCCCTTTCGTGTTGTCTCTATGTTGCCTGTACCTGCATTGTGTTCCTGAGCTTCCTGGGCTGTGATACCACTTTGCTCTCCTGTGATCACCTGAGTTCCTGCCTGACAGCTTCCTCGGTTCCAGCTTCCGTTCCTGATCCGGTTGGGGTTGCTCTTCCTGCTGCTGTTCCTGCTGCCGTTCCTGATCCGGTTGCCTGCCATGGTGATTCAGTTCCTGTCCTGACCGGCTGTGTTCCTGCTTCTGGATTGCCTGCAGAGCGTTTCTCTCTCCTCCTGTTTCTTGGGCGACATTTTCATTCTCTTGAAGGTTTACTCCAGTACGCGGGTACTGGTTTGCTCCATAGACTATCGGTTGCTTGTCGCACCAGTAGAGTTTGTATCACTCCAGTACACGGGTACTGGTTCGCTCCATTTACAATCGGCCTCTTGTTGCACCGGTAGAGGTAATGTTACTCCAGTTGTGGGTACTGGTTCGCTCCATGTAAACTGGCTGCTTGTTCAGTCCTAAACAGCACCGGTAGAGATTGTGTCACTCCAGTACGCGGGTACTGGTTCGCTCCACGTTAACCGGCTGCTTGTTCAGTCCCTAACAGCACCGGTAGAGATTGTGTCAGTCCAGTACGCGGGTACTGGTTCGCTCCACATTAACCGGCTGTTTGTTCAGTCCCTAACAGCACCAGTCAAGATTGTGTCTTTCCAGTACGCGGGTACTGGTTCGCTCCATGTACGACCAGCTGCTTGTTGCACCGGTAGAGATTCTGTCACTCCAGTATGCGGGTACTGGTTCGCTCCATATTGAACCGGCTGCTTGTTCAGTACTAGACAGCACCGGTGGTGTTTGTGTCTCTCCAGTACGCGGGTACTGGTTTGCTCCATTTACACCGGTGGCTTGTTGTGCCCAGATAGCACCGGTAGAGATTGTGTTCCTCCAGTACGCAGGTACTGGTTCGCTCCTAGCACACTGGCTGCTTGTTGCACCAGTAGAGGTTATATCACTCCAGTACGCGGGTACTGGTTCACTCCATGTAAACTGACTGCTTGTTGCACCGGTAGAGGTTGTCACTCCCGTGCGCTGGTACTGGTTCGCTCCATTATTGCATTGGGTGCTTATTACAGCTTGACAGCCCAGCAGGCCTCTGTTGTCCATCATATGCGACTGGTTGTTACATCTTAGGCCAGTCGCTGAGGTCATCTTTGCCTATGTTCCAGTCTTGCAGTCTAAGGCTGCCTTGCCCGGTATATTGGTAAGGCCGGTAGAACCTATCCTATCCTGTGCAGTCTAAGGTTGCCTTACCCGGTATTGGCAAGGCCGGTAGAGCCTCTATACTCATTGTACCAGTCTCAAGGCTGCCTTGCCCGATATATTGGCAGGGCCGGTAGAGCCTCACTACTCGTTGTACCAGTCTCAAGGCTGTCCTGCCCGGTATATTGGCAGGACCGGTAGAGCCTTTTCTCCTTGTGATACTAGCCTCCTAGGCTGCCTTGCCCGGTATATTGGTAAGGCCGGTAGAACCAATTCCATCCGGTACCAACCTATGGTTGCCTTATCCGGTATTGGCAAGGCCGGTAGAGCCTGTCTTACATTCTGTTACCACTACGCTCTATTATTGTGTATTGTGTTTAAATGTCGAATGTGAATGCTACCCGCAAGGGTTCCCTTTAAACTTTTCAATAAAGTTGTGTTTTTATCTTAACTCTGTGTCTGAGAGTCATAACAAACCGTGACACCACTGTAGCATCAAGCACTTGTTGAATGAATGAACCCTGTCACCGGATTCATTCTTAGAATGCGCAGCGCTGCTCTCTAATCATTGAATCAATTACCGGGGTCAGGCTGGGTGACTGATTCAATGATGAGAGAGCAGCGCTAGATTGGGTGGTCGGCAGACTAAATCACACTTTGTATGGGTACCCTAAGAAGATCATCAAAAGCCCAGTGTTATGTAGTAATGCATGTTTGTCTCATTTAGGCAGTGTTCTGCAACTGATTGTTGAAATGTGGGGATTTTAACACCTTGAATGCTAGAGAATTCCCAAATTCATTGTTTATCAATGCATTAGAAAAGGGGTTAAAATCCCAATTTAAACCAATGAGAAGTTGACTAACTATAAAATTCCTCCACTTTTCCTTTGAACACGCAGCCCTATGTGGTGATAGCCCTCTCAATTTTAGAGCACATACTGGGATCCCTTAAATTGAATGGTATTAAATAAGCCGCTCCTTTGCAGTGACTCATAATTCAAGAGCTTAAGAGAAAACATTCACTTCATTTCAGCACACAACAAAGAAATGTCCTTTTAGTAGCACCTTTTTGTCTACCAACAAAAGTGACTGCTATTTAAACATAAATGAGTTGACATAATGAAGTTATTCAGGTATGACTATACTGACAAAGATGTGGAATGGCACTGGCTATACTAGATTTTCTTTGGGTATGGCATGTACTGTCATTAAATTTATTGTTACGAAGACTCCCACTCAGTCTCATTAGTTGTACCTAGGCTTGTTGGACAGTATCTTTGTTTTTGTTGTTTCTGCTGTTGCATATTGTTCCTTTTCTAAATGATATGCTGTAACACAGGGTTCATTTGACAAAAGCACATTTTAAACGAGCCTTAGTGACATTCTCCATTTACGTATCGCCAATGCAATAAGATTCCCTAACACAATTCACAGGGAAAATGTTTTTATAGTTTAGTATTTTAAACATTTGAATGTCTATGTATTTTGTAAAGGACACATCACATACTCTACACTAACATAAACATTTGACCAGTGTTACTTAATTTGTTATAGCGATTGTTTTTCCCCCAAATATTAAATTGCATTGGGTTCCTGGCAGTAAGGAAGAGCTATTCAAGTCTCCTCTATACTGCTGCTTCCGTAGGTCCATACATGGGGTTGTTATTTTCACACAAAACACACATACACACAATACATGCAACACACTACTCGCAATAAACACACACAATGTAAACAAATACACAATATACACACAAACACATAATACACAGACAATATATACCCAATATATATAAATACAAAATCACACAAACACAGTGCATATACACATAATGCACACAGTATACACACACAGTACATAAAATGCACGCAGTACACACAGTGCTCACACGCAGTACATACACATGCATGCACGCACATACACAGTAAACACACACACAATATACCCACACAGTGTACATGCACACACACAATATACACAAACACACATGCAGTACACACAGTACACAAAATACAAACAATATATCCTATATAATAATTCACTAGGATATTTGTCAGAAGCCCTCAAAGGGTTAACCTTTCCTAGAAACTGGCCCGTGTACACTGGCGTTTACATTAGTACACATATAAATACATAAATAGTACACACGGTACATAATATACACATACAATACACAAAACACACACACACAATAGAAACACATACAAATACACACACAGTACAGACAGTACATACACACACATGCATGTGCAATACACACCCATATATACACAAAAACACCCAATACACACAATTTACACACTCAATACTCACAATATATACACATATTCTCATTTTACTGTATGTATATATATATATATATATACACATATATATAGAGAGAGAGTTTACACATACACTCTAATACTGCTTTAGAGTTGTGTAACTTACTGCTTTGTAATGTATTGCATACCTTTTTGGAGTTGAAAGGGTTAATCACTGAAAATTCAACAAGCCAGTCATAAAAAACATTGCCTCCTTTCTTGATTCACCTGAAAGTCAAGGGAAAATAGTCCTACATTTACAGTCACTCTTAATATTTAACTCTTTTAATGGCAGACATGGATCTAATTAGGGTTGCACCAATACCGATACTGGTATCGGTGTCAATACCAGCATTTGTGCGAGTAAATGTACTCGCGCAAATGCGACCGATGCCAGCACGATTCCCTATGTCAGGGTTGGTGCTGCAGAGAGGGAGCCCGGGGAGCTGCTCACAATGCTTCCCGGTCGCCTCTCTCCCTCCTGCAGCGTTGGAGCTTTGCCGCGGGTTACCATGGCAATGCTCCGATGCTGACCTCTGCCGGGGCTCGTGAGAGAACAGCGAGCACCCAGCAGAGGAGGGTAAGGCAGGAAAAGGGGGATCAACAGAGGAAGATGGGGCATGAAGAGCGGGTGGTGAAAGAGGCAGAGAGGGGGGTCAAGAGGGAGAAAAATAGGCAAAAGGGACTAAGGGAGAAAAAAAGAGGCAAAAGGAGGAAGGATCAGAACACAAAAGGATGGGGGCCAAGAAGAGGCAAAAGGAGGGGGGATCAGGAGGGAGAGAGAGGCAAAAGGGTGGGATCAAGAGTCAAGGAGGGAGACAAAGGGGGATCAAAAGGGAGAGAAAAAGCCAAGGCAAAAGGAGGGAGCTCAAGAGGGGGAGAATAAAGTAAAAGGTGGGAATCAAGAGGGGGAGAAAGAGGCAAAAGGGGAGAATCAAGAGGTGGTGTGTGTATGTATGTGTGTGTATGTATATTTCAAGTACTCACCGATACTTCCAAGTACCTAAAGTAAACTAGCAAATGACCACAAAAAAAGTATCGGTAATTGGTATCGGTGAGTACTTGAAAAAAGTATTGGTACTCATACTCGGTCTTAAAAAATTGGTATCGGTGCATCTTTAGATCTAATGCATTGGGTTGCAGTGCAGTGGATAACACACATAATGGCTACTCCTTTTTATGTTGTCTTCTGTAGTAATCCCCACAAGGACTTTCACTTCCACCATTTCTACAGCATAACCTCCGCCCAATTTCATGTTGTTTTCATTTCACCACTTCTACTACATTGTCCGCACCACTGCTGCATGTCACCTCCTTACACTCACACTTCAAAGTTTAACCTTCGCTTTGCAGTCCATGCAGCTTGCTGCTCACAGGAGGATACACATACACCTCACTTCCACCTGCCTTAGCAGGACTAAAGCACTCTAGAGGAACAAACCGAGGTACATGGGAGGGAAGGACCCAAAAGACATAGAAGATACTAGCCCATACAGATGGGGAGAGAGACACAGAGCGACGTAGCACAGAGTGAGCATGCACCCTGCCCCACCTGCCCTCTTTCTCATCTCCACTGCACTCACAGTATCTATATACAGCTCTCTGCCTTCCTCTACAGCGGTCTATGATTTACTCTATACAGAACAGTGGAGAAAGAGTGGAAGAGGCAGATTCACAAAATAGGAAAAGAAACAGGTTAATAGAGCAGTGATTTCTATATGTGACTGTTTAATTTGCTGAATTCGCCATGTCTCTGTGTGCTTGGGTCTCTGTGTGTTCTGTTTTATTTTGGTTAAGGTTCAGGCGACGCAGTGCCAGGTCTGCTAGTATTCTGTATAAAAAGTAAGCACATGCATACCTTCTTGATTTGCTTATGCTACTTTAACCATGAGGATTACCCATCTGCCTTTGTCATCATCATCTGTAAAGCAGCAATGGTTAAGTTTAGGTACTGGGCAAGGCATGAATATTGAACATAGTCAAGTACAGATCATTAATAAAGGCAGCTGATGGTACATGGTAGAGATCAAGTGATTGGGTGCTGGTAAGCTACATAACTGCTTGGGACTAGGTTTGGCCTGGCAGTAAATTCTGTGACCCAGAAGCCTTAAAACGTTTATTATGTTCAAGAGAGATTGCAGATGAGAGAGAGTCATTCAGAAACTGCTATCAGTGCCATAGCCTACAAATAGTACTAGCATGGGTGTCCACATGGGGAGGCGGGGGGGCAGTTGCTTCTCTCCACACTTGCCTGAGGCCGGGTTAACCTGGGCAGGCATTTCAGTGCCCCATGGTAACGTGATGCAGGGCTGCCTATCAAGACTCCTTTAGGTCTGAGTAGAAGTCCAAACAAGAAGGGATTTGGCATTCACACAAAGCTGAGGTTAGTAGCCTTGTCTGTCTACACTATCTCATTGATGTAGCAGGTGGTCTCACAAGTTCTCCCTGCAATATCAAACAAATGTACCATATAGGCTGTACAGTAATGTTCTGTGGAATGTGTTCTCTTGTACAGATGATCATAATTCTCCCTGCCATCTCTGAGGATCTTTGCTCTCTGCTCTTTAGACCTCCTCAGACTGGAGTAAATGGCACCAACTGCAAATCTCCTTGGAAACACTGTGGTGGCAGAGTGAATTATGGTCAGCGATCACTTGTACAGAGTAAGTGAATCACTGATCACCCTCTGTTTACCTTCCATCACTTCATCCCCTGACAGTTCCCAGCACTCACTATGTATATTCACACATCCCTTTTCTATCTCCTCAGCATCCAAGTCATAACATTGGCATCAAGTTAAACCAGCTGCATTATAGGAAACGCATAATAATTCAGATGAAATTAAAGCGGAACTTTCACCCAAATAAAAATAGATTTAATCCGATGGCTCTCAGTCTACTATTTTTAACGGCTATATTTATTTTAACAAAATCGGCATATTTAGAAAATTATTTAATGTAAAACAAATACCTGGTGACGTCCTTCCGCTGCACACTACGGTACACTTTGCACTGCTCTGCTCTCCAGCCCATCCCCTTGCCTGCCAGAGCCCATATGCGCATGTCCTACACATGCAATGCAGGCTTATTACTGGGCTCTGGCAGGCAAGGGGATGGGCTGGAGAGCAGAGCGGTGCAAAGTGTACCGTAGTGTGCAGCGGAAGGACGTCACCAGGTATTTGTTTTACATTAAATAACTTTCTAAATATGCCGATTTTGTTAAAATAAATATAGCCGTTAAAAATAGTAGACTGAGAGCCATCGGATTAAATCTATTTTTATTTGGGTGAAAGTTCCGCTTTAAGCTTTTAAACCGTTGAATACTGGAGTGACCTTTAGCACTCAAGGGGTTAAAAGCCACATTAAAATAAATAGGAATGTTGGAAACCAGTGACGGTCCTGACACGTCATAGAGTTCAGGGCTCCCGGCGCGGCTGCACGCTATTCCAGAAGCCCTGAACCAGAAGTGTAAAAAAAAAAAAAAAGCCTCGTGGTCCTCAAGTGCCAGCCGCACATGTGCGCGCCGGTCCTTAAGGGGTTAAGTTTGCCCCAATGGCAAACCCCAATGAATTTGAATCACATTTAAAACTTAACAGATTCATTAGATCTCTAACACTCAAAAGACATTTCTGCAAATATGGCAAGATGGAGGTTTGTGGTCAGATGGAAGATCAGACAAAAGAAAGTGGGGTGCCAAATGATTTAATACAGGAGTTTATACATACTTCATTTAAAGTGGATCTGTCACATATAGATAAGTAATGCTCATTAGAGCATTTTTGCGAAAAAGTTTAATGTTACTTTTTTTTTTTTTTTTTTAAAGTTATCTGCGCAAAAATTCAAGTTTAAAACGTGCCCAGCAGCCTACTTCCGGCTTGCAGCACTGCCTCTGCTCCTGTCCCACTACCCAGTATCCTCCGATGATGGAGGCTTTCTATCTCTAAGCTGGAGCGATCTCATTGGCAGAGATCAATATCTAGCCAATGTGATCGCTCCAGCTTAGAGACAGACAGCCTCTGTCATCGGAGGATGCTGGGTAGTGGGACGGCAGCAGCCTCTGTGCAGCAAGCAGCTTGCCACAGCGGCAAGCGGAAGTAGGCTGCTGGGCACCGTTTAAACATTAATTTTTGCACAGATAACGTGTTTTGTCAAAAATGAGTAACATGTATAACTTTTTTGCTAAATGCTGTAACTAATGATCATTACTTTTCTATATGTGATAGATCCACTTTAAGCCTAAGTCAGTCTTCTACCCTTACTAAGATTGGGGCCCTCATATTGAAAGCTTCCAAACTATAGTGGTGCAAAAGTTTAAAAGGATTTGTAATAATAATAATAAAACATCCAGCAAATATCATAATAATTTGAAACCACAAGAACTGGTGGCTTTAAATAGTTTAAAAAAGAAGAAAGGTATTCACATCACGGAGGCAGATAAGGGAGGGGCCACAGTTATTATGTATCATCAAGATTACCTTGAAGAAGCTGCACGTCTTCTATCGAATAAAAAGACATATTAAATTAGAGGAAGACCCCACAGAAAGATATTTGAGTGAATTGATAAAATTAACCAGTGAGGCCTACGCTGAAGGTATTATAACTAAGAATGAAAAACTATTATTGTTAATGAACCTAGAGTGCCTTATTTTTACCAGGTACCTAAAATTTATAAAAGTTTAAACAAACCTCCAGGTAGGTATCACAGTGCTGTGATTGCTGGCTTTTGCTGTCAGTCAGTTGTAAGAGCTCTCCATTGGCTGCCTGCCATTAGTCCGCCCAGTATTGCCTATATAGACTGGGCTCATGCACCCTTTGGTTGCCCTTTCGTGGTGTTTCTATGTCAGTGGTCAACTGCCTATGGGTCCTGTGTCTACTGGGCCACTTGAGCTCCCTATTGCCCAGTGTTAGTGTCCTTGCCCAGACGTCCAGTGTCACTCCTCAGTGGTACCTGTTTCCGTTCCTGATCCGGTTTGGCTGACGTTCCTGCTTCCGTTCCTGATCCGGTTTGGCTGACGTTCCTGCTTCTGTTCCTGACCCGGTTTGGCTGTCGTTACTGTTCCAGTATCCTGTTCTGGCCTGACTGTCGTTCCTGCTCCTGGACTCGGACTGTCATTCTCCTTCTAGACTTGGTCGCCTGGGCGACATACTGACTACTGGATTCTCCTTACGTTGCCTTCCATTACCAGGCTGGGCCTCCGTGTTGTCCAGTACGCGGTACTGATTTACTCCATATCACCGGTTGCTAGCTGCCTCCATTACAGCACCGGTAGGGCTTCAGTGTTGTCCAGTACGCGGTACTGGTTTGCTCCATAATACACCGGTTGCTAGCTGCTTCCATTACAGCACCGGTAGGGCTTCCATGTTGTCCAGTACGCGGTACTGGTTTACTCCATATCACCGGTTGCTAGCTGCTTCCATTACAGCACCGGTAGAGCTTCCGTGTTGTCCAGTACGCGGTACTGGTTTACTCCATTTACACCGGTTGCTTACATTACCAACTTTACAGCACCGGTAGGGCCTCCCTGGTTGTCCAGTAAGTGATACCGGTTTGCTCCACATTACCATCTAGTGCTGATGCTACCTACGTTACAGCACTTGTGGGGTTGTTTACTTAGTCATTGCGTGAGGCTGTCTTGCCCGGTATTTTGGCAAGGCCGGTAGAGCCTCCTTCATAGTCGTGCCATCCTCCAGGCTGCCTTGCCCGGTATATTGGCAAGGCCGGTAGAGCCTCATTCATATTGTTGTACCATTCTCAGGCTGCCTTGTCCGGTATATTGGCAAGGCTGGTAGAGCCTCCTTTAATCCTGTGTTGCCAGTTCCAGGCTGCCTTGCCCAGTATATTGGTAAGGCCGGTAGAGCCTATGTCTTCTCATTGTGCCAGTCTCCAGGCTGCCTTACCCGGTATTTGGCAAGGCCGGTAGAGCCTAATATACTGTATCCTTGTATGAGTTACTATTTTGTACCTATTGTGTGTATGTCTCATATATGTATGTTCAGGACCCGTGAGGGTTCTTATTTTTTTCAATAAAGTTGTGATTTTATCTTAACTCTATGTCTGAGAGTCTAAACAAACCGTGACAGTACGAAAGGGCCATGACCTCAGACAGCAAGAGTGAGGGTAACGCACAAAACATGCATTGGAGGATGGATGTGCATGAGCAGCATCTGGATCAGTTGGCATTGGCCATCCAAACTATCCTTGAGCGTACAGTACTTACTGACAAGTCTGTTTCGAGTCCGGTGGTCTCCCCGGTTTCGACACCGGAGAATGATACCATTACCGCTGTGGCTGTAGTCAAAGCTCTAACCGCTTCTGCACCATTGCCACTTAGGTATGATGGCGAACCCAGTCTGTGCAGAGGGTTTATCAACCAACTTGAGATATTTCTAGAATTAACCTCCCATGCCTTTTCCAATGATCACAGTAAAGTTGGGTTTATGATATCTTTATTGACTGGCAGAGCACTGGCAGGGGCCCTTATGGGAGAGTGCGAAACCTTGCACAAAGAATTTAAGGGAATTTGTGCAAACATTTCGGAGAGTATTCAAGATCCCTGGTAAAACTACCTCTGCTGCTAAAGTCTGATGGAGATACAACAGGGCAAGCGGACTGTGGGCGAGTATGCCATAGAATTCTGTACACTAGCAGCAGAGGTAGGTTGGAATAATGAGGCGTTGCTGGCTGCCTTTGCTCAAGGTCTGGGCGATTATATCAAAGATGAAACTGCAGCAAGAGATTTGCCTAACGATCTGGACAAATATATTGATTATGCAATTCTAATTGACACTCGGATCCGTGAAAGACTTATGGCTAAGGACCGTAGGGTACTGTCAAAAAGCATTGGGTCTAGCAGTTCATTTTGCCCACCCATCCCTCCCTCGTTGCCTAAACCCAGTGACCATTTACGGGAATCTGGTGAACCTATGCAGTTAGGCTTTACCAGGTTAACCAAAGAGGAACGAGCACACCGCAGGAGGCAGGGGTTATGCTTATACTGTGGTAAAACTTGGCACTTGCTAAAAATCTGTCCCGTACATCCGGGAAACGAACGCACCTAGGGTACCTTGGGGGACAGGCCCTAGGTGATGTTCATCCGTCCCCAGGTTTGGTCATACAGAAACCCACCATCCAGGTGGTACTCTGGTGGGCAGATCGCTCAGTGGAGGTTCTGGCCCTGATTGATTCCGGCGCAGCCAGATATTTTATGGATAGTGCCTTTGCTGAACGGCACAAGATTCCGCTGGTTGAAAGAGAATCCCCTCTGGCTATTGAGGACATTGACGACAGACCACTAGAACCTGCCCAGGTTACGTTTGAAACAATGCCACTACCTATGACTATTGGGGCACTTCATAAAGAGGAACAGCAGTTCCAGATAATTAATTCTCCACACTACACAGTCATTCTGGGATTTCCTTGGTTGCAGTTGCATAATCCTCAGTTTGATTGGCAAAAGTGTGAAATTTTGGCATGGTCCCAATATTGTATGGAGCATAGTGTGTCTCACCTGGTTAAGATTCTATGCTCCTCCCTTTCATTGCCAGACGAGTACCAACAATTCAGTGATGTTTTCAGTAAGGGGGAGGCTGGCACCCTGCCCCAGCACAGGTCCTATAATTGCGCTATTGAGCTGCCCCCGGGGGTGGTGCCCCCTAGGGGACGTACATATCCATTGTCTTACAATGAGAACCAAGCTATGGAGGAATATATTTCAGATGCCCTCAAGAGAGGGATCATCAGGAAATCCACCTCAGCAGCTGGGGCTGGGTTCTTTTTTGTGAAAAAGAAGAATGGCGAGCTAAGACCGTGTATTGATTATCGTGGCCTAAACAAGTTGATGCCTAAGAATGCGTATCCGATACCACTCATCACCGAACTATTTGACAGGTTAAAAGGTTCCTCAATTTTTAAGAAATTGGACCTACATGCAGCTTACAACCTGATTCGGATCAGAGCTGGTGATGAGTGGAAGACGGCTTTTAACACTAGATCCGGGCACTATGAATATCTAGTTATGCCGTTTGGTCTCTGTAATGCACCCGCAGTGTTCCAAGAACTGATTAATGATATTCTCAGGGATATGCTGCAGTCTTGTGTTGTGGTCTACCTGGATGATATACTTATTCACTCGGATAATTTGTCACAACACATCAAGAATGTGTCAGAAGTGTTGCTCCGCCTACGTAAGAACAAATTGTATTGCAAATTGGAAAAATTCTAGTTTCATAGATCCAGTGTGTCCTTTTTGGGGTTCGTAATTGCCAAGGAGGGTATTGCCATGGATCAGGAGAAACTTGCGGCAGTATTGCAATGGCCACGGCCTAAAGGCTTAAAAGCAATTCAGCGATTTCTGGGCTTCGCTAATTATTACAGAAAGTTTATTAAGAACTTTTCCATGATTGTTAAACTATTGTCTGACCTTACTCATAAGGGCGCCAATCCTTCCCAATGGTCTGAGGCAGCTGAATACGCTTTTGAGACACTGAAATCCACCTTTGCAGCTGCCCCAGTGTTATCCCACCCCAACCCATCTCTCCCGTTTACGTTGGAGGTCGATGCCTCAGAGATTGGGGTTGGGGCAGTACTCTCTCAACGACCAGAAAAAGGGGGTACTCTCAGACCATGTGGTTTTTCTCAAAAAAAATTTCTGTTGCCCAGAGCCACTATGAGATAGGTGACAGAGAACTACTGGCTATCATTCTCGCCCTGAAAGAGTGGCGTCATTTATTGGAAGGCACCAGAAATCCTGAGTTGATTCTTACTGACCACAAAAATCTGACTTATCTATCAGAAGCTAAAAGATTGTCCTCTCGCAAGGCCAGATGGGCGTTGTTTCTTTCCCAATTTAATTTTATTGTATCCTACTTGCCGGGTTCCAAGAATGTTAGGGCTGATGCCCTGTCTAGACAATTTGAGCCTGAGACTGACAGGGACGAGGTCCCAGCACCCATTATAAAGCCTGATCGTATATTGGCCACATTACGTACAAGTATCACTTCGCCACTGGGGGAAGAGATTCTGGCCACTCATCCTACTGCTCCTCCAGAAACCCCAGTGGGCTGCCTCCATTACAGCACCGGTAGGGCTTCAGTGTTGTCCAGTACGCGGTACTGGTTTCCTCCATATCACCGGTTGCTAGCTGCCTCCATTACACCACCGGTAGGGCCTCCGTGTTGTCCAGTATGCAGTACTGGTTTACTCCATGTCACCGGTTGCTAGCTGACTCCATTACAGCACCGGTAGGGCTTCAGTGTTGTCCAGTACGCGGTACTGGTTTGCTCCATAATACACCGGTTGCTAGCTGCTTCCATTACAGCACCGGTAGGGCTTCCATGTTGTCCAGCACGTGGTACTGGTTTACTCCATATTACCGGTTGCTAGCTGCCTCCATTACAGCACCGGTAGGGCTTCAGTGTCGTCCAGTACGCGGTACTGGTTTGCTCCATAACACACCGGTTGCTAGCTGCTTCCATTACAGCACCGGTAGGGTTTCCGTGTTGTCCAGTACCCGGTACTGGTTTACTCCATATCACCGGTTGCTATCTGCCTCCATTACAGCGCTGGTAGGGCCTCCGTGTTGTCAAGTACGCGGTACTGGTTTACTCCATAACACCGGTTGCTAGCTGCTTCCATTACAGCACCGGTGGAGCTTCCGTATTGTCCAGTACGCGGTACTGGTTTACTCCATTTTCACCGGTTGCTTACATTACCAACTTTACAGCACCGGTAGGGCCTGCCTGGTTGTCCAGCACGTGATACCGGTTTGCTCCACATTACCATCTAGTGCTGATGCTACCTACGTTACAGCACTTGTAGGGTTGTTTAATTAGTCATTGCGTGAGGCTGCTTTGCTCGGTATTTTGGCAAGGCCGGTAGAGCCTCCTTCATAGTCGTTCCATCCTCCAGGCTGCCTTGCCCGGTATATTGGCAAAGCCGGTAGAGCCTCCTTCATAGTCGTTCCATCCTCCAGGCTGCATTGCCCGGTATATTGGCAAGGCCGGTAGAGCCTCATTCATATTGTTGTACCATTCTCAGGCTGCCTTGCCCAGTATATTGGCAAGGCCGGTAGAGCCTCCTTTAATCCCGTGTTGCCAGTTCCAGGCTGCCTTGCCCGGTATATTGGTAAGGCCGGTAGAGCCTACGTCTTCTCATTGTGCCAGTCTCCAGGCTGCCTTACCCGGTATTTGGCAAGGCCGGTAGAGCCTAATATACTGTATCCTTGTATGAGTTACTGTTTTGTACCTATCTTGTGTATGTCTCATATATGTATGTTTAGGACCCGTGAGGGTTCTTATTTTTTTTCAGTAAAGCTGTGATTTTATCTTAACTCTGTGTCTGAGAGTCTAAACAAACCATGACAGTAGGCCCATTAAGGCTGGTATGGGGGGGTGTTATGTCGAACCTCTCCCAATACATAGATGCTCTCCTACACAAATATGTCATTCAGCTTAGATCTTATGTGAGGGATACCCAACATATCCTTCAGATTTTAGAAGACATTACATGGCAGGATTACTATCTGTGGGTGACAGTCGACATCACATCTTTATATACTAGCATTAACCCTCAATTAGGAATAGAAGCGGTATCAGGATTTTTACATCAAGATTAAGATATGCCACAAAGACAGAGGGATTTTCTTTTGGATAGTATTAGTTTCATTCTTAATACTAATTATTTCCAGTTCCAGGAGTCGTTCTACTTCCAGGTGAGGGGAGCGGCTATGGGGGCCAGCTTCACTCCCAGCTATGCTAACCTATGCATGGAGGCATGGGAGTTGGAACAGATGTGGGGTGCGGATCTGGGGGAGGAGCTGGTCTTCTATGGAAGATATATTGACGATCTCCTCATCTGGAGGGGGGATGTACTGGAGCTGGAAAATCGCATCTGTAAATGGAACAATAATCAGAAGGTCTTTCATTTACCTATCATATTGATAAAGTAAGTGTCAACTATTTAGATCTTACGCTCACTCACGAAGATAACCATATCATTACACAAACTTATATTAAACCTACTAGTATTAACAATTACCTCCATTATGGCAGCAGCCACTTGGAAAGGTGGAAAGCAGGTATACCAGGAGGTCAATTTCAAAGAATACGTCGAAACTGTAAGAGAGATAAAGACTTTCATATGCAATCTCAAACACTTAGTGATACATTTATTTCTAGGGGTTAACCTGAAGATTTGGTTAGTAGATCTTTTCACAAAGTAGCATCTATGGACAGAAAATAAATTCACAGTACTAAAAAGAAAGCAATTCAGAAAGATGGACAGGGTGCACCTAAGTTAGTCACTAAATTTAATCGGGCTCATAAGGACATTTATAGGGTCCTAAAGAAAAATTGGCATTTGTTACAGCAGGTCCCCATACTAAGGGAATGTATAGACTCAGTTCCAAAGGTTATTTATACTAAGAATAACAATTTAAAAAATATATTCGCTAAAAAGAAACCTCCTAGAAAAGAGTAACAGGCAAAGAATTTCCTTAATACCAATGGGATATATAAATGTGGGGTCAAACGATGTATTACATGTAGCTTCATTTCTCACAGTATCAAAGAATTTAGGTATGGTAGAGAACGAACACACAGGATTAAACAACATATTACCTGTAATACCAGTTATGTCATTTATAGCATGATTTGTCCATGCAACAAGAAATATATAGGGTGTACCAAGAGGAGGCTTAAAGAAAGATTCCTTGTTCACCGAAGGGCCATATTGACTAAGGATTATAAATATCCATTAGCTATACATTACCAACAATACTATAATAGTAATATGGAAGGAACCATAGTTATGCCTCTGTAGAATATATCATCTGCTTTGCCTCAAGGACAGCGTTTCCATCAGCTATGTCAGACAGAAAGTTTTTGGATCTATTATTGTGACACCCTAGTCCCTGGGGGTCACAATGACAAATTAGATGTTAGTACCTTTGTCTAGATCTCTTCGCTATATTTGAGTATTATTGTTTTTTGGTGTTTTGGTTTATTTGTGTACCAGTCTTCTATAAAGTTTATTTTATTATTTATTTTCATTTTTATTTCTTTTTATTTTATGTCATTTGTTTTATATACATTTTTGTATTTTTTTGGATTTATTTATTCTTTTTTATTTGTATATATAGGGTTCTTTATTTGTATAAGGGTTGTATAGTCATCCTCCGAAAATTGGCATGCACTTAATTTTACTTTTATTTTTAGTTTTTAGTTAGGATGGAGTTAGTGTTCTCTGTTTTTTGAGTGGTGGTTCAGTAGCCTTGCTGGCCATATCCCCTTTAAGATATATTCTCACTTTATTGATTCCTCCCCTTTAACCTAGGAAGATAGGGATTGGAGAGCTATCTCGGCGCTAACATTTAAATAGACGTTAGGCGATTGCATGCCACAAGCCCTGATGAAGTGTCATTAATCGATACGAAATGCATTGGCTTAAACCAACAGTTTGCACCATCACATGGTTATACTGCTTACAGACATTTATATGATTATGGTGACTGTTACTGTTTATTAGTCCATAACCCATTTATTAGAGATCTTCTGCTGGAGCCAGATATTTCACTTCAGTTCTGACTACATCGTGAGTTGATCTTGATACTCCTCCTACTGAACATCATTTGAACATCAACCAACAAGTGTACACAGACGCTGCACACAAATGGACGAGGGGTCACAGTGGGAAGTCCACACATGCTGCACTGGAGCCAGGTCAGATTGACCCTGATATGTGGATAGAGCTACGGTTTTGCAGTAACCGCTAGATAGAGCGGGATCGATCCATTCACTACGTGTTGATTTACATCTACCGCCATATAGAGTGAAATAGACATTTGAACTGTGTGCTGGTGGTTTATACCCACTGAAGAGAGCTGATTTCTATACATCTACAGATATAGACGGAGTTCGGTTCATCTGGCAGCTAGAAAGTGTAGATCTGGTCTCTGGCACCTTACAAGTACTTATTAGCAGAGAGACTTATTTTTGTCATTTTTTGATATTTTGAACACAATATAGTGCTGGCCAACACGTTATACACTGTATTAGATTATTAGTCTGTACAGCAGCATTTTACATTGTATCATATTATATTGGCATAGCTGGATACATGGTGTAGTTGTACTGTGTTGTCCAGCCAATTATTAGGTGCTCATACTGCTATATTGTTTTTTTGTATTTTGTGTATGACCTGCTCCCTCCTTTGTCTGCTCATGATACATATTCTGTGTATGCACATGCAGAAATTTGGGAGGTAGTATTGTCAGCATTTTATTTATTTTTTTGTCCTGTTTGGTGTATCTTAATAAATTAGTATTTTTATATATAGTCCTTCAGAGAGCTTTTTCCTTATTATGTATTCTTGTTGTTTTTTGTGGTTTGTCCAGTTCCAGACCACTGGAAGTACAACGCTCTGAGACTATGTTTTATCCATTATTATTTAACTAGTTGAACAGCCCGTTACACGGGCCACAGTGCCTCTGGCAGTCGGTCGCGGGGCAGTCACGCGCAGTAGAGACTACCCGCGCCACTGCTGATACAGAGCTGGACGCTCCTTCGGAGTGCCCACCTCTGTATCAGCCGCGGTGCGGGCAGTCTGTACTGCGCATGACTGCCGCACGCGCAGCAGTGTCTACTGCGCATGTCGGGCGTTACACACAACTTAGCGAATTATTATATAGGATAGTGCATGCACAAGGGGTAATTGTCCCATAAAAGCGCCACTTGCATTGTTGTCTTCTATATGTACACATATAACCACAGTTATTGTTGATTTATGGACTCTGTTTTTTGCCGTCTTTGCATTCCTTAATTTTCTGTACTTTTATTTTACTTCTAATATTAATAACTTTACATATTTACATTACATTAATACTAATTGAATTATAGTGCAAAAACTCTTTTTGGTCTAAACTCACAGATTTGTACTAAATTTCACCTAGCAAGCACTTCATAATACATAAATCTCACCAGTCTAGTAAATTCCTTCTGATAGTACTTAAAACCCTCAAGCAAAAAACAGCTCTACCAGTTAAGCATTGAGACAAATCCACCATTCACAGGAAGTATTCACAAAATGTAAAAATAGACCTAGTTACATCATAACCTTTAATAAAAGTTACTTTGTAATCTGTACTTGTAAAATTGAACAGCCTACACCTAGACCTATGTGTGAACCATGTCACTAAAGTTCAAAGCTTGTTCACTCTTGTCTCTTGCTGGGACTCTACTCAACTGAAATCATTATGCTTTGCTATAGGAGAAAATGTGCGAGAAATTATCTTTCTCTATCGTCCAATATAGCTTACAGGTACCATGGGGAGGCAATAGCTCCTCCCAGTAGGCTGGAACAATTCTTCAAGAAGTGCAAGGTAGAGTCTCCCCCTCCTCCATAACTGGCTTCCTAGCCACTCCCCTCTCCAGATAAGATTTGTTCCACACCTGTTGTGAAGGCTGAGAACAGTTCTGCTTAGATTTTATTATTATAATATTTTTTCTTAGAAATGGGGTGTCCAAATTCCCCCATTAGGCGGATTACCATTAGTGGCTTCCCCTGTTGGATTGCCCAGTTAACAAGAGCTTTCTGTGGACACTTCCAGCCTTGGGAGAGAACCATGCAACCCATGTCGCTCTCCCCAGTAGTAGTCTCTGAGGCTTCTTTCATTCAACGGTAATCTGAAGTAAGAAGACCTGCAAAAAAGATGAGCAACCCTTTGAGTGCCTTGACCCACTGTTCCCCTCTGCACAGTGGTCTTTCTGCAGTTCCCTCATAACTCCTGCACTCATGTTGGGTTCAACTTTCTACTCTGTTCTGAGTCTTTGGAGCATTTGAGCTGTCTAGTGGTTTTAACCCCCTCTATGCCATTTTATACTGTGTTGGGGTCTGTTTTTCACACTTTTCCATTGGCTTTGTGTGTTTTCTATTATTTATATGGTTTTCTATATGTGTTTTTGCACTTTTTAGACATTTTTTTCGTTATATTTGAATTCTGCGCCTTTAAGGGTACACTTTACCGCTTAGCCGCAATGCTGCATTGATCTGTATGGGACAGACTGTTTGGGACATATCTCTGCAACCACTTTGAGTACCGTGTTGAGAGACTGCTCATTATTCTTGTCTCCCTCTGCCTAACGCTCCGGGGGAACATCCTAAGTATCATGGGGATTTGGTTCTGTTCTTTGATACTCTGTACTGGGAAAACTACATTTCCCATATATGCCCATTTCACGGGCTGTCCACTGATTGGCTCCCTATTCGGTCGCCATTTTCTTTTTACTTTACATGAGTATCATAAGCATGGCTTGGATTCCTCTGCTCTCCTCCTCAGGTTAACCATTCACTTGCCAGATAAGTACACTTTAGGCTTTCTGGGGTGAAGTCTTTGATCTGGGTGGCAGTATTTGGGTCTTACTTGACTGTTTGACACTTTTCTCCTATTAGGATGTCTGATCCACTAGTAAATGGGGCTAAGGATTCAAGGGCGTCTTTGACCCCCCTCACGTATTGTTCCTCATGCCAAACGGGGCTTTCCATTGGGTATTTTGGTCACTTATGCCCTTCATGCGCTGTTGCTCATGCGTCTCCGGCAGGGCCCTCCAGCCATGAACAAGAGCCACACTGGGTCAAGGACTTAAGTCCTCTGTGGCACAGTTTCTTCTTTCTCTTCAGGGGGTTCTCCAGTCTTGGAAGCCCCCCCACTTCCTTCAAGTTTGTGGCCCCTAAGGCTCCTGGTATTCCTGATTTATCTGATTCCTCTGTAGAGGATTCAAATGGGGAGTCTGAGGATGGTGTGTGTTCAGAAGGGGCTTCTTTCCAATTTTTTGGCAACCCCTTTGAATTTGACTCTGAACCCTCTGCTGAGGGTCTCATTAAGGCGGTTTTAACTGCCCTGCGCATTCTTGTTAATCCTGTAGAGCCTCTGTCTACTTCTGACGTCTTTCAGAGGTGCAAGAAGTCCTGTACTGTTTTTCCGCCTAATCCCACTGTGGATCAGATTATACTGGATGAGTGGAAGTCTCCTGACAAGCACCTATCTCTGTCAAAGATTTCTCTAAACTGTATCCCTTTTCTGAAGCTGTATTGGCTCAATGTGCTACACCTCCTCAGGTTGATTCCCCCATTTCCAGGCTAAGTCCACTGCCTTGGCCATTGTGGATGCTTCAGCCCTTAAGGATTTGACTGATAGGAAGCTTGACGCTATCTTGAAGGCTAATTTCATCCCCATTGGTGCATCCTTGAGGCCTGCCTTGGCTTCTGCTTGGGTCAATAGGGCTATTGCTGTTTGGACTGATCAGCTGCAAGACGCTGTCCATAAGGGTGCCCATAAGGCTGACCTATTATCCCTTTTGGACAATATTTCTGAGCCTCAGCACTATGTTACTGATGCTCTTTGATGCTGTTGGGCTTGTAGCCAAGGCCACTACCTTCTCAGTGACTGCTCGTTGTATGCTGTGGCTGAAAATCTGGTCTGCTGACCTGATTTCTCTTGTCTTTCAGAGTGCCTCTCTTTTTGGCCCTGAACTGAAGAACCTCATCAGTGAGGCCACTGTGGACAAGAGCACATTGTTGCCTCAGGTTCCTCAGCGCAATCCTCGGGTGAGGAGATGACATCTTTTTTTGTCCCAGCCAAAGTGAAGCATCTAGGGCGAACCCAGTGGCGCCTCAGACCCTGTGTTCCACACCCAAGCCCAAGCAGCAGTGGAGGTCTAAACATACCTCCACCAAACCCAAGCCCACCAAACCTTTTTCGGCATGACTTGCCGAACCCTGATCCTCATGCACCAGTGGGTGATCCTCTGCAACACTTCTTGATTGTTTGGACAGGTTCCCTGGGTATTACAGGTGGTTTCCGAAGATTACAGGATTCCCTTCATATCCCTGACCTCCTTCATGTTCTTCCCTTCTTGCGCCTCTCAGGCTAGATATCGATCTCTGCCAATGAGATCGCTCCAGCTTAGAGAATGAAAGCCTCCGTCATCGGAGGATGCTAGCTAGAGGGACGGAAGCAGAGGCAGTGCGGCAAACTACGGCAAGAGCAGTCTGCCCGGAAGTAGGGTACAGGACACATTTAAACCTTGATTTTCACACAAATAACTTTTTTTTCGTTTGTTTTTTTTAAATATCGTTTTAAGCTTATTTGCTAATTGCTCTAACTAATGAGCATAACCTTTAAAGGGCTGATAGATCCACTTTAAGAAAAAATATAAGAAATGATTTTTCCTCAAATATATAGGAAATATATATTCTTAGGACGTTAAAGAATTAAACTAAAGAAAAAATAATTACCAGGCAACCAAAGTGTGTTCTTAGAATTTGTAGATTTTAATGTAAGGAAGCCTGCAAACAGAGATCGAGCTCTCTAGAAACCTTAACTTATAAAGTAAAATTCTTTAACCAGACCGTCACCTCCCATACTCTTTGGTTTGGATGATTAGCCATAACATTATAATACAGGGCTCAAAATTTCCACTCGCCTCCTTGCATTTGGCGAGTAGAAATTGCGTGAGGGCGAGTGGAAATTGAAGCCAGCAATATTAATAGTCTGTCACCCATCCGCTTCCCAGCCTGCTGTTTAAGGGCCCGCTGTGTGACTGCATGTCCTGGAATGCCCAGGACTGTGTCTTAATTCTGTCCTTTGTCAAGGCTGAACGCACCACCAGCCAATGAAAGGAGAGAATTACAATAGTCCTCTCATCATTGGCTGGCTGGTGTGTGTAGTGTGCATGATGCATATGTATGCCGTGAGTGACTGAGATTGAGTGCCGGCTGGAGAAGCTGGGAGAGATGGAACGGAACATGCACAGCAATTGACGGTGCATCGGCAGACTGGCAGCACAAACAAACATATAGTTCTTATAAGTGGAAACAGAGTATCTGAAAGGCAATTCTAAACCGAGTGTGAAGAGGAGAATACAGCTCCTAGTGAGGGCGTCTCACCCACTGGGTTTGGGAGAGTGCACCTCTCGCTACAGCTAGAGAACAGACCAGAGTCTGATCACAATTTGGGTACTGGCAAGGAGAAAGAGGTACACCCGATAATACTAAGCTGCTTACCAGAAGCAAGAACTAATCGGTCTACACCTGCAAGCGTGTCTCCATCACATCGCACAGCGCACTGGACTGGACGCATTGTTGGGAGAATGGCAACACAATAGTGAGGGAAACAGTACAGCAACCCTTACAAAGATCACCCGATGTGTCAAAACTAAAGAAGGCTGCTGGTGAGCAGCTTAATATTATCGTGTACTCCTTGCCAGTACCCAAATTTTGATCAGAATCCGGTCCGTTCTCTAGCTGTAGCTACTAAAGTAATGCGCAGTAAACACGCCACTGGCAAAAAGGAAACCATTGAGTGTGTCTCTCCGGGAAACAGGTGGTGGAATTACATACCGGTTGGTGTCAGTTTGAGTGACTGAAAACCGTAAGTGATACTCTGAGAGGAGTTAAAGGGCCATCGAGTTGACGGTTCTTGGCAGTGCTGGTGCTAAAACTGTAAAGATGGAAATCACCAGGAGCAGTGAAGAATGCACACATATATGCTGCCTTAGCACTGTGATATGTTTAAATCGGTGCAAGCATTTTAAGTAGTGGTTATGTTAATAATTTGTTGTAACGTGTTTCGCTTAGTTTTGTTTAAAAGCCATCCAAAATGACTTATTAATTAACCCTTGTAGAGTAATGCGTTGGTTACTCTGACACTCAGAATCTTTGGTTCAAAAAGGTTGCCATCAACCAAACTTAATGGGATGTCAAAATGTACCAAATGTGATCTAAACTAAATACTTACAACCGTTGCATGTGTGGTCTCCTCATGGTTTATGACAAGGCTAGTCTGTTTCTTGACCTCTATGGTTGGGGACAGTGGGAGTTATAGTTCCTGATATCTGAAGGTCTAGCAATTAACGATCTCTATTTTACAGTTTAACTTTTTAACTACCACAGGGGAAATTATTTTCTGTTTCCTCCTTATAGATATAATGGGGTACCCAGCATTAAAATGCAACTGTGCTTACAAGTTGCTTTGCATCAAAGAAGCTTATAACCGATAGATGCATGTATTTATTTATGTTTTGATGGAACTTAAAGGGACTGAGTGGGACAGAACATTGTTGGAGGAGGGTCATGTACGTGTGTGTATGTGTGTGTGTGTGTGTGTGTGTGTGTGTGTGCGTGCTTGCTGGGGTTTAACCCTTTGAGTGCCAGAAAGGTATTCAATGCATTAGATACCTCTCTGGCACTCAAAGGGTTAACTTCTTGAGGGTGTAGAAGGAAGCAATATATGTTTTTGTTGGTGGGGGAGGGAAGAGCCTGGTTAGGAGAGAGGTGGGGTGGAGGATAGAAAGATGGCCGACCAAAGGGAAGAAAGACACACTGGAGTTTTCAACTGTGATGGGACACCCTGTCTACTTATCCTGAATATCTGGTTCTCTGTCTCTCAGATGCATGTTGATAATAGATGAGAGTTGGTACCGTGTTAGCTGTAGAAATACAGGAAGCAAAAATTTAGTAAAGTTCATACCTTTATTGGCTAACTAAACAGATTTAAAATGCAAGCTTTCAAGACTTCTTAGGTCTCTTCCATGCCTGAGGAAGAGACTTGAGAAGTATTGAAAGCTTGCATTTTAAATCTGTTTAGTTAGCCAATAAAGGTATCAACTTTACTACATTTTTGTCTCAGATGCATGACACTGATTGCATTTATGTGAGAGGGCAGCAAGAAAGACCTAGTAGTATGGTTGACAGCGAAGTCAGCCAGCTGTGTTACTTTCTTCTTTGATTTATTGTAATGAGTCTTTTGTTCTGTTTTAATGGGAGTGACTAATCAACCTTAGGTTTAACCCTTTCAGTGCCAGAGGGATACAAAACACATTGCTTGGCATTTATAGGGTCAAGGCCGCATGTACAAAGAAAATAGTTGTGGAGTAAACAAATTGCAGCATAGAGTCCAAATAAATTGACCCAAATGTCCACTGTTTTAAATGGGACTTTTTAAGCCCTTTAATGATAGACAGGTCACCAACACATTGCTTCACAATGTCTTGGAGCCCCCTCTAGCATTCAGGGAATTAAAAGGCCAGTTCAAATCAATGAGAATGTTCATTTGTTCCCTATGTAGCCATATCTCTCAAGTGTCCCTCTTTAGGAGATATTAGGAGTCTGTTCCTCCCAAGTGTCCCTCTTTAGGAGATATTAGGAGTCTGTACCTCCCAAGTGTCCCTCTTTAAGAGAAATTAGGTGCCTTTACCTCCCAAGTGTTCCTCTTTAGCAGTTAGTAGGGGTCCATTGCTCCCAAGTGTCCCTCTTTAGGAGATGGTAGTGGTCTATACCTCCTAAGTGTCTCTCTTTCGGAATTATTGGGGCTCCATACTTGAGATGGGTGGGGTTAAAGGCAGGGCTATGAGTAGAGGTAGGTGTGGAAACTGGTGGTGAGTAACTTTTCCGGCCTGGCTAGTAGCTCAGGACTTTAAATTTTGAGCCCTGTTACAATAGGATGTCAGACTACATTATCTAGACTGATTGGTTAATCTTTAAATTCCTTTTCTTTTTTGACATTTTGAAATTCTTGCAGCAATGTTTCTATTATTCCTGAAGATGGCGCACCAATACCATATTAAAAACTGCTCTTACATGATGATATGCCCTGTGCTTTGTCATCTTTGAGGTGGTCAAGAGATCATCATACGTCAAGCAACATGTCAACTCCCTTAGACTTTCCCATATGATAGTAAGCCTTTGCTAGACAACCCAGTTGTAAATCCCCATATATGTTGTTTAGATATTTCCACCCCCTACATTGAGGCAAAAAGGCTATTGTCTCTAAAATTAGATCATTGAATACATACGGATTTAAGCAGGATTTTAGAAAAACCATACTGGTTTTCTAAAAATGTAACCATTTCCTTCCATTCATGGCAGACTCTGACAATATACTCCCAGTATCCATAGCCCTGTTTGTTTGGTATCTTTTCGGATTTAAAGGGGCAAAGGTGACCTACTCCTTGGGGTTGCAATCTCCATAGTGTGGTCCCCCTAAAAAAATCATATTATCCTGTATTGTTGGAAGCTGTGAATGCAAGACTGATGGACAAATTAAAGAATACTGATCCTGGGGTATATACTGGAGAAGTGAATACATATTAGAGGAAGAGTAAAAGCCTTATTATCATGTGAGTAACATTTTATGAGAGCATGTGGTGAAGGTGGAGCCCCTATAAAAAGCTATGTGTGCACTCCTGCACTGGCTTTTGTTCTTGAGTTCAGACTGTCTGACTGTGTAGACAGCATGGTGGTCTAGTAGTTAGCAGAAATTCTTTATTGCTGACACCATAACACCATTTTATCATACATCGTTGATGATTCACCATACTGTAAAAGTGTGCTTCCATAGTAATAACTTTCCTAACATCTCAGTTTCATAAAGCCAAACAGTGTTTTTATCTAATTTTTGTATGTGCTGACTAGATAAATCAAGCCAATTACTTAGCAAGATTAAGAGCCACTTTCAATGGAAAAAGCGAATTAAGAAGGCTACTCTTTGTTTTGACAAGTGTAATATTGTATGTGGACAATTCATGTAACTGCATGGAGCAGACCACTGGTTCTTCAATAGTTTGATTCAATTTTAATGCCAACAATCTTTCATGAAATTTGCCCCTTGGTTTAATTCACCTTAATAAAGTTAATATTTTATGTATAGTGGTTAAGACCTACTAAGTGGTTCTTCTCTTGTGCTTATACACCTTCCAACAGCACTAAAGGAGCATTAAATGTTAAAAAATATATATGTATGTGTTGCGGGAGCCACCGGGCCCTTGGCTCCTGGAGGGGCCTGGGGGCCAACCCCTTTCCTGCAGACTATGGACTCTATGCATGGGGAAGCAGCTTTCCCAGCATCCCAGTCCCCTCGTGGGTCTAAGTCACCCTGTGCTTCTTGATGGGCAAAGGGTGTCACAGAAAAGAACTGCCCTTGGACTGATTAGGGGGAATCAGCACGGGGACATGTGGTGACGTTCACCTCCAGGACAATAACATTTGATATATTGTTCATTGTATTGTATATTGTGTGGTATAATGTAATAGTGTGTGGTGTTATAATATAAAGTCTGTAACAGGATTTGGTAACTGGGAACTAGAGTGCAGAGATAGTGGGGGTTGGGTGTTGCTTCCACTATATTCCAGGTCTGTGCTAAGGAAAGTTAATTGATTCCTGCTGTGCTTCCTTGACCAATCAGGGGAGGTTATTTATGAGCCAGTTAAGAATGTCTATTTTTCAAGCCCTAATTTGCATGCTTATGTTGATAAGGGTGTTGGTGGCTGATTCGTGAAACGTAGAAACACTGTCCCAAGTCCTAGTTTGCATGCTGATCTTGATAAGAGTCTCTGTAAGTGTATATAAGCTGTGTGTTCCATTTAATAAAGAGAGCTGATTCTAAGGCAGTACACTAGTCTTGCCTGGTGACTGTGTGAGAAAACTGTGATATTCCAGCAGAGCAGCCTTGCTTAGGTTTGAAGGAAGCAGCTACTGACGGGGACACCCAGAGGGGGGTCCACTGATACCGTCACATCGGTGGCAAGTGGTGGGATGCTTTCTAGCCGTATGGAACCTCCAAACCACCACGTTTCGCCTGAAACAAATGGATCGCTGGTTCCCCTGAACCGGAGGAAGTTTTATTTTGGCGCTCTTGGTGAAGACTGTCGAGGACCTGCTGGAGTCCAGAGTGCAAGGGGGCCCCAACCTGCAGATGACTAAAGCAACTCTGATTTCAGAATTGATGGAGGGCACCCAAGTTAGCAACTTCTCCTCTGTGGCTACAGACATTTCAGAATTGCAGCAAGAGGTCCAGTGGTGCCTGGCCCTCTACGGATCTACTTCCCCCCAAGAAGTGATCACCCGACACATCAGTGAGGCCACCAACCTGCGGATGGCCAAACTCCAGGTGGCAGAACTCCAGACACACTCCGGAGTCTCTACCTCCCCAAAGGTACAGCAGAACAAGCTGGTTCAGAGGGATCATGCCCGCCGGCAGCTCTGGAGGGATTTTATCAAAGTGCAGCAGGAATACCTGGGAAACGTCCTCCCAGCCTCTGAGGAAAGGTACTGGCTTCAGCTGGACTTGTGGATGCCATTCCTGGGAGAGCAGCCCCGGGAGGAATGAGTGTTGGAGTTGGAGGGGCTGGTCCATACCGAGATGGTGGTAGATGATGGATACAGGGCTCTACGCTGGTATGCAGTATAGTTGTGTTCAGGGCTGGAGGAGGACGAGCCAACAGAGGGCTATGACTTTGGTGGCCCGGGATTAGTACTTGAAAACCTCCAGGAAGATCCAGTCTTTGGTAATGTAGCAGAGTGGTGGAGGTGGGACCTCCAGGATTTCAGGGAGATGGATATCCCTGATGCACTCGGGCTGAGAGTGGATCTGGACTTTACAATTCTTCAAGAATGGGAGCTGGAAAAGTCATACAAAAAGTTGTTCGACCTCGTTCAACAGCATGCCCCAGAGATTGCGGATTGTCCAGATTTCCCATCTGAGGATGTTAACCCAGGAGGGGTGGATTGGACCGTGGTCTCCACACCTGGGACTCAAGGATGCTGGGCAGTTGGCCCTGCCGTGGTGAATGGGACCGAAGTCCTCACCAGCAGCTCTGTTACACCTGCCCTGGAGAGTGGGATGCCTATCCTCCCCAACGGCTCTGTTACTCCTGCCCTGGTGAGTGGGACCAAGGCCCTCACCAGCGGTACTGTTGGCCCTGCCGTGGTGAGTGGGACTGAAGTTCTCACCAGCGGCTTTGTTACCCCTACCCTGGGGAGTGGGACCAATGTCCTCCCCGGCGGCTCTGTCACCCTTACGCTGATGAGTGGGACCGAGGTCCTCACCAGCTGCGCTGTTGGCCCTGCCATGGTGAGTGGGTCCGAAGTCCTCACCAGCAGCTTTGTTACCCCTACCCTGGAGAGTGGGACACCTGTCCTCTCCAGCAGCCCTGTCACCCCTGCCCTGGTGAGTGGGACAAAGGTCCTCACCAGTGGCTCTGTTGCCCCTGCTCTGTGGAGTGGGATCAAGATTCTCCCCAGCGGCTCTGTTACCCCTACCGTGGTGAGTGGGACCAAAGTCCTCACCAGCGGTTTTGTTGCCCCTGCCCGGGGGAGTGGGACCGATGTCCTCCCCCGCAGCTGTGTCACCCCTGCCCTGGAGAGTTGGACACCTGTCCTCTGCAGTGTCTCTGTCACCCCTGCACTGTTGAGTGGGACAAAGGTCCTCGCCAGTGGTTCTTTTGCCTCTGCCCTGGGGAGTGGGATCAAGATCCTCCCCAGCGGCTCTGTTGCCCCTGCCCTGGAGAGTGGGACTAATGTCCTCTCAAGCAGCTCTTTTGCCCCTGCCCTGGGTCATGGGACCGGCGTCCTCTCCAGAAGCTCTGTTGCCCCAGCCACCCTGTCTACTGTCCAGCGGCTGAGACGACTCCAGGGAGAAGGCTCAGTTGGCCCTTCTCTCCAGCGGCGGATATGTTTTTTCGGAGAGGCAGAGGTCAGCTGGGTGAGTGCTGCTCTTGCATGGGCAACTTGTTTGGGGTACAGATGTGGGGCTGGCATTAGGAGGCTGGATGTATGGACTAACTTTGGAGTCCACCTGTCTGGGGTCACCTCCGATGTTAGTCTCCTTCAGAAGGGGGAGAAATGTCACGGGAACCACCGGGCCCTTGGCTTCTGGAGGGGCCTGGAGGCCAGCCCCTTTCCTACAGACTATGGACTCTATGCATGGGGAAGCAGCTTTCCCAGCATCCCAGTCCATTCATGGGTCTAAGTCACCTTGTGCTTCTTGATGGGCACAGGATGTTACAGAAAAGGACTGCCCTTGGACTGATTGGGGGAATCAGCACGGGGACATGTGGCGACCACCTCCAGGACAATAACATTTGATATATTGTTCATTGTATTGTATATTGTGTGGTATAATGTAATAGTGTTTGGTGTTATAATATAAAGTCTGTAACAGGATTTGATAACTGGGAGCTAGAGTGCAGAGATAGTGGGGGTTAGATGTTGCTTCTAATATACTCCAGGTCTGTGCTAAGGAATGTTAATTGATTCCTGGTGTGCTTCCTTGACCAATCAGGGGAGGTTATTTATGAGCCAGTTAAGAATGTCTATTTTTCAAATCCTAATTTGCATGCTTATCTTGATAAGGATGTTGGTGGCTGATTGGTCACGCATAGAAACACTGTCCCAAGTCCTAGTTTGCATGCTGATCTTGATAAGAGTCTCTGTAAGTGTATATAAGCTGTGTGTTCCATTCAATAAAGAGAGTGGATTCTAAACCAGTACACTAGTCTTTCCTGGTGACTGTGGGGGAAATCTATGATACTCCAGCAGAGCAGCCTTGCTCAGGATTGAAGGAAGCAGTGACTGACGGGGACACCCAGAGGGGGGTCCACTGGTACCGTCAAATTCAATTTTAATTCCAACAATCTTTAATGAAATTGCCCCTTGGTTTAATTCATCTTAATAAAGTTAATATTTTATGTAAGGTGGTTAAAACCTACTAAGTGGTTCTTCTCTTCTGCTTATACACTTTCCAGCAGCACTAAAGGAACATTAAACGTTTGGATGTGGAGTCCTTGACTGTGGCTTTCCATAGTAAGAGATAAAACAGTACAACCTGGTGATGACAATAGAAACTTGCAGTTTAAAGGGATAGTAATACCTAAAATGTAAAAAAAATATGTTGTAGGGTTTATCCCCCTGAGTAAAACAAGAGTACTCTCACTGCTGAAAATGTTTCATTCAAAAGTTATTCATTTTCAAAGTTGAATTTTTTTAGGTGCAATATCACAGTGGCCTGAAATTTTACAGTGGCGCTGTTGCTACACCATCCTATGGAGATTTATGGTCCTGAGACCAGAGCTGTCCATAGGATCGTGTAGCAACAGCGCCACTGTACAATTTCAGGCCACTGTGATATTGCACCTAAAAAATTCAACTTTGAAAATTAATAACTTTTGAATGAAACATCTTTCAGCAGTGAGAGTACTCTTGTTTTACTCAGGGGGATAAACCCTACAATATATTTTTTTTACATTTTAGGTATTACTATCCCTTTAAACTGCAAGTTTCTATTGTCATCACCAGGTTGTACTGTTTTATCTCTTACTATGTAAAGCCACAGTCAAGGACTCCACATCCAAACATTTAATGTTCCTTTAGTGCTGCTGGAAAGTGTATAGTGGGAGTACTCTTGTTTTACTCAGGGGGATAAACCCTACAACATATTTTTTTTTACATTTTAGGTATTACTATCCCTTTAATGTAATATTTTAATTAAAAATCTCCCAGCAGTGGTAGCAACCTTGTTTATAACATACTAGTGTAAAAGCCCGTGCACACGGGCCAAGGTCCGGGTGATGTTAATCCTCTGAGTGCCAGAGGGGTACGCAACGGGTTAAGAGGCCAGTCCTGCTCTGAGTCCTGCCGCCGATGCAGTCGTGAACTGTAGAGACTGGCCGATAGCACAGAATGCTCCCAGCACAGAACTCCCAGCATTCCTACACCTCCCAGCATTCTGTACATTTGAGCAGTCTCTACTGCGCATGACAGCTTCTGACAGACATCCTAGCGAATTATTATATTGGATTGAATGCCCGCTAGAATCATCACAGTAACCCAGGTGAGTCTTAAATGTCCTCTCACTTATCCCTGAAGTCTGCAGAATATTGGGTTGAGGAAGGAAGGAGGAAAGGAAATCAGTGAGTGCTTTTTAGATCTCGAGAATTGATTACCTATTGTGATTGGATAGACAATCAATACGGAGGGGGGAGGCATCAGGAAGGGTCCTGGGGTGATGGGAGTTGAATTCATCGAAAGCTGGAGATCCAGAGGTTGACTGCTACTTACCTGAAGTTTTTCTCTCACCATGTGATTAAATGTTCTCTTTATATATTTTTTACACTGAGTCATTTTATGTCATTATTACTTTAGCTTTGGTGGAATTAAGTATATAGACAGACAGGCACCTTGTTAATTACCAAAGTGGTTGTATCTTCTAGAAGTTTGAGAGGGGATGTTTTTCATATAAGATATGTGTTTTAATCATCTGGTATATTTTACAACTCTGAGGTAGAGATGGATTAAAGGTCGATGCTGTGGCGATATGATTTTGTTGATGTGTTCAAAGTACTTTGACTTTTCTATGTAGACACACATCACTATATGCACTAAAATTTAGGGATGCAAGGGGAGAGCAGGAGAAGGTCCACATTAGCATACAGGATCGTCAGAATGCTGTTGTGGAATGGATGCCTTCCCTTGCACATCATCAGAGTATGACAATCCTGAAGTCTGAGATCATTCTCTCTGCTGCTCCACTTGGTAAGTAGGATGGTGGAGAGGATCCTTTCAGCACCACGAACAGCATCAGTCCCTTAAACCTTTGAGTGCCATAGGAATTGCACACCCCTGTGGCACTCAAAGAGTGAAAAAAGTACACAAGCAATACATAATCATCCCTCTGTATCATATTTCATACATTTTGTGCCTTCCCAAGGGAACAAGGCTGGGGGTCAAGCAGTGTCCATGGAGATTTGTGGCTACCAGCTGCCCCCCCAGCCTTGTTCCCCTGCCCACTGGTAGCCCCAGATCCCCATGTACACTGTCTGACCCCCACCCCAGCCTTGATCCCTTGCCTACTGGTAGCTACAAATCCTCATGGGTGCTGCCTAGGCAAGAGACAAGGCTGGGGGGTGTATGTGGGACTAACACACAATGGTGATGTTCTCCATGCTGCTCTACAATATAGAAGTCAGACATGATGCACCACAATATAGATATCCGACATGATGCCCCATAATATAAGAATCCGACATGCTGCCTCCCAACAGTAAAATCTGACATGTTGCCCCACAATATAGAAATCTGACATTTGCCCCCACTTAAAATCCGCCATATGGTGCACCATAAATTCGACATATGCTGCCCCCAAGCAGTTAACGTGGGTCTTGAGGATCCTCCTACTCAAGCCGGTCATTCATAGAATGATGGCTTGAGTAAGAGTTAGCAGGAGCCTTCCTGGTCAACGTATTGATCACCTATCCTATTGGACAGGTGGTCAATGCTGGGGGACATCAGGAGGGGTCCTGCTGGCCCCCGAGAAGTCTTATTTTCTTTAAAAATAATAAACTGATATATATTTTTCTTATAAAACAAAACAGACATTTTTTTGAATATATACAGAAGTTATGGGGCACTTGAAGGGTTAACTGTGTGGGGGCAGCATATGTCAAATTTATGGCTCACCATATGTTGGAATTTACTGGCGGAGCAGCATGTCAGATTCCTATATTGTGGGTCAGCATGTCGGCTTTCTATGTTGTGGGGCAGCATTGGGAACATCACCATTGTGTGTTAGTCCCACATACACTGCCTGACACCCCCAGCCTTGTTCCATTGCCCAGGCAGTGCCCATGGCTACCAGTAGGCAAGGTTAAAAGGCCTGGTGGGGGTCAGACAGTGAACGTGGGGATCTGTGGGCAAGGGAACAATTCTAGGGGCCTAACCCCCAGCCTTGTTCTCTTGGGAGTGCACAACATGTATGAAAAATGATACAGAGCCGAGGAGATGATTATGCACTTCTTGGTGTACTTTTTTTTTAGCCCTTTGTGTGCCACAGGGGTTAAACGGATAGAAAATACTTTAACTTTATTTTATTTTGTAGGCATTAAAAAACATGAAGAATGATATAAGTCTTATCTCTCAAACCTTTATGGTTTATGAGATATTCACAAGCAAAGTTTCCCCCTCCCGCCCCTTTTACCTAGTGTAAGCAATCTCTTCTCAGATGTGGAATGCAGTCTATAGACCAGACAGATAACAGAAGGGGACACTCTTATTCCTATGAAAACAATGAAATCCCTGCCCCCCTTGACAAGCTTTTCAGGTTTTTCCCTTATCTTAATTGAAGATTGTCCCTCTCTGCAGTCTACCTGGGCACCTCCCTTCTGCTGTGGCTGAACAGTGTGACATCAGTAAAAGGGGCGGGAGGGGGATACTTTGTCATTGAATTACTCTGGAACTACAACTCTGACAGAATTGAGATAACACTCTCCAAAGTCAAAATACTATGATGATTAATTAGAGCTGCTTTTATTATGAAAAATTACTATCCCTTTAAGGGAGTGATGCTGTTCGTGGTGCTGAAAGGATCCTCTCCACTTCCCTCCTGAGCAAGTGGGGAAGTGGAGTGAATGCTCTCAGACTTCAGGGTTGTCTACCTCTGATAATTTGTGAGGGAGAGCATCCCTTCCACATAGATAGCATTTCACAACCCTCCATGCTTCTGATTGATTGAGGGCTATTATTGCATAGGAAACTACAGGGAGATCCCAACTTCACCAGCCACAGGTAGGTGAAGTTGAGACTGTGAACTCTGACAGCACAGGCTGCCGTCAGAGTTTAGTACATGTGGTGAAGTGCCTCATTAACATATAAACACACTCCCATAAATACATTAATGGCTCATTATCCTGCATTTCCCTATGGAAATTAGTCATTATGCTGTATTTCCATATGGAAATAAGCAATTGTTGATATTATGATTGAAAATTCGTAAACCTGTTGAAGGCTTGTTTGGACTGATGTTGATGTGGGCAGATTCGGATTGATGATAATGTGATGTCGAAGACACTTAATGCATACTGTCGATGTGCCTTCGACACTGCTCCGAGAGGACATCGACATTTTGAGCTCTCCTCAAGCTTAAGTGCATCTGTGTCTGAGTACTTGTGTTATGAAAGTCTATACAATCATAGGAAATATCTCACTATGTTGCTTTCAGATATAATGTAGTAATTGCATACATATTCAGTTTATTGCTGTGGCTTATTTACTTTCTAACTAATTAAACAAATTATATTTTATTTCAGCTTCGCAGATATTTTCACTTGTGCTCTGGTCTGTACTCAGTGTTGTCATGATTGTGATAGGTAAGCCATACATAAATTGCTCCTTATTATTCTCCCTATTATTCCTTAAAACACGTTCTGTTTGTGCAAACATTATTTTCTGCTCCCCGTTCCCTTTTTGCAGGGTCCATACATGTTGACAATTGTCCGAGAGAGCCAAAAATTCCAATCTACCTGATAGTGGCTGGTGCCGTTCACGTAGTGGCCTTTTCTCTCATGCCGCTGAAGAAGGTAGCTGAGAAAGCGGCTTATTTCATAGAGGGATTGCTGGGACTCTTCTCCTTCTGCTGGTTTATTGCAGGTGAGTGGTGGAGGTTAGCAGCTACAATAAGCTATTATATTTATATGATGAACATTAAGAATTTCTTTTACTTGTGTGGCTAAATGGAAATATTGCTTCATTTATAAGACTGCTTTTTAATAGTATGGTAATGAGTTGTAACAAAAGAAGCATGTTTAACAATAATATAAAAATTTTGATAATAAAAATACTTCCGAAAAACATATTTTGACACATTTTGTGAAGCAAAAAAATTATTTCTAGGAGTGTTTTATTTTGTGAACGTTGTTGTTACTTGGTAAAATTATTTTGTAATTTTTCTTGCATAGCTATGGAGAATAAATAACGTTACTGGAAACAATAAATACATTTTACCAGATATAAACCAGGCCAAGGAATGCCTTTTTGTTTGGCTAAGCAAAATGATGTGCACCATCCCAACTCTTAGCACTATTTTATACTTTATCTATAATAAATATTAGCACTTAACAGCTTAGAGCAGGAGTGAGCAGCCTTCAGGATTCTAGCAGTTGACTAGCTGAGGATAAAAATAAATGTAATCGATTAAGACCAGGAAACCACTGGTTGACCACTCCTGCATTAAAGAAAACATTTGCTTTGGGTTGGTCATAAAGTTGGTTGGGCCATGGTTCTGGAGGCCCAATCATTTCCTCTTCCTTTCTAACATGAATGTAAATACAGAACAGTATGTTGTGTCCTGGGTGCTTGGATATTCCATATTGTGGACAGGGGGATAGAAGGGCTGGAAAGGATTCAACTGCCTTGGGGCAACTAGTACCAATGACATAATTGGAGCAAGGTTGAGTTCCCTAATAAATTATTTCAGGGATCTAGGGTGAAACCTCAAAGCAAGAACCACCAAGGTAGTATTTTCTGAGATACCACCAGTGCTATGTACCAATGCTGGTAGGCAGAGGGAGCTCAGGGAGTTTAATGCATGGCTTTAGTATTGGTGTATGAAGGAGGAGGATGTGGAGATTTTAGAGCACTGGGCTGATTTTGCTCTTGGGTACAATCTGTATGGTAGTGATTGGATGCACTTAAATGGTAAGTGAGCTGCTGTGCTAGGGGATAGAATGCTTAGAAGGCTGGAGGTGCTTTTAAACTAGGAAAAGGGGGAGGTATATCATGTAAAAATGAAGTAGAAAAATAGTGTAGATAAGAACAGGGGTGGGGATAAATGTAGCCTACAACAACATTAATTTTACATTGTCATTATGTTAAGAGGAGATATGTAACAAGCAGGCTGTAGCCTGCAGGAGAGAGAGTGCTGGGGTACGCAGAGTTGGGAGCGGGGCTCGTGAGAGTAGACTGCCTGTAACGAAACCGTGCTGTGACAGAGGCCGTAAGAGAGACATCCAGATGGATTCACCACAGGCAGTGTTAGCTCTCCTGAAGGGAAGAGTGAAGGCAAGGGTACGAGGAGTAGGGTTCGTTGCTAGGGTATGTAGGCTAGGGGAGCAGTAACTCCCCGGAAGGGTAGTAGAGAGAACTGTAAGGGTATATGGGGCTAGCGAGGAGGAAACAGCTAGTGAGTAGCACTGTGGATGAGTATACCCCAGTGTAGGATTTGTCTCTGTGAAGAGGGGATAGTCAGGAAGATAGCCAAGATCATACACAGTGTCAGTGGGAGCAGGCTGAAGAATGGTCTAGCCAGGAGGTCATACACAGGTAATCGTTTGTACTGAAGCAGAAGGCAAAAGAAGGGTCTGATCGTAGCCAGGGGTCATACACGCAGATTCGTTAGGTCTGCAGCAGTAGACAACGGAATAGTCAGGTTCTAGCCGGAGGTCATACATGATCTAGACAGAGAGGAGAAACTGGTAAGAGAACTCTCAAAACACAGCTACACAGGACAAGACTAGGAGCGGAACAGCCAAGGTCTAAACAGCAAGGAAACACTGTGAAAGTGCACCGATCACAGTGAGAGCTGCCCTATTATAGGCGCTGGGACGTTACTGAGAGAAAGTGTCGCGTCCAAGAGAGAACCCGGGTAGACGCTCCGGATGATCGGAGCTAGGAGACGGAAGCACACTGCAGGACGAAGCGCGAAAAGCCTCAGAGCGAGAAAGGGCCGCAAAGAACCGTGAAGATAGGAGAACCTCTCGCGAGGGTGACAAGAAATTTGCGAGGAAACTAGAGATAATGTGGAGTTCTTGTGGGTACAAATTGAAGCTAACTGTGGCTTAAAAGGTGTTGGTGGGTATATACTACAAATCACCAAATACTGATAAGAATGTTTGGGACCAACTGTTACTCCAAGTGAAAAAAAGTGCATATCTTGGGCATAGTGGATAACATTTTGCCACTGAACAAATCATTGGTAAGACATCACCTCGAATATTCTGTGCAGTTTTGTGCATCTGTTCTGAAAAAAGTTATTTTAGAACTGGAGAGAGTACAGAGAAGAACAACAAATTAAGGGAATGGAGAATTTGACGTATGAAGAATGTCTAGCCAAACTTGGTTTATTTATTCTAGAGAAAAGTCTCCTAAGAAGGGATCCTTTAACACTGTATAAGTATACGAGTGGTCAATACAAGAATATCTCTAGTGAGCTTTCATTCCTAGGTATGAGCAAATAACTAGGGCCCAAACCTTGTAATTAGAGGAAAAGAGGTTTCAGCTTCAGAGGAAGGGCTGCTAAGTTTTGTAATTCCTTACCTAAGGATGTGGTAATGGCAGATACAATGGATACATTTAAAAAAAAAAATAGATGGAAGGGACCATACAGTGTATTAGTAGTTAAAACAGGAAGATCTGGTAAACAGACTAATACCCGGTTTGGAGTTGCTTATATCATGGGTATCCAACATTTGGCCCATGGTGTGGTCCACCTGTGATTTTTAAAAAAATATTTTTATACGTAATTAACTAACGCACCTGAGCTAGTAGGCCAGTAAGACCTAATCCATGCTTGCTGGTATAGTACAGAATAGAAGTCTGTTAAATATCAGTATTGTCATTGACTTGATCAATAAATAAATATTTTTGAATAGTTGACTGGCTAAAATTCACCATCAATAAAAATATGACTTTCTGATCATGTGGCCCACTATTTTAAAAACTTGGATGCCCCTTGCTTATATAATTCTCTTTCTCTGTTGTTCAATACAGGTTACTGGTAACTCAGGGTAGGCAATCTGCCCCTTTAAGTAGGCAGAAACAAGTCTAGAAGTGTATGCAGAGGGTGAATCCTACCTTCCCTCCTTGGCTGCAGATAGCCAAGCAGCTCCAGAAAGATTTGTTCTTTGGTGAAGACAACACCAGGCTGAGAACAGTTCTGCTATTGTTTTAGAACCTTTAGGCGGATTACTGTGACTGACAATGCCCTTAGATGTGGCTAGCTCAGTTTGCTTTTTTTGTGGACCATAAGCCCTGAGGGCGAAAATCTTCATTCCAAGTGCTTCCCCAGGAGTTACCCACTGAGGTTACTTCCTACTACATGGTAATCTGAAGGTGAGCAACCCTTTGAGTGCTGCAGGTCCACTTGTCCCACAGTGCCTCTCTGCACAGGGGTGTATTCCTAGAGTTCCTATTGCACACTCCTGCACTCCTTGGGTCTATCTGTATGTCTGTTGGGTGTTTGGAGTAGGTTTATGTGGTAAATTAACCCTTAAGCTGCAGGTTTGGCACTTTTTAGGGGGTTTTCTAACACTTTCCCTACTGGTTTAGTGTTTTTTTGGGTATACTTACATGTTCTATTGATGTTTTACACATTTTAATGTTTTACTTTTAAATTTGTAAAATTTGAGTACTGCGCCTTTAAGGCGCTCTTTACCGGAAAGACGCCATTGCTCCATTCACTTCTATGGGACTATACTGTTTGGGACGTATCTCTGCAACGGTTTAACCTAACGACTTCAGACATGGCTCATTTTACTTGTCTGCCCCTGCTCTATCATCCGGTTCATGTTTCTAGTGTGTTGGGGGGCTCAGGGGGCGTCGGGCACTGATTGGCTCCTGACGCGGCAGCCATTTTGTGAGCGTTTCTGGGTGAGTATCCTAGGCAGGACTTGGACTCTCCTTCTCTTCTCTTCTCTGCAGATTAACCCTTCGCCTGCCAGATAAGTTTATTTTAGCGATTTCTGGGGTGAAACTTTAATCCTACACACTATAATTGGGTGATTTATTGTACAGTAAGGTTATTTGACACCGTGAGAATGTCTATACCGCTGGAGCTTGGGGCTAGACCTAAGACTAAGGAGGCTGGGGTCTCTGTATCCCCCATTGCACATTGCTCTTCTTGTCACTCAGGGCTACCTAGAGAATTCTCAGGTCATTTATGCCCAGCATGTTCTGATGTCCCTGACAGCATTACAAGGACCTCCAGCCATGCAATAGAGCCAGCTTGGGTGCAGGAGTTCAAGGCTGCGACTAGAGACCTTAGGTCCACATTGCAACTCTTTCCAACCCAGTTACAGGGGGCCTTTAAGTCTTGGCAGGCCCCCTCCTCAGTCAAGTCTTCCCTGCCCAAACCTCAGGGAGTACCTGATGTGTCAGATTCCTCTGAGGAGGAACTGCTGGTGGATTCGGATGTTGAAGAGTGTTCTGTGTTGGGGTCCTCTCAGTTTTTTGGAGACCCTTTTGAGGCTGATCCTGAGCCCTCCGCTGAGGGCCTGATCAGAGCTATCTTAACTACTCTTAACATTCCCCTAGTTCAGGAGGTTCCTTCTGATCCCTCTGATGTGTTCCAGGAGCCTGCAAAGCCCCTTATTTACTTTCCACCTAATCCCACTCTTGACCTCCTTGTGTCTGAGGAGTGGAAATCACCAGACAAGAAACCCTCTGTGTCCAAGAAATTTGCCAAGATTTATCCTTTTTCTGAAGCTGCGCTTGCTCAGTGGGTTCATCCCCCCCAAAGTGGATGCTCCTATATCCAGGCTATCTAAATCCACTGCCTTGCCAGTCTCTGATGCCTCCGCTCTGAAGGACTGGACAAACAAGAAACTTGAGGTTCCCTCAAGTCCATTTTTGTCACTGCTGGTTCTGCTATGTGTCCAGCATTTGCCGCAGCATGGATGAACTGGGCCATTGTGGTCTGGACTGAACAGCTCACCCGGGCTGTCTGTCAGGATGCACCTACTTCAGACAAGTTGTGCCTTCTTGCCAACATTTCTGAGGCACAGCACTATGTTTCTGCTGCCTTATTTGATGCCATCCGTTTGGTGGCTAGGGTCTCCGCCATGTCTGTGGTGGCTTAAGATCTGGTCTGCTGACACTGCTTCCAAGAAAGGTTTACTTTCCCTACCCTTTCAGGGTAACTCCTTGTTTGGGCCGGATCTTAAGGATCTGATCAGTGAGGCCACAGGGGATAAGAGTACTATTCTACCCTTGGTTCCCAGGAAGAAATTGCTGCTTAAGTGTAACCGGTATTTTCATTCCTTTCAGAATGAGACACGTCCGGCGAACCAGGATGGTTCCCTCAGCTCCATGTACCTCCTCCAAGCCCAAACAGCAATGGAAGCCCAAGGTCTCCTCCAAGTCCAAGGCTTCCAAGACTTCTTCGGCATGACTCGCGGAACCCGGGTCCACATTCTGCTGTGGGTGGTTGTCTACGACACTATCTCAGCATTTGGGAGGTATCACGGTCCCCGTGATTCCCTGTCAATCTATGACTGTGTTACCTTTGCATTGGAGGAGTCTGATTGGCCCACCCAGGATGTGCCTTTATATGCTGGAGTTTGGGCACTTGTCAGTTGCCCTTTCGTGGTGTTCCTGTTGCTGCGCCTTGTTGCTGAATTCCAGTGTCTCCTGTGTAGCGACCCGGCTAGTCTGACTCTTCTCCTGTTCCTGCTCCGTGATTTGACCTGGTTCTGGCTGACGACCCTGCTCCGTGATCTGACCCGGCTCTGGCTGAAGACCCTGCTCCGTGATCTGACCCGGCTCTGGCTGACGACCCTGGTCCGTGATTCGACCCGGTTCTGGCTGATGATCCTGCTCCGTGATTCGACCCGGCTCTGGCTGACGACCCTGCTCCGTGATTCAACCCGGTTCTGGCTGTTGATCCTGCTCCGTGATTAATTCGTTCTCCGGTGGTGTTCCTGCGGCTGTTTCCATCCGGTTCCGGTTATCATTCCTGTCCGGTTGCTGCTCCAGTGTCCTCCGGTCGCGCTGGCGACATTCTGAACTGTTTTCGCTGTTCCTCTCTCGCTCATTCAGCTGTAGCCTGAGGTTGCCTGCCATCTACTTGCTGAGCATTGCTCTTCTGTATGTACCAGATTAACCCGTGCAGTGCCTGTAGTCTCCGTTTACGTGCCACTTGTTAAGCTTGCCAAGTCTCTGTTGGTTCATTGAGGCGATACACTCTGAGTCGCCTTTTGACGCCATACCAGTCCTTGCAGAGCTCCGCTTGTCCGGTGTTCGGGGTGCACCCTGACCACGCCGGTTGGTGCCGGTAGTCTGTTCGCTCTTCCTATAGGATTCTGTGCGACACCAGAAGGGTGTCCTGGCTCCGTTTCTCATTCTCTCAAAGTGTACAGTTCCATCTGCACTGCTCTGTGCATCGGCTCTTCGTAGCTTGTGCAACTATCATCTATTGTGGCATCCCAAGGGCTTCGTAACACAATCCATTTGGCACATGCAGGGTTACTTACTACTCACATTCTGGGCGATTCCTATTCTGGTTACATCAGTTTTGGCAGTAGCATTCCTCCTAGCCCACGGTAGTGGTACTGGCTCAGCTCAGAGCAACAGGGGCGCATCCCGTTGCTGCTTAGAGAGTGATACAGTGCTGATCCTGTGTTCCTTGCTCTACATCTAGAGACTGTTCTCCAGAGACTGATATCTATCCTGGGCGTTGGCTAATCTAGCCTGAGCTTCTCCAGTTGCTCCTGTTAACCCTTTGGGGTTACTACAACCTTTAGCTGTACTTATTCCTCTGTTTATATTACCCATACCTTGTCTGTATTTGTCAGTACTGTTCTTACCTGTGCTGGCCCCTAGGGGCACTGTTTATCATTCTGATTCAATAAAACTGTGTTTTTACTTTATAACCTGGTCTGAGTGTCAGAAAACCGTAACAGTATGAAAGGGCCATGACCTCAGACGGGAAAAGTGACAGTAATACACAGAACCTCCACTGGAGGATGGATGTTCACGAGCAACGCCTAGATCAGTTGGCATTGGCCATGCAAACCTTGCTTGAACGTACGGTACACCTTGATAAACCGAATCAAAATCCGGTGGTCCCCCCAGTTATGACACCGGATAACACTACTGGGCAATGGTTGGCTCCCCCGAGAAGTTTAACGGCGGCGGTGCCATTACCACTAAGATATGATGGCGAACCCACACTACGCAGTTAGAGATATTCCTAGAACTCACACCCCATGCCTTTCCCAATGACCGTAGCAAGGTGGGGTTCATGGTATCCCTTTTAACTGGCAAAGCCCTGGCATGGGCTAATCCTTTATGGGAACAGGCTAAACCTTGCACGTTGTGCTTTAAAGAATTTGTCAAACAGTTCCGTAGAGTGTTTGAGACACCTGGGCGAGCTACCTCTGCGGCCAAAAAACTGTTGGTAATTCAGATGGGCGATTGTACTGTGGCTGACTATGCTATAGAATTTCGGATTCTAGCTGCAGAGGTGGCATGGAATAACGAGGCACTCCTGGCAGCATTTGCCCAAGGGCTTTCGGATGCTATCAAAGATGAAATAGCTGCCAGGGAGGTACCTACCGATTTGGATGAGTACATCGATTATGTGATACTCATTGATACTCGCATGCGCGAGAGGCGCTTGGCAAAAAGGGCGAGTTCCAAAACCCATGGGCATGAGAAGTCGTTTAACCCACCCTCTCCTCCCATTCCTCCTGACTGTGTATCTGATACTGGGGAACCTATGCAAATTGGTTTCACTAGATTGTCCAAGGAGGAGAGGGCATATCGCAGAAGACAGGGATTATGCCTATATTGTGGCAAAGGTGGGCATTTATTGCGCGCATGTCCGGTGCGTCCGGGAAATGCACGCACCTAGGGTACCTTGGGGGACAGGCCCTAGGTGGTGTACAGTCGTCCCCAGATCCTTGCTCCATGAAACCCACCATACCGGTGAGTTTTCTCCTAGGTGACCAAGCTGTGGAGGTACTAGCCCTGGTAGATTCTGGCGCAGCAGGCTATTTCATGGACCGGGCATTTGCTGAAAAGCACAATATTTCTCTGTCTAAAAGAGATACTCCGCTAGCCATTGAGGCTATTGATGGCAGACCTCTAGAACCAGCACTTATCACTATGGAGACTACTCTCCTTACTATGGCAGTGGGGGCTTTCCACAAGGAGGAGGTTTGTTTCCAGATTATACACTCACCCCATCATGCGGTCATTCTGGGGTTCCCTTGGTTGACGTTGCACAATCCCCAGTTTGACTGGCAGACATGTGAAGTCAAGTCATGGTCAGAATACTGCACTGGTCACTGTCTATCTCGTCCAGTTAAGATTATTTGTACCTCTCCTTCTGTGCCAGCTGAATACAGCAAGTTCAGTGACGTATTCAGTAAAGGGGAGGCTAGCACAATGCCGCAGCATCGGCCATATGACTGCACTATTGATTTGCCCCCGGGAGTAGTGCCACCGAGGGGTAGGACGTACCCATTATCCTGTGATGAAACTAAGGCCATGGAGGAATATATTGAGGATGCTCTCAAACGAGGGATTATTCGCAAATCATCCTCTCCGGCAGGTGCAGGGTTCTTTTTTGTTAAAAAGAAAAATGGCGAATTACGACCTTGTATTGACTACCGTGGACTCAATAAGATTATGTCCAAAAATGCGTACCCCATTCCACTCATCACAGAGTTATTTGATAGGTTGAAAGGCTCCTCTATTTTCACGAAACTCGATTTACGGGCCGCCTACAATTTAATAAGGATAAGGGCCGGTGATGAGTGGAAGACAGCCTTCAATACAAGGTCAGGGCACTACGAATACCTAGTTATGCCATTCGGATTGTGTAATGCACCTGCCGTATTTCAGGAGTTCATCAACGATATCTTCCGCGATATGTTACAGTCTTGTGTAGTGGTATATCTGGACGATATATTGATTCACTCAGCTAATTTAACCCAGCACATCCAGGATGTTTCTGAGGTATTGCTTCGTTTACGCAAGAACAAATTGTTCTGTAAATTAGAAAAATGTGAATTTCACTGTTCTCAAGTACCCTTTTTGGGTTTTGTTATATCCAACGTTGGCATAGCTATGGACCAAGGAAAATTGGCTGCAGTCCTACAGTGGCCACGACAGAAGGGGTTAAAAGCTATCCAAAGATTCCTGGGCTTTGCCAACTATTACAGAAAATTTATTCAGAACTTTTCTACCATTACTAAACCTCTCTCTGACCTGACGCATAAGGGCGCAAATCCCTCTCAATGGTCTGAGGCAGCTGAGCAGACCTTCGAGACCCTCAAGCAGGCATTCGCATCTGCTCCTATTCTGTCCCACCCAAATCCCACCCTGCCTTTTACCCTAGAAGTCGATGCTTCCGAGGTTGGGGTAGGGGCAGTTCTCTCACAAAGCCCCAGGGAGGGGGGTAACCTGAGGCCGTGCAGATTTTTTTCCAAGAAGCTTTCTAGTGCCCAAAGCCATTACGAAATTGGTGATAGGGAATTGTTGGCTATCATCTTGGCATTGAAAGAATGGCGACATCTTCTGGAGGGCACTAGGACCCCAGTCTTAATCCTCACTGACCATAAAAATCTGATATACTTATCTGAGGCCAAAAGGCTGTCTTCTCGCCAGGCTCGTTGGGCTCTCTTTTTGTCTAGATTTAATTTCATAGTCTCCTACTTGCCTGGGTCCAAAAATATTAGGGCAGATGCTCTTTCCAGACAATTCTGCACTGACCTTGAGAGGGATGAAGCCCCGGTGCCTATAATTCAGCCAGATAGGATTCTGGCTACTATTCGTACCAGCATCACTTCGCCACTGGGGGAGCAAATCATGGCTTCACAAGCTCGGGCACCTCCTGAAACCCCAGTTGGCAGGTGTTTTGTGGACGAACCTTTTCGTACCCAGTTACTCGAGACCTATCACTCATCTAAGGCAGCCGGGCACATTGGCAGGGATCAGTTGGCTTGGTCATTGTCACGAACATTCTGGTGGCCTTCCCTGAAAGCTGACTGCTCCGCATTTACCGCTGCTTGTGCCACCTGTGCCCGTGCTAAAACTCCCAGACATCTCCCCGTGGGGCTACTCCAACCAGTGCCCAATGGTGATCGTCCTTGGTCCCATATTTCTATTGATTTCTTGGGAGAACTGCCTTTATCTAAGGGCTACACGTTTATCCTGATGGTGGTAGATAGGTTTTCTAAAATGGCTCATTTCGTGCCCCTCTCTGGCCTCCCTTTGGCCCAGGAATTGGCAGTGATTTTTGCCAGGGAGGTATTCCGCTTGCACGGGGTTCCCAGAGTGATAGTGTCAGATCGGGGAAGCCAATTCGTGTCTAGATTCTGGAGGGCATTCTGTGACCAGATGGGCATTCAATTGTCATTTTCCTCTGCCTACCATCCCCAGACCAACGGGGCCGCTGAGCGTGCCAATCAGGGACTGGAGCAGTTTTTGCGCTGCTTTGTGACTGATCATCATGATAACTGGGCCAACCTGTTGCCGTGGGCGGAGTTTGCCAGGAACTTTTGTGGTTAATTCATAGTCTGGGAGCTCTCCGTTCCTGGTTAATTATGGGTTCCAACCCTGTCTACTCCCAGACTCATTTCAGTCCCAACAGATTCCGGCTCTGGATGATCACATGGAGCAGCTCCGCTCCACTTGGGCACAGGTACAAAGGTCCCTCAGTCAGTCCTTCCTGAGACATCAGCGGCAGGCTAATCGCAGACGGCTACCAGTGGTCTCCTTCCAGGTTGGGGACAGGGTATGGCTTTCCTCCAGGAATCTTAACCTGCAAGTGCCTTCGAACAAATTGGCTCCCCGGTTCATTGGGCCCTTTAAGATTATTCGCAAAGTCAGCCCCCGTGGCATATGCATTGGAGCTCCCTAGGACTATGCGTATTCATAACGTGTTCCATGTGTCGCTATTAAAGCCCCTGGTTTGCAACCGCTATACTACCACTCAGATGGTTCCTGGGCCGGTGGATGTACAAGGCCAAGAGGAGTACGAAGTTCAGAGCATTATTGACTCCAGGAGATTTAGAGGCAAGTTGCAATATTTGGTCCACTGGAAAGGCTATGGGCCTGAGGAGCGCTCTTGGGTTGATCATAGGGATCTTCATGCTCCACGACTGATGCGCAGCTTTCATTCTAAATAGCCTCTTAAACCTAGACCCTCTGTCAGGGGAGGGGGTCTTTGAGAGGGGGGTACTATCACGGTCCCCGTGATTCCCTGTCAATCTATGACTGTGTTACCTTTGCATTGGAGGAGTCTGATTGGCCCGCCCAGGATGTGCCTTTATATTCTGGAGTTTGGGCACTTGTCAGTTGCCCTTTCGTGGTGTTCCTGTTGCTGCGCCTTGTTGCTGAATTCCAGTGTCTCCTGTGTACCGACCCGGCTAGTCTGACTCTTCTTCTGTTCCTGCTCCGTGATTTGACCTGGTTCTGGCTGACAACCCTGCTCCGGGATCTGACCCGGCTCTGGCTGAAGACCCTGCTCCGTGATCTGACCCGGCTCTGGCTGCTGACCCTGCTCCGTGATTCGACCCAGTTCTGTCTGACGATCCTGCTCCGTGATTCGACCCGGCTCTGGCTGACGACCCTGCTCCGTGATTCGACCCGGTTCTGGCTGTTGATCCTGCTCCGTGATTGATCCGTTCTCCGGTGGTGTTCCTGCGGCTGTTTCCATCCGGTTCCGGTTATCGCTCCTGTCCGGTTGCTGCTCCAGTGTCCTCCGGTCGCGCTGGCGACATTCTGAACTGTTTTTGCTATTCCTCTCTCGCTCATTCAGCTGTAGCCTGAGGTTGCCTCCCATCTACTTGCTGAGCATTGCTCTTCTGTATGTACCAGATTAACCCGTGCAGTGCCTGTAGTCTCCGGTTACATGCCACTTGTTAAGCTTGCCAAGTCTCTGTTGGTTCATTGAGCCGATACACTCTGAGTCGCCTTTTGATGCCATACCAGTCCTTGCAGATCTCCGCTTGTTCGGGGTGCACCTTGACCACGCCGGTTGGCTCCGGTAGTCTGTTCGCTCTTGCTATAGGATTCTGTGCGACACCGGAAGGGTGTCCTGGCTCCGTTTCTCATTCTCTCAAAGTGTACAGTTCCATCTGCACTGCCTAGTGCATCGGCTCTTCGTAGCTTGTGCAACTATCATCTATTGTGGCATCCCAAGGGCTTCGTAACACAATCCATTTGGCACATGCAGGGTTACTTACTACTCACATTCTGGGCGATTCCTATTCTGGTTACTTCACTTTTGGCAGTAGCATTCCTCCTAGCCCACGGTGGTGGTACTGGCTCAGCTCAGAGCAACAGGGGCGCATCCCGTTGCTGCTTAGAGAGTGATACAGTGCTGATCCTGTGTTCCTTGCTCTACATCTAGAGACTGTTCTCCAGAGACTGATATCTATCCTGGGCGTTGGCTAATCTAGCCTGAGCTTCTCCAGTTGCTCCTGTTAACCCTTTGGGGTTACTACAACCTTTAGCTGTACTTATTCTTCTGTTTATATTACCCATACCTTGTCTGTATTTGTCAGTACTGTTCTTACCTGTGCTGGCCCCTAGGGGCACTGTTTATCATTCTGATTCAATAAAACTGTGGTTTTTACTTTATAACCTGGTCTGAGTGTCGGAAAACCGTAACAGGAGGGCTCAATGGCGGACCCATGGGTTTTACAGGTAGTGACAGAAGGGTACAAGATCCCTTTCATTTCTCTTCCTCCCTTTTGTTGTTGTCCTGCTCACATTCCTCAGGGTGCAGAGAAGCGCAGTCTGTTCAACAGCGCTGTTCAGGCTCTTCTGGACAAGGATGTTCTAGAGCCAGTGCCTATCCAGGACAGGGGTTTGGGTTTTTACTCAAACCTCTTTGTGGTCGCCAAAAAGGATGGCGGTTGTCACCTTATTTTGGACTTGAAGGATCTCAATTCCTTTGTGACCCGGACTCATTATCTCCAGGAGTCTCTATGGACGGTGATTGCTGCCATGTCCCTGGGGGAATTCCTTGCTTCTCTGGATCTTCAGGATGCGTACTTACACAATGCCATTCATCCAGAGAGCCGGCAGTACCTCCGGTTTGCCTGCGACAGGGGACATTTTCAGTTCTCAGCTCTTCCATTTGGTCTGACAACGGCTCCTCAGGTCTTCAATCGTGTCCTGGGTTCCTTGATATCTGTCCTCCACCGGAACGGCATCAGAGTTACTCCATACATGGACGACTTGCTTCTGAAAGCCCCCTCTGCGGAACTTCTTCATCAGCAAGCTCAGCACTGCATTCAGACTCTCACCCTATTTGGTGTTTCACAAGGACAAGGCGGTGCTTCGCACTTCTAAGGAGTTTCTACCGAAAGTGGTCTCTGATTTGCACATCAATCAGGAGATTGTGGTGCCCTCTTTCTGCCCGGACCCCACCTCTGACAAGGAGAGGGATCTCCACTTGTTGGACGTGGTGCGTTGTCTTAAGTTTTATGTACATCGCACTGAGTCTGTCAGGAAATCGGACGCTCTGTTCGTCATTCCTGAGGGTCCTAGGGCTGGAAGACCTGCATCCAAAGTGACTATTGCTTCTTGGATCAAGTCCACTATTCATAAGGCTTACGAGCTGAGGAAGAAGCCTGTCCCTTTCAGGGTCACGGCTCATTCTACTCAATCTATTGGGGCCTCTTGGGCTTACAAGAATCAGGCCTCTGCTGATCAGTTGTGCAAGGCTGCTACTTGGTCGTCTGTGCACACCTTTTTGAAGCACTACCGTGTTGATGTGCTGGCATCAGCTGACGCCAGCTTTGGGAGGAAAATCCTGGAAGCAGTCTTGCCTGTCTAGGATTTCCTTCGGTTCTTGGTGCTTCCTTCACTTTTGAGCCCTGCTGGCTCTAGTTCAGTGTGCTGTGTAACAGTTCCTGGGGTGTTGTTACCCCTGTTCAGTGTCCGTTGACACTTCAGTTCTTTTTGTTGGGCTGTCTCTGATCTGATGGTTCATATCTGCACTGGTGACTTTGGGGGCCTTGCTCCTGGTCCTTGCCTTCTTCCCGCATCTGTGAAACTTAATGGTTGGACATCCCAGAGTTACCAGTAACCTGTATTGGACGACAGAGAAAAGAGGATTTTAGTCTTACCTGTTAAATCCTTTTTCTTAGTCCATACAGGTTACTGGTCTCCCACCCTGTCAAGGGACCATGCTGTAACAGTTTTTTAAGACACTCAGACCAGTTAGTAAAATAAAACACAGTTTTATTAAATGAAAGTAAGGTTAACAATCGCCCTCTACAGGCAACACAAAATGTAGCAAAATATGGACAGGTATGCCCCCACAGGCCCAGTATACAGAACAGAGTATCACATATACTGTCTCAGGACAGGCACATAGAAGTGAAACACATTAAGGGTTAAATGCAATAAGCAATCCTTCTCTGTTGTGAAGTTTGGCACGCCCAAGGTGGTGATAGGGTAGCTGTAAGTGTAGATGGTGCAACACTTAGAGTTCATAAGACAGGGAAAATGCTCGGCAATACGTGACCAGAGTTAGAATCAGCAGAAAAGTTGCCCAGAATAGCCCCCACGGGCGTAGCCACAGATACAACTTAATCTGCAAGTGCGTGAGTCGGTAGCCCCTACGGGCGTAACAACGGTAATAGCTTGCACTGCAAGAGCTGGCTAATAGCCCCCACGGGCGTACTAACGGATACCAACTGAGCAGAGATTGTTGAGCCAATAGCCCCCACGGGCGTATACCTGAGACAACCTGCAAGCTTGAGCCGGTAGCCCCCACGGGCGTAACAACGGAGACCACACTATGCTGCAAGCGGAGAAGCCAATAGCCTCCCACTGGAGTCTACCCTTTGCTGCAATAGCTTGAGCCTTTAGCCCCTACGGACGCAAACCGGAGACCAAACGTGTGAGCAAGAGCCAATGGCGTCCTACCGGGAGCGTAAACGAACGCGACTACTCTGCGGTTAGACAGGATGAGCCGCTGACCAACGCGGCCGGCACAGCAGAAGTAGTGCGATAAAACTTAGGCTCTGTACAGGAGTGAGAAGGCTCAGCTAAAGAGGTGGCAGCACAGCAAGGGTTAATATGCAGCTTTAAGGATCGAAGGCTCAGTATAGCGGAATAGCACTGCAAGTATCACTGAGGCTCAGTAACGGAAGCACAGCTCTGCAAGTGAGCACGGAGACTCAGCACTGGGAACAAGCACTGCAAGGGTTAAGGAGGTCACACTATCAGCCTGGCAGGCAGCAGTAACGGAATGTCGCTGCGGCGACAACTGGAGCAGGAAGCAGGAACAAGCAGGTCACTGGAACAGGCCGGTTCGGGTCATGGAGCAGGAAGTCAGCCAGGCCGGGTCGGATCACGGAGGAGGTACTCAGACAAGCCGGGTCAATCACGAGCAGGAACATAGGAGCGTAGTCAGAACAGGCCAATTCGGTACACAGGAATCCAGAACACAGGAACACAGCAACAGCAACACTGGCTCAGAAACACCACGAAAGGGCACCTGACAGGTGTCATGGCCAGGCATAAAAAGGTCACCAGGGGCGGGCCAAACCAGCACAGCAAATCAGAGCATACCACAAGCGAGAGTGACAGAGGAGGATCACAGGCACTGTGATACATGCTTGTCTCTCCTGTGGCAGACCGTGGGGGTCCTTCGGGGTCATGCTCGCAGGAGTCTTCTTTCCCTTCTACTATCTAGTCACTAGTTAGTTTCTCAAATCTTTCTGGAGCTGGTTGGCTAGCTGCAGCCAAGGAGGGAAGGTAGGCTCCACCCCCTGCATACACTTCTAGAATTGTTCCTGCCTACTTAAAGGAGTGGATCGCCTACCCAGAGTTACCAGTAACCTGTATGGACTAAGAGAAAAGGATTTTACAGGAAAGACTAAACTCCTCTTTTTTTTCTTGTTTATACTGTGGCAAAGGTTGAACTTGATGTACTTTTTTCAGCCTATTTACTATGTAACTATGGGGTAGGTTTATAAATACCTTTCAGAACTGTTGCTAAAGTTCACAATATCGGATTATATTTATAAAGAAGTAAAGGCAAGTTTATAAATGTCTCTCTAAGAATTTTCTGAGAATATTTGCAACTGAGAATATTTTTTCACATACATAGCTGTCACTATATACTTCCATTAAGAACAGGTTATACCAGCCATTGAGATTTTACCATTAAAACTGCCTTTATTTTTGGAGCAATTCGCAATTTTCTTTATAAATACATTGAGACACAATTCTTATTTAGACAAGAACATTCCTACTCCACTTTTCAAAGACGTTGACTGATTGGAGTTAGCACTTGGCAAAAATATCAATAAATGTTTATACATATCCTTATGATGTTTTTCGACACTTTCTTTATAACTCCAGTTTTGTAAATCTCCCACTACGTAACTATTATCTTGTAATTGTTAAAGAAATGACTCTCTATGAAATATAAGTTGAAGCAGTATGGTAAAGTTTTTTGCTACAGCAAGAATTCTTATGCAGACTGAAAAGTAGCACAGCTGCTTCAGATTATGAGAGGACTTGATATGACTTTCCTCTTCTATATCCATAGACCCTGTCCTCTTTCTCGGTTTACTGTTGAAATAATGTTGCATAAATGTCAAAAGAGCGACATCATAATGTCACCAACAACAAAAAGGAGACATAACAATGTTGCCTTCATCACAGGTCAATATCAAAATTTTGCCAGTGTCAAAAGGGTGACTTCTAAATGTCACTGTTTACATATCAAGTGCCTGGTCCCCTACCTTCTCTTCCTGGCATCAGTACTCTGTTGACTTCTTATTGGCTGACTCAATCACACACTCTTATTAAGCAGTGTAGGTGCAGGAAGAGGTGGAAAGCTGGCTGCTGTTACATGAAAACACAGCTAATGGACCTGGAACTGAGTGAGTCCCATTTCGGTTGCTATTATGTGGCCAAAATTGGACTTGGTGCAAGACATTAGTAATGGAACACTTTGAGTACTAGAGGGTATCCAACATGTTGCAAAGCCCATCAGGAGGCAAAGACTACTGATGTCAACAGTTAATGCTTCCCTTCATTAATAGAGGGACTGGCACTGGCTATGGAGCAGTAAGAATCAACAAGTGAACAAGAAGAGACAATATCCTAGTTCTCATTTCTTCTTCCTGTACTGGGCACATATTATGTAAACAGCGACATTTGAAATTGGCCTAATAACTGACCCCTTTGAGTTCAAAGGGGTATCCAACGCACTGCAAAGCAGTTTGTTGGATACCCCTCTGGCACTCAGAAAGAAATAACTGGAGGATTATGCAATATGGAGTGATAAAGAAGTGATAAAGTGGAGATAACTTCTCCAGTGGTATCACTTCTCCAGTTCCTATGTTATTCTATGGATCCTATGCTATAATATTTCTCCAACGTTGGAGATCTTAGGGCATAGGCTCCATAGAACAACACAGAAATTGGAGAAGTGATATCACTGAAGACGTCATCTCCACTTTATCTTCTTTTTATGACAACTAAGTGTTTAACCCGCCAGATGTTAGTGAAATTTGTGGGCCAAATTTTAATGTGACTTTCCTAATGAAGACACATTCGGGCAACATTTGTGAAGGTCACCATGTAGGGGACACCATTCTGATAGGGTCCCCTATAACTAACCCCCATAGTAACACTCACTTTGTGTCTAAACCTATTCTATTTTATCTCCCATCCTTATCCTGGTAATGCGTAAATAAAACTGCAGCCTATTCCAGTTAGGTTATTTTGTTCCTTTGCGGGAGTGCTCAGTTAGCCCAGTGTGAATAAAACCAGGCATCAAAGGTTGCAACAGGCCATGTTTTAGGATTAGTGAAAATGACATTGTCACAGGGATTGTAGTTCATTTTTTTTCATTGCATTGTAAAATACCACCCCTTTAACTGATGTCAGCCTGTTCACTAGAAAGTTGACTGACCTTGCTGGTCAGTAAGTTCCCATGGTAACTTATCAGGCGGTTCACTCACACAGAGACCTTTGTCTCTGTGTTAGTACTTTTAATCTGTCCTGGGTATTCAGTAATGTAACTAATATCAGTCATACTCTTTAATAGTTTACAGTGTGATTTAAGAAAAAACAAAACCATTATTATACATTTATCTCTCCAATGTTCAATAGTGTTCCTAAATCCTGGCTTGTTGTAGCCCTGGAGGACAATTGTGGACAGTTGGTTTAGCATATAAGAAAGACAAAGGATAACATGCAGCTCTGAGAACTAATATGCCTCTATACTTTTTTCTTTTTCAGGTAGTGTCTGGGTCTTCAGTATCTACCCAGAAAATCCCAGAGCCTGTAATGATATGGTTTATAAATTTGCATTTGGAATCTTGATCTTCGAATATGTTTTCATAGCCCTTGTTATTGCAATTGTGTGCCTATGTACATGCTGCTTGGGTTGTATAGTAAGTATTTCAAATATACTACATTTCAAAACAAGTTAATTACTTTTTCATTGTTATCACTAATTGATTAATTAAGTTTTGAAAATATGTATATATTTTTAATTAGTATTTTGCATTTTATGTTTTTTACCAATGTATTTTACAAATGTTATGTTTTTACTAATTTCATTGACAAATTACCGGGCTCCTTTTTTTAATGCCTTGATGGCTAGAGACGATTACTGTAGTGTTCTGTATTTATATCAGTAGTAATCAAACCAAAGGGAACCCTTTGGTTTCTCACAAAATTGCTGTGCAACCCTAAAGCCAAGTGCTTTAACCTTTTGAATGTTAGAGGGGTCTCCAGCACTTTGTTTAACAACAAGGAGTTAAAATAGCATCAATATCAAATGTATCAGAATGCTAGTTTGTGCGTGTAATTTAGTAGGTTAAAATTTCAGGTAACCATTAGTAGGAAATTGTTTCAGTCTTTCACACATCCTTGGTAGTCACAACTGCACAAACACTGACTGCCATCCAGCCTTGTTCCACTGTCTGACACTACTGATATTTTCTCTGGGGAAACCCTTGTACTTCTTCGGGGAACCCTGGGGATCCACTGATACAAATCTGAGAATTCATGATTTATGTCTATTTTTCAGTTCACTGAATAATATTTCACCTGGCATTTATTGCTATAAATGCAATTTCTGTTTGTATTTTATTTCAGAACAGAAACAATTCCTATCTATAAAACTGATTCTAGATACATGATGGAGCCAGTCAGATAAAACTGTCTGTTTGAGAATCTATCTCAGGGCTAATCAGTTAGTGGACTATGGTCCTATTTTGTTGAGGATGTGCCACTTCAGGTCCAGATGACAGGTTACTTTGGTCCTGTAACTGAATGGACCACATCAAGATGCAAGCTAAGATTTAGCCCATGGTGCAGTATTATTCTGGCTACCACACTAGACGAGAAGTGTTTTTGCAGCTTATCATGATATATTTTTAAAGTATTGTATTTATTCTATTGAAGACAAATTGATAAGTTCTTGTTGTGTAAATTGGGAGGCCACACTATTGCTTTTTATTTGACAAGACAGATAACTGGAAGATTTTTTTTAATAGTAAAAAGAGTGCTTTCTCTGTTGTCCAATATAGGTTACTGGTAACTTTGGGTAGGCGACCGCACCTTTAAGTAGGCAGGAACAATTCTTGAAGAGAATGCTGGGTGGAGCCTACTTCCTCTCCTTAGCTGCATGTAGCCACCCCTCTTCAGAAAGATTTGTTTCTTGATGAAGATACAGGCAAGAGAACAGTTCTGCTATAGTTGTAACTTGTTGTTTGTTTTCTATTAGATATGGAATACCACCATTAGGAGGATTATCATTACTGACATTCCCTAGTGGATAGCTCAGTTTCCAGGCTGTATGGTGGACCTCTTAGCCCCATGGGGAAAATCTTGTTTGGCAAGTTCTTTCCCTAGGAGTTGCCCACTTAGGCTTTTTCTTTATACATGGTAATCTGAAGATAGAAGACCTGCTGAAAGGTGAGTAACCCTTTGAGTGCTGAGGTCCACTTGACCCACGTTTCCTCTCCGCACAGAGGTCTTCAATGGAGTTTCTATTACATACTCCTGCACTCATTGGGTTTGTCTGTATATCTGTTGGGGGTTTGGAGCAGAGTTTCCTTGGTAAATTTAACCCTTTGTCTGCCTGTTGGCATCTTTTTTTGGGGGGGTTGGCACTTTTCCCTTCAGGGTACAGTGTTTAATTGTCTCTTAACATGTTTTCTGGTGTTTTTACAACTTTTTTTTTTACCTCACTGTAAAATATTGTAAATTTGAGTAAAGGCGCGCTTTACTGCATGCTCCATTCACCTTTATGGGGCTTTACAGTTTGGGACATATCTCTGCAACTTCTCAACGTAGCGACTTCAGAGATGGCTCATTTTGTTTGTCTGCTCTTGCTCTATCATCCGGTCAAAGTTCTGTGTGTTTTTAGGGGGGTCATGGAGCTTCGGGAACTGTTGGGGTACTTTTTTAGGGAGAACTACATTTCCCATGAGCGTTTGCTTCACGCTTTCGTTTCTTATTGGCTCCTGTCGTGGCAGCCATTTTCTGTTTTCCCTTAACGAGTATCCTATGCAGGGCTTGGACTCTCCTTCTCTCTTCAGCAGATTAACCCTTCACCTGCCAGATAAGTGCACATTAGTGATTTCTGGGATGAAATTTTAATCTTTCTCACTGTATTGGGGTTGTTCCTTATACTTGGGACGCTGTTGACACTGTGAGAATGTCAACTCCGTTGGAGCTTGGGGCTAGGCCTAAGACAAAGGATACTGGGGTGTCTGTGTCCCCCATTGTGCACTGCTCCTCATGTCAATCAGGGTTGCCTAGAGAGTACTCAGGTCATTTATGCCCAGCATGCGCTGTTGCCCTGCGTCTCCCTCAGGGACCTCCAGCCATGCACAGGAGCCATTTTGGATGCAAGAGTTTTGGCCACTACTTGAGACCTAAGGTCTACCTTATAACTCCTTCCATCCCAATTGCAGGGGGTTTTCCAGGCTTGGCAACCCCCTACTCCTGTCAGGTCTTCCCTACCTAAGCCGCATGGCGTACCTGATGTCTCTGATTCCTCTGAAGAGCAACTACTGGTGGATTCTGATGAGGTGGTCTCTTCCCAGTTTTTTGGAGACCCCTTTGAGGCTGGCCCTGATCCCTCTGCTGAGGGCCTGATCAGGGCGATATTGAACATGCTCAACATCATCTTGGTTCCAGAGGCTCCTGCGGACCCATCTGATGTGTTCCAGGAGCCTAAGAAGCAGTCTACCTGTTTTCCACTTGACTGTCTGGTGTCTGATGAGTGGAAAGCTCCTGACAAGAAACCTTCTATTTCCAAGTTGTTCCCTTTTTCTGAAGCAGGATTAGCTCAATGGGCTCATCCACCCAAGGTCTCTAGACTTTCTAAGTCCACTGCTTTGCCTGTGGCAGACGCTTCTGTCTTCAAGGACTGGACTGACAGGAAGCTTGAGACATCCCTAAAGACCATCTTTACTATGGCTGGTACTTTGTTGCGCCCGGCGTTCGCCGCTGCTTCGGTGAACAGGGCCATTGCAGTTTGGACTGAACAGCTGACTGTGGCTGTCCGTCAGGGAGCTCCTACAGCTGATATGTTGTGACTTCTTGCCAAAATTTCTGAGGCTCAGCATTATGTTTCTGCTTCTAGTTTTGATGCCGTCAGCTTGGTGGCTGGGGTTTCTACCATATCTGTGGTAGCCAGATGGGCTCTTTGGCTCAAGATCTGGTCTGTAGACACTACCTCTTGCCTTTTCAGGGTACCTCTCTCTTTGGGCCGGAGCTTAAGGACCTTATCAGTGAGGCCACAGGAGGTAAGAGTACTTTGCTGCCCTGCTTTCATTGCCTTTTCAGGGTGCCTCTCTGTTTCGGCCGGAGCTTAAGGATCTCATCAGTGAGGCCACAGGAGATAAGAGTACTTTGCTGCCTTTAGTTCCTAGGAAGAAGCTTCCAGTGAAGCGGAATTGGCTTTTTTGTCCTTTTCAGGATGAGGTTCCCCAGGTTCTGAGCTCCTCCTCTAAGCCAAGTAGCAATGAAGGGCCAAGCAGTCCTCCACAAACCCAAAGACTTCCAAACCTGCTTCAGCATCACTCACCGTGAGGATCCATGGGTTTTGTAGGTTGTGTCAGAAGGGTACAGGATCCCTTTCGTTTCTCTTCTCCCGTTCAGGTTTTTTCATCTCACACTCCTCAGGTAGTGGAGAAGTGCTATCCAGACCCTTTTGGACACGGCGGTTCTGGAACCAATCCCAGTGCCTGAAATGGGTTTGTGGTTTTACTCCAAACTGTTTGTGGTTTCCAAGAAAGACTGCGGCTGTCGTCCAATTCTGGATCTCAAGGACCTCAATTCCTTCATGGTCAAGACTAATTACCACCAGGAGTCTATCATGGTTCCCGTGATTCCTTGTCACTCTCTGCTGTGGTGCTCTCTCATTGGCGGAGCTTGATTGGCCCGCCCAGGGTGTCACTTCATATACTGGGCCTATGGCACCTATCAGGTGCCCTTTCGTGGTGTTCCCGTACCTGCGTATTCGTTGCTGTGTTCCTGCGTTCCTGTGTACCAACTCGGCCCGTCTGACTACTCTGGTTGTTCCTGCTCCATGATTGACCCGGTTCTGGCTGACGTTCCTGCTCCGTGATTGACCCGGTTCTGGCTGACATTCCTGCTCCGTGATTGACCCGGCTCTGGCTGACGTTCCTGCTCTGTGATTGACCCGGATCTGGCTGACGTTCCTGCTCCGTGATTGACCCGGCTCTGGCTGACGTTCCAGCTCCGTGATTGACCCGGCTCTGGCTGACGTTCCGGCTCCGTGATTGCTTCCAGTGTTCCTGCGAGATTCTGATCTCTTTGCCTGGCGACATTCTGAACTGCGCTTGCAGTGCTGTACAGACTGATCACTTACTTATCATCTGCAGAGCTTGTTGCCTCCGTTACAGAGCCTGTCAGAGAACACTTGCTGAGCTTGTTGCCTCCGTTACCGAGCCTGTCCGTGTACACTTGCCAAGCTTGTTGCCTCCGACTCTGAGCCCGTTTAACACTTGCTGAGCTTGTTGCCTCCACTACCGAGCCTATCCTTTTACACTAGCAGAGCAGTGACCTCCATTTACGGTGCCTCCACCTTGCACCCTTGCAGTCGTTGCACCGCGTGGTGCTGTTGGGCATTCCGTTAGCTCTTGCAGTGTGTAGCTCCGTTTCAGCACCGGAAGGGTGTCTTGGCTCTGGTCTCTTATTGCTCGCAGTGTTGTACCATCATACCGCACCAAGGAGTGCATTTGGCTCACGTTACATTCGCTTGTGCAGTGTCTCTTCCGTTACCGCACCTAAAGGGTGCTCTTGGCTCCGTTCCCATTTGCTCTTGCAGCGTCTCTTTTCCGTTACCGCACCTCAGGGGTGCTATTCGCTCCGGTCCCATTTGCTCTTGCAGTTTATCTCTTCCACTACTGCACCTAAGGGGTGCTATTGGCTCTAGCACCAGTCAGCTCTTGCTAAACAATTGGGTATATTACAGAAAAGCTATCTTGTAGTGATTCAGTTCAGTCGCACTGCTAAGCGCTTGCTTTCTGCACTACTGCCTGGACTGTTTATATTCACCAGGCGTTGGCTAATTACCACAACAGAGACTGATTATTTGTATTGGGCATTAACCCTTTTACCTCCATTGATTTCTGTTGCAAGCTATATTGCTCCTACCATATTGGGCCTGTACTACATCCCTATACTTGTCTGATACATGCTATTACCTATTCTAGCCCTAAGGGGCAGTGTTCCTTATTTTTACCTCAATAAAACTGTGTTTTATTTTAACCTTTGGTCTGAGTGTCGTAAAAACCGTTACAGTACAAAAGGGCCATGACCTCAGACAGTAAGGGTGACGGTAATACACAGAACCTCCATTGGAGGATGGATGTACATGAGCAACACTTGGACCAGTTGGCTCTGGCCATGCAGACTTACTGGAACGTACAGTACACCTCGATAAACCGAACCAAAATCCGGTGGTCTCCCCAGTTCCGACACCGGATAATCATGCTGGGCTGTCTGCTGCACCCCCCAGAGGTCTAACGGTGGCGGCGGCGTTACCGTTGAGATACGATGGTGAACCTACACTATGCAGGGGGTTTATCAACCAATTAGAGATATTCTTGGAACTGACACCTCATGCCTTCCCTAACGACAGTAGCAAGGTGGGGTTCATGATATCTCTATTAACGGGTAAAGCCCTGGCGTGAGCGAATCCCTTATGGGAGAATGCTAAACCCTGTACTCTGAACTTCAATGCGTTTATAAGGAAGTTTCGGAGAGTATTTGAGGTACCTGGTAGAGCCGCCTCTGCTGCCAAAAGATTGATGGAAATACAAATGGGCGATCGTACAGTAGGTGATTATGCCATAGAATTTCGGACACTGGCAGCAGAGGTAGGCTGGAATAATGAAGGATTGGTGGCAGGCTTTGCTCAGGGGTTGTCTGATTCAATTAAAGATGAAATTGCTGCCAGGGATGTACCCAATGACTTAGATGAGTATATCGATTATGTCATGCTCGTTGATTCTCGCATCCGTGAAAGGCGACTGGCCAGAAGGGCAAAATCCAGAAACTATGGGCACGGCAGTCCTTTAAACCCACACTCGCCTCCCATTCCTCCTCGCCGAGCATCCGAACCGGGTGAGCCAATGCAACTCGGGTTCACTAGACTTACAAAGGAGGAGCGGGCACACCTTAAAAGGCAGGGTTTATGTTTATATTGTGGCAAAGCTGGGCACATACTACGCACTTGTCCTGTACGGCCGGGAAACGCACACACCTAGGGTACTTTGGGGGACAGGCCCTAGGTGGTGTACAATCATCCCCAGACTCCTGTACACAAAAACCCACCATCCAGGTGAGTTTTTCCCTGGCCGACCAAGCTGTGGAGGTACTTGCTCTGGTAGATTCTGGCGCAGCAAGGTACTTCATGGACCGTTCCTTTGCAGAACGGCACAATATTACGTTGACTAAAAGAGATACTCGGCTAGCCATTGAGGCCATTGACGGTAGACCTTTAGAACCAGCATTTATCACTATGGAAACAACTCCTATCACTATGTCTATTGGGGCTCTCCACAGGGAGGAGGTATGTTTCCAAATAATACACTCACCCCATCATGCGGTCATTCTGGGGTTCCCATGGTTATTGTCGCACAACCCCCAGTTTGATTGGCAAAGATATGAGGTCAAGTCATGGTCTGAGTATTGTACTAGACACTGTTTGTCACACCCGGTCAAGATTCTGTGTACCTCTCCCTCCGTGCCAACTGAATATCGCAAGTTCAGTGACGTATTCAGTAAGGGAGAGGCTAGCGCATTACCGCAGCACAGACCATATGATTGCGCTATTGATTTGCCTCCGGGGGTGGTGCCTCCTAGGGGTAGGACGTACCCTTTGTCCTGCGAGGAGAACAGGGCCATGGAGGACTACATTGAGGATGCCCTTGAGAGGAATCATTCGCAAGTCATCCTCTCCGGCAGGTGCAGGGTTCTTTTTTGTGAAAAAGAATAATGGCGAACTAAGACCATTATCACGGTGCCCGTGATTCGTGCTGTTCTGTGTCTGTCACTTGCTGAGTATTCCTGATTGGCTGTCTGCTATTAGTCCTCCTCACACATCCTTTTTAAACCCAGGTTGAGCAGTTCCAGGTTGCCCTTTCGTGGTGTTTCTGACTTCACCTGGCCTGATCTGCATGTCAGGCTTCTGGGCCTGCTGATCCTGCTGTTCCTGCTGATCCTGTGTTCCGGTGTTCCAGTGTTCCAATGTTCCTGTATGCTAGTGTTCCTGTGTTCCAGCACCTAGCGGGTTAATCTTACTGAGTCCCTGAGCCTCCTGCCTGCCGCTTCTCCAGCCGGTTCGCTCTGCACCAGTGGTTCCGGTCATCCGTCAGTTCATCTGTCTCGCCCCAGTGGACTCCCCGTTGGAGTGTAGGGCTCCTGCTCTAGCCCCGTTGGTCCGGCGACCTTGTTCTTTTCGCTGCTGCTTCTACACTGTTGGTTCCAACGTGCGGACGCTAGTTTACTCCATTAAACCTGGTTGCGATATACACTGTTGGTTCCAGCGTGCGGACGCTGGTTTACTCCATTAAACCTGGTGGCGACACTTACTGTTGGTTCCAGCGTGAGGACGCTGGTTTACTCCATTAAACCTGGTTGCGATATTCACTGTTGGTTCCAGCGTGCGGAAGCTGGTTTACTCCATTAAAACCTGGTGGCGACATTTACTGTTGGTCCCAACGTGAGGCTGGTTTACTCCATTAAACCTGGTTGCGATATACACTGTTGGTTCCAGCGTGCGGACGCTGGTTTACTCCATTAAACCTGGTTGCGATATACACTGTTGGTTCCAGCGTTCGGACGCTGGTTTACTCCATTAAACCTGGTGGCGACATTTACTGTTAGTTCCAGCGTGAGGACGCTGGTTTACTCCATTAAACCTGGTTGCGATATACGCTGTTGGTTCCTGTGTGTGGATGCTGGTTTACTCCATTAAACCTGGTGGCGATATTCTGTTGGTCCCAGCGTGCGGATGCTGGTTTACTCCATTAACCTGGTGGCGATATTTATTGTTGGTCCCAACGTGCGAACGTTGGTTTGCTCCTGATCTATCCAGTACTGAGGCTAGGTCGCTGTCCACTCCTATGCAGTCGTCCAATTTTCCCTGGCAATAGACTTCTGCTGAGTAAGACCTTAGTTCCTATTCCTCTCTGCTGTCATAGTCATCTGACAGCTGGTCTACCCACTCAGGCTGCCCTGCCCGGTATTGGTAAGGCCGGTAGAATCTTTGTACATTACCATCCTTAAGGTTGCCTTACCCGGTATTGGCAGGGCCGGTAGAGCCTACTACAGTGTCCTCAGGCTGCCCTGCCCGGTATTGGTAAGGCCGGTAGAACCTTGTACATTACCATCTTTAAGGTTGCCTTACCCGGTATTGGCAGGGCCGGTAGAGCCTACACTCTGTACTCCTTTGGGCTGCCTTGCCCGGTATTGGTAAGGCGGGTAGAACCGGTATATGTCATCTCACGGTTGCCTTACCTGGTATAGGCAAGGCCGGTAGAGCCTGTTATTGCTACTGTCACTTGGGTTGCCTTGCCCGGGATTTTAGGCAAGGCCGGTAGAACCTATTGTATGGACTATTATTGTTGTATTGTTATGTATGTTTACCCTATGGGGATTGCCTTAACTTTTCAATAAAGTTACGTTTTTACCAAACCTTACGTTTGAGAGTCTTCAAAAACCGTGACAGTATGAAAGGGCCATGACCTCAGACAATAAGAGTGATGGTAACACACAAAATATCCATTGGAGGATGGATATGCATGAGCAACGTTTGGATCAGCTGGCGGTTGCTATTGAACGCACGGTACTTGCTGATAAGTCCGGTTTTAGCCTGGTGGTCTCGCCAATTCAGACACCGGAGAATGAGTCTAGGTCCCCAGGGACCGCAGTCAAAGGGTTAACGGCTTCTGCACCCTTGCCGCTGAGATATGACGGTGACCCTCAACTATGTAGAGGGTTTATTAATCAACTTGAAATATTTATGTAATTGACGGCACACGCATTTCCTAGTGACCGCAGCAAGATTGGGTTCATGATATCCCTACTGACCGGTAGAGCATTGGCCTGGGCTAACTCACTGTGGGAAAACGCTAAACCTTGTACTAAAAATTTCTGTGATTTTGTACAGTCCTTTTGGAGTGTTTTTGAGCCTCCTGGTAGAACCACCTCTGCTGCTAAACGTCTTATGGAGATACAACAGGGCAGGCGCACGGTTGGTGATTATGCCATTGAATTCCGCACCTTGGCAGCAGAGGTAGACTGGAATAACGAGGACCTGTTGGCAGCCTTTGCCCAGGGCTTGAGTGACCAGGTTAAAGATGAGATTGCAGCAAAAGATTTACCTACTGACCTAGATGATTATATCGAATACATGACTCTAATTGACTCCAGAATACAAGAAAAATTAACCGCCAGAGAGCGACGAGTACGGCTAAAAAATAATGGGTCCAGTAGCACATTTTGCCCACCCAACCCTCCTTTGGCATCCAAACCTAGTGAACCAATACATGAACCAGGTGAACCTATGCAGGTGGGTTTCACTAGGTTAATCAAGGAACAGAGGAGGTATTGCAAGATACAGGGATTATGTTTGTACTGCGGTAAAAATGGTCACCTGTTAAGATCTTGTCCGGTACGTCCGGGAAACGAACACACCTAGGGTACCTTGAGGGACAGGCCCTAGGTGGTGTCCAATCGTCCCCAGTGTTGGGCACACTTAAACCCACCATACAGATGGTATTGCCATGGGCACAACGCTCAGTTGAGGTTTTGGCCCTGGTTGATTCTGGTGCAGCTGGGTATTTTATGGGCAATACCTTTGCCGAATTGCATGGGGTACCACGGATTCAGAGAGAAACCCCTCTTGCTATTGAAGCAATTGATGGCAGACCTTTGGAACCCGCCCAAGTTACCTTTGAAACGATGCCCTTGTCCATGACTATTGGGGCTCTTCACAAAGAAGAGCAACAGTTCCAATTGATTAATTCTCCTCACCATGCCGTGATCTTGGGCTTTCCTTGGTTACAGTTGCACAACTCACAATTTGATTGGCAGAAATGTGAGATTGCTGCTTGGTCTCAGTTATGTATGGATAAGTGCGTTACCCATCCTGTTATGGTTTTGTGCACCTCCCCTTCACTACCTGATGTCTACCAGCAGTTCAGCAACGTTTTCAGTAAGGGAGAGGCTGGCACCCTACCTCAGCACAGACCATACGATTGTCGTATAGAACTAAGTCCTGGAGCAGTACCACCAAGGGGACGCACGTATCCATTGTCTTGTGAGGAGAACCAAGCTATGGAGGAATACATAGCGGATGCCCTCAGTAGCGAGATCATAAGGAAATCTACTTCTCTTGCCTGCGCCGGGTTCTTTTTTGTTAAGAAAAAAGTGGCGAACTGCGACCATGCATAGACTATCCTGGGCTGAATAAGCTGATGGCAAAGAATGCCTACCTGATACCACTCATCACCGAGCTGTTTGATAGACTTAAGGGGTCCTCGATTTTCACCAAATTGGACCTAAGGGCAGCCTACAATTTGATACGTATCAGAGCCGGTGATGAGTGGAAAACTGCCTTCAATACTAGATCAGGGCATTTGGTCTTTGTAATGCTCCTGCAGTATTTCAAGAACTGATCAATGACGTTCTTAGAGATATGTTACAATCATGTGTTGTAGTCTATCTTGAAGACATACTTATCCACTCCAAAGACCTGTCACAACACATCAAGGATGTGTCTGAAGTGTTGCGGACGCTGGTTTCCTCCATTAAACCTGGTGGCGACATTTACTGTTGGTTCCAGCGTGAGGACGCTGGTTTACTCCATTAAACCTGGTGGCGACATTTACTGTTGGTTCCAGCGTGTGGACGCTAGTTTACTCCATTAAACCTGGTGGCGATACTCTGTTGGTCCCAGCGTGCGGACGCTGGTTTACTCCATTAACCTGGTGGCGATATTTATTGTTGGTCCCAACGTGCGAACGTTGGTTTGCTCCTGATCTATCCAGTACTGAGGCTAGGTCGCTGTCCACTCCTATGCAGTCGTCCGATTTTCCCTGGCAATAGACTTCTGCTGAGTAAGACCTTAGTTCCTATTCCTCTCTGCTGTCGTAGTCATCTGACAGCTGGTCTACTCGCTCAGGCTGCCCTGCCCGGTATTGGTAAGGCCGATAGAACCTTTGTACGTTACCATCCTTAAGGTTGCCTTACCCGGTATTGGCAGGGCCGGTAGAGCCTACTACAGTGTCCTCAGGCTGCCCTGCCCGGTATTGGTGAGGCCGGTAGAACCTTGTACATTACCATCTTTAAGGTTGCCTTACCCGGTATTGGCAGGGCCGGTAGAGCCTACACTCAGTACTCCTTTGGGCTGCCTTGCCCGGTATTGGTAAGGCCGGTAGAACCGGTATATGTCATCTTACAGTTGCCTTACCCGGTATAGGCAAGGCCGGTAGAGCCTGTTATTGCTACTGTCACTTGGGTTGCCTTGCCCGGTATTTTAGGCAAGGCCGGTAGAACCTATTGTATGGACTATTATTGTTGTATTGTTATGTATGTTTACCCTATGGGGATTGCCTTAACTTTTCAATAAAGTTAAGTTTTTACCAAACCTTATGTCTGAGAGTCTTCAAAAACCGTGACAACCATGTATTGACTACCGGGGATTGAATAAGCTCATGCCCAAGAATGCATATCCTATACCACTCATTACGGAGTTATTTGACAGGTTGAAGGGCTCTTCTATATTTACGAAACTTGATCTGCGGGCCGCATACAACCTGATCAGGATCAGGGCTGGAGATGAGTGGAAAATGGCATTCAATACTAGGTCAGGGCACTACGAATACTTAGTGATGCCATTTGGATTGTGTAATGACCTGCCGTATTTCAAGAGTTGATCAATGACATCCTCCGTGATTTTGCTGCAGTCTTGTGTGGTCGTATACCTTGACGATATATTGATACACTCTGCTAACCTAACTCAGCACATCCAGGATGTGTCCGAGGTTTTACTCCGTTTACGCAAGAACAAATTGTTCTGTAAATTAGAAAAATGTGAATTTCACAGGTCCAAAGTACCCTTCCTGGGGTTTGTGATGTCTAATGATGGCATTGCCATGGACCAGGAGAAATTGGCAGCAGTCCTACAGTGGCCACGGCCCAAAGGGATAAAAGCTATTCAACGATTTTTGGGCTTTGCCAATTATTATAGAAAATTTGTTCAAAATTTCTCTACCATTGTGAAACCTCTGTCTGACCTCACGCATAAGGGCGTGTAACGGTTTTTTAAGACACTCAGACCAGTTAGTAAAATAAAACACAGTTTTATTAAATGAAAAGTAAGGTTAACGATCGCCCTCTACAGGCAACAGAAAATGTAGCAAAATATGGACAGATATGCCCCCACAGGCCCAGTATACAGAACAGAGTATCACATATACTGTCTCAGGACAGGCACATAGAAGTGAAACACATTAAGGGTTAAATACAATAAGCAGTCCTTCTATGTTGTGAAGTTTGGCACGCCCAAGGTGGTGATAGGGTAGCTGTAAGTGTAGATGGTGCAACACTTAGAGTTCATAAGACAGGGAAACTGCTCGGCAATACGTGAGCAGAGTTAGAATCAGCAGAAAAGTTGCCCAGAATAGCCCCCATGGGCGTAGCCACGGATACAACTTAATCTGCAAGCGCGTGAGTCGGTAGCCCCCACAGGCATAACAACGGTAATAGCTTGCACTGCAAGAGCTGGCTAATAGCCCCCACGGGCGTACTAACTGATACCAACTGAGCAGAGATTGTTGAGCCAATAGCCTCCACGGGCGTATACCTGAGACAACCTGCAAGCTTGAGCCGGTAGCCCCCACGGGCATAACAACGGAGACCACACTATGCTGCAAGCGGAGAAGCCAATAGCCTCCCACTGGAGTCTACCCTTTGCTGCAATAGCTTGAGCCTTTAGCCCCTATGGGCGCAAACCGGAGACCAAACGTGTGAGCAAGAGCCAATGGCGTCGTACCGGGAGCGTAAACGAACGCGGCCGGCTCAGCGGAAGTAGTGCGATATAACTTAGGCTCTGTACAGGAGTGAGAAGGCTCAGCTAAAGAGGTGGCAGCACAGCAAGGGTTAATATGCAGCTTTAAGGATCGAAGGCTCAGTATAGCGGAATAGCACTGCAAGTATCTTGGAGGCTCAGTAACAGAAGCACGGCTCTGCAAGTGAGCACGGAGACTCAGCACTGGGAACAAGCACTGCAAGGGTTAAGGAGGTCACACTATCAGCCTGGCAGGCAGCAGTAACGGAAGTCAGAATGTCGCTGCAGCGACAACTGGAGCAGGAAGCAGGATCAAGCAGGTCACTGGAACAGGCCGGTTCGGGTCACGGAGCAGCAAGTCAGCCAGGCCGGGTTGGATCACGGAGGAGGTACTCAGACAAGCTGGGTCAAACACGAGCAGGCAAACGATGCGGTGCTTCAAAGACAATCCTCAAGTCTTTATGTTCCAAGATATATTCCAGCTTGTTGATTAGGCACTTACTCCTCTTCTTAGAACGTGCAAGCCTGGGCTCTCTTCCAACACCCACAAAATCAACAATAAACCTGAAATGGCTGCACCGTTGTAACACAGAGGTTCAATGGCGACAAAATAAGTAAAACAAAGTCCTTTATTGAAACATTCCAAAATATATAAAAACAATTCTTCGGACAATCCTTCGGACAGTAGAGGTTAGTCTCATATCATACACAGTGCAAGGAAAACATAATCCACGCGTTTCGCGCTACAAGCGCTTAATGACTTAGTCATGATTAAGCGCTTGTAGCGCGAAACGCGTGGATTATGTTTTCCTTGCACTGTGTATGATATGAGACTAACCTCTACTGTCCGAAGGATTGTCCGAAGAATTGTTTTTGTATATTTTGGAATGTTTCAATAAAGGACTTTGTTTTACTTATTTTGTCGCCATCGAACCTCTGTGTTACAACGGTGCAGCCATTTCAGGTTTATTATCAAACACTAGCAGGAACGTCAGCCAAACCGGGTCAGGTCACGGAGGTGGTTCTCAGACAAGCCGGTTCAATCACGAGCAGGAACACAGGAGCGTAGTCAGAACAGGCCAATTCAGTACACAGGAATCAGGAACACAGCAACACTGGCTCAGAAATACCACGAAAGGACACCTGACAGGTGTCACGGCCAGGCATAAAAAGGTCACCAGGGGAGGGCCAAACCAGCACAGCAAATCAGAGCATACCACAAGTGAGAGTGACAGAGGAGGATCACAGGCACTGTGATAGGGCGCTAATCCCTCTCAATGGTCCGAGGCAGCTGAAACCGCTTTTGAGACACTAAAATCTGCTTTTGCCTCTGCTCCTATACTGTCCCACCCCAATCCCGCCCTGCCTTTTACATTCGAGGTTGATGCCTCCGAAGTTGGGGTAGGGGCAGTTCGTTCTCAACGCCCTAAGGAGGGTGGCCACCTGAGACCTTGTGGGTTCTTTTCCAAGAAGCTCTCTAGTGCCCAAAGCCACTACGAGATTGGTGATAGGGAACTGTTGGCCATTATCCTCGCATTGAAAGAATGACGACACTTAGTGGAAGGCACAAGAACCCCAGTATTAATTCTTACTGACCATAAAAATTTGACATATCTCTCAGAAGCGAAAAGGCTGTCCTCCCGCCAGCTAGGTGGGCGCTGTTCTTGTCTCGGTTTAATTTTATAGTGTCCTACCTGCCAGGTTCTAAGAACATTAGGGCGGACGCCCTATCCAGACAATTTAGCCCTGACATTGAGAGGGATGAAGTCCCTGTACCTATTATTCAGCCAGATTGGATCTTGGCAACAATGCGCACCAGTATCACTTTGCCACTGGGGGAGCAAATTTTGGCATCTCAAGCATGGGCACCTCCAGAAACCCCAGTTGGCAAGTGCTTTGTGGATGAGTCTTTCCGTACCCGTCTGCTCGAGACTTACCATGGGCACATTGGGAGGGATCAGTTAATATGGTCTCTCTCACAAGTATTTTGGTGGCCCTCCCTTAGAGCCGATTGATTCACATTTACTGCAGCCTGTGCAACCTGTGCCCGTGCTAAGACCCCCAGACATCTCCCAGTGGGCTTACTCCAACCTGTGCCTAGTGGTGAACGCCCATGGTCCCACATATCTATTGATTTTCTGGGAGAATTGCCGATGTCTAGGGGATATACATTTATCCTGATGGTGGTTGACAGGTTTTCTAAGATGGCTCACTTCGTGCCCCTCTCTGGTCTTCTTTCGGCCCAGGAGTTGGCAGTCATTTTTGCCAGAGAGGTGTTCCGCTTGCATGGGCTTCCCAGAGTGGTAGTGTCGGACCGAGGGAGTCAGTTCGTGTCGAGATTTTGGAGGGCATTCTGTAGCCAGATGGGCATAGAACTGTCCTTTTCCTCCGCATACCATCCCCAGACCAATGGGGCCGCTGAGCGTGCCAATCAGGGACTGGAGCAGTTTCTGAGCTGCTTTGTGACTGATCATCATGACAATTGGGCTGACCTGTTGCCGCGGGCGGAGTTTGCCAGGAATTGTGCAGTTAATTCATCGTCTGGGAGCTCCCCGTTCCTTATCAATTATGGGTTTCAGCCATGTTTGCTCCCGGACTCATTTCAGTCGCATCAGATTCCAGCTCTGGGCGAGCATATTGAGCAGCTCCACTCCACTTGGGAACAGGTTCAGAGGACCCTCAGCCAGTCCTTCCAGCGACATCAGCGGCATGCCAATCGTAGAAGGCTGCCAGTGGTCTCCTTCCAGGTTGGGGACAGGGTATGGCTGTCCTCCAGAAATCTCAATCTGCAAGTGCCATCCAACAAATTGGCTCCCCGGTTCATTGGTCTGTTCAAAGTTATCCGCAAGGTTAACCCAGTTTCTTACGCACTGGAACTCTCGGCATCTATGCGCATTCACAATGTGTTCCATGTGTGTCTATTGAAGCCCTTGGTATGCAACCGTTATACTACAACTCCAGTGGTTCCCGGGCCGGTGGATGTTCAGGGCCAAGAGGAGTATGAAGTTCAGAGCATTATTGATTCTAGGAGGTTTAGAGGTAAATTGCTGTATTTGGTCCACTGGAAAGGTTATGGGCCTGAAGAGCGTTCTTGGGTCGACCAGAGGGACCTTCATGCCCCAAGGTTATTGCGCAATTTTCACTCTAAATATCCTCAGAAATCCAGACCCTCGGCCAGGGGAGGGGGTCTTTGAGAGGGGGGTACTATCACGGTTCCCGTGATTCCTTGTCACTCTCTGCTGTGGTGCTCTCTCATTGGCGGAGCTTGATTGGCCCGCCCAGGGTGTCCCTTCATATACCGGGCCTATGGCACCTGTCAGGTGCCCTTTCATGGTGTTCCCGTACCTGTGTATTTGTTGCTGTGTTCCTGCATTCCTGTGTACCGACTCAGCCTGTCTGACTACTCTGGTTGTTCCTGCTCCGTGATTGACCTGTTTCTGGCTGACGTTCCTGCTCTGTGATTGACACAGTTCTGGCTGACGTTCCTGCTCCGTGATTGACCTGGCTGTGGCTGACATTCCTGCTCCGTGATTGACCCGGCTCTGGCTGACGTTCCGGCTCCGTGATTGCTTCCAGTGTTCCTGCGAGATTCTGATCTCTTTGCCTGGCGACATTCTGAACTGTGCTTGCAGTGCTGTACAGACTGATCACTTACTTATCATCTGCAGAGCTTGTTGCCTCCGTTACCGAGCCTGTCCGAGAATGCTTGCTGAGCTTGTTGCCTCCGTTACCGAGCCTGTCCGTGTACACTTGCCAAGCTTGTTGCCTCCGGCTCTGAGCCCGCTTAACACTTTCTAAGCTTGTTGCCTCCACTACCAAGCCTATCCGTGTACACTAGCAGAGCAGTGACCTCCATTTATGGTGCCTCCACCTTGCACCCTTGCAGTCGTTGCACCGCGTGGTGCTATTGGGCATTCCATTAGCTCTTGCAGTGTGTAGCTCCGTTTCGGCACTGGAAGGGTGTCTTGGCTCTGGTCTCTTATTGCTCGCAGTGTTGTACCATCATACCGCACCAAGGAGTGCGTTTGGCTCACGTTACATTTGCTTGTGCGGTGTCTCTTCCGTTACCGCACCTAAGGGGTGCTCTTGGCTCCGGTCCCATTTGCTCTTGCAGTGTCTCTCTTCCGTTTCCGCACCTCAGGGGTGCTATTGGCTCCGGTCCCATTTGCTCTTGCAGTGTATCTCTTCCACTACCGCACCTAAGGGGTGCTATTGGCTCTAGCTCCAGTCAGCTCTTGCTATACAATTGGGTATATTACAGAAAAGCTATCTTGTAGTGATTCAGTTCAGTCGCACTGCTAAGCGCTTGCTTTCTGCACTACTACCTGGACTGTTTATATTCACCGGGCGTTGGCTAATCACCATAACAGAGACTGATTATTTGTATTGGGCATTAACCCTTTTACCTCCATTGATTTCTGTTGCAAGCTATATTGCTCCTACCATATTGGGCCTGTACTACATCCCTATACTTGTCTGATAAGTGCTGTTACCTATTGTAGCCCTAAGGGGCAGTGTTCCTTATTTTTACCTCAATAAAACTGTGTTTTATTTTAACCTTTGGTCTGAGTGTCGTAAAAACTGTTACAGAGTCCCTGCCAACTGTGATCGCGGCCATGTCTCCTGCATAACTGTATATTGCCAGCAGTACCTCCGGTTTGCTTGCGACCAAGGGCATTTTCAATTTTCTGCTTTTCCCTTTGGTCTGACTACAGTTCCCCAGGTTTTCAATCACATCCTGTGAGCATTAGTGGCTGTCCTTCACCGTACGGCATCAGAGTCACTCCATACATGAACGACTTGCTTCTGAAGACTCCTTCTCCAGAACTCCTTCATCAGCAGGTCAAGGAATGCATTCATGCCTCAACATGGACAAGTCAGACCTTGCTCCATCTCAAAGACTAGTCTTCCTACGTCTCCTCTTCGACACCAAACAGGGTATGGTGTTTCTCACGGACGATGTGGCTCGCCAGTTCGTCCACAAAGTGTTTGCATTTCTGGCTTACAATCCAGTCCCTGCCAAGAAGCTGACCTCCCTAGTGGGGAAGATCATTTCCACCATAGAAGCGGTTCCATTTGCCATGGCTCACACCAGGGAACTTCAGAGGTTCGTGACCCATGTGCGCAGGGGTCAGCAGGATCTGTCGAAGATGTCGGTGTCTCTTCCTCTTGACGTGGAGCTGAGCCTGTCGTGGTGGATCAACCTCTCCAATCTGCTGAAGGGCTGTCCCTTCATGATAACCTTCTGGACTACCGTGACAACTGATGCAAGACTCTCCGGCTGGGGAGCAGTCCCAGGTCACAGCAATGCCCAGGGTCGGTGGTCTCCAGAGGAATCTCTCCTTCCCATCAGAGTGTTGGAGCTTCGGGCGATATTTCATGCTCTTCGCTACTGGACGCGTCATCTGGAGGGATGCCCAGTCAGAGTTCAATCCGACAACGCCACGGCCATGGCTTACATCAACAAGCAAGGCAGTACAAGAAGTCTTGCTGCCTGGTTGGAGGTCAAAGCTATTTTGACCTGGGCAGAAGGCAATGTTCCTGCCATATCCTCAGTTCATATTCCCGGCATAGACAAAGTGCTGGCAGACTTCCTAAGTTGACACACAGTGGCCAGCGGAGAGTGGGAACTGAACCAAGAAGTGTTCAACCTCATTGTTCAGAAGTGGGGACTTCCTTGCGTTCATCTGAAGGCAACAAGGCACAATCAGAAGATTCCGTTGTTTTGCTCTCACTGGAGGGACCCTCTAGCTCTGGCAGTGGATGCCATGTCGATCCCATGGTGCTTCCCTCTTGTGTACATCTTTTTTTCTTCCCATTCCCATGCTACACAGGGTGTTGCGGGAACTGCGTCTGGAGCATTCTCCAGTCCGTACTGGCCTTGTCAGGCTTGGTTTCTGGAGCTTCTGGATCTCTCTGTAGTGGAGCCCTTCCGGCTGCCCCATCGTCCGGATCTTCTTCTACAGGGGTACATGTAGAAAAGGATGTGGACCGTCTGGGAAATTTAATTCTCAATATTGAAGAAGAAGGGTTCTTCTTCAGGTGTGATGGCCACTATGCTTAGTGCCCACAAGCCTGTCTCCTCTAAGGCCTACCATAGAGTCCGGTCCACTTTTCTCTCTTGGTGTGCTTATAAGGATCTTTCCTGCAGGACGGAGTGGATAAGGGCCTCAGTTTGAGTTCCCTTAAGGTTCAAACTTCTTTCAGAGATGTATTGCTATCCTTCCTGATGTCAAGGTTTCCTTTCAGGTTGTTACTCATACTCGTCCTGCCTTTGACAGCCCTACTTGTCAGTGGGATCTTAACTTGGTTATGGGCGTCCTTTAGCGCCCTCCATTTCAATCATTGGCTACTATTCCTCTATGCATGCTGACTTGGAACATGGCCTTTCTCCTGGTGATTGTTTCTGTTTGCCGTGTCGCAGAGTTGCACCCCCTATCTTGTAAACATCCCTTTTTGGTGTTTTCCAAAGACAGGGTGGTTCTTCGCACTTCTCAGAAGATCCTTCCAAAGGTGTTCTCTGAATTCCACATTAATCAGGGAATCATGGTGCCCTTTTTCTGTCCAGACCCTACATCCGACAAGGAAAGGGATCTTCACTAGTTGGATGTGGTGCAATGTCTAAAGTTCTATGTGCACCGCACTGAGGCTATTTGCCAGACTGATGCTTTGTTTGTCATTCCTGAGGGTCCCAGGGCAAGGTGGCCATAGCTTTGTGGATTAAATCTACTATTCGTAAGGTTTACGAACTGCGGAAGAAGCCTGTTCCATTTAGGGTTTCGCCTCATTCCACTCGATCCATTGGGGTATCTTGGGGCTTACAAGAATCAAGCCTCAGCTGATCAGTTGTGCAAGGCTGCCACTTGGTCGTCTGTGCACACTTTTTCTAAACGCTAGAGCGTTAATATGCTGGTGTCGGTCGATGCCAGCTTGGGACAGAAGATCCTAGAAGCAGTTGTGCCTGTCTAGGTTCTCCTTTCATCTCTTCAGTCCTCCTTCACTTTTGAGCACAGTTGGCTCGAGTTTTTTGTTTGCTGTGCTACGTTCCTGGTGTGGTTATGCACCGGTTTTGTGTCCATTGACACTTCATTGTTATTTTTGGGCTGTCTATGATCTGATGGTTCATATAGGCTCTGGTGACTTTGGGGGCTCTACGTCTGGTCCTTGCCTTACTTCCCACCTCTGGGAAACTCAATGGTTGGACACCCAAAGTTACCAGTAACCTATATTGGATGACAGAGAAAAGAGGATTTTAGTCTTACCTGTTAAATCCTTTTCTCTTGGTTCATATAGGGTACTGGTCTCCCACCCTGTCAATGCACCATGCTTGTCTCACCTGTGACCGAACGTGGGAGTCCATTTGGGTTCATGCTCACAGGAGTCTTCTTTTCTTTCTTACTACCTAGTCACTAGTTAGTGTCTCAAATCTTTCTGGAGAGGGTTGGCAAGATGCAGCTGAGGAAAGGAGGTAGGCTCCATCCAGCATTCTCTTCAAGAATTGTTCCTACCTACTTAAAGGGGCAGTCACCTACCCAAAGTTACCAGTAACCTGTATGGACTAAGAGAAAAGGATTTAACAGGTAAGACTAAAATCCTCTTTTCTTAAAGAAACAATAATAAGAAGAATGTATTCATAAGAAAAGGTTGGCTGAAACTCGATTACCCTTTGAGTACCAGAGGGGATACACAACACATTGCGCACCTCTCTGGCCTCAAAGGGTTAAAATAAAAAATATTTTGTGTCAGTGCACATCCAGATTCACTTAATATGAATGTTATGTACTGCTTCGTATTGTACTGGTACGCCAGTATAGGCCTCTTTTAACCTTACTTGTTTTGTTTTATTTTGTGAATGGAATCTGTCCTTCTCCATTTTTCATAATAGAGAAAGAGAAGTAACAGACTCTATAGTTTACTGTAGGTAATTTACAGAATACCTGGAGATGGCAGGAGGAGTGTTTTAACCCAGTTTATCAATCAAGGCCGGATTTACATCCCAAGTACCCCTAATAAACAAGACGCTCTATGTGCCCTTAGCCCATGGTCACACCCCCGCTCCTCACACAATCCCACCCCTAGTCTCATCCACTGTTTCCTTACACAGAAAATACCCTCAGCCTATAACCATACCTGGGAACTTTCAAGCCTCCAGAGAACGTTTGGATTGGGAGTGTCCAAGTAACACAGTTTAAGTCATAATGCAAACAGTGCTGAAACAGAGATGGTGGGATTGTGAGGCAGGAAGTTGGAGTGGGCGGAGAAGTGGGTGTGACAGGGCAGGAGTGGGTGGAACGGGACGCAGACTGAACAGACTCAGCTCAGAACTGGAGAATCAGCCTCTGTCCCGGAGACTCAGTAATTAAGTCTGACAACTGGAGCCTCAGGCACATCTGGAGAGTTCTCAGATATGTCTCTAACAAGCTAGAATGGAAAAAACTTGAAATCTTTGGTTGGTAGATAGATCTCCCATGCATCGCTCCACAATGTGTCAGAGATCTCCCTAGCATTCAAGGTGGTAAATAATAGATGTAGAAAAAAAGGAAAGAAATCTGTACCTTAATAAACATTTATATATATCTATATAATATAAATTGCTAGGTTTTGAAGCTCCTTGTGTGTGTAACAGCACACGCGCAGTAGAGACTGCCAGAACGATGCAGTCATGTTCAGCAGAGATTGGCCGAACGCGCTGTTCAGGAGTGGGGCGCTCCAAACGGCTCACCACCTGTCTCTGCTCCCAGCTCTGGGCTTTTATACTAGTATATATATATATGTATGTATATATATATATATGTATGTGTATATATATATGTATATATATATATATAAATATATATAAAGCCCACAGGGAATGACGGCACTCACAGGGTCTGTTTTCAAAGCTTGAAATAAGTTACATTTATTAGAATCGATGTTTCGCCTGTCGCAGCAGCCTTTCTCAAGATTACAAATGTGTAACATACAACCTGTTTAAAAACCCTCTCCCAATCCAAAAAGGCGCCAAGTAGAAGGCATTCTAATTGGAAAACACATAACACCCATTGTTCAGTTAGTGTGGAAATTGAATAATTAACCGTGAAGTGCAGTTAAAAACTCGTTACATGTATACCATGCATCCGTGAAAATTAACATACATATACATCTTCAAATACTAATTGCGGTATACATATGGCTTAGTTAACGTATACTCATATAATCTGAATATCACACAATAGAAATCACGTATCATTAGGCATAAGAATAGTAATACAGCTAAACTTCTAAAGAGTGCGCTACAATCAAATGTTACCAAATGTGAATAATACACACTGCAACAGTATCAAACCGTACTACCCTAATGAAGCAAGAGGTATAAATACAAATAATATAATATAAGATACAGTGCTGAATCAAATAAATAAACACAAATAACTTTGATATACATCGTATAAGCAATTGTCACAAATATAGAGCAATTAACCCCTGTAGTGCAAAAAGGTAACTCAACGGAATCATACCACATTAAAGAAGTAATTCTAATTATATGAGGTAAATCGTCCTAAAACTAACCATCTAGACGATTATGAAAAAGTCAGCTTCAATATAATTAGGTCTATACGAGTCTTATGACATTAATAAGGTCTTTATCACTAGATGAAATATACATACAAGACATGTCTTCAGAGTTATGTCCATTATACTCACAAAGTATATGTGATGTACTGCAGTGTAATTAGTATACAAAGATATACATGATCCCGTCTGTCTATCTTGACCATAAAGACAGAGATCGGAGTATGTTCATATTGATGTATTGTAATCCAAATTCGTGCGTCACAAGCACTCTGCTGCAGTATCAAATCAGGTTGAAGCTAATGAGGCAAAAAGCTGCGTATTGTATTCCATTTTCGTGCGTCTCAAGCACTCAATCTAAATGCTCTGTTGATTAAATTACAAGAAATCAATGTATATAATAGTATGAAATCTCTTATCCATCAACCATAATGTTTGTCAAGAAAAATATCTTCATAATCACATTATTATATTCCAACTTTGTGCGTCTCCAGCACTTAATTCAGATGTCATCTCATACTACTATGGGGCATTAATAAGATGAATAGCTTGTACGTCTTAAACATGTACTCCCAATTCATATATGAATTATTGATATTTGAATCTATGTAGATACTGTTTTGTATCACCTCTTCATCCGATGAGCAACCAGGTCATCTTGATCCATTCGCAGTGAGTGCATTCCAACAATTTAAAGATATCCTATATATATATATATATATATATATATATATATATATATACATACATACATACGTGTGTGTGTGTGTATATATGCATACAGAAATAACTCAAGTGTTTAAAATATGAAGCAGAGCAACAAAATTAGGGTTTGTTGCATAGTTAGGCCAAAATATGATTACACTTGCTTACTTTGCCAGGATAACCCATTATATGAGAGTTCTACCTAATACACATTGCCATCCTTATGGCTTACAAAAATGTTTTATATTAAAAGCTAACTACATCTAATTCCTTCATAGCTAAACTGACCTGCTTTCAAACAGGGTTCTTTTGCAGTGAGGGTATCCTATGGAAATGTCGGCGACTATTTGCCCAACCACAAAAAGGGCGACTTCATATTGTCGCCTGCATAGCAATGGCAAAATCACAATGTAACTCGTTGAAGGATCGCCGTGCCTTGTAGACACACGGCCAGAATATCACCCTCTTATCTTTATTGCGATTACCTTCCTGAGGCACTGAGATATGTGGCTAAGATCAATATATAAATATATACAAAAAGTTATACTTAACTGTTGCACTGATCATCATTGCAGTGGTTGCTGCTGGTGACCTGTGTGCCTGTTGATGCCTTCTGAGTCAGATGACACTTTGATATTGCAGACACATGAAGCTCAGTCTCTTAAATTTCTGATTCCGAGTCAGATGACACTTTGATATTGCAGCCAACTACTGCTTAGCCTCTTAAATTTCCTTGACGATATGTCTCTGATGACCCCAAATACCGACTTGTCTACAGTTCATATTCTTAGATGGAGGAAAGTTTCCTCAGAATTTGATCTGATGACTTCCACCACTGGACTATGGATAGATACTTCCTGGACTGAACCATCCCTAAAAAGTTTTGTTTTTGGGTCAAAATATTCAGAGGATGAGCTTGCTCATGTCAGAATGCCTGAATCTTTAAAGAATTTTATCAACTTGACTATTTGCAGACAGCTGCGGAAATTCTTGATTTTTTTAACCTTTCCTGACAGATGTTCAGTACTTCAGAGGAGCTTGTATCCTCTCCTGTTGACTCTTCTGCTCTTAAGCCTCCATATGAGACTTCACAAATCAGGCTGTTGAAGTTTTCACCTTCTCTTGAAGGATGTGTATCACAGTTCTGCTAGTTGTAGAATGAGATGGGCAACCACGGGGCTAGTGAGCGTGGAGTAGGGTGCTGACCTAGGGAGCGATGGCAGTTGCTGGAAGGTTCATGCTGCGGCTATGGCCATGGTATAGGTGCTGGCCGGAAGTCCAGATGTCAGGATGAACCACTCCTGAAACCTCTAAGATTGACCAGTCTACAAGAAGAAAGGATCCTAGTGTGCAGAAATAGAATAGTCCAACAATGTAAATGTTTCAGCAGAGAAATCCACAAGAAGGAATAGCGGAACTGGCTTGGTCTGTGAGATGAGCTCTGCTAGTGAAGGCTGGTCGACTGTTGCAAGATCAGGAAGAAGCCATGAGGCTGGACAGTAGGAAGGTATCGACTCAGTAAGTTGTTGGTTGTAGGCTGGTAGTTGGATGTTATTGACACAGTGAATTACTGATCAAGTCGAAGAACGAGCCAGGTTGAAAGCCAGAGGTCTAGGATGAAATAAGTCAGCAAACAGAATCTTAATCGGAGGACGAACCAGGTCAGAAGTGGTCAGAATCAATTTAAATCACTTTCCCTTATCACAGAGTTGTTTGAGAGGTTACATTCTGTTAAAATATTCTACAAAGCTGAGCCTGAAGGTGATTACAATCCAGACTGCATTTTAACAGGGAATAAATGGAAAAATATATTCCAGACTAGATGTTTTGAATATCTTGTCATGCCATTTGTGCTATGAAATGCCTATGCATATTATTAATTAATATTTTAAGATATGACTGCTCTCACTTGAAAACCAGCCCAGTTCATATTGACAGCCCAGACTCAGTCTTCATTTGAAGACTTTAAAAATCAGTTTATGATCCCCCTATTCTGACATGTCTTGAGCTTGCGGTTCCCTTCATTCGTGAATTTGATGATTTGTAAACAGCAGCAGAATTTGTACTCTCTCAGGGGAAAGTTCATCTCACTTTTTTACCACACATTATTAGCTCAAATATGATGTGAGTTAATCCTGGGACATCTTTTCTTTGTAGACTCTTTTGGCCACCTTTCTTCAACTGTTGTTTTCCATTATTACCTATACACTGATGAGTCACAAGTCTGTCTATCTTCCCTTGCCCTCACTCTGGCTGTCCAATCACAAGTTTTGCAGCAATTGCATAATAGATGGCCCTCTAACATCTAAAACGCAATATGTCTAAGACATAACTTTTATTTCCTCACACACACTCAGGATCCTTCCTTCTTCTCTATCACAGCTGACAATTCTGTAATACACTCTGTAACCAAACATGAAACTTGGTGTTTATAATGGACTCTACCCTGACATTTTCTTCCGTATTTAAGCTGTCACAAAAGCATGCTAGAGTAATTACCATTAGTTACAGGTACTTTTCTCTCCTTTCCCCCTGAACTCCCTCTTATAGTTATCCATAAGCTCCAAGAATTCTTTTAAAATCCTTCCAGAGACCCATCTGTCTCAGGATTGGACTTAGGATGGGAGGTCATTCTAGCTGAATGATAAGCTTAAATGATCAAATAGTGATTTTTTTTAATACCTTAGTACAAGATCATGAACTGTAAAGGTTATATTCCAGCTGTGTATATGTAGATATATTTTTTTGATTTTGTTACTTTTATCGCTTCGTTTTATGATAATCCTATTGGACTTGATTTACTTTTTTTTTCTTGCATGGTTACAGGACATACCTGCCCCCTGTTGCATATGCATTAGGCAATAGGCATGATGTCACTGATCACGTTGGCCTAGGGGTTTTGGATGTCAAATATATATATATATATATATATATATATATATAGGAACTGGATTGATGTCTTTGTCCTGGTGAAAATGTGAAACTGCACATTGACACATTTAACACATATTAAACCACATTTTTCAAAAGACCTGTATTTGTCTCTTCCTAAGACTATCATTATATAATATATATATATATATATATATATATATATATATATATATATAGATAGATAAGTGGACCTTAGCAGCTAATGTGGCAGCCGTCCTTGGAGGGAAATGTTGAGCACATGGCACTCCTCTGTATTTGAGTTTGACATGCCTGCTTTAAATGTGTTATTTCCTTTGCACCTTCTTACATTTCTGCTCTTATATCATGATACTCCTTCCCGCCACCTGTGCATTGCCCTGGGGTTATTTCTGTCCAATCCTATCACAACTTGAGCCATATCTTGGCTACAGTTCATTTCTTTGGCTCTCCATTAACTTTTGAATACACTCCATATAAACATTTGTCAGGTGTCCTCACTCGCCACATTCAAACAGCTCCTGAAAACCCACCTGGTCAATTAAGCATCTCAATAACAACATTCTTTTTAAACAAATCTACATGTACATCGGTATCACTCTTCATTTTTACTACCTCCTCCAGTATCTGTATGTTGTCAGCAAGTTTATCATGCCATTTTTGTTCATTTGGTTGCATTTATTCCCCACTAATAATGCCATGATTGCCTTTTAGTCTGATGCTTTTATTTGCATTTTTGTATTGCACTCTCACTTGTGTTTCTGTAAAGTACTGTGTACATGTAGGGTTCTCTATAAATATGCAGACATACATACATTTGTGTCCTCTTTGGACTGGTACGTGGAGAGTCTGCCTGTAAAGTTTTATTTACTTGTTTAAACTACAGTTTATATAATTTTAAATAATAAATTGATTTGTAGTTGCTAAATAATACATGTAATTCTTCATCTGTCTGTTTTCAGGTAGCATTGCTGGGTGGGCAATCGGATGATTCAGAATGTACACATCAATCACCAGAAGATGGAGAAACACTGAAATAGTATGCAGGACAGATGCAAACATATACTGAAATCTTGTCCCTGGTTGCGCTGGGATTACTAATCGGGAATAATCATCAGAGGCCAAAAACTATGTTATGAGTTGACAAGGGACTCATTCTACTGTGATCCATACACTTGTTCAGAGTTATTGCAGATATATATGTATTATACTTCATATAACTATATTACAATCCAAATATATTTCACTCTAACAGAACATAGGGATAGATGGTTCAATAACAAAAACACTACATTTTATTACCAGACATCACACTTTAAGTAGAAAAATCAATCTGTGAGGCATTAATGATGTAATCTAAACATGTGGAGTAGCTTAATATTGGCAGAGTTGGCCATTCTGTGAGCAACACAGATTTGTTCTTCCTTGGTGCCTTTGTCACAAGCATTTTGAGGTGTAGTATTTGCATGATGTGCTTTGCTGCTTCACAAATCATCTAAAGTGGCATAAAATGTGTGTGTCCCATAGGAGCACTAGAATGTGCAAGTGCTGATTCCCTTCATTACTTAAATGTTCTTATTAGAGGCACTACTAAGAGCTTTTAACTTAAGCCTGTTTGCAGATCTTATATATTAATTTTTTTTCTGTTGTGCATTTTATACATTGCATCTTTTCAATACTTGTTTTTACTATACTCATGCCTTCTGTCATGTATATGAGTGATATATGTCTATGCCTAAAAACATACTTGCAAAAAAAAATTTTGTATATAAATATATACACAGCACTTTCAAATTTCCAGGTTCTAAAAAGTACAATTTATTTGTGCACTGGTGAAAGGCTGACAAAAGTGCTACACTATTGTTTGTTTCCTTTCTTTGCCCACCAACAAATATAATTTTACAGAGAACATTTTTTTGTGAGTCAATTTTTAAATAGTTCTGTATAGCCTGGAATTTCAAGTGATTTTGAACATCTCCCAGAAAAAACTGTTATTTCAAACTCACACTCTGATCCAGTTTTAGTTAATCAAGTTAGGCTATTCACTCAGTACTAATCACCTTATCATTTCACTAGGCCAAACTTTTTAGTTACAATGTTACAAAGTTTTTCACTTGTACTTCACAATCCAGAAAACATGTTCTTTTTGATTTTTCTTGTATCATAACCTCTTGAGGACCAGAGGGGTTGTGCAATGCATTGCGAAACAATGGGGGAGATACACTAAAGCGTAATAAAGTGGAGATGACTTCTCCACTGATATCACTTCTCCAAGTCTTATGTTATTCTATGGAGCCAATGCAAGATTTCTTCAGCTTTGGAGATCTTAGGGCATAGGTTCCATAGAATAACATAGGAACTGGAGAAGTCATCTCTGCTTTATCACCTCTTTATCAAGCCTTAGTGCATAACCCCCAATGTGTTGCTCACCCTTTGGTCATCAAAGGGTAGATGAAAGGTTTTCATCTTATGACCAACACTCTTTGTGTTTTAATTGTAAAATGCCAGTTGTTTTTTTATGTTTTGTGTAAATGTGTATATGTTCACTGTAAGGTTTTTCTACTAAGAAGAACTGGAAAAAAGCAATGCACTACTACATTTTTGTTTAAAATTCAATATGTGGCTACCCAGCCTACACGTTATACACAGTTGGTGATTTTAGTTAAATAATTTATGTCTGATAAGATGTCCATCCCTGCTAAGGATACTTTATATTCTACCCTATTTATGCTGCTTTATTGTACAGTAAAGTCATTTACACAGAATAAACCTTAGCTACTATACTTAACATTTATTTTAAGTGAACTCCCAGATATATACTCACAGTCACCCTGAAGATCTCTTCTGAACACATTGTTTTCATCAGTACATAACAGGGAACAAGTGGGGGAAGCAGAGAAAATGCTCTCAGACGTCAGGATTTTCGTACTGCTGGTAATATGGAAGGGGAGGGCGTCCCTTCCACATTACCAGTAGTTTGACAACCCTCCATGAGCACTGATTCTTAGTACATATGGCGATGTGTGTGTCACACATTGCCAGATGCACATTGCCATAGCATTGTCCTTTAGTGCATCTCCAAGATGGAATCCATGTACTCAAGCAGTATCTGTGGACGTACTGGTTCAGTGCTTAAATAAAAATGAATGAGAGCTGGTACCGTGTTAGCCTTAGAAATACAGGAGGCGAGTATAGTCAAGTTGATACCTTTATTGGCTCACTAAATGTGTTTAGTTAGCCAATAAAGGTGTCAACTTGACTATATTTGCCTCTTAAATAAAAATGCCCATTGATTTAAATGGGATTTCTTTTTAACCTTTTGAATGATAAAGTGGTCTTCATAGTATATTGCTTAATCGGAACCATCATGCTAATAACATGGCCCCCCAATATATTTGTAACATAGCGATATGCAAAGTCTTACTGTCCTTAAGTTTAATAATTCCACATTATTGCTGAAAAAAATACTTCATTAGCAGTTATCGGACTTCACAGAGCTTACAAGAGAAGTGGTCAGGAACTTCCATTACCCTAAAGTAGCCAACGTACATCACTAACAATGCTGGCAGTTAACGGGACAGATAGAGCAGACTCAGAGGTTCATTTCCTCTAAGATGTCTGCTCAGTTTATCATCTGGTTCCAACCAAAGAAGTGTTTTATTCAGCAACTAGTTGAACAGCCCGTTACACGGGCCACAGTGCCTCTGGCAGCCGGTCGCGGGGCAGTCACGTGTAGTACAGACTGCCCGCGCCACTGCTGATACAGAGCTGGACGCTCCTTCGGAGCGCCCAGCTCTGTATCAGGCGCGGCCAGTCTGTACTGCGCATGACTGCCGCACGCGCAGCAGTGTCTACTGCGCATGTCGGCCGTTACACACAACTTAGCGAATTATTATATAGGATAATGCAGACTTATTGAGCTTAAGGACAGTAAAACTTTGCATATTGCTAGGTTACAAATATATTGGGGTGCAATGTTATTAGCATGATAGTTCAGCTTTAACAGTGGGCTGAAGAGTGAAGAACTCATTAGTATTGAAATGATTAAAGTGCCATTTATATCTGTGGGAATTTGGGAAATACTTATTTGTCCTTATGAAACAGTTAATTTGCTCCAGAATTAATCCAGTTCTTCCTATTACATCAGCTGTACAAAATAATAATACACATTAATGCATAAAAATTATACAATGCTGTCACCTAGCAATATGTAACAATAGGACAGACAATATTTGTTTAACATACTCTGTGATCTCCCATCTGTGCTATAGGAGTCTTAGATAATATATCAATTGCCCCTAGGACAGGTGCTGAGTAGGTGTACCTCTCCCGTCCAGCTGTACTTTTAGTGGGCAGAAATGTTCTGTGTTCTCCTGTCCTTTTTGTTGCAATGAGTCCTTCCTTTTTTGGGGGCAGAGGCTAAACGCTTCTTTTAAATCAAGTGCAAGCCTCACTGATGGTTATCTGTGTGTCTCTCCCCGACCTTCTGTAATCTTGGCAATGTGTTTAAAGTGTTAGTAATGGCCCAGTAAAAATATTTATCATTTTGTAGCGCTTAAAAAGTTCAATTATATGAAAAAAACCCTATCTCTCAAACTGCTATAGTTTAAGAGATATCTTCTGCTAAAGTTTCCCTTCTCCTGCTGTCAGCTGTAAAGCTCTTCAGCAGAGCCGCAATCACGTTATTTAAAACTAATTACTTAATTGGAATGGTCTACAAAGTGTGCTTGCAAACCAGGCACACTTTGTAGACCTTTCCAATTAAGTAATTCTTTTTAAATAACGTAATTGCGGCTCTGCAGCAGAGCCGCCAGTTGGTCCCCGGACAGGATTCCCCTGCAGTCAGCACAGTGCTGACGTCAAGGGAAGGAGGGGGGAACTCTGACAGTGAATATCTCTCAAACCATAGCATTACTGTCCCTTTAAGTGGGTGCAGATATCAGCAACTTTAAAAGTCAGATACAAAAGTATCTGCGGACTGATCTGTTTGTACTTAAAATATAAGGTTCCTTCCTACGCGTTTCATGTCTAAGGATGACACTTCATCAGGGAATTCCCTGTATACAGCTATATAACAATATGTATATAATATAAATTATGCAGAAAAACAGAACATAAACACACTCACATGGTCTTCTCGGTGCAAACACCCTTCCATGTGCCTTTATCAAGATAACAGAATGTTAGACCTGGAGGAGAGAAACTATGACATTGAATATGTCATTGAATATTAATTACACCCATGTACACTTGTGTGTAATAAGCATATTAAAAAAACAGAATCCATAAAATAAAAATGTCAAAAGCCAGCTGTGTAAGATAAAAAGAAAGTAATATGTGTACATATATATAGAAAAACACGTGTCTTAACAGAAATAATGCTTCAGAATGGGGATGGGAAAGACAAAATAAGGACGGCCAACAGTGCCTGTTATCACATCATATATATATAAAAAAATGACATTTATACTCACAAAATGAGTGCTTGTAAGAGGCCATATACCCACACACACAACAACAGAAAGCCAGCAGAGATATTAACCTGTCTCTGCTCAGGTTCAAAGAAGGACATCCCACACAGAGTGCTGTAGTCTTGTATCCAAAAAATGTATTTCCTCAAATCATTTGCATATACAACAAATTTAAAAAGTATACTACTATAAAAATTGCATATATCAAAAGGCTAGGTATATATAATGTTTCATAGTTTCCAAGCTACTTCCTCAGATATAACTTAGCCAGGAAAAATGGAAGACACACTAACAACACCACTCCTCTTTTTAAATATCCCTGAAAGGATAGTTACCTTAATCCCTAAAAAGTTGGTCCAGACGGTATATAGAACTAATATAATAAGACAAAAAGCAAAAATAGCAATATCCAATTGTTATATATATTATCTGTTTTATTGTTATTGTTATTATGAGTTTGTAGAATGAATGTAGTAAATAAAGCTTACATCTGAGAACCTGAAGTCTGAAATTCCGTTTTTTCTGTACCGGAAGTAATGTTAGTAAGCTATGAGCCTTTGTGACCTGGAAATAATTGCCCCACTGTTGTAATAAATTTAAAATCACTCAAAAGATCTAGTGAATATCTAAGAATCACTGACCTTATTGTTGAAATAATCTTATTTCTAAGGGTAAGTACTACAGTGGGACTTGCTTCGACAAAAATGTCCGTGCTTTTCAACATGTATTTACCCTACCCACTTTCATTCCATATAATGGAATGACCAGACCCTTGCAAGTTATGCTGAGGTGAACTGATCAGCCTTAGGCTTCTGAGGAGCTTTCCTGCCTGCCCAAGTCTACTTGGGTTTTTGGGGAAGAACTTGCCCGTGCGGTAGAGGGATGCAGTACCTAGACACATTCCTGATCTGCTGGGATTAACAAAAAAATACGCATCTTCTGTGGAAGGAAGGCATTCTGAGGTGTATCCTGAGATAAGAAGGATCTCATGTCCCCCAGTGACATGGCTGATGGTTTTCTCCAGGTCAGGTCCAAACAATTGTTTGCCTATAAAGGCAAGAGAAAGAAGAGAAACTTGAGACTTATGGTCATCTGAGTAGTTCTATATCTTAAGAGTGTGACACATGCTGAGACTTTGCCAGAGAACCTAGCAGCATCAAAGGTTTCTTCTGCAAGGTAAGAGTTAGCTTCAAGGACCTTGGAATGCAATGCCACCAGGTCATCCTTAGGAGCATCTCTTTGGATGGCATCAAAAACAGGTGTAAAGTGGCACTAGAGGCCACAAATCTCACCTTCAGGAAGGAGCCTAGGTGTTTATCCGCCTGATCCTTAAGGGCTGTGTCATCTTCCAGCGGCTGCACCATGCTCTCAAGTGAATTGTGAAGCCCCCCCCATGAAAGTAGAGCTCAAGTCAGCGGTGCAGTGTGTCTTACAGACCAAGAACTCAGGACGCCCTGAATAAAGAAAACCTGAGCTGCTCCATTTATCTTTTATAATGTATATGTTTTTAATGTTATATGTATACATTAGGTTTAGAACCTGCTGTAAATACGGTACCTTGGCTGGGTGAGCGAGCTTAACCCCTTAAGAACCATTGCTGTGCCAGGCCCGTCACGGCGGTCCGACACTTAAGGACCAATGACGGTCCTGGCACGTCATGGAGTTCAGGGCTCCCAGCGCGGCTGCACACCGCTCCGTAAGCCCTGAACCGGATGCAATAATAAAAAAAAAAAAATGCCCCGTGGTCCGCATGTGCCGGCCGCGCGTGCATGCGCCGGTCCTTAAGGGGTTAAGCACATATTGGTCAATCAATATTATTATTTATATATTTTTTTAGGTGGTAGACATAATGTTAAACAAAAATTTGACACACCAGTCAAGCCATAAGACTTGCTTTTCCCACAGAAATCTCACATTTTCAGTGTTGTTGCTACTGCAGGGATTCTGGGTGGGCATATGCAAATAAGTTTTACAAGGAATCACAGCTTTAAGACACAATTCAGGAAGAGATGCAAAGCCAGAGAACTACTCATGGACAGCTGTTTCGTTGTTAGTGCAACTCATCAGCATGAGGCTGGTTTTACTGGCTTGCTGTTGAGGCTTGGTGTATATTTTTTTTTTACTAATATTATAGATTTTTGATATATGCTCATTACAGGGTTCACAATTTATATCACTTGTATGGAGCAGTGCAGATTTGTTTTGTTTTTCCTGTGTCTTTTCTAGGTTTTTTCCTATGTTTGGGGGAATTGGGTGATTCCCCCTCTTTCCTTGCTGCACTCCATACTTTAATCACAATATTTATTTTATATATAAAACATGTATTAATCAGTGTTTTAGCACTGATTAATACATGTTTAGCACTACCTCCTCTTCCTATGCCAGAAAGCCCAGGAACCAAAGGTTTCTGGGAAATGTAGTTATTTCCCTTTAAAACTGAGCTGTGGCTCTCCAACAATTTAAAAACAGTGTCCCCATTAAATAGTGTGCACCAACATGAACACAATAATCCCCCTTGTACCCTCCTATTTGCATGGTGAGATAAGTTCAATAGAAGCTCTGTGTCTGTAATTAAAAATGGGTACCACATGTGCCCCCAGTGTACAGGGACCACATCCCAAAAACACCAAATATAAAGAATAAGCATAAAACGTATAATAAAATGTTATAGAATGAGGTAATCAGTAGAAAATAATACCTCTTGAAAAGTCCCTGAAATGAGGAAAATGCAACAAAACAAGAAGGAAGGCGTTAACAGCTCATGTATCATTGTAAACCTCTTCAGTCCAAGTTAAAGCAGCCATAAATGACACAAAGCACATCATAGTGGGTGCCAAATTATAGTGACATACAGTTAGTGGTCCTGGAATTAGAACCTGTGCACTGCACTGTCACACGGACTCTAGGAGAAGGTGCGAAGCCTAAAGGAGAGGGAGTGCTAGGGAGCAATGCTAAGAGTACATTGGCTGTCTGCAAAGGTACCTTGCTGCGGCTAGGGCCGGATAAAGGTGCCAGCCGCAAGGCCAGATGACAAACGGTTTACTTTTGAAATTATGCATTTTTTTATATCACTCTGCTGTTTGCCGCTTTCAGTAGGTCGCAATGGTCAAAAGGATGGCATGACAATCTCGCATTGCGTGTCAGCGTGAGATTGTCATGTCGCTTCTTTAAAGAGCGAGATCGGGTAGTACTGAACTCCCTAGGATGCTGGATACCTTCATAAAATTGGAAAACAGTACCACCTCATCAGGCAGGGCCACTGCCACTTCCAGGAACTAAGAGTGAAGATTCAGAACCCACTCATGACCCTCCCAACTGCATACTCTCCAGCAGAACTACTCCTTCAGTATCAGCTGTATCAGGTCTGCCACCATAGGTCTGCATCCGGTGAGCAAGGATCCTATGGGTGTCACCAGGACTAGAATCTACTGTGATGAGACTCCAGGGATGTCTTATAGTGGGCCAGTAGCCCCATCTTGATCATCTAGTTTTCTCCAGAATACCTAAGGCAGAGATCCTGTTTCTGAAACTGCCTGTGGTTCTCTCTGCACTGGATATATTCTTCTAAATCACTTCTGTAGCTCCACCCAACTCAAGCTCCTTGCCTCTTTGATTTCCAGCTGACAAGCTCTGTTCCACAGATATACTACACTCCAGTGGATGTGCCCTGTAGCTTCAGCCTGACCTCACCTATACCAGCCAGTTGTGATGCTGGATACCTTCATCCCATCGGAAAACAGTGTTTTCTCCCATTGCGATTACTAATTTTGCTCCACTACATATTCTGCAGTGCACATGTATGTAGCATGAGAGAGATGGCTTGTGAATATGTAGTGGAGCAAAAATAGTAATCGAAATGGGAGAAAGCACTATTTTCCGATGTGATGAAGGTGTCCAGCATCCAAGAGAGTTCTGTACTGGACGATTGCGCTCTTTAAAGAAGCGACATGACAATCTGCACTGATATGCAATGAGATATTGTCATGCCGCCCTTTTGAGCATTCCGACCTATTGAATGCGGCAAACAGCAGCGCGATATAAAAAATGCACTCTTTCAAAAGGATAACATGACAAACCCCAGTGGAGCTGGACGTGAGCACAGGATGGCACCTCCGCAGGCAGCACCTACTCTCCTGCAGGGGAGAGTGTGTAGTCTTTTCACAGCGTAGCTCACCAATAGCTGTAATACTGATATAGTAAGTAGAAATACTCCCCAGCAAGGGAGAGAACAGACCTGAGAAACGTGCAGACTCTTGATGGAGTAGAACTCCAGAGGGAATCGAAGGTGTAAAGCAGCAAGCAAGGTCTACAAGCCAGTACAGTGGGGAATCTGGAAAGACTGGATAGGCTAAAGTGGGGTCAGGCAAGCAAAAGGTCATACACTGGCAGGCAGGAACAATGCAGAATCAGCAGGTAGAAACTTGGTCAGGGAGGATGCAAAGGGTCAAACACAGGTTGGCAGGAACAGTACAAAATATCAGAAGGCAAAATCTTGGTCTAGAGGTGAGTATAGGGTCATACACAAGCAGGCAAGAATGGCAGAATCAGTAGGCAAATATCTTGGTCCAGGATAAAGCAGAGGTCATACAGATAGGCAAAACATATAGGGATAAACCAAGCTCAAGACTGGGATGCTGGGATAGGATCCTATTCTCGGAACACTGTGAGAGTGCGCCGGCACCTGTGCGGTGCTATCACGGTGCAGCTTCTCAGGCTGTCACTCTCACTTGTGCTGCGCTCCGATTGGTTGAGCCTGTTTGGCCCGCCCCTGGAGACCTTTTTATACTGGGCTAGTGGCATCTGTCATTTGCCCTTTAGTGGTGGTCCTGAGACAGTTTTGCTGTGCTGTGTTCCTGATCTCCGGTTACCGACTTGGCTATCCCTGACTACGTTCCAGTGTACTTGCTCCGTGATCTGACCCGGCCTGGCTGACATTCCTGTTCGCTCTCCTGATCCGGCTTGTCTGAGAAACTGCTCCGTGATTCGACCCGGCCTGGCTGACGTTCCTGCCTGTTTTCCTGATCCGGCCTGTCTGAATACCTGCTCCGTGATTCGACCCGGCTTGCTGACGTTCCAGTTCCGGTCTCTGCGGCCGGTTTCCGTTCCTGTCCTGCCTTGTCGCTACTGCGACATAGTGACTGTGCTCTCACTATTCATCTCGGCTCTGTGCCTACTGATTCCTGCCACTGAGCTAATCACTGCTGTGCCGTGTTCTCTCTACCGAGCTGTTAACCCGTGCAGAGCTGTGGCTTTATACCGAGCTGTTAGTCCATGCAGAGGTTGCGTTCCTACTTCTAAGCTGTTAACCCGTACAGTGCTGTGTTCTTACTATCGTGCTGTCTCCAGTGCAGAGCTGTGCTACAACTACTTGCCATTAACCCGTACAGAGCTGTGTTCCAGTGAGGGCGTGCAGCCCATACAGAGAGTTGCCTTGTGCTGAGCCAGTTCTCTCCTTGCAGTCCTGAGTAGCTCATTACCGTGCCCGGTGGCGTCCGGCTCTGGCTATTTCTGTGCACATCTCTGTGGTTAAGCCGTAGGGCTATTGATACAAGCTCTTGCATCCAGTCTCTCTCTCTCCAGTGGGTTTATTGGCTTAAGCTCTTGCAAATCCATCATGCACGTCTGGGTTATACGCTCAAGCTCTGGTATCAGGTCATCTCCGTAGGCCTTAGGGCTTTTGGCCCAAGCTCTTGCAATCCAGTACATCCACGACGCCTGGAGGGGCTAGTGGTTTCAGCTCCGGTACTCAGTCATCTCCGTTACGCCCGTGGGGGCTATTCGCTGAGGCCTTGGCAGTCTATTCGCTCAGTTCATACGCCCGTGAGGGCTAACAGTGCCATACAGCAGGTGGGAGGCAGGTTTTTCCTTGATGGACATTTTCTTCAGTATTACAGACTGTGGGTGTTGAGTATTCTCCACCTTTAACACCTTGGGCGTGCCAAACTACACAACTGAGAAGGACTGATTATTCTATTAACCATTTGTATATCAGTACTCAGTGCCTGTTCATTTCTGTATATTGTATACTGTGCATACTACTGCTATCCCGCTATTTCACAGTGTCTCCCCTAGGGGGCGATATTATCTGTCATTATTTTGTTCTCAAATAAACTGCATTTTATTTTTACCCACTGGTCTGAGTGTCTTGAAAACCGTGACAGGTGCGCTCTGATATAGATGCTGCCGGGTGACATCATGGAGCATGTGACGCGGAACTAGAGGGACCTGGAAGAAGTGAAGGAGCTCCGAGACCAGAGCGTCGCGCAGCAGCAAGGGTGACACTGCACAATCGGTAGACAAGGAAGACCACCTAATAGGGGGCAATCTACAGCCCCATATACTAAAAAATAAAAAAGGAGGCTAACTAAGAGACCCATGCCCATGCTACCTCCTTGATCATGAGGTCAGGTGGATATAAAGTGGAAGGGAGGAGGGAGTCTCTGTCTCAGAGACATTTTCTAGAAATGCCATGTCCTTCTGGAGAAGGAGACTTTACCCCATGTTTCCTATGTTCCACAATGGACAAACCAAAAAGGATATCCTAGAACTAGAGAGAGTACAGAGGAAAGCAGCAAAATTAATTAAGGAGATGGAGGATTTGAAGTATTAAGCTCATCCAGCCATTGGGAGAGAAAGGTATTTTAAACTGCAGAATTCCTTGCCCAATGATGTGGTTATGGCAGAAGCATGAGACAAATTTAAGAGAAGCCTGGATATATAGAAGGGAACATACAGGGTTATACTGTGTAATAATAGGTAAATCAGTAAGATCTAGAAAACTAACACCCATCTTGCAGTGGGTTTTATATATATATATGTGTGTATATATATATATATATATATATATATATATATATATATATATAGTTATACTATGACAAAGGTTAAACTTGATGGACTTGTATATTTTTTTCAAACTAATTAACTATGTAACTATGTAAACTTAGCCCTCCCAGCGTCCCAAATTTGTTTACAATGAGAGTTGTTTTCACAGGGGTGGGCAAATCTTTCACATTTAGAGTTGGAATTTGTGTGAGGCCAAAGTGGTAACCTGTTCATGTGCACGCACAGAAGAGAAAAAGTGAGGTGCAGACTCCAATGTGCAAGAATAACAAACACAATATGCAATAAGATAAAACTTGTACTTACATTCATATAATCATACCAGCTGATAATGGTCAAATCGGTATAAGACATGCAGGGCATTGTATCCTACCCTGCTTGGTGATATACCCACTAGGGAATAAACAGGATCCACTCTTCACCATAAAAATCGTTATTTCATTGTAGATGTGCGTAACACCCATGCTCACTAGATGACAACATGGTACTTTTAAAATATGACCAATTAGTTGAAGAGCCCGTTACACGGGCCACAGTGCCACTGCCAGCCGGTCGCGGGGCAGTTAGCTCTGTATCAGCCGCGGCACGGGCAGTCTCTACTGCGCATGACTGCCGCACATGCCGCAGTCTCTACTGCACATGACTTCGTTGTTACACACGTTTTAGTGAATTATTATATTGGATAACCACATTGCAGAAGTGCATGTGCATTAACAGTATGAAAATAGCCCATAAACACCAGCTCCTTGTTTCACCATGAATACACAACCATAGTGACAAAGTGATACACATCACTGACACTGTAGAGGTAAAACTGAACCAAGTACACCACAAAACCAATAACCACATAGTTGCCCCACTCAGGAATAAAAATGTGAAAGAAATTCAAACTCCCAAGTTTCCAGAGGCAGGGAAATGTAATCACACATGTATATATGCATCTACTATTGGACCTAGTCATACCATAGGCACAAAACAACCGCACACAGGTAATGACATGTTACATAATATAGATGAACCAAGATGGCAGAAGCGATATCCAATTACACTCAATAAACATGGTGGATACACTACCATCTTATAATTCCCAGTATACATGTATTGAAGATCAGAATCTTTTAGTGCAGTGCCAATGGAATGGCTCATGGAGTTGTCTACTGAGTCTTATAACACAACAGTTGAGATTATGAGAAGACTCAAATCTGTTCAAACTGTTACAGGGCAGTGTAAAAAGAGGGGCCACAGAGGCCGCAGATATACAGGGAAGCAAAGATTCGACTAACTGGGCCAAAAAGTGAGTATTTAGTATTTTAAGTCTGAAGAAGCCTTTTACTTGTCTATTCATAGAATTGTGTATTTTTTTTAAAAAAGGTTTATCATTTATCAAGTGATTTATTTCAGATTTTTTTTTAAATACTTTTTTGTTAGGAATTTGACCTTGAAGAGATTCTTCAAAGTCAAATTTGGTAATGAACTCAGCTTGGAAGAAATAAAATAGATGAAGTGAACCTTAAAAATGTTATTTTAGAAAGTCTTGTTACAACTAATTGTAAACATCATCTTCTTTTTTTAATTGCTCATAGTGAGCTGCAGAATCCCATGGGACTCTCTTTTTATACCTGTTTCAATAGTCTCATTTCTCTTAAACTGATCCATTTTGTCTTTTTAAACTGTTCATTCTTGCCTTTTGTATGAATAAATATATATACTGATCCTAACTTACTATTTAGAGGATGCTTGTGCACTGTCCCATTTTTTCTTTTTTTTTTTTTTTTTTTTGAATAGTTGTGACTGTCCCTGAGAGATGTGGGATTATTGGTTGTGAAGCGCAGCACAGCTTTGTCAACTATTTAGTGTGTGTGTGTATGTGTGTGTGGAGTTAGGAGTTTGATAAGTGAATTTATTTGCATTCTATTAGTGATATTTTTATTAAACTGGTACTCACTATCCTGCTTTCAGCCGTTGACTGTGGGTTATCGCCAATTTTATTGTTCTATTATTTATCCACAGATTGTCCTTTTAGAGCCAGAACAATGTGCCTTGAATTGCTCGCAGTGATCTGCAGAATCCCATGGGACCCTCTTTGTTCTGTCATGTCTGTTCCCCGCTCCACTCCACATACCCTGGGCAGAGACTCTGGCTATGTTGGTGGAGAACTCTGTTAGTTCCAGCAGAGAGTCAGGAAACCATAGGAAACCAAATCTTCAATGACAGAGCTAGACTGAGTCTCTGGTGTACACAGAACAGAGGAGGGAACAGACATGACAGGAAATGAAGATTCAACCATGGAAGTAGTTGAAGGAAGATACAAAAAATTGAGAAAAGAGTGAGCATGATGAGAAATGGGATAGAAGGAACAGGGAGGAAATAGAAAGAGAAGTAATTATTGGACATGGATTGGGCAGAGAAAAAATAAAATGGGGGGAAGCTGAGATAAGACAGAAAGAAGGAAAGGAAATAATGGAGAGTCAGAGAAAAACAGAGGTGCAGCTGGAGAGAGGCAGACAGTAGAGGAGGGGTCATGAGGACTGGCAACCTGTACAGGTGTGTACATAGGGATTATAAAGACAGTTGAAGAGTAGCATTTTGGGTTAACTCTTATGCAAAGTTGCAGAAACCAAGGGGTGGGCACACTGTGCTGTTGAGGGGGTCCGAATGTGGCCCATGGCCCTCTTATATGTGATAGGCCTGATGTCAGGGTTGTGTTACTGGAGCTTCATAGCCAAAGACTGAACACCCTTTCAAGTCACCACTAAGAGACTCATAATTATAACAGGGCTGCATGGTAGTGTTGAAGCCTGGGAGCAAGCTGAAGGCAAGATATAGACATAGTCAAACAGTTCCGAGGTCATGGCAAAAGGTTGAGGTTCACAAATGAGAAGGCAGGGTGATTTCAGAAGTCCAAAGGATGGTAACAGGATGCAGGAGCACATGTAAGAGGCTTGGTTGCAGGCACAGGACACCAGAACAAATGAGCACTGGTTTGAGTTTGCCTGGGGTTTTTCTACTCTATCAGGAACAATTGTGCATCATTGGAGCATGTATTGCTTTGCAATGCAAGCAGAAAGGCTCATTGCACATACACAGCCTCCATTAAATGACCACTGTATCATGAGTGCCTGTGCACAAACCATCCACAGAACAACAGAAAAATAGTCATGTTTTTCCCATATGCAGAGTCCAGTGCCAGCACTGTATGCCTGACAAACAGGTACACAATAGGTTGCTTTCCTATACACCTATCTGGTCCTTAGAGAGTTAGGAGGTTAATCGGAAACACAAACATTTTATTGACTATGATGTTGGAAAACATAAAAAAGATGGATATTGAAAGTAAAACACTTATGGTTAATGTTTCATTCAAGCAATAATTGGGATATTTAGGGTTAAAATTTCACATACAAAAATTCCAAATATAATTAATAACTTTAATAATAAAAATGAGCTGTTACTCTGCAGGGCCATTTTATGTTGCACACCTCTCTGATAATAAAAGAGTTAACGTACATCATCTCTTAAAGATCCCCCTTCCCCCTCGCCCCTAGGACTATTTCAATGCGGATCTTAATTCCGGTATAACTTAGTCTCGAGGCTATGAACAAAATTCAGGAATAAGGGGGGGGGGAGGGAAGAGAGAAGACTGGGGTAAATCTAATGTCACTAGTGAAACTCATCCTGGATAATATATTTATTCCATAAAACAGGTGGGAGCTGGAGAAAGGTAAGTGGAACAATACTCATTTAGACTTTGGAAAGGAAGGGGTTAATGAATAAATTATCTCCTTGTCTGTGAGGTGTCTTTTGATTCTCTGCTGTACCTCAAGTTTGGAAGAGGCTGATATGGGGATGATCTGCAGGTGCCTAGAACGGACTGGGTTGACTCTTTTTACTTTTAAATAATTTTTTTTTACCGGGGACAATAAAGATATTTCTGAATTGACATTAAACAGACAGTGACATAAATTGTATCACTGTCCTTGCTTGGCAGTCCCTGACGGATACCTCTCTCTGTCAGGGGAATGAAAATGTAAAAAAAAACAAATGTAAAAAAAAAAAAATAGGGGAAAATGAAAAAAAAAGTTTAGGCAATATGATATTGCATATTCTGCACCTGCAGAAAGTAAAAAAAAAGAGATGACTGTCTCTTTAAGATGTATGTTGTAATTCTTTATTGCCCCTTAAAATCTTCTTCATAAACCCTCTTAAGAGTGAGAAAAGATTAAGGACCAGAGATTTGTGCAATGCAGTTCGTTGGTCTTTAAAGGGTTAAAGATTTGGATGGTTTATTGTTTGTTTGTACTTGATACTAAAAGTGTTATATACTGTTTCTCTCTCTCTTGCGCTATCTATCTATCTATCTGTCTATCTATCTATCTATCTATCTATATGCAAAATTAATGAGTATCTCAGTATGTAATAATACCTTGTTTTTTTGCACTGATATTCAGTTTTCATGACAAACTTTCAAGAGCAACGCACCCTTTATCAAGTCAAAAGCATACTAAATGTACAATTAAACATCCAAGGCAAATGCTTAGCTTAAAGGGATAGTAATGTTTCAAGTTCAAGAACGTTGCAATACTACATACAACCAATCCGTTATGTTAGTAACGCTGCATTCGCTATATATTTTGAGAAATAATATTATGAATTATCCCCCTCACTCCTCTTATACTCACGTCATCTTTCGAGCCTCAGAGTTACAAGCAGATGCCAACGTGGGATAATCTTCCTTCAGTATACAGAAAACCCTGCCCTCCGTCAAAGAGGGCAGGATTTTCCATATACTGAATGGAGGCAGTTTGTGCCTCATAGCTCTCTGTCTGGTCAAGCGACTGGACTTCAGATTTATGGGGAGGTGGCCTGGATATGTGAAAAGGGGCATGCCAGATATAATATTATTTCTCAAGATATACAGCAAATGCAGAATTGCTAACATAGCGGATCAGTTGTATGCAGTATATGAAAGGATTGTAGTGCTCTTGAAATGTAAATATTATTATCCCTTTAAGAAAATACAAACTGATAAGCTACAAATCCTACCAGTTTCATTGTGAGAAGAATGTGAAGATGAGGGGTGGATGACAAGCAAGGAGAGGGAGGAGAGATATAGATCCACCATACAAAGACATAAATGTAAAATAAAAACAAATGGAAAAATCACATGAGGAAGATGTCAATATGAACTAGAAGAGGCTAAAAGGAAGGAAATATTATATGAAGTTCTGGTAATGTGAGAGGAATCGGATGCCTTGGCTATGAATGATGCCTTGTTTAGTGTGAGATGAGTGAATGCTGGTGTTGTGACGATAACTGCACCTGTGTAGATAGAGACAGATAGAGATATGAACTGTATCAATTTAAATTTAACAGAAGGATTTATTTACATACATAGTTTCAGAGTTTGTAAGTATAATAGAGCAGTAAACTGCATGTGTGTGTATGTGCTTTTGTGTGTGTGCAGGGACACAAATATATATAATCACCCAGATGTCAAGGCCTCTCAGTGTCAGCAAAACCCTGGTCCTCAAAAATGTTGGGGATAGACATGTCTATTCTGAGAAGTCTGTAAGACTGTGTATTTTAATTAGAGTGGGAAACAGGCAGATTGGATCGACCAGATGGATACTTTCTGCTGTAAAAATCCATGTCTCTGTGTTTCCTTGTTTCCAATGCTGCTTTAAAAAAAAAAAAAAAGAAAAAAAAGTGTCCTAATCCTTCTTGGGTCAATGCAGGTACCTAAAAAACAAAACAAAACTAGGTCTGGAGAGAGTGCTTGGTAATATTAGGGACCTGGTGGACTATTGCTGTGACTATCCACCTAATTCCCTTACTGTATCGAGGGCCTCACTTTGGAATAATTTTGGAGCATCTTGCACTGCTCCAAACTAATTCTAAAGCAGTGATTTATTTTTTAATGCAATTCAGGAATTAGACTGATGCCCACAGTCTGAATGATATAAATTTGTCCAACAAAATAAAGCTACTTGGTAGATTGTTCACTGGTAGAATGTAATCTAGGCCCAAAATTGCCCTGTAATAGCTTTTAAATTAAAAATTTAGTAGCAGAGGGATTATCCCTGTTTATTCTGCAGAAACATAAGCCCATAACGTTCAACCATTGTCACAGAATATACTAGAAGGGATTGTAAGGAATAATTCATACAATATGACACTTTTTTGGCATGTTTTCAATTAGCTTATTTATGAATGATTGGCTGCATTCTAGAGCTTGATAATTTATTACTGAACAAGTTCAAGGATACAGCACTAAAAATAAGATAAAAATACCTTTGCCTACTCTGAACAGAGGTGGGTAAGGTTATTAAATGGGAAAATGTATGCAGATTGGTTAGAAGCATGTTTTTCTGTCAATTGCATCAATAGGACTTTACTATGGGTAAAGTCCTATTAACTCATATGTTATGTATTTTCTGGCATACTGTTTGCAAGTGAACACTATACCAGAGTAAAAACATGATATTTGATAAATCTGGAAATTGTTTTATTTAGATATTATGTAGGAGAGAACTGAAGAGTAGCATATCTGCCATGTAGCATTCTCTGATGGTCAGTAAATAGACCCCTTAGGTCACCATTAGGGTTGCCAATTTTTGGTCACAGCATACTTAGTGCATTTCATAAAGAGGTATGCCAAATGTGTGATGATTAATGGCTGCTATTTAATATTTTTCACAACAGAAAAGTTAGCCTGTGCTCAGATCTGTTTTTGTCACGGAAAATTATCCAGAACAACAAATCTAGGCAGTATCTTTTTGTTTTATTTTGCTCAAGGAACCGGTAACACACAGTCTCAAATTCAGGGCACTCATAACATTTTATAGGTCATGGTTGTAATCTGGAGTTCAAATTTATAATATACAGTTATTCTTACATCCCATCATAATAATGACAAAATTATATATATAATCATGATTATTATACATCATACTGTGTCATCATATAATGGAGAGCCCTCCTTCTCCAGATCATAGCTACCCATTGAGGTTATGTTTTTAAACATCTCGGTATTTGCACTTTGTGGGTTTCAGGTAGCCATTACAAATATATATTGATTTCTCTGTGGCCCTTAAATACAAAAACCAGACCTGCTCTGAAGCTGAGTCACTGCTTCCCAGGGACAACAAATACCATTGTGATTCTATTGTCCAGCATGGCAAAAGATAATAATCCCCCTAGAGCAGAAGAAGGCAGTGACCTACATCACAGGACAAGGCAAGATATTTCATACGGTGATCATCTGTGATCACCACTAGATAAGTCCTCCCTGGCATGTGATATGTCTGGAGTGTTACAATTATTGGATCCCTTCTTAAAGCAACAGATGAGAGTTGGTACCGTGTTAGCTGTAGGCAAATATAGTCAAGCTGATACCTTTATTGACTAACTAAGCAGATTTATGATTCAAGCTTTCAAAACCTCTTAGGTCTCTATCTTAGGCATGTTACACATATAAATATGAAAACATCTCTCTTATATACAAGTACATATTTCATTGCTTAGAATGGACATCAGATAAGAAAGCTCAGTCGAAACCCAGTTTTTTTGATCAGTCAGTGCTAGAGGAGTGATGTAAATTGCAGTGTTCCTCTGAGGAGTCAAGGGTATTTACAATCCCAGTGGGACTATTGTAAAGGTTAATCCACAATGACATAATGTGATAGGAATTCGCTATCTCTGTTTAGACCATTATATAAAGTATTAAACTGCAGCATTAATTTAACCTCCCAAATTTTTCTGTCCCTCTGAGTGTGAAACAGTCCCATAAGAACAGTCAATTTAATGTCCCTGACACTGTCCATTTTGGCAAAAATGTTCTCCCACTAGTGTCTCTGTCATTTTATTGTTAACACTGGACCTGGTGGAATTAAACCTTTTATGTAGTGGCTGTCCAGTTTCAACTACATAAAGAGCTGTTGGGATTTTGCACACACAGTGAGGTATATAACATTGGATGATTTGCAGGTGAAGGTACCGTTGATCTTGTGGTGTAACTGGGATTTTGGTATGGCTATCTTGTCCATGGTGTAAATGTGTGCACAGGTTTCACACCTCCTTTGTAGGCAGGGAGATGCGCCATTTTTTCTATTTTTATTCAGGGTACTCCTTACCATCAGTTGTTTTAAATTGGGAGGCTCTCTGAAGGAGAGTAAGGGAGGCTGTGGGAATATGTTTTAAGTCTTTCATCCATATGTAATGTTTTTTTGAAGTTCTCTTCATATTTTGTGTAGAACTTCAACTTGGGGGTGGTAAGTGATCACCAGTGGCACCCGTTTTCCCTTATGTTGTTCTTTGTAGCTCAACTTGGTATGCGGGTAGCCTTCTGTATCTGACTGTCAATATAGTCCTTGCAGTGTAACCCTGCTTTATAAAGTCTCCTCTGCCAAGTCAGAACAGATGCAGTTGTATATGATGATCTGGCTGTATTTGATGGAGTTCTTTGTGCGTTTTGGGTGGAAGCTATTGTTTTTCAGGTAGTTTGGTCTGTCCTTTGGTTTGTGGTATAGGGATGTGTGGATAGAGTTGTTCTTAATACTGACAGTCATGTCTAGGAAGTTAATGTTTGTGCATGAGTGACTAAGTGTTAGGTTGATACTGGGGTGGAATGCATTCTAGTGTTTGGGGAATTTGAGAAGTTCCTCTTCACTGGCAGTCCAGATGATAATAATGTTATCTATGTAGCGAAGAGAGACCAGGGGTTTTATCTGGCAGGTGGACAGGAAGTCCTCTTCTAGTTTTCCCATAAACAGGTTGGCATATTTTGGTGCCATTCAGGTACCAATTGCAGTCCCCATTTTCTGAAGGGAGAGGTCCTGTCCAAACTTGAAGTAATTGTATGTATAACCTGTATGGATTTTTTTACCGGTTTTATGGGTGTGTTATTTTGTTCCAGATATTATTGGCATGCTGCTATGCCATCTGTGTGTAGAATGTTGGTGTAAAGGGAGTCTACATTCATAGTGGGCAGGATGGTGCCCTCTGGAATGGGGCCCAAGTCACTTAGTTTGCTTAAGAGATCTGCGGTGTCTTGAAGGAAGCTGGGTGTTTGTTTTACATGGGGTTTCAGGGTATATTTTCTACCCAACCAAAGATATTCTCTGTCAGTGTGCCAATTCCTGTTCTCCAAAGTAGGAGGGCAGTTCTTTTATGATCCTATTAAGTTGTTTTGTATATTTTTTTTGTGGGATCATCTTGTTTTACATAGTATCTTTCATCAGAGATTTGCTTCTTGAATATAGTTCTCAGTGTTCATAATAACAATAGCTCCCCCCTTGTCCACAGGCTTAATAATAATATCCTGTTTTTTTAGAGACTGTGTGGCTTTCTGTTCCTTATAGGTTAGGTTGGGTGTTGGTTCACATTGTTTCTCCAGTATTTCTGAAGTGACTCTGTTTCTGGAGTTATCTATGTATCTGTCCAGTGTAGAATTACTTCATGGTTTTGGAGTCCAGGTAGATATTTTTGTGGATGCATTGACATGGTGATGTTGCTCTGTAGTGTTGGTATCATTATAATCCATTTTGTCATGGAAGAATTCCTTGAGTCTGAGTTTTCTGAAAATTCCTCCATGTCATTGCAGAGTGCTACCTTGTCCTGTTATCACAGTGCCTGTGATTCCTGTCACTCTCTGTTGTGGATGTCACTGATTTGCTGACTGAGTTTGACCCGCCTCCTGATGACCTTTTTATACCTGGCTATCTCTTATGTCAGTTGCCCTTTCGTGGTGTTCCTGAGCCAGTAGTGCTTTTGCTGTGTTCCTGTATTCTGAGTTCCTGTGTACCGATTCGGCTTGTCCTGACCATTCTCCAGTGTTCCTGCCTGTGTATGACCCGGCTCGTCTGCGGACCACCCTTGGATCCTGACCCGGCTAGTTTGACGTTCCTGCCTGTGTATGACCCGGTCCGGCTGACTTCCTGCTCCGAAGATCGACTTCCAGCTTGTTCCAGTGACCTGTGTTTCAGTTGTCGCCGCCGCAACATTTTCCAGTCCCTGCTGCCCACGTCTGTGCCATTGCCTTGCCTGGTGATTCCTTCGATAGTGCTGTGCCTCGTTCTAGTGCAGAGCTGTGTGTATTCTGTGGGCCTTCCTCTCCTTGCAGAGCCTGATCGTAGCGTTGAAGCCTCGAGTAACGTTACAGAGCCTTGCAGTAGCGCTGAAGCCTCGAGTAAACGTGCATTTTAACTCTTGCAGTGCTGCCTCATATTCACTCTCTCTATCTCCTGTACGAGCCTCGTTGCAAGTGATACTGCTGCTGAGTTGGCCGCTCTCCGTCGGCAACTCTAGTCTAACGTTGCAGAGTGTTCACAAAGCTTGGGCCGTTTGGGCGCTTAAGTCTCTCCGGTGTTGGTTACCGACGAGATCATTGACACAGAGTGTTGGCAGAAAGGCTTCAGTGTTGGCTTATCCGGTACTACGCCCAAGGGGGCTAGTGGCTCTGGCTCTAGTATTACTGCATTCGATTACACTTGAGGAGGCTATTAGCTCTTGCATTGCAGGCCGGTTTCCATATTGCCCTAAGGGGCTATTCGCACTTGCACATACTAAAGCAGTTCCTGTAGCTACGCCCGTGGGGGCTAAGTTGTTACCCATTCTGCTTATCATCTACCACCTTGGCAAGGCAGCTCGTTCCTCAGCACCTGATGAACATCGTCTGTACAGCACAGCCTATTTAACATCCAGGGCGTGTCAAACTTCCACATCTGAGACTGACTATTATTTGGACTTTAACCCCTTTGGGGCCAATATCATCCTAGTGCATACTGATTTGCATTTATGTCCATAATACTATTTTCCTTGTATTATCTCAGTTTACATTATCTGTGTATTACCTACCGCCTCTAGAGGGCGTAATTGTACATTATTCACTTTAATAAAGTGTGTTTTATTTTCACTTATTGGTCTGAGAGTCCTAAAAACCGTAACAGTACGAAAGGGCCATGACCTCAGACGGTAAGGGTGAAAGTAATCCTCTGAACATCCACTGGAGAATGGATGTCCAGGAGCAGCGCCTGGACCAATTGGCACTGGCTCTACAAACGTTACTTGAACGTACAGTACATTTGGACAAGTCTGGTCCGAATCCGGTGGTCCCCCCAGTCTTGACACCGGAGAATCCCTCTGTATCTCTCAGTACTAACACAAGAGGGTTATCGGCAGCGGTACAGTTACCCCTAAGATATGATGGCGAACCCTCCTTATGCAGAGGTTTCATTAACCAGTTGGAGATATTTTTGGAATTGGCACCCCAGGCATTTCCTAACGACCGTAGCAAGGTCGGCTTTATGATATCTCTGTTGACGGGCAAAGCTTTGGCATGGGCAAATCCGATATGGGAGAGTGCCAGACCCTGCACACTGAACTTTAGAGAATTTGTGGTGAAGTTCAGACGTGTGTTTGAGGTACCTGGTAGGTCTGCCTTTGCTGCCAAAAGGCTGATGGAGATTCAGCAGGGCGAACGCACTCTGGGCGAATACGCTATCGAATTCCGGACCTTGGCAGCAGAGGTAGGCTGGAACGATGAGGCCTTACTTGCTGCTTTTACTCAGGGTCTCGCTGAACAGATCAAGGACGAGATAGCAGCTCGAGATGTACCCAGCGAGCTGGACGAGTACATTGACTATGTCATGCTAATAGATTCTCGCATCCGGGAGAGACGCTTGGCTAAAAGGACCAAAGCAAAGAGTTATGGCCAGAACCAGTTCCTTAACCCACCCACTCCACCCGTTCTACCTGAGCGAACAGCTGACGGCACTGAACCTATGCAATTAGGTTTTACTAGGCTCACTAAAGAGCAGAAGCTGTATCGTAGAAGGCAAGGCTTATGCCTATATTGTGGCAAACCAGGTCATATATTACGCAATTGTCCTATAAGGCCGGGAAACTAACGCACCTAGGGTACCTTGGGGGACAGGCCCTAGGTGGTGTTGAACAGTCCCTAGAGACTTGCACCACTAAACCCACCATCCAGGTGGCTTTTGCTTGGACTGACAAGGTCATAGAAGTCTTAGCATTGGTGGACTCCGGGGCAGCCGGATACTTCATGGATCAGTCCTTTGCTGAGTTTCAGGGCATTCCGTTATGTAAAAAGGACTCTCCTGTGGCTATAGAGGCCATTGATGGCAGACCCCTGGATCCTGCTTTCATTACCTTCGAGACTATCCCAGTGTCTATGACTGTGGGGGCTTGTCACAGGGAGCAGATACAATTTCAGATCATTCGTTCCCCACATCATTCAGTTATTTTGGGGTTCCCGTGGTTGCAAACACACAATCCCCAATTTGACTGGCAAAGGTGTGAAGTTAACTCTTGGTCGGAGTACTGTAACAAGAATTGTCTTTCTCTCCCTGTTAAGATTATGTGTACCTCTCCAGCTGTGCCAACAGAATATGGGCAATTCAGTGACGTGTTTAGCAAAGGAGAGGCCAGCGCATTGCCTGACCATAGGCCATACGATTGCGCCATTGATTTGTCTCCAGGGGCCGTGCCTCCTAGGGGACGTACTTACCCACTGTCCTGTGAGGAAAATAGGGCAATGGAGGAGTATATCACAGATGCCCTGGAGTGGGGAATCATTCGAAAATCTACATCTCCGGCTGGTGCCGGATTTTTTTTTGTAAAAAAGAAAAGTGGGGAACTCAGGCCTTGCATTGACTACCGTGGGTTGAATAAGCTGATGCCCAAGAACGCCTATCCCATTCCACTTATTACAGAATTATTCGACAGATTAAAGGGCTCTTCGATCTTTACCAAACTTGACTTACGAGCCGCCTATAATCTAGTCAGAATTAAAGAGGGTGACGAGTGGAAAACGGCGTTTAATACCAGAACAGGGCATTATGAATATCTGGTGATGCCATTCGGCCTATGCAATGCGCCTGCAGTATTTCAGGAATTGATTAACGATATTTTACGTGACTTGCTCCAGTCCTGTGTGGTTGTGTATCTAGATGATATACTAATTCATTCTGCTAACCTTGCCCAACACATTAAAGATGTCTCAGAAGTCTTGCTCCGACTTCGTAAGCACAAGTTATTCTGTAAATTAGAAAAGTGCGAATTCCATACTTCTCAAGTACCATTCCTGGGGTTCATTATATCCAAAAGTGGCATTGCCATGGATCAGGAGAAGTTGGCTGCAGTTCTGCAATGGCCTCGGCCTAAGGGATTAAAGGCCATTCAACGATTCCTAGGTTTTGCGAATTATTATAGGAAGTTCATCAAGAACTTTTCCACGATTGTAAGACCATTGTCAGACTTGACTCACAAGGACGCTTCTCCCTCTCAGTGGTCTCAGGCAGCTGAAAACGCATTTGTTACCCTGAAATCTGCCTTTGCATCTGCTCCTGTACTGTCCCACCCTAATCCCTCCCTGCCGTTTACTTTGGAGGTTGACGCTTCAGATGTTGGGGTTGGGGCGGTGCTCTCCCAACGTCCTGTGGGAGGTGGAGCTTTAATGCCTTGTGGGTTCTTTTCTAAGAAATTGTCCAGCGCCCAGAGTCATTACGAGATTGGTGACAGGGAACTGTTGGCCATCATACTGGCACTTAAGGAGTGGCGACATCTCTTGGAGGGCACTCAGACTCCAGTACTAATTCTTACTGACCATAAGAATCTAACCTATCTCTCAGAAGCCAAAAGACTGTCTTCTCGACAGGCCAGGTGGGCGCTGTTTCTGTCCCGGTTCAATTTCTTAGTATCCTATCTTCCTGGTTCTAAGAATATCAAGGCCGATGCGTTGTCACGTCAGTTCGCTTCTGACACTGAGAGGGAGGAAGTCCCGGTACCCATCATTCAGCCAGATCGGATCCTGGCTACTATTCGTACCACTATAACCTCGCCACTGGGGGAGGAGATACTGGCATCACAATCACGGGCACCTCCAGGAACCCCAGTGGGGAAGTGTTTTGTAGAAGAGTCATTCCGTACCCGTCTCTTGGAGACCTATCACGCCTCTAAAGCAGCTGGGCATATTGGTAGGGACCAATTAGTATGGTCTCTTTCGCAACTATTTTGGTGGCCTACGTTGAGAGCTGACTGCGCCGCTTTCACGGTAGCTTGTACCACTTGTGCCCGTGCCAAGACCCCTAGGCATCTCCCTGTGGGCTTATTGCAACCTGTGCCTAACGGAGACCGTCCATGGTCGCATATATCCATTGACTTTTTGGGAGAATTACCGGCATCTAGAGGTTACAAGTTCATTCTTATGGTGGTCGATAGATTCTCTAAGATGGCACATTTTGTGCCTCTGACTGGCCTTCCATCGGCTCAGGAATTGGCTATAGTTTTTGCCAGAGAGGTGTTCCGTCTGCACGGAGTGCCCAGAGTAATTGTCTCTGACCGTGGGAGCCAGTTCGTTTCTAGGTTCTGGAGGGCATTTTGTGGTCAGATGGGCATTCAATTGTCATTCTCCTCCGCCTACCATCCCCAGACGAATGGGGCCGCTGAGCGTGCCAATCAGGGACTGGAACAGTTCCTGCGCTGTTTTGTCACCGATCATCATGATAATTGGGCTGACCTGTTGCCATTGGCAGAGTTTGCCAGGAACTGTGCGGTTAACTCATCGTCCGGGAGCTCCCCATTTTTCGTGAATTATGGTTTCCAGCCTTGTCTGCTCCCGGACTCCTTTCAGGCACAGCAGATTCCTGCTCTAGACGAGCATTTGGCATGACTTCATTCCACTTGGGCACAGGTTCAGAGGTCCCTCAGTCAGTCTTTCAGGCGGCAGCAATGGCACGCTAATCGCAGACGCCTTCCAGCGGTCTCATTTCAAGTTGGGGACAGGGTATGGCTGTCATCCAGAAACCTCAACTTACAAGTCCCATCCAATAAACTGGCTCCCCGGTTCATTGGTCCATTTAGGATTATCCGCAAGATTAATCCGGTTTCTTATGCTCTGGAGCTTCCACCCTCTATGCACATTCATAATGTGTTCCATGTGTCTCTTCTGAAACCCTTGGTGTGCAATCGTTATACTACTACGCCAGTGATTCCTGGGCCGGTGGACGTCCAGGGCCAAGAGGAATATGAAGTCCAGAGTATTATTGACTCCAGGAGATTTTGAGGAAAGCTGCAATATTTGGTTCATTGGAAGGGCTATGGCCCTGAGGAACGCTCTTGGATTGATCAGGGGGATCTCCATGCTCCAAGATTAGTACGCAGCTTTCACTCTAAATATCCTTTGAAACCCAAACCTCAGGCTAGGAGAGGGGGTCTTTGAGAGGGGGGTACTATCACAGTGCCTGTGATTCCTGTCACTCTCTGTTGTGGATGTCACTGATTTGCTGACTGAGTTTGACCCGCCTCCTGATGACCTTTTTATACCTGGCTATCTCTTATGTCAGTTGCCCTTTCGTGGTGTTCCTGAGCCAGTAGTGCTTTTGCTGTGTTCCTGTATTCTGCGTTCCTGTGTACCGTTTCGGCTTGTCCTGACCATTCTCCAGTGTTCCTGCCTGTGTATGACCCGGCTCGTCTGCGGACCACCCTTGGATCCTGACCCGGCTAGTTTGACGTTCCTGCCTGTGTATGACCCGGTCCGGCTGACTTCCTGCTCCGTAGATCGACTTCCAGCTTGTTCCAGTGACCTGCATTCCAGTTGTCGCCGCCGCGACATTTTCCAGTCCCTGCTGCCCACGTCTGTGCCATTGCCTTGCCTGGTGATTCCTTCGATAGTGCTGTGCCTCGTTCTAGTGCAGAGCTGTGTGTATTCTGTGGGCCTTCCTCTCCTTGCAGAGCCTGATCGTAGCGTTGGAGCCTCGAGTAACGTTACAGAGCCTTGCAGTAGCGCTGAAGCCTTGAGTAAACGTGCATTTTAACTCTTGCAGTGCTGCCTCATATTCACTCTCTCTATCTCCTGTACGAGCCTCGTTGCAAGTGATACTGCTGCTGAGTTGGCCGCTCTCCGTCGGCAACTCTAGTCTAACGTTGCAGAGTGTTCACAAAGCTTGGGCCGTTTGGGCGCTTAAGGCTCTCCGGTGTTGGTTACCGACGAGATCATTGACACAGAGTGTTGGCAGAAAGGCTTCAGTGTTGGCTTATCCGGTACTACGCCCGAGGGGGCTAGTGGCTCTGGCTCTAGTATTACTGCATTCGATTACACCTGAGGAGGCTATTAGCTCTTGCATTGCAGGCCGGTTTCCATATTGCCCTAAGGGGCTATTCGCACTTGCACATACTAAAGCAGTTCCTGTAGCTACGCCCGTGGGGGCTAAGTTGTTACCCATTCTGCTTATCATCTACCACCTTGGCAAGGCAGCTCGTTCCTCAGCACCTGATGAACATCGTCTGTACAGCACAGCCTATTTAACATCCAGGGCGTGTCAAACTTCCACATCTGAGACTGACTATTATTTGGACTTTAACCCCTTTGGGGCCAATATCATCCTAGTGCATACTGATTTGCATTTATGTCCATAATACTATTTTCCTTGTATTATCTCAGTTTACATTATCTGTGTATTACCTACCGCCTCTAGAGGGCGTAATTGTACATTATTCACTTTAATAAAGTGTGTTTTATTTTCACTTATTGGTCTGAGAGTCCTAGAAACCGTAACACCTGTTTCACACGCAGAGGGGCAGAAAAGTACGGGAGGTTAAATTAATGCTGCAGTTTAATACTTTAGATAATGGTCTGAACAGAGATAGAGAATTAACCTTTATAACAGTCCCACTGGGATCATACATACTTTTGACTCCTCAGAGGAAGCCTGCAATTTACATCACTCCTCTACCACTGACTGATCAAAGAAACTGGGTCTGGACTGAGCTTTCTTATCTGATTTCCATTCTAAATAATGCAACATGTACTTGTATATAAGAGAGATGTTTTCTTATTTATCTGTGTAACATGCCTGAGGAAGAGACCTAAGAGGTCTTGAAAGCTTGCATTCTAAATCTGTGTAGTTGGCCAATAAAGGTATCAACTTGACTATATTTTCCTCCTGTATTCTTAAAGTAGAAATGGATCTGTCCACATCTGAAACCAGGACAGAAAAAAGAGACCCATACAGTGACTCTGAAAACCAGACTGTGTAGGTTAAAGCTAGAGAGGGTGGCAACCCGAGTTACCATTAGTTTAAAGTTATACTGTCATTTTATTAAAAATAGGTGATTTTGAATGAGCTTTCAAATGCACAAATGCAGTTTATGAGATATTTAGCATTTATGGAAATGAGCTAGTACTTCCTTATAGTACAGGGCAGTTGGGGTAGGGAGTAGGGAGAAGTATGTCATTGTTTGCCAGAGCTGCATTGTTTGTAACAATCAACTTAATTTTGTGTCACAAAAGCAGTGCAGACACAACTAATTAATATATATATATATATATATATATATATATATATATATATAATTATGTTTTTGATAAACATGAGGTAAACATGTATATGAAGCTAGTGTCAGGACTTATATATGATGAGACATTTTATAGCATAAAGTAAATAATGTGTAAAAGTGTGAGTTAATTTTGTCTGCCATAATATTTCATGTGTTTTGAGTTTCAGATTTTCCAGATGATGGGGTTAACACTTAGTGGAGGTAAGAATGTGTTTCCCCGCATCTTGCAGTGTAAGGTCTGGATCTACAAATGTCTTCATGGTCTACTTTAGGATCTGTTAGATTAAGCCATTCTAGAGCAAACCAATTGCACCATAGCGGAAGTAAAATATTCCCATTAATTTTGATTAATATGTGTTTTTTAAACCCGTTGAATGAAAAAAAAGGTCTCCAGCACATTGCTTTCTAGAATTCATGGGATTAAAATCCCCATTTAAACCAATGGGATTTTTTATTTCCCTCCTATGGTGCAATTGATATGCCCCAGAATTAATAATTTTTTCCTTGCTGCATGATGCTCTTATATACTTTCCTGCCTGAATCACTGTTTTATACTGTGCTGGAATTTCAAAAATCACAATGCTAGGGCCTCCCTGAAGACTCTGTTGAGGGGAGCCCACTACCCCCTCTGCCTCATTTACACCCCTTTCTCACAATACCAACAACAGCAAGAAACATTTGATCCCAGTGACCCACAACATCGTCCCACAGCCTGATAATAAACTAGACCATGAGTCAGCACCCCATAATCCCTTTTACTAAAACAACAACCTGCAGGGAATATCTTGGGAGGAAGTAGATGTGAGCTAGAAGCTAGAGAGGGGAATGAAGAAAATGCAGTGAGAGGAGGAAGAAGCTGGAGAGAGGGGAAAAATAGTAACATACTTTAATATCTTGTGGATCCCTCTGAATTTGGGTCCATGTAGTGTTTATGGACCACAGATCAGAGGTATCCTGTGTGTTTGTGTATTATTATTGCATGTTTATCGGTATACTGTATATTACACAGCCGCGGCGTGTCCAAGAGTGTGTAAGGTTATACCAGGACAAGTCTCTGAAGAGACTGTCTAGTGCGGTAGAGTGCGCACCGGGACCAGTGTGGTTGTGTGGTATGTTGTGGACATGCTTTTAGCTGAGGATCTGGCCAATGCCATTTAAAATTATTTTCTGTTGGAATGTACATGTAAGCTTTATATTTTTTGTCATTAAATTGTGTTTTTAATTTTATTTTTTGGAGTTAGGTTTTATTTTTTAGAATATATTTTTTGGAGAATCTTCTGATATATACACTATATGAGATTTTGTGTTTTAGTGCTTATTAATAAGCATCTGGACACATGGTTTCTTTGTATAGGAGTTACTAATTGTTACTATAGATAATATGTTTGTCCTTGTGTAGCGCTCAATTGGTTATATTGTATTTTGTGTTGTATTTGGTTTTTAGAGAGTAAACCTTCATCTGTACCTGCTTACTAGGACACAAGACTAATAGTTTAACCCATTTTGCGCCATTAGTGTGTATTTTTTCAATTTGAAATTTCATATTCCATTTTTTGCCCAATCTTCTATTTTATGTAAATCCCTCTGTAGAGAACAAACATCCTGCTCTAAATTTATTACCCTGCATAATTAGTGTTGTCTGCAAATATGGAAATTTTGCTTTGTAAACCTATTTCCATGCCATTTATAAACATGTTAAAAAGCAGTGAACCACATAGTGAAGAAAAATACTGGACCTAATGGCAGCTATACTCAATTGGTAATGCTGTCAAAGGTCCAAATCAAAGGTGTGCTACCTTCGACCTCTCTGGTAATATACAGGGTAAATATATAATAACAGTCCCAATTGTAGAAGATATTGAGTACCAATCGATCCTTCTAATATCAGTCTATAGGGACTCCTTTCATAGATCGATCTGCTGCTACATCTTGATCACTCGGTCACATGATCTCTTGAAATCGAATATAGACACTGAAATACAAAATAAACATAGCGCAAGGAAGCGCATCTAAGAGCAACCAAAATCGATCAACTGCTTCTCTTAAGTGAGCACCCCACCCCAAAAGATGGGTACTCACTAGATGTGGAGGCTAAATCCATCCTCCGGGAATTGTCTCATGTAGTGCCTTTATAGCCCGGTTATGGCTCCTGTTGTCCACGTGTTCCTAAACCACCGTAGACCTCCCCTGGAGTCCAGGTCGTTTCTCAAAAAAGCACAGTGAGCCAACTACGATATCTCCCAATGTGTTTCATCACAGATGCAACTTCATCAGGGGTACGAAACGCGTTGGGTGATATTGTAGTCATTTTTATTGTTATTTTAATACTGTATTATTTATAAATCGAGGTGCTATTTAGCCATGGTAGTTGGCTCACTGTACTTTTTTGAGAAACGACCTGGAGTCCAGAGGAGGTCTACGGTGGTTTAGGAACACGTGGACAAAAGGAGCCATAGCCGGGCTATAAAGGCACTACATGAGACAATTTCCGGAGGCTGGATTTAGCCTCCACATCTAGTGTGTACCTATCTTTTGGTGGTGGGGAACTCACTTAAGAGAAGCAGTTGATTGATTTTGACATACAGGTTGATCTTAGATGCGCTTACTATCACGGTTCCCGTGATCTATCTGTCACTCAAGATATAACATTGGGGAATAAATACAAGAGAAGCAATTTCAGACCAATGTGGTTTAACCCCTTAAGGACCAGTGATGGTCCTGGCATGTCATATAATTCAGGGCACCATGTGGCCGGTCCTTAAGTGGTTGATAAAGAGCTTTGCAGGGAAATGAGAAACTGTTTAAGTCAGAAGGGTCTGATGCATCATTTAAATATAAAAATAATGTTATAAAATCAGTGAAAAAGCTAGATAAAATTGAAAAGGAGGAAAGCATTGAAAAATAGAGCAATGAAGTCCTAAAAAACTGTCATAGTGTTAGCGGCGACTGCAGCCTTACCCGGCAGCTCAGCCGCAGCTTCCATCCGGTGGTTCCAGCCACAGTGGGGTATGTCCACTTCTGCCTTCAGCCTGGCCGCATGGCTTGTTTGGCGACTCAGCGCATCTATTTGCAGGGTTCTGGTGCTTCCGGCCCTCCTGCATCAGCATATTGGCACGTGTCCAGGCTGGGATGCGCGTCCTATTTAAAGTGACAGCGCTCATTTGTGGCTCCTCCTCTTCCTGGGTCTCTGGGCATAAAACTTCCTGGACACCACTGTCAGTCGCCCTTTCGTGGTGTCCAGTGCAGTTGGCTTGTGGTTTTGTGCTTTACCTGGTTCGTCTGACTACCCGTTCTGGTGCCAACCTTTGGTTTGTCTGACTACCCGCTCTGTGCATGACCCCGGAGTGGCTGACATTCCTTCTGGTGTGGACCTGTGGCTCTGGTAGACTAAATCCTTTGTGTATGACCCTTGGCCTGGCTGACTATCCGTTCTGGCGCTGACTTGTGGCTCTGTCCGACTACCCGCTTTGTGTATGACCCTAGCTAGTCCGATAACCAATCTGGTTCAGACCTGCGGCTCTGGTTTATGTTTGCTCTATCTATAGTCCAGCTTGTCTGACTATCCACCTTGGTGTATCCTGGGGTTGTCCCCTGCACACCCAGAATACAAACGCTCCTGTGGATAACTGGCTGGTTACCTCGGTGGCTCTGGCAGACTTTCCCCTCCTCCTGTTCTATACTGCGGTGTTCAGGTGCAGACCTGTAGCACAGTACCTGTCTCCAGGACCTTGTCTGTACAGGTGTGGACCTGTAGTAGATCCTCAGGTGCGGACTTGAGGCGGTTTCTCTCCTGCTTGCCCTCTGGGGTTCGGTATCCCTACTCTGGTACCTTGTCTGTACAGGTGCGGACCTGTAGTAGATCCTCAGGTGTGGACTTGAGGCGGTTTCTCTCCAGCTTACCCTTGAGGGTTCGGTACTACTACAGCACTATCCTTCCAGACATCGTCTATATTATATGGTGTTCTTGCTGTACCGTTGTTCTGTACGTTGTGTATCTTAATAAAGATTGTGTTACCTACAGTACTGGTCCAATTCTCATTCTTATGAACCGTAACAGTATGAAAGGGCCATGTCTACGGACAGTACTGGTAACCCTTCTACCCAAGACCTCCTAGCAAGAATGGAGGTTCAAGAGCAGCGTGTCGATCAAATTACAATGGCTTTGCAAACTCTGTTAAATCGAACCGCTCATCTTGACCGCCTTGGCGGACAACCGGTGGCCTCCCCAGTTGCTAACCTGGCACCGGCAGCACCAGCCAACCCTGATGCAGGCTTGTGTAGGGGTTCTTCTTGGCATGCTCCTACTCCTCAGCGTTATGAGGGAGACCTGGCGCTGTGTCTCGGGTTCCTCAACCAAGTGGGTATATTTATGGAGATGGTTCCACAGGCGTTTCCCAATGATCACTGTAGAGTTGGGTTTCTGATTTCGCTACTCTCTGGCAAGGCCTTGGCCTGGGCCAATCCGTTGTGGGAGACGGATAAACCTATCGTTTATGACTTTCTGGCATTCATGGATTCCTTCCGTAAAATCTTTGACATGCCCGGTCGGAAGGCATCTGCCTCCAAACACCTCATGACCATACACCAGGGTACTCGTACTGTATCCTAGTATGCAATTGAATTCCGTACCTTGGCAGTGGAGGTTGGTTGGAACAATGAAGCTTTAGTGGCAGCATTCTCCCAGGGCCTGTGCGACTTAGTCAAGGATGAAATCGCTGCTCACGACATACCCCGAGACTTGGAGGAATTGATTTAATTCACAATCCTGATCAATACCAGGATCAGGGAGAGACCTTCCTTTAGGGAGTGACTGCATAGACCTCCATCTCGATTGGTGCCCAGCTTTACATACCCACCCATTCCTCCCTCAGCTCCCACTCCTCCTGGCCTTGTCTCGGGGGACAGAGAGCCCATGCAATTGGGGGCGACTCGCCTTTCTGGGGAGGAGAGAGTCTTCCGATGGAGGGAAGGTCTTTGCTTGTATTGTGGCAGATCCGGCCATATGTTGAAGTCTTGCCCTGTGCGTCCGGGAAATGCCCGCACCTAAGATCCTGTCAGGGACAGATCCTAAGATCCTGTCAGGGATATATCTTAGGTGGCATATCCCAGTCCCCGGAGGGTATAAAGGGTAAACCTATCCTCGAGGTTATCCTGTCTTGGGGCAAATTCTCCACAGTTGCTGCTGCGTTGCTCAATTCAGGGGCGGCAGGATACTTTATAGACGTAGAATTTACTGAAAGACATGCTATTCCTCTGCAGTCTCGTGCTTCACCTTTGGCTATTGAAGCCATTGATGGGAGGCCCCTTCTACCCTCCCATATCACTCAGGAGGCAGTTCCCTTAACCCTGAGTGTTGGAGCCCTGCACTCAGAAACCCTGCAATTCCAGGTTATTCAATCGCCACACTATGCTATTGTCCTGGGGTTTCCATGGCTACAGACGCACAACCCCAGGATAGACTGGCAAACCTGTGACATAATATCATGGGCTCCTAGCTGCGCGAGTTCCTGTCTTGCACGTCCTACAAGACTATTGTGTACATCCTCTCCTGCTGGAGGAGTACAGGGCCTTCCATGACGTATTTGATAAAGGCCAAGCCAGTGTGTTACCTCCTCACAGGTCCTACGATTGAGAAATCAACTTAATCCCTGGAACTACTCCTCCTAGGGGTCGTGTTTATCCACTTTCGGTGTAGGAGACGAGGGTCATGGAGGAGTATGTAGCGGATGTACGTGCCAGAGGAATAATCTGCAAATCCTTTTCACCAGCTAGCGCTGGTTTCTTTTTTGTAAAAAAGAAGGATGGGGAACTGCGTCCCTGTATTGACTATCGTGGTCTGAATAAGCTGGTAACCAAAAACGCCTATACCCCTGATAACCGAACTGTTTGACAGACTAAAAGATTCCAAGGTGTTTACCAAACCTTGTTCGTATCAAAAATGGAGATGAATGAAAGACAGCTTTTAATACTCAAAGTGGCCATTATGAGTTTTTAGTAGACTTGTGCACGGGCAAAATTTTCGATTAAATCCGAATTCGGACAAATTTTTTTTTTTCTAATTCGGATGATCCTAATTTCAGACCGGGCCTATTCGATTCGAACGAAATTCTGATCCATTCCGAATTATTTGGCCGAATTTAACATGGGTTAAATTATAGCAGTGCGCCTCTGTGCACGCTGCTATCATTCTTTGCAGACAGGGTGTACATTTAGAAAAAGATCCATCCCAAAAACGGACATTGTCGTACACTGCCAATCTGTGCATGTCACCTCTACTCCAGCATGGGATGCCAGTCACAATGCAAACGTCAAACATCGAGAACCCATGCCTGTCATTCAATTTGGCACATGTTAGAACATCGAAACCCCATGCCTGTCCTTCAATATAGAATATGCTTGAACATCGAAAACCCATGCCTGTCATTCAATTTAGTATATGCTCGAACATCGAAAACCCATGCCTGTCACATCCTACTCAACATAAGTGGTCGACTCGAACATGGACAAACTACATGTCACATTCTATGTTAGTACATGGGTAAAGATTAAGGTTTCATTTTCTGGTACCAGCCTCCTACCCTACTGTCCCTCTTTAGTGCCCAAATTCCTCTATCTCGTTTTCCTATCTTGATTTCCCCTCATATCAGATAAGTCTATGTGTACATACATTGTAGTGTTTCATACTACATCAAGAATAAACATCAATGATTGTAATGTGATAGATGTAATGTGTTAAAAAGAAAAATTGAAACATTCTGTTGTGAACGAACTGCAACACAGGAGAGAAATAAAAAAAATGCTTAACATCTATACTGAAGAGGGGTCCACAGCATTGTCTTAGTATAGCAATATCACCGTTTTCCGTGAGTGTGCAATACAGGGCTCTACGGTAATTGCTGGGCATTTCCCAACGTCATAATCAGGGGATGATGGGAGTTGTATTCTAACTACTGTTAGGAAACACATAAGTGATGCACATTCATCTCCCACCTAGAAATTATTTACACACGAGGCAACTCCCCCAAGTAATACCTAGCCCCTTTCCAAGTGAAAGGACTTCCAGAAAGGCTTCAGGTCTCTTAGTGACTCACCTGTTATTGCCAGTCAGCAGGACCCGGAGAGTAGGAGGGGGGTGATGCTATGGCTGCAGATTAAGTCTGGCACGGTGCTCTTAGTTGGTCACTCGTCACAATGTTGAAGCTCAGCCCGGCCAGCACCTTCCGGGTGGAGATACCTCACAGCAATCCTGTTCAGGACACATCATGCATTGTCGTGCACTCATACTAGGGATCCCAAATGTTTAGACTAATTTCGTACAGGGGGCACCCTCCTGTATTTGTAAAACCTCTCTAGCAAATCTGGGACGGTAGACCTATTTACTCAAGTCTTGACTTTAGGTGGGCGATAAACAATACAAAATAGGCATAATGTTTGATTATCACATAATTCACGTCACTGAAGCAGCCAGCAGGCATCGCCACTGAGTGAGCATAGGGCTGCCCGGCTGCTGACAGTCACACTGATGGGACACCCTGCAACACAGAACTGGCGGAAGCGCACAAAATAAACATGGTATGGGACGGCAAATTGCCGCCCCTGTCAAAGTGCCGCCTGGGTCCATGGACCCACTGGGACCCATGTAAGGGCCGGCCCTGTACTCGAATAAATACCTAATATTTTTTTATATTTTGCACAGGAACAAATATTACTCCCTCTTGCAGTGGCAATAACTGGAACTAATGCTGGCTGCCTACCTATGCCTAGCCTAATGCTACCTGCCTGCCTACACAACAACTGGACACTCGCTAATCTCTTCTCTCTCTGAGCTCCAACAACGCAATGAGGAAATGCAGGCTGTCTGTCTGTGTGACTGTGTCATTAGTCCAACCCCCATCATGAAACGAAGAAGGCTATTGGAATACAGACAAAAGAGGGAAGTAGTGCATGAAACAGAGAATGGAATTGGACTAGAGACATGGAGGGAAAGTAACTGAGCGCGCACGGGAAGTACAAAAAAGTCCTGGTCGAAAGTAGTCAAAACTTCTGGAAATTTGTCGATTGCCGAAACGAATTTCGGTCCTGGGCTGTTCGGAGTCGGATCATTTTTTCCGAATGACCCTTGAGTTTCGGATTGGCCGAATGTCTCCGAATGACCCCATTTTCGACGAAATCCTAATGTCTCAGAATGAATTCGCACAAGTCTAGTATTTAGTGATGCCCCTCGGGTTGTGCAATGCACCTGCTGTCTTCCAGGAGCTGATCAATGAAACCTTAGGGACTTGCTGCAAAACTCGGTTGTCGTATATCTAGACAATATACTCATTCTTTCATTCACCCTCTATGGAGGCACATATCGCAGATGTGTCTAGAGTCTTACAACTACTGAGACAGAATGGCCTTTACTGCAAACTTGAAAAGTGTGAGTTTCATAAATCTCAGGTCATCTTCATGGGTTATGTGATATCGGCCTCAGGGTTAGCGATGGACCCTCAAAAACTATCTGCCATCATACAATGGCCTCGCCTGGTGGGGTTGAAGGCAGTACCTGTCTCCGGGACCTTGTCTGTACAGGTGCAGTCTTGAGGCGGTTTCTCTCCTGCTTGCCCTCTGGGGCTCAGTATCCCTACTCTGGTACCTTGTCTGTACAGGTGCGGACCTGTAGTAGATCCTCAGGTGCGGACCTGAGGCGGTTTCTCTCCAGCTTGCCCTTGAGGGTTCGGTTCGGTACTACTACAGCACTATCGTTCCAGATACTTTTATATTATATGGTGTTCTTGCTGTACCATGGTTCTGTACGTTGTGTATCTTAATAAAGATTGTGTTAAGTACAGTACTGGTCCAATTCTGATTCTTACGAACCGTGACAAAAACTCTACAAGATTATAAATAGCAAAAAGATTAAGGTTGGTATTGATCTTTTAAGGCTGAGACTGGTGAATTGATTAGTGAGGGTAAGGCTATAGCTGACACCTTAAACACATTCTTTTCTTCTGTATATACAAAGGAAACAGTGAGAGGCTATGGGCAAACTGAGAAAATCACAGAATTTCCTACATCATGTACATGGCTTACTGAGGGCAAAGTCCAAAGAGACTGGAAAATGTTATGGTGAATAAAGTAATGGGACCTGTTGGCATACACCCAAGAGTACTTAAGTTCAGAAATCGCAAGACCCTTATAATTAATATTTATTGATTCACTTTCATCAAGAAATTGATGGAAGGATTAACTGAAGGAAAGGTGATGTTGTATCATTATTCAAAAAGGGAGCAAGATCTAAACCAGGAAAGTATAGAACTGTGAGCTTGACCTCTGTAAAAGACCACAGGTGAGTGGCAAAGGCTGGCTTTGTAAGCCCAGGTACCCGAGTGCTGCCATGACATCACATTCAGTCATGGTGGCTTGTCAGAATAGAACATGTCAAACTAATTTACTTGCATTTTAGGAAAGGGCAAGTTATATATATATATATAGACTTGGAGTGATACTGTGCCTCACATCAGGTTGCTGCATAAATTAAAAGGTTTAGGATTGGGAGGTGGTAGCTGTGCATGGATAGAGAACTGGCTACATGATAGATGGTAGAGAGTTATAAAAGGAACTTGTTCAAATTGTCTAAAGTTGTATGTGGGGTACCATAGTGTTCAGTCCTGGGCTCAATGCTTTTTAATTTGTTTATTAATGATCTAGAAGTGTATATTCAAAGTAATGTTTCAGTCATTGCTGATAACACTAAGCTCTATAAGGAAATACTCTGCAGAAAAATTTGGATAAACTGAGGGAAAGTGAAAGATGAGGTTTAATATTGATAAATGCAAATTTATGTATTTGGGCAGCAGAAACAAACATGCTATAGGTCGTTCACTAGGACTACAGGAAAGGAGCTTTCGACTAAAACAAAGACAGGGATTTTTTTACAGTAAGACAAGTAAATTTATGGATTCTTTGTCTCGAGATGCTGTGCTTGCAGATGTGGTAATATTTTTCAATAAAGTAATGGATACCTTGCTATATCAGAACAATACTGAGAATTGTGACAGTTTGTTTCAAAGCAGATAGCATGTTGATCCAGGGAAATATTCATCTGCCATCTGAATTTTTTCCCCACTTGAGACTTAATTGGAAATGGTTTCAGTGGGGTTTTTGTGACTTTCTCTGGGTCAACAAGGGTGATAAGGCTTGGGCTGAACTTGATGAACATGATAGTTTTTCAACTTTATCAACTATGTTAGTATGTTACTGTAACCAGACACTGTAAACCATGCAATGATATTATTTATCCGCATCTCATAGTGATATTTATGGACTTCGCATAGTTGAATATACAGCTAACTTTACAAAGAAGGGTAATGGAGATGGGAGAATTGCAAATATTTTGCTAGTCACAGAAAGGTAGTGTTTCCATCGCATCTTTTTAAAATCAAACACATTTGAAAATGCATGTTGCAGAGCTGCATATGATCCACTGCAAACTTGCTGTAATTATTGTGACCCTGCAGGATACATTTTTCTTATGAGATTAGGTGAGATGGCAACAAAACTACAAGGGTAATTTTCGACTGTTAGCAAGGGTTTGTACATAACTCCCTATAAGTTATATGCACTATGAAAAAAGAGAACCAATTCTGTGATAAAACAACTGGACTGCACCTTAGGGAATTAAAACAAAAGATCTTAATTCCCATTGATTAAAATTGGACATTTTATTGATCATCTGTGATGTAGCTGGTTTGCCCCATAATTTACCCTATTTTTGTCTTGTACTTATGGTGCTATGTGTGGAACACATGTCCAAACGAGGTTCGTTTTTATTCTCAGTTACTGGACTGATGTATAGGATATAGTGACAATGAGATGCGTTTAGCCATGCCTCACCTAGAAAGGGCCTGTGTTCTACCGGGGGGCAGATATGATGTTTGAATCAGGGTAAGCAGTAACTTGACAGTAATTCCCTTTAGAATGGGATAGTAAAAAGTAGCAAGGCAATATAGATGATATACATGTAGCAGAAGGATTATGCTGCCATAGACATACTGCCACTTCTAAATAAAATTAATAGAAGATATAAAAGAGAAAAGAAGCAAAAAAATAAAAAAAAAGCAGACTAATTAGTAGCTCTTGAGGAAGTAGGCTAGTCCTACGAAACGTGTTGAGCAGATATTTCTGTTGATTATTTTTAATATACTGGTATTTTTATTTTTATTTTATATATATTTTTTAATTCCAAATAAATTTACTATCTGTCTATTCACCAGTGTGAATATAAAATATAACACCTACTAGTCTATATAAAACCCAGAAGATATTACCCAGCTAGAGATAGGCATTTTATGAGAGTAAGAAGAAGATATTGTGCCTGAAGAAGAAATATAGAAGAAGGATATTGGTGGAGGATACCTGGGAGACTAAGAGGTGATTACCGAACCTGGGGTTTGAACCAGGAGTGTGAGATACACTGAGAGGCAGTATTATCCTCTTGAAAAAGTGAGTACCATTCATATGCAAGTGGTGAAGGTGAAGCCTTGAAATTGTGAAGATACTACACTAAGAGGAATTCCCTGCGCTGTTTTCTTTCTGTGTGTTTTTTTGTAGTTTCTTCTTGTCAGACACCATATTTAATTCTTCATGCATATATATATGCATGATCATTCCCAAATTTTAGGGTTACCTTTTTAGAAAAAAAAAGAAAAAGATATATATATACTTGCGCTACTAAGCAGCTAGTCGCCAGATGGGGAGTTATTTAAGCTAAAGTTGTGTTCAGGTGGTAGTTCCGCTTTAAGGAACAGGGAAGGTGGGCGGGACAGGGGGAAGAGACACGAAGGAAGAGTTAAGGTAAGAGGGTCAGGAGAGATACTCATAATAACTGTGTAGGATCATCATAGGAGGAAGAGAGAAGACATGATAGGAGTGAAGGGGGAGTTTATTTCAATCCTGTTGTGTTTTCACTGTACTTCCCATGATGATCGCGTTGTCTGCTGCTGCGATCATGGCACTTCATATTGCAAAGACCAGCAAAAGGGTTAAATGTAAGTAGGTGGAGGCAAGTAATCTTGATAATGGGACAGAGTGCACCACAGGGCAGAGACACCGAAAGTGTTACATACACCCCTATGAGTGAAAAGGTTAATAGGAAATGTGATGTTTTTGTGAAGTGATGGTCCCACATACACAATACTTGAGGTACAGGTTTTTGGATGTGCTTAATGTTTGGCCCATGTTTACACATAGATGAGCAGCACAATGTAAACACTGAACGCTTGACACATGAAGGAGTATAGTTTTGTAATGTGTGGGTAATGTCCCACAGCTGGTAACCATCTGAATGGCAAAGGAAAAGTAATGCATTGCATAGATGTTTGGCACTTAAAGGGTTAGTAGCTGGGAGACATAGCATATTGGCACAAGGCTTGTGAGAGTGTGCAACTTGCCTATTCCCTATGTTGTAACATCACTCACTGTGAACAGCTGCTCCTGGGATCCTTAGTGGCTCTACAATCTGTATCAAAGTGTCCTGCACGGAGGCAGTGTATTGGGTTTTTCAATGGGCAGATTAAGTTCTGTTTCCTCCCCGGCTATGCAGAGGCAGATATGCGCAGAGCAAAATCCAGCATGCAAGGAGAGCTCTCCTGATCAGGCTATTTATTTTATCGCCGATAAAAGTGGTAGTCAAAGTATCATGGATATATGTAATCTACGATGTTGCACAGCTAATAATTGAGTGGCAGAGTGGTACACAATGTGTTGGTCTGCAATGTGTTGCGTACTCCTCTGGCACTCAAAGAGTTAAGTAGTGGCTTGGTGTCCCAATGCAAAGTGGCACCTTTGTGTGTATCCTGTCCCCATATGGCAGTAGAATACACATACAGGCTCCGCTTTGCACCAGGGCAGCACGCCACTGCTTTACTGCTGTGTCACATCGTGTTGTGAAAGAAGTATCAAATTTCTGCAGGAGGATCTCCTCATCATTGCTGGCCATGGGGAAGCCAAGGGTTATTACAAGTGTAGCCCAAAAACACAGGCTGCAGGATTGGTACTACGAGTGTCAGAGCTTGCTTCCTTTTACTCTCGCACCTCTAGTTTCAGGAAGAGCTGGCGCTTCCGTCCAACTTAATGTACAAAGTTTGATGTACAATTTGGAACTCCAGTAGAAAAAGTAAGAGAGATATACAATTTGTGTCTTAAGTGTAGTAGTCAATGAACTACTGGCTAAAGAAATAAGTGGTTGTATTGGGAGTCCATCGCATTGCACAGCCGCTGGACAATGCAATCGCTGTTCCCTTTTTGCAATGCAAATGTCCTATTTGTGGTCCCACTGATTAGCACTCGTGTGTGACCATATAGCTGGCATTTGCAGCTCAGTGTCCCCTGTGCCTCTCAATTCCCGATGGGGAGTGTTTCTGTTGTTAGTGGCCTCAAAGCCAAACACAGGGCTATGGTAGCGATACACGTAATTACTGGAAGGACCTGGTTTGTTGTGCAGCTCTGTGACAGTCACAGCACTACATTGCAGAGCGCAGTGATGCAGAAAAAAGATGTATATGTGACATAGAATAAATGTAACAGAACAAAATAGTATATAGAAATGGGGTACAGGAAATGCGATGTACATGCTGTGATAGTGTTCTCTTATTATCAACCTTTCAGATTCCTGCCTATATAGCGATCCTGTCCACTGACTCACCCTCACCTTCTACAAGTAGCTACACAACGATATTAATCCTTTGAATGCCAGAGGGGGACACAACGGTCCTGCAGTGGCACTGAAAGGGTTAATATCATTGTGTAGCTACTTGTAGAAGGTGAGGACAAGTCAGTGGGTAGGATCGATATATAGGCAGGAATCTGAAAGGTTGATAATACAGAGAACACTATCAAGGTATGTACATCACATTTCCTGTCCACTTTGTTTTAATTCACTGGAGCAGCTCTTGGTACCGCTGTGTGTTCTGGGTGAGGCTGTGCGTGGAAGCGAGTAAGTTGTTGTCTTTTCCTGAGCATGGGGTATAGGTCCAAGAAATACACAACACACCTTTTATGGATTTTGAAATAGGCCGCAGCTTTATTATCACAAAAAACATCCAAATTGACACTTAATATCCTATCATTTCTTTTCCTCCAACCTTGAGCCCTTGCCAATGTCCATCTCTTATAGGCTAACCCAGCCTATACACCTTTGAGCCTAAGACTCCAAAACCCCCAGCTTTTTCTCCTTAACCGCACCTCATTAGCTGGTCAATGCAACTCAATGAGGCTGGCGTCTAACCCGCGACCAAGTCCGGGTGTCCTTAGACATAGGCCGCTGGCCTACCATCTCCCGTAACCTCCCCCATCTTACTACAACTCTATACATTGGCAAGGGCCCAATCCGCCAATTAAAGCTACAACAATTTACAATAGTAAAAAACATATCAAAACAGTGACACAAAATACTATTACTAATACAATATATATATATATATATATATATATATATATATATATATATTTTTTTTTTTTTATATATATATAAAACAAAACCAGGGCGGGACAGAGGGGAACTGCTCATTCTCAGCTCCAGCTGTTCTACCACAAAAGCAGGAAGTGAGCGCCTCCTTATATCACTTCCTCATACCCACTCTAAATAACTTTTAAAAGGCCACACACCTATTTCTCCAGCCCAACCCCAGCTCAGACATGCCTCCCCTCCTAAAGTCCGTGGAGTTCTTGTCCTGAGCATGGGGTATAGGTCCAAGAAATACACAACACACCTTTTATGGATTTTGAAATAGGCCGCAGCTTTATTATCACAAAAAACATCCAAATTGACACTTAATATCCTATCATTTCTTTTCCTCCAACCTTGAGCCCTTGCCAATGTCCATCTCTTATAGGCTAACCCAGCCTATACACCTTTGAGCCTAAGACTCCAAAACCCCCAGCTTTTTCTTCTTAACCGCACCTCATTAGCTGGTCAATGAAACTCAATGAGGCCGGCGTCTAACCCGCGACCAAGTCCGGGTGTCCTTAGACATAGGCCGCTGCCCTACCATCTCCCGTAACCTCCCCCATCTTACTACAACTCTATACATTGGCAAGGGCCCAATCCGCCACAAGGGACTAACGAGTTAACCTACAAATTAGTCCCACCCCCTCATAAAGCTACGGCCTCCTCCAAAGCTTCAGCAAGGTCTAAGTTAAAAAAGTCTAAACCCAAATCATTAGGGTGAATACCATCATTTCGAATCAAATTGACAGAAGGATCCTCGAACACCCTATGTCTGATTGCCAGACCACCAATCTCGACTACAAATTTCGAGATCCTCCTATTCAATTTGATCCGGCTCTTGTCTAAAGCCCAACAATTCCTCGCTCCCATCCAGCATCTTCGAGGGAGAAATTCCGACCAAATTATCTTTGTCCCTGGAAAATGCTGAGACAGCTTCCGAAAGTCCTCCCTCATAGCTTCCCTAAGCTCCCATCCAGGAATATATCGTAGATCATTACCCCCTAAGTGCACCAGCAAAACCCGCGGGACTACCCCCCCGGCCCGTACCAACCGAAGGACCTCCGGAACCAACTGGAGCCAACACATGCCCCTATACCTGTGCCATACAACCCGGCCTGCAGATAACGGAATATTCATTTGGAGTCCACTCTCCCGAACCTCAGCCCGCCGACTGGCCCAGAAGACGAACGAATGTCCAATTATCCATAGTTTCCTGGATGCTGCACCTGTAAAGAAAACAAATGAACTAAATAATACAAGACCCCCAACTCTTTAAATCCCTAAAACTCTATGAGGCCTAACATATGACATAAACCGTCGAGAATCCCAACGCCCAATACGCTTAATGGTTTCAGATCCCAACCCTAACCTAGATGCCTCCGTAGCCGCACCTATTCTAAATGAATGTCCCCCCAAATCTCCAACTGGAACCCGAAGAACTGAAAGACAACGTTTAAACACTGACAAAAACTGAAACCTGGTCAAAACTACACCGTCTCTATGAACTAACAATGATTCACTCAAATCCGGTCTAATCTCTAAATACCGTCGGATACAATGAACCGGGCATGACAACGAACCCGTAATAGAAAAAAGAGTAACCCACGACCCACCCCCAAAGAATCCGTTTTTGAACGCCTAATACGAAATTCCAATGAGTCATTTCCCAAACGAACATCTCCAAACAATCTACCCCCTGGGCAGCCCTTTGATGAACTCACCAACTCTCCTATACGCAATGCCCCAAAAAACACTAAAGTAAAGGCCGCACCAAAAAGAATAACTTCATAAGGATCCGAACATACCCTTTCCAATACACCCAACAACTTTTCCAATAACTGAAATGATACCGGACGTCTTGAATCTAATGAGTTCTTACCACAACGTAATCCCTTGAGTGCCTGTTTTACCACAAAATCTTTGGTTAGATCCCTCCATCCCCTTAATTTAAAACCAAAAGATAAACCCGACACTTTACCTGAAATCGACGAAGGTGAAATTCCTGTAGAAAACCATTCCCATATCAGCCACAACACGCCATCCCTCCTTTCTAAATCACCATTCAAACTCCCAACCATATTCTCCATCCCAAGCGAATCACTCCAAACTGCTCAATACCGCGCCCAAGTGGCCGGCGACACAGAATTCTTCACCCAGTCTGCCACTGCACTCCGCCAAGGTCCCACAGGAAAGATGGGCAAGGCGTGCCCGTGGCCTTCGCCCCCGGACAGGCCTTCCAAAACGCTGTTTCCTGAAGACGAGACAACGCATCAGCAGCCACATTCAACACACCAGGCACATGTCGTGCCCTGAAGGTAACATTCAGGGCACGACAGGGCTCCAACCTTAAGCCCTTGCCAATGTGCATCTCTTATAGGCTAACCCAGCCTATACACCTTTGAGCCTAAGATTCCAAAACCCCCGGACAGGCCTTCCGAAATGCTGTTTCCTGAAAACGAGATAACGCATCAGCAGCCACATTCAACACACCAGCCACATGTCGTGCCCTGAAGGTAACATTCAGTCTCAAACACATTAACACAAAATAGCAGAGCAATGACCACTCCCATGTTATCTGAATTAAATAATACCTTACTATCTCTCAATCTTTCCCCCCACAGTGTAACCGCAACAACCAAAGGAAACAACTCCGAAAACAATATATTCTTAGTAAGACCCTTATTTTATCCAGGCCACAGGCCACCTCTCTGCACACCAATCAACTCCAAACAAAGCCCCAAAACCCATAGACCCAGATGCATCTGTACACAACTCAAAATCCTCATTAGTTCTACCCAATCCTTGCCAATACGACCTCCCATTATAATCTGCCAAAAACATTTCCCAAACCCCCAAGTCATCTCGCATATCAGATGACAATCGAATATGATGATGAGGACGAACAACCCCCCCAGTGGCTTGGGCAAGACGCCTATTAAAAACCCTTCCCGTTGGCATTATTCTACAAGCAAAATTCAATTTTCCCAGCAAAGACTGAAGAGCTCGAAGAGTCACTTTTTTGGCCATCCTACAAGCCACCACTTCAGCTTGCAATGCTTCCAATTTGTCACGAGGTAGCCTACATTCCATGGCCACTGAATCAATCTCAAGACCCAAGAAACGCAAGCGTGTCGTAGGGCCTTCAGTCTTTTCTGCCGATAATGGTACCCCAAAATTCAAGCAAACCTGTTGAAGGGTGATCAGCAGCTGTCTACAAACATCCTTACCTCCGGGACCCACACACAAAAAATCGTCCAAATAATGTAAAATGGATGAAAAACCAGACTCCCTACGCACTACCCACTCCAAAAACGTGCTAAAGCGCTCAAAAAGCGCGCATGAAATTGAACAACCCATGGGAAGGCATAGGTCGACATAGTAATCATCTCCAATCTTACAGCCCAAAAGATGATGACTCTCAGGGTGTACCGGAAGAAGGCGAAAGGCCGACTCAATATCAACTCTAGCGAACAAAGCCCCCCGACCCGCTTTAACAGCCAGCTCCACCGCCCTATCAAATGACGTGTAAGAAACACTACACAAAGCCGGATCTATGGCATCATTAACAGAAGACCCAAAGGGAAACGACAGATGATGAATAAGTCGGAATTTACCCGGCTCTGACTACACCCAAAGGTGATACCCGAAGTCCCGGAAGAGGCGGTTCAGAAAAAGGACCTGCCATTCGTCCCAAAGATACCTTAATATTCACTTTGTCCCAAAGAACTCCCTGATGACAAATAGCCGAACGTAAGTTAGCCGCATCAGATACCCCAAAACCTTCTTGCTCTGGAATGCGGAACCCAAACTCAAAACCCTGTTCCAAAATCCTAGCTGCTTCCTTATTCTTATATGCCCTTAACCACGGGCGCATCTTGTCTACGGACACCAGGGTCACCCCCTTTACTCCCAACAGACCCCCCTTTTTCACCCAACTTCTGCTTTTTAAAGCATCTGTTAAGGGGATGGGAACCTGAACATCCGGAACACTCGTGCTTGAACTTACACGAGCCCCCCCAATTACATTGACCCTCATTGTACTGCCAACAGAACCCCATCTTTTTTCCTGCCGTTGTTTTGGTTGTGGGGAGTCCCAACCCCCCAGCGCTGGACTGAAAGGACTGAAACCCCACTGGGGAACCAGCTGGGCGAGTCATAAGTGACAACCATAGCCCGATGTCTAATTGGTCCCAAGACATCGACGGCCGTACTGCCAACCTCTGTCAAAATTGCTCATCATAATGCTACCATGCCAGACCGCCATAAGTCCTGCAAGCGTTCCAAATGGTATCCTGATAACAAAACAAAGATGAACATTTCGCTGAAAACTTTTCCCCAATTACACTGGCCAGTATAGAGAACGCCCGTATCCAATTTCCAAACACATTTGGAATTTTTCTGTAGCAACGCCTTTCCCTCTCTTCCTTTTTTTCCACATCCTTCTCCTCCTTATCTGGAGGGGCTTCATCCAATGGAAGGAGAGAATACATTTCCACAAATTCATTTTTTCAAATTTTTTTCCTTTACATCATTCTTTAAATGAATACCCAAAGGACCAGACTAACACATATATGTATCACAGTGCCTGTGATTATTCTGTCACTCTCATCTGTGGCAGACTGTGATTTGTTCACTTGGTTTGGCCCGCCCCTTGGTGACCTTTTTATACCTGACTCTTACATCTGTCAGATGCCCTTTCGTGGTGTTTCTGAGCCAGACTTGCTGTTGCTGTGTTCCTGTATCCGGATTCCTGTGTACCGACTTTGGCCTGTCCTGACTACTCTCCAGTGTTCCTGATTGTGTATGACCCGGCTTGTCTGAGAATCCTCTACGTGCTACGACCCGGCCTGTCTGAGAATCTTCTACGTGCTACGACCCGGCTTGTCTGAGAATCCTCTACGTGCTATGACCCGGCTTGTCTGAGAACCCTCTACGTGCTACGACCCAGCTGGCCGACTTCCTGCTTCAAGATCATCGCGGCCTGCTTGGTTTATTGTCGCCGCCGCGACATTCTGAATCCTGCATTGCTGTGCCGATCGAGTGTGACCATTACCCTCCTGGGTAACCCATCCATCAGTGCAGAGTCCCTTGCTGACTTGCATAAGCTGTGCCTCTTGTACCGAGCCTCTATACGCTGCAGAGCTAAGCTACCATACCGAGCCTGGGAGATTCAAACGTACCTTTTAACCCTTGCACTGCCGCTGCTCTCTGACCGGACCGCCTTTCTAAGTACAGAACCGTTACCTTGTAAGTCTACTGCTGCTGAGTTGGCCGCTACTTGGACGGTGACTCCCTGTTACGTTTGCAGAGTAGTCTATCCTGTTAGGCCGGTTGGGCATCTTTGGCTCTTGGTCTCACGGTTAACAACAGAGGTGTCCGGTGCGGCTATTCGTGGCAAGGTTAGGCTCCAAGCTCTTGCTAGATCCGTAGGTAAACGCCCGTGGGGGCTATTGGCTCGTGTTGTGCTCACATTGGTCTCCGGTTATACGCCCGTGGGGGCTAAAACGCCAGCTTCGCATCTCAGGCTAGTCTCGATCACGCCCGTGGGGGCTACATACTCTTGCACTTGCAGGCTCAGTGGTCTATTGACGAACGCCCGTGGGGGCTATTTTGGGTTACTGTGCTGCTATAACTCACATTGGTCACTGAACATCTACTACCCATCTTTATATGAACTCTGTGCTGTGCACATTTGCTCACTTGATCACTACACCACACGGGCGTGCCAAACCCCACAGCTGAGACTGACAAATTGCTCTCATTCACCCTTTAGGGGCCAGTTCCCTATTCTCTGTTCCTATGCTGGGTGCCTTCTACCCATATTATTAAAGCTATGTGTACTGTGTAATAGCTTGCAATTGTTGCTATCAACTGTAGAGGGCGATCATTTGTATTTATTTTCTTTCAATAAAAGATTGTTTTATTTTACCTACTGGTCTGAGTGTCAAAACAAACCGTTACAGTACGAAAGGGCCATGACCTCAGACAGTAAGGGTGAAAGTAACATACAAAACATCCACTGGAGAATGGATGTCCATGAGCAGTGCTTAGATCAATTGGCACTGGCTCTACAAACCCTACTTGAGCATACGGTACACCTAGACAAGCCTAATCCGAATCCGGTGGTCTCCCCAGTCTTGACACCGGACAATCCGCCTCTAGCTCCTCCTACTTGTGTCAGAGGCTTAACGGCTTTGGCGCCGTTACCATTGAGATATGATGGCGAGCCTTCCCTATGCAGGGGCTTTATTAATCAGTTAGAGATCTATTTGGAATTAACGCCCCAGGCTTTTCCTAACGACCGAAGCAAGGTCGGATTCATGATATCGCTACTAACAGGAAAAGCTTTGGCTTGGGCAAACCCCTTGTGGGAAAGTGCCAAACCTTGCACGCTGAACTTTAATGAGTTCGTAAAGAAGTTCCGCCGTGTGTTCAAGGTTCCTGGCAGAGTGGCCTCCGCTGCCAAAAGGCTAATGGAGATACAGCAGGGCGAACGTACATTGGGCAGTTATGCGATAGAATTCCGGACCCTGGCAGCGGAGGTGGGCTGGAACGATGAGGCATTATTGGCAGCTTTTGCAAAAGGGCTCCCTGAACCAATTAAAGATTAAATAGGTGCCTGAGATGTACCTAGTGACCTGGATGAATTCATTGATTATGTAATGCTCATTGACTCTCGTATCCGGGAAAGACGGTTGGCACGAAGGGCAACCTCCAGAAAACATGGGCAGGACAGCTCCTTTGACCCACCCTCTCCACCCTTTCCTACTGAGCATCCAGGAGAGGCAGCAGAGCCAATGCAGCTGGGTTGTACTAGACTCTCCAAAGAAGAGAGGTCTTTTCGTAAAAGGCAAGGCCTATGTTTATATTGTGGCAAACAGGGGCACCTTTTGCGCAATTGTCCGGTGAGGCCGGGAAACGCATGCACCTAGGGTACCTTGGGGGACAGGCCCTAGGTGGTGTACAACAGTCCCTAGATTCTAACATTGCTAAACCCACCATCCAGGTGACGTTCTTTTGGGCCGATAAGGGTGCAGAAACCTTGGCACTGGTGGACTCTGGAGCAGCCGGGTACTTTATGGACCAATCTTTTGCGGCTTCGCACAATATTCCTCTATGCAAAAAAGAATCTCCATTGGCAGTAGAGGCCATTGATGGCAGACCATTGGAACCCGCCTTTATTACAATGGAGACCATCCCTATTTCTATGTCAGTTGGGGCACTCCACAAGGAGGAGGTTCAGTTTCAAATTATTCGCTCACCTCACCATGCAGTCATATTGGGGTTTCCATGGTTGCTTCGGCATAATCCTCAATTTGATTGGCAAAAATGTGAGGTTAGTTCCTGGTCCGATTACTGTAAAGAAAACTGCCTATCTCTTCCTGTCAAAATTATGTGTACCTCTCCTGCTGTGCCAGTTGAATATGGGGAATTCAGTTACGTATTCAGCAAGGGGGAGGCTAGCGCATTGCCAGAGCATAGACCCTATGATTGCGCTATTGATTTGCCTCCAGGTGTGATTCCCCCGAGGGGACGAACTTACCCACTGTCATGCGAAGAGAACAGGGCAATGGAGGAGTACATTGAGGACGCCCTTGGTAGGGGAATTATTCGCAAGTCTACTTCTCCGGCTGGTGCCGGATTCTTCTTTGTAAAGAAGAAAAATGGCGAACTTAGGCCATGTATTGATTACCGGGGGCTTAATAAGCTGATGCCCAAGAACGCATACCCTATTCCACTCATCACCGAGTTATTTGACAGATTGAAGGGCTCTTCTGTCTTCACCAAACTTGATTTGCGGGCCGCCTACAATCTAATCAGAATCAGAGAAGGTGATGAGTGGAAAACGACATTTAATACCAGAACTGGGCACTACGAATATCTGGTAATGCCGTTTGGCTTATGTAATGCATCTGCGGTATTCCAGGAGCTGATTAATGATATCTTGCGTGACATGCTTCAGTCCTGCGTGGTGGTATATCTGGACGATATATTGATTCATTCCGCCACTCTCTCCCAACATATTAAAGATGTCACGCAAGTTTTGTTGCTACTCCGGGAGAATAAGCTGTTTTGTAAATTGGAAAAATGCGAATTCCATGCGTCACAAGTACCATTCTTGGGGTTCGTAATCTCCAAAGATGGAATCGCTATGGACCAGGACAAGTTGGCAGCTGTATTACAATGGCCTCGCTCTAAAGGGTTAAAAGTGATTCAGCGCTTTTTAGGGTTTGCCAACTATTATAGAAATTTCATACGTAACTTTTCTACAATTGTGAAACCTTTGTCTGACTTAACTCATAAGGGTGCTACTCCCTCTCAGTGGTCCGAGGCCGCTGATAATGCGTTTGAGACCTTAAAATCTGCCTTTACGTCTGCCCCAGTACTGTCCCATCCCAATCCCTCCCTGCCTTTTACTTTGGAGGTTGACGCCTCTGAGGTTGGGGTTGGGGCAGTACTCTCCCAGCGTCCTGTGGGAGGTGGTACCTTGAAACCTTGTGGGTTTTTTTCTAAGAAATTGTCCAGCGCACAGAGCCACTATGAGATTGGCGACAGGGAGTTATTGGCTATTATTCTGGCACTGAAGGAGTGGCGTCACCTGTTGGAAGGTACCAAGAACCCAGTACTGATCCTGACCGATCACAAAAACTTGACATATCTCTCCGAGGCTAAGAGGTTATCTTCTCGACAGGCCAGGTGGGCACTCTTTTTGTCCCGGTTTAACTTTGTAGTATCGTACCTCCCGGGGTCTAAGAACGTGAGGGCAGACGCATTGTCTCGTCAGTTCGTGTCGGACACTGACAGGGAGGAAGAACCGGTCCCCATTATTCAGCCCGACCGTATATTAGCTACTATTCGCACTAGTATAACCTCACCTCTGGGAGAGGAGATTTTGGGGTCTCAAGCTAGGGCCCCACCTGAGACTCCAGTTGGTAAATGCTTTGTAGATGAGCCTTTTCGCACTCGTCTATTGGAGACCTATCATTCTTCTTGGGCAGCCGGGCACATCGGCAGGGATCAGCTGGTATGGTCTCTTTCGCAATTATTCTGGTGGCCGACGCTCAGAGCCGATTGTTCCACTTTTACTGCCGCTTGTGCCACATGTGCCCGTGCTAAGACCCCCAGGCGTCTCCCAGTGGGCTTGCTTCAACCTGTGCCTAATGGAGAACGGCCCTGGTCTCATATATCTATCGATTTTCTGGGAGAGTTGCCAATCTCGAGGGGGTAGACATTTATCCTTATGGTGGTTGATCGGTTCTCCAAAATGGCTCATTTTGTGCCACTCAGGGGGCTTCCATCGGCTCAGGAATTGGCTAAGGTCTTCGCTAAAGAAGTGTTTAGTTTGCACGGGGTACCCAGAGTGGTGGTCTCCGACTGTGGGAGTCAATTCGTGTCCAGGTTTTGGAGGGCATTCTGTGGCATGATGGGCATCCAATTGTCCTTCTCCTCCGCCTACCATCCCCAGACCAACGGAGCCGCTGAGCATGCCAACCAGGGACTGGAACAGTTCCTGCGCTGTTTTATTACTGATCATCATGACAATTGGGCTGACCTGTTGCCATGGGCGGAGTTTGCCAGGAACTGTGCAGTTAACTCATCGTCCGGGAGCTCCCCGTTCTTAATTAATTATGGGTTTCAGCCAGGTTTGCTCCCGGACTCGTTCCAATCTCAGCAAATTCCGGCTTTGGATGAGCATATGGAGCAGCTCCGTTCCACCTGGGCACAGGTACAAAGGACCCTCAGTCAGTCTTTCCAGCGTCATCAGCGATATGCCAATCGTAGACGGCTGCCAGCGGTCTCTTTCCAGGTTGGGGATAGGGTATGGCTCTCCTCCAGAAACCTCAACCTGCAAGTCCCCTCGAATAAGTTGGCTCCCCGGTTTATTGGTCCATTTAAAATTATTCGCAAAATTAATCCTGTCTCCTATGCGTTGGAACTTCCACCGTCTATGCACATTCACAATGTGTTCCATGTGTCTCTGTTAAAACCCCTGGTTTGCAATCGTTACACGACCACTCCGGTGGTTCCTGGGCCGGTGGACGTCCAGGGGCAAGAGGAATATGAGGTTCAGAGCATTGTTGATTCTAGGCGACTTAGAGGGAAGTTGCAATACTTGGTCCACTGGAAGGGCTATGGCCCGGAGGAGCGCTCTTGGGTTGACCAGAAGGACCTCCATGTGCCCAGACTTGTGCGCAACTTCCACTCTAAATACCCTCAGAAACCTAAGCCTCCAGCTGGGAGAGGGGGTCTTTGAGTGGGGGGTACTATCACAGTGCCTGTGATTATTCTATCACTCTCATCTGTGGCAGACTGTGATTTGTTCACTTGGTTTGGCCCGCCCCTTGGTGACCTTTTTATACCTGACTCTTACATCTGTCAGATGCCCTTTCGTGGTGTTTCTGAGCCAGACTTGCTGTTGCTGTGTTCCTGTATCCGGATTCCTGTGTACCGACTTTGGCCTGTCCTGACTACTCTCCAGTGTTCCTGATTGTGTATGACCCGGCTTGTCTGAGAATCCTCTACGTGCTACGACCCGGCCTGTCTGAGAATCTTCTACGTGCTACGACCCGGCTTGTCTGAGAATCCTCTACGTGCTACGACCCGGCTTGTCTGAGAACCCTCTACGTGCTACGACTTTCTGCTTCAAGATCATCGCAGCCTGCTTGGTTTATTGTCGCCGCCGCGACATTCTGAATCCTGCATTGCTGTGCCGATCGAGTGTGACCATTACCCTCCTGGGTAACCCATCCATCAGTGCAGAGTCCCTTGCTGACTTGCATAAGCTGTGCCTCTTGTACCGAGCCTCTATACACTGCAGAGCTAAGCTACCATACCGAGCCTGGGAGATTCAAACGTACCTTTTAACCCTTGCACTGCCGCTGCTCTCTGACCGGACCTCCTTTCTAAGTATAGAACCGTTACCTTGTAAGTCTACTGCTGCTGAGTTGGCTGCTACTTGGACGGCGACTCCCTGTTACGTTTGCAGAGTAGTCTATCCTGTTAGGCCGGTTGGGCATCTTTGGCTCTTGGTCTCACGGTTAACAACGGAGGTGTCCGGTGCGGCTATTGGTGGCAAGGTTAGGCTCCAAGCTCTTGCTAGATCCATAGGTAAACGCCCGTGGGGGCTATAGGCTCGTGTTGTGCTCACATTGGTCTCCGGTTATACGCCCGTGGGGGCTAAAACGCCAGCTTCGCATCTCAGGCTAGTCTCGATCATGCCCTTGGGGGCTACATACTCTCGCACTTGCAGGCTCAGTGGTCTATTGACGAACGCCCATGGGGGCTATTTTGGGTTACTGTGCTGCTATAACTCACATTGGTCACTGAATATCTACTACCCATCTTTATATGAACTCTGTGCTGTACACATTTGCTCACTTGATCACTACACCACACGGGCGTGCCAAACCCCACAGCTGAGACTGACAAATTGCTCTCATTCATCCTTTATGGGCCAGTTCCCTATTCTCTGTTCCTATGTTGGGTGCCTTCTACCCATATTATTAAAGCTATGTGTACTGTGTAATAACTTGCAATTGTTGCTATCAACTGTAGAGGGCGATCATTTGTATTTATTTTCTTTCAATAAAAGATTGTTTTATTTTACCTACTGGTCTGAGTGTCAAAACAAACCGTTACAATATGCTGCTCCAAATGCCACTGTAGGCACTCCACTCACATGTGACACGTTAAGCGCCACACCCCCAACATTGGAGCCTTGTAAATTAGCGTCACCAGCGCTTAAACCAGATATTGATCCTGCAGAGGCCATACCCGACCCCCCAGGAGTACTAAGCACAATAGGATTTTGCAAAACCCCTGTACCCAATACCTGTCCAGCAAGAGACTGATCACCACCACCTGACAAATAACCACCGGCCAGATTGGTGGGAGCCCCCTGTTGCACATTCCCCTGATCCATTAAATTGGGTAAACCAAACCCTTGATGTTGAACCCCTGTCCCAATACCCCAATTTGGCAATAGACCAGCCCCTCCCAAAGGAGTACTTGAGTTAACCCCCCCACTCTGAATCCAACCAGCTCCAAACCCTGCTACCCCCATTGCGGTCCCTGAAGGTGCCAACCCTTCCTTACCACTTAGTGCCCTATCCTGCCAGGCCCCCAATACTTGCTGTAAAGTCCCCACTGCATCAGCTCCCCCGGATCCCACTGATCCCATCATGCCGGAAAGTCCCATACCTGCCCTTGACAAAGGCGCCATCGGCACGGACTGTACACCAGCACTACTTCCAGCACCGGCCTCCACATCCGCGTGCCCCATACTGGATGTTCCTGCCGACTCCGCAACCGGATCCACCTGAAAAGCAATAAAGAAAAATAACCATAATAACCAGTCTCCCCACAGAGACTACTCCATGTTTTATGAACTATTCCATTCTGTGTCATACTCGACACCCAATACCTCATACCACCACTTATTCTCCCTCCAAATTGCTGTGTCATTACAACAGCATGATTTAACCGGGTACCAAACTCCCAGGGAGAAATAAGGCCCAATAAATCAATCACAATAGTAAGGATCAAACCATATTAAATAAAATATACGAAAAAGGGGGGGGAGGGGGTTGGAGGAAGGGTTCGTTTATTTAGGAAAGTATTTAGGAAAGTAAGGTAAAAATAAATAGGGTGTGAGGGAGAGGGGGGAGTTAAATGCAAACATAAAAGGAAAAATTAGGACCAAAGCAAAAAACACAGTGCATATTGTCACCTGCGTCAAATCCCGGCTGGAGGCACCAGCTCCGCATCCCCTGTCATCAGAAGACTCCCGCCTTCGTACTTCCATCCGTTGGGAACGAGATACCTCAGAGGAGGACGCTTCACGCTGTCCAGTCAAACTGCTCCTCAATGACGCCCTTCCTATTCTTCTATCGACTGTAATTCCCCTCACAGAAATGCTCCTCGATCCCCGAAGCCTTGGGCTAACACTCCTCCGCCTCAACGGAGAGCGGGAAGGACTCACTCTTGAAGGTGGACGAGCCCGAGCGCTACGCACAGGCCGAACCACCTCGTCACGCATTTCAGCCTCCTCTCTCCGATGAGAAAGTTGCTCTCGCAACCATGAACCTCATCCAGACTCCAAAAGCTCCCAAACCTCCTCTAATAATGGGTCAGTCATGACAATTACAGACACCAAATCCTCGAACTGCTCCTTCTCCGCTCCAGCTGTTCTACCACAAAAGCAGGAAGTGAGCTCCCCCTTATATCACCTCCTCATACCCACTCTAAATAACTTTTAAAAGGCCACACACCTATTTCTCCAGCCGAACCCCAGCTCAGCCTCCCCTCCTAAAGTCCGTGGAGTTCTAATTAAATATTAGTCTGAAAAATATGTTTTTAGCTATTTCAATCAAATTTTTAACAACATTTTATCATTTTAACAGGTCACATTACATTTCAACATAGGACCCCTTATTTTATAGCAGCTTCACAAGTCTTGCATCCATTGAACTTTTGAGTTTTTGGACAGTTTCTGCTTGAATTTGTTTGCAAGATGTCAGAATACCCTCCCAGAGCTGCTGTTTGTATGTAAACTGCCTCCCACTCTCATAGATCTTTCGCTTGAGGATGCTCCAAAGGTTCTCAATAGGATTGAGGTCAGGGGAGGATGGAGGCCACACCATGACTTTCTCTCCTTTTATCCCCATAGCAACCACTGATGTAGAGGTATTCTTTGCAGCATGAGATGGTGCATTGTCATGCATGAAAATGATTTAATTACGGAAAGCATAGTTCTTCCTTCTGTACCAGGGAAGAAAGTGGTCAGTCAGAAACTCCACATACTTTGCAGAGGTCATCTTTACACCTTGGGGGACCCTAAAGGGGCCGACCAGCTCTCTTCCCATGATTCCGGCCCAAAACATGACTTCACCACCGCCTTGCTGACATCGCAGCCTTGTTGGAACAGGATGGCCGTCCACCAACCATCCACTGCTCCATCCATCTGGACCATCCAGGGTTGCACGGCACTCATCAGTGAACAGGACTGTTTGAAAATTAGTCTTCATGTATTTTTCTGCCCAATGCAGCCGTTTCTGCTTGTGAGCATTGGTTAGTGGTGGCCGAATAGAAGGTTTATGCACAGTTGCAAGACTCTACACCTTGATGTCCGTGGGACTCCAGAGGCACCAGCAGCTTCAAATATCTGTTTGCTGCTATGTAATGGTATTTTAGCAGCTGCTCTCTTGATCCAATGCATGGATCTGGCAGAAATCTTCCTCAATGTGCCTTTATCTGCACGAACCCGTCTGTGCTCTGAATCAGCCATAAATCTCTTAATAGTGCGATGATCACACTTAATTTTTCGTGAAATATCTAATGTTTTCATACCTCGTCCAAGGCATTGAACTATTTCACTCTTTTCGGCAGCAGGGAGATCCTTTTTCTTCCCCATATTGCTTGAAAATGGTGCTCTGCTTAATAATGTGGAACACCCACCTTTAGTAGTTTTTCCTTAAATTGGGCTCACCTGGCAAGCTATCACAGGTGTCCGAGATTGTTTTCAGTGATCAAAAGAGTTAAACTTTGTGACACTTAAATATCATTTGCATAATAATTTGGAACAGGGTGTAACTTTATGAGACGGTTACTATTCATTAGTATTACTATTTATTTGTTACTCTGAGGTGTTTTGGATTCACTGGATCTGGTTGGACTTTTTACAACGTTGCATTTTTATTGCATATTTGTCGATATCCACTTATTTATTTTTATTGACGTGCCTGTGTTATAACATCTGAAGATAAATGACAGAAGTGGGAGTACACATGTTTTACTTAGCAGGAAAGGCCCAACAACATAGGTTTCCTGTAAAAAAGTGTACTGTGGTGTGTGCATATCTGTGTTTGTGTGCATATGTATGTGCATGAGTGTGCTTGTATGTGTGGTGTGCATGTATGTGCATATACATGTATGTGCATGCGTGCATGCTTCACAAACAAACATGAGTGTGTGCATGCATATGTGCTTCACAAGCAAGCATGTGTGTGCATGTGTGTGCGTGCATTATTGTGTGTGTGTGTGCATGTGGTTTGTGCATATGATGCTTATGTGTGTGTGTGTGCATGTGGTTTTTGGGCGTGTGGTAAGTGTGAGATTGTGTGTGCGTAAAAGGGTCTCTTACAAGCAGGCCCTTTTTCCATTGTTTATATTCTTGCCAAGCACGGTATGTTTAATCTGTTCACTGCACAATGCTGCAGAATACCAAATTTGATGGACTATAAAGTGCAATGGAAATAAGATGCACTAAGAATTTAAAAATGTTAGGCTGGTAGTTAAACAATTGACTATAAGAAGCTGAGGAATAGTAGGAGCTATTTTTTGAGACAAAAAATTATGTCTTATACTCAGAAAAATATAGTGAACCACATATATAAAGACTGGATCAATACTGGAGGAAATCAACTGCATCATAGGCAATAAAAAAACAATCCCCCAAATTCACATTGATTGAACTTGGGCTTTTAACCCTTAAATGCTAGAACAATGCATTGCATATCTCATATTCAGGATGTCAAAATCCTCATTTAAATTAAAGGAAATGTGTATTTCTTCCCTATAATGCTGATGATTTGTCCCACAAGTGTGTCAATTTTGCTATACCCTGTCTATCTATACTAATAAAAGAAAAAGAGGTGATGTGACACAAATTCTGCAGCCTGGTATATACACCCAGGGGTGGCAGCAAGGAGGAGCTATTCAAATCTCCTCTATAGTGCTTGGTTCAACTATGGCGTGTAATTTTGACAGGAGTGAGTACCAACAGCCGATAGACATCTCCAACAATTACGGTAGGTGCCAGGAAAGACAGATGCTAAGAACTGAGGCGTTCTGTACCATCTGGTGATGATTTTGTAGTTAAGTTCCCTTGAGGCTGTCGGTAGGAGTTATAAAGTTAATCGTAAATATCTACTTACAAAGCTCTGGGGACCAGGTCATCATGAGATCTGATTCCCATTTCAGCTGGAAATCACCCTTGGACAGGGGCGGGAGCCAAGGAGTAAGGAATAAAAGTTAGAGAAGGGGTGTTTAGATTTTTCAGGCAAGGAAAAGGTTTGCACAAATAAGGTAAGGTCCGTAGGCTGATATCCTTTAGTGACCGACTCCAGTAAGTAATGACGGATCTGTCTATACTCCCAAATCATAGACTCATCTATTCCATAATTACGGGTCATTAAAGTAAATGGGAGGATGCCCGTATCCAAGATCAAGTCATGTAGCCGTACTAACCCACCTTCCTCCCACGCTAGAAGAGCTTGGGAACCCAGTCCTGGCCGGAAGTCTGGGTTACCATGGACAGATAAACAAGGCGACAGGAAAGAAGAGAGCTGCTGGTCAGCGTTAATACGTCTCCAAGTCCGAAATAGACATTGTAAAATCACATGATCTTTAAAAATTCGGGATAGATGAAGTGGACCGATAAAAGGGAGCTGGGAGATATCAATATTCCCACAAACATACGTGCATGCATGAACCCCACTCCTTACGCGGTAAGATGGTATAAGTGAGCAGTTTTCGTGCCAATACAGCATTACGTCTGGGAGTCCTATCCCACCATGTGAAGGCGAGCTTGATAGTATAGTGCGTCGCATGCAGGGCTTCTTATAATGCCAGACAAAGGTATTGATAATCATTTGAACCATAGAGATAAATTGCTGAGGGACCAGTACAGGAAGAGTCTGGAACAAGTAAAGCAACTTTGGTAATAGCACCATTTTGATCAAGTTTGCTCGACCAAACCAAGAGATCTGTAATGTATGCCATTAAGCCAAGGAAGCTCAGATTTCTTCATGTAGTGGAGGGTAATTTGCCGTAAACAGGTCGTGGGGTGCTGGAGAGAGATGAATGCCTAAATACTTGATTTTGCTTGACTTTCAGATGAAGGGAAAGGAGCGAGAGGGTTGAGAGATCCAAGCGGGGGACAGAGAAGTGTTAAGGATTTCTGACTTTGCCCCATTTATTTTAAAATGGATGATATAATCTGTATGTATATTGGTTTTAATGTTTGAAGCCCATATTTCTTTATAAAATCTTTTGCTACTGAAGAAGAAGCAGCGCTTCGAAACGCGTTTAGCAATTGGGTTTTATTTTTATTCCAAATGTTGGATTAAATTAAACTTTTAAGAAGAGATCCAGAGTTTTTACTTATTGTTTGTTCCTGAGATCAGTACATCTGAAGCAGGGCGGATCACAAATCCCTGCTTGTTATACCGGTTGTAGTCCATTCAACCGGGTACTACATATATTGTAAGTACCACTCTCATTATTGGGGATTATTATATTTTTTATTTGTTATTGCGCCCCTTTCTGGTGTTTTTTCTGTCTTTTGTTAGGGGTCATCTTCAAGATCCCTATTCTTCTGTTGGGAGCAGCATTTTTTCAACTACATTGGAGGACTGAGTGGGGGCAGTCTAGATTCCTCCATCTATCAAGCTGACCACTTATAGTGGTTTCCGAAATTGTGAGTGTGGTCTATTAATTGGTGGTGGTACATTCTTTTGAACTATTACACTAGGAGCGCCCCTTTTTGCTTTTGTTTTTGCTATATTCAGTGAAGACATCTATCAAAGCAGGGAGTGAGATATCTGGTTCACTAATGAAAAGTAATATGTCATCAGAGAAGCAAACTAATATGTTGCAGGAGGAATCACCAGGGATTCCAGAAATATCTGGACAATAACATATGGTGTTGAGTAGGGGCTCTAGGATTAAAACAAAAAGGAGTGGGGACAGCGGACATCCTTGTCTTGTCCCGCTTGAAATAGGAAAACTCTCTGATTAGAAACCATTAGAGCACACAAGCGCTGTAGGTCAGGAGTACAGACAGAGAATGGAATTCAAGAAGTGTGGTCCCGCACCTAAATTTCACAGCATCTCTTCGAGAAAGGTCCAACTAACCCTGTCAAAAGCCTTTTGAGCATCTATCGACAATACACAAGCTGGGATACGCTTGTTGAGAGCATGCTGAATCAGAGCAACAGCTTTACAGGTGTTATCCTTTGCCTCCCTGCCCCTCACAAATCCCGCCTGATTAGGGTGGATCAGCGATAGCAGAAGGGTGTTCAGTCTAGACGCCAACAGTTTTGCCAGGAGCTTTACATCTACATGCAAAAGTGAGATTGGTCTGTAGCTACTGCAGGACATTGGGTCTTTACTAGTTTTCTATATGACTGAGATGTGGGCCCCCAGGGCCTGGAGAGGGACGGGGGTCCAGAGGCTCATCTGGTTAAACGCCAGCAACATGTAGGGAGCTAAGTCGTCCTTAAAGAGTTTGTAATAAGAGGCTGGAAACCCATCAGGGCCAGGGCTGTTCCCCTTAGGAGATCTCCGAATAGCAGTAAGACTCTCTGTTAATGTGAAAGGAGCCTCCAGTTCCTGAATGGGCAAATGGGAGAACTTGGGTACATCTGCCCTTAGTAAGAATGAGCGAATCCGAGCACGAAAATCGACGTCAGAGTGGGAGTCCAGGGATGGAGATAAATTATATAGGCGTTTAGAGTAGTGTGCAAATACATCGGCGATGTCCGGATATTGGGACGCAATAGTGCCAGCTGCATATGGGAGGCAGCCCTCTTTCCTACTTTCCGTGAAGTAGAACCTTGACAAAGATGTACCTCCCTTCAGCATAATTTTTAGTCTCAATAGGCATAAAATGGCCACCCCTTTAGATTTAGTGGTTGCAGAGGAGGTCCAGGAGGTCGGATATAAATGGCTTCTAAGTAGAGGCTCTGCTCCTAATTTAAAATAGGTCTCCTGAACATAGAAAAGGTCAGCCTGGAGCCTAGCAAATTCTCTCAAAGCAGAGAACCTCTTCTCCAGCAGATTCAAGCCACCAGCATTAACAGAAAGTAATTTCAAGGACCACTCTGCCATGATCATTGATACAGAGAAAGTGCAGATGGGCAGTGTAAGCAAAATGCTAGCAGGTATTTATTACTCACTCTGCAGGCCCCTGGACAGAAGGGGGAGGAAGGAGGGGCAAGGGAGGTACCAGAGGTAAGGATGAGAAGAGAGTAGGAGATTAGTATGGAGAAGGAGAGTAAGAACACAAAAGAAAAGGAGTAGACACCATGTGTGGTACTTCCATAAGTCACAGATGACCAAAATGGGGTCAGTGTAAGGCATGGAAAGAGCTCAAAGGCTCAGGACGAAGAGAAAATTTAAGCAGACATCACAGTGTGATGGTGCAGAATGTGACCCGGGAGAGTGGTCAATTGGGTGTAAGATCAGAAGCGAGGATAAGCTTAGGATAATAATCACATCAGATAACCCCTATGGTTGTACTAAACAGTGTAGGCAACTCACTAAAATCAGGTTAAATTCTCTCAGGTCACACGGAGCAAAGAGGTTATGCGGCCATCTTGGTCAGCATCCAGGCTCCTCCCCCGATCCCATATTATTTTTTTAATTCACAATCATGATCTGAAAAATAAGTGACTGGACCACATATATTTTTTTTCCCACTCATTACACCTTAGTTGTCAGTGCGACTAATGGCAACTGCCATGGAAATGGAGAGAATAATCATGTTCTTTTTAATACACTCTTCATGCTTAACCCCTAATTTGTTGGAACAGTGAGATCGCTGCAACCTGGCAACACAGGGGTTACCCATTTGTGTGGATGGGGTGGCTTTTAGAGGCAGGAGGGTTGGGTATGTTTTATTTTTGTTTAACTTGGTGGTTAAACTTTCCTTTGCCAGAGAAGGGGAATTGGAACAGAGGGGTTAACTACAGGTGGCAAAGTTTTATGGTGGATGTTCATGTACATGAAGAATCAGGCAGGGAACTAGGGAAACTATCTCCCCCATTTTCCCACCTTATCCAGTCCAAGGAAAGCGACTGAAATATGGCATCTCTCCTTGGGCATCTTTATATTGCTTGGGTCGTTTTTCAGTCCTCCAAAAGGATTCCAAAGGTGCATTTTTCGAAGAATAAAAAATTTAGTTTGGGAATCTAGCTCTGACCCTGTCAATATCTTCCCAATTGGAAAATAGCTGTTCAGCAAATATTTCCAGCTGGACTGGAATCTCAGCCTCAACCTGCAGATTATGGTAGGTTTTTATGGCAACCACTTAACCCCTTAAGGACCGTGTGATGTGCCAGGACTGTCAGCATTTTTTTTCCCTTAAGGACCGGTGATGATCCTGGCACGTCACATATTTTTACTTACAGCGCTCCTGCTGGAGAGCTGTAAGTAAAAAAGGGGTTCCAAGACTGGAGCAGTCTCTCTCAGACCCCCACTCGGTTTGCCAGTACATGTAACAGGATATGTGTACTGGCGCATCGGCATGGATCAAAGCGGTCCTTAAGGGAAGGTAACTTCCCTGAAAAGCTGGTCCTTAATGGGTTAAGACACACTAATGATGTATTATATTTTTCAGGAGATCTGTGTAATGTGGTATTATATTCAGTTTTGATCTTTATTGCTATAGTGCCATCTTCTGCAAAATTGTAAATTGAACATTTCATAGAACTGTTCTAAAATATACTGTACATGAGTTATATATTTTATTTAAATTTAGTTTATGCAAGAAATGCAATATTGTGCAGGAAAAAAATGCTGTCTTATTTTTTTAGCTAATCTTTAAACTTAATGTAAAATCTTATTTTGTTGGTGTTTTGGAAAGGTTTACCAAAATTAGATCTATATTCATCTGCTAATAAAAATACACTATGTATTCCACTATTTATGATAATAACAGTATAAATTTGAAATTCAAGTTATATTATCTCTTCCATATTAGGAAGTATCAAGAAGTATTTTTTTTTAATTGCAAGGTATGCTAAAAACATAATAATATATGACCTGCATGGTCACACCACAGAAAAAACATGGCTATAACAGCAGTAATTTCAAACCATTCTTAGTACAAAATTGAAAAATAATATTCCAAATAAAAGGGTAATTTAGCTTCAGCTAAACCTTTTGGTATACTGATTACACTATAAGGCTCAATTGTCCTCTATGGTATAGTTGGATTGCCCTAGAATTGCTCCAGTTCCTTCTAGTACATCAGCCTAAATGAGGCTTGTTCTTTAACCCCTTAACGACCAGCCGCGCAGGCACGCGGCGGTCACTAAAGGACCACGGAGCATTTTTTTTTTGTTTGCAGTTCCAACTCAGGGCTCCCCGAATGGCGTGCAGCCGCACGGGGAGCCCTCAAATCCATGACGGTCCTGGTACGTCATGGGACATTCAGTCACTTTTACCCATGAAGTACCAGGACCGTCAAGGGTCGTTAAGGGGTTAAAGGGATAGTAATACTTAAAATGTAAAAACAATATGTTGTAGGGTTTATCCCCCTGAGTAAAACAAGAGTACTCCCACTGCTGAAAGGTGTTTCATTCAAAAGTTATTAATTTTCAAAGTTGAATTTTTTAGGTGCAATATCACAGTGGCCTGAAATTGTACAGTTGCGCTGTTGCTACATGATCCTATGGACAGCTCTGGTCCCGGGACCATAAATCTCCATAGGATGGTATAGCAACAGCGCCACTGTGATATTGCACCTAAAAAATTCAACTTTGAAAATTAATAACTTTTGAATGAAACACCTTTCAGCAGTGGGGGTACTCCCCAAAATGTCCGTATGTTTAAAAGGGGATTTTTGTATACTTACCGATAAATAATTTTCTCTTACTCTTTACAGGACACAGGAACCATGGGGGTTAAGTAGCTTCGACTAGAAGGCAGAGCACTTGCAGACAAAAATTCTCTGGAGGAATAGACTCCCTCCCAGCTCTAGTTAACCCCACCCATCAACAGCAGAACTAGTTTTATGTATAGCAAATACACAAGAAAAAAAGCAGGACAGGAAGGTAGTTACGATGCCAGAGAACAACAAGGACACCCCGCCTGAGATACAAACCACATATCTTTCTCTGTGAGGGATGACCAGTGTTCCCTAAGGACTAAGAGAAAATAATTTAATGGTAAGTAAACAAAAATCCCCTTTTCTCTCTCTTTTCATTGTGGAACACAGGAACCGTAGGGACATACCAAAACTGTCCTAACCAGAATTCCACGGAGGGGGAGAAAAATTCCTAACAACAAATCCAGTCTTGACAGAGTCAAAACCAAATAAAAATATGAACCTCAGGTGTCAATGGACACCACCACACAAAACAAAGTAATGGAAGAAAGGTTACTAGAGAGGAAAGAAAAAGCTCCTACACAGGCACTACCTCCTGGAGGACATTTCTATATTAACTGGCCTCAGCTGTGGCTGGGACATTAACTCTGTAATGTTTCATGAATGTGTATAGTGACAACAAAGCCGCTGCCTTGCACAACTGCGCCACAGAGGCTGGCTTCTTGTGGGCCTGGAAGCACAGAAGAGTACTGGGCTCATTCTTTGTTACATAGGCCTGGAGGATGGTTTTTTGATCAAGGAGACCTCTGTCATCTAAGATGTTGCTCTGCCCGCATGACATAGAGGGAATCTGACTTGTGGAAAGATTCTGTGAGATGAAAGTAGTATTTAAGACACGGAATTGCAATGAAGCAGTGGATATCCTGTTCTTGCCTATTAGACGATGCAAGACCTTACCTGTATGAAAAATCTGAAAAGGAGCACTACAAGACAAAGCCTTCAGTTTGTTCACTTGCTGGACAGACACAATCACAAGAGATGAAGAGACACAGAAGCCAGTGGTTCAAAAAGTTCCCTCTGAAGCACTCCAAGTACAGATTTCTGATCCCGTGGAGGAATATGATCCTTAATGGTGGGGTAGGCTCACGTCACCAGCTGAACAAAGGTCTGAACATCTGGTAACAGAACAATACACTTCTGAAAAACAATTGACAAGGTGGATGCTGTCCTACAGACCAAAACAACCACAAGATGAAAAGTATGTGGAAGCGAATCATGTTCTTCGCACCACCTGAAGATCAATAACCAGGCTCTATGGTATATCTTGGATAAAACCAACTTACAGACTTTATGTATAATTGCAATGGAAGGACCCGTCAAGGCTGCCCACTATCCCTGATTCTATTTCTCTTAAGATTCATGCCTCTTGCTGTCCACATCAGACAAAATCATGATATTTTATGCATTCAGATGCAAAATATGGAATTTTAACTTATCTTTTCACTTACAAAATTCACCTTATGGTTTCCAAGTCTCTTACCTGCCTCCCAAATCTTATGGCAACTCTACAATATTATCAATGTCTTCCAGGTTTTGTGATTAACACTGAAAACGCCCATGCCCATAACATCAATTTATCTCCCTCCTAGTAGAAGTTGTTAAAATATGATTATGATTTTAAATGGCTACCACATCAAATCACCTTCTTAATGCATTCAACTAAAGATCTCTTTTATTCTCTATATTCAGCCAATTATACTCCTCTTTTGCAAAAACTTTCTGCTCATCTTTCTAGGTGGCATTCCTACAAAAATTTACTCCCTCTCCTTTATTTTTTCCAAATCTTGTCACTTGCGTTCCCGCTACCTATGACAAAACTCTATTATATCTAAAATATCTAGATTAGTTTGGGCAGGGTGTACACCAACAGTTTCTTGTTTCTTATTTTGACAGCAAAATTCATAGGTTGTAGCCACAGAATGTAGGCAGATATGAACTTGCCTGAATCTGTGGTGCCTTGATGGGGCAGGCAGGATTTCCATGTCTTTAGCCAAAATCATGTAACTAAAACCTCACTCATTTATTTGTAGTAATTAATAGGTTGTTTATTTGTAAAAATCAGGATTCAATGTGCAGATTTTCCATTTGTTTATACTGTACATGTAGCCAAGATCTACTTCTTGCTGCTCTCTTGACAATACACATATGTAGCTGACTGAACACTCTTAATAAAAGCTATCTGAGCTGTCCAGGAACCTGTATATTTTGTGTGTATTTTGGGAGGTTTTGGCTCCTCCTTTCATGGTTGGTAGCTCCCAATAGGGTGATAGCTGAATTAGGGAAGGTATAAATACCTCCCTTATTTCTCTCACAAAGGTTTTGTTCACAGTAGAGGTAAGGTATCACTCCATTTTAATTGCTTTATATTAAATACATGATCACAGATTGTAGACAAATAGGGACTTGCCTGAATCTGGGGTGACCTGATGGAGCAGGCAGGCTTTACATGCCTCTGGCCAAAAACATGTAACTAAAATCCCACTGTTTTATTTGAAGTAAGTAATAGGTTGCTTATTAGTAAAAGACAGGATTTGATTCACAGACTTTCCTTTTGTGTACCTTAAAAATCACAGGGGGGCTTGGGTTTGTCCCACATTTACTCTTACTAAGGAATCTTACACTTTTTCCCTCCCTATCTCCCACATATTTTGGATCTCTAAACCACTGTGCCCTAAACTGACCTCTCCATCATCCAGGGCAACAACCATCCTAGACAATTCTGAGTCTCCTCCTGAACTCAATAACATAGATTTCAAGAAATTGGTGACCGCCTACCCCCTCAGACTAGTTGATTGTACAGATAAAAAATAAATTCATCCCTTTCCATACTCTGGCAAGCAAATATAACCTTCCTCATCTGGATTTTGCAGGTATATGCAGATTGCTCACTTTCTCTTGATCTGTCACTCAAACCTACGATATATCTGTTCTGTCCTGGTTTGAACTACTTATTTTGCAGTCCCCTCAACTCCTGGTGTCCTATCAGACATCTATTGACAACTCACAACCCCCACAGAAGAGTATAAATCTAAACATATACTAAACCGAGAGAGAGAGACATTGGGGAGGAAATTCCACTTGTAACATAGTCTAAGCATGGTCATGCTTAATTCTGCAAAAAGCTATATTTGTATCATGAATAAGGAATGAGCATACGAAGTTAATTACAGATGGTATCTCACTATAGCTACCTTAGTTAAAATCTACACCAATCACTCCTCCTTTTGCTTTAGGGGATGCCAGGTGCCAGGGGACATATTCCACACTTGGTGGTCTTGGCAAGTTGCCGAAGAATTCTGGAAAATGACTTCCACTCTCATTCAGAATATCATCAGCTCAATTTAAACCCCTGGGCTTATACCCTGAGGAGACACACAACAAAACTTGCCTCCTGATTTCTCATATACTTCTAGTGGCGAAATATCCTGGATTCTCATTGAAATCAAAAATCCCTGGAAAAAATTGACTTCCTACCTTTCTTCCTTCAATAAAAGTTTCAGTTTAAAAAAAAAAAGTATAATTGCCTTAATTGGCTCATAGAAGCTCTTCCTTCTCACAATGTTGGCTTCAAGAGCCACACCGTCAAGGCTAACCTCACTATGTCTGGATGACAAAGTGAGCAGTAAATGAGAACGTCTGGAAGAGGGAGGCACCACAGCTCATCTACTGCCAGGGCGATCAGATCTGAGAACAAAGGCCTGCGAGACCAATGAAGCACAGGATGATGTGTACTAGGTCCATCTTGACCCTTAACAACACCCTGGATGTCAGTGGGAGAGGAGGAAATACATAGGCCAGGAGAAACCACCACAGAATGACTATTGCATCCACTGTGAATACCAGTGGATTCCTGGACCTTGAGCAAAACTGAGGATCCTTGTGGGTCAGCAGAGAAGCACTGAGGTCCACAACTGGTAGACCCCACTTCCAAACTATGGAAGTAAAATGTACTGCATTAGTTTACACTTTCCAGGGTCCAGAAGCTGATGACTGACATAGTCTGCTACTACATTTTTTAATCCTGGGATGTGAATTGCTGATATGGCACATGGGATTTCACCCAGGAGAAAACCATCTGATCCTTCAACCACATAACAGCACTTCTGGTCCCTCAAAGGTGGTTGCTATATCCTACCTTCATGTCGTTATTGCACTGGATTGATACCAGGTGTCTACAAAGCAACTGGGACTAATGCTGAAGAGCCAGACAAATTGCCATGTGGGTAGAAAGCTGGCTCTTTTGACTGGACCAAATCTCTCTGCCACTAGAGAACTGAAGGTGACCTCCCCAACCTGAACAACTGGTGGTATGTAACATCACTATTGCTCAATCCATGCCAATGGCAATTGCAAATAATCAACCCAATATCAAGTGGAATTCCTGAAGCCACCAAAGCAGATCTTCCTTGTCAAGGATAAAAGGTACATCACATGAGACAGATGTTTGGACCAATTCCTCAAAATCTTCAGCTGTTCTGAAGTAAAACTGGGTGTAGGACTGCCTTCAGCACTAAAACTAGTGAGCCTAACACCCTCATGAAGTCTTGTGTCAGTACCTACAGGCCAGCCAGAGCCAGGGACTAAACTCAAGACAATGTCTTAAACTTGTCCCTCAGCAGAAATACCCATCCCTCTAGAGTGTTGAATTTCATTCTGAGACAAGAGATTGAGATGGGACCAAGGAGGACTTCTCGAGGTTGAGCATCCAGCTCAGGTACTCCAGAATGGACATACATTTCTGAAGATGTAGCTGTAATGTTTCCACAGAAGTTGCCTTCAGGAGAAGGATGTTCAAATAAGAAGTAAGAGAGATGACCTGCACCAGACTATGGCTGGAGAATGCTGCCATGTATTTTGCAAAAACCTGCAGAATGAAGGCCAGACCAAAGGGAAGAGCTATAAATTGGAAATTAGATCCTGAAAACAAAAGTGAAGAAACTGTTGATGTGTATGTGAATAGGAACACGAAGGTATGTGTCCTTTATGTCCAGAGAGGCTTAGACCTTCCGTGGACATGATAAAACACAGCAGAATTGACAGAGATTCAATCTTGAATCTTGAATTATGCATGAAACGATTGAGATGCTTCAGATCTAGCACCGGATGACAGTTTCCACCTTTCTTGGGGACTATGAAAAGATTGGAATAGAACCTGAGAAAATCTTTCCGGATTGGGGACTGGAATTAAGTCTTTCATGTCCAAGAAGACTTCAACACCCTCCGACAACTGTAGAGCCCTCACTGGATCATGAGGAACCCTTGTCATAAAGAAGCAATGAGGGGGAGAAGGACCCTTGATGCCTATGTGATAACCCTCTAAAATGACCCATAAAACTCATGGATCTGCCACAGAGAGGGCCCACATGTCTCGGAACTGCTGCAGTTGCCCACCCCCTGCCTGAGGCAATCCAGCATGAAATGAGTCATGCTGATGATGACTTTTCAGAGGAAGGCTTCATGGTGGGCTTTTTGCCTTTCAAGGCCAGTGTATGTTTGGGGTGAAAAAAGGGTTGCTAGTAAGTAGTAGTGGAGGGAGACTTCAAAAAGTGAAGCTTCAGAAGGGAAAGACTGATGCTTAGGTATTGTTGAAATAAGGGTTTTTTTGCCTTCTTTTGGATCAACAGTGGTAAACAAGATTAGAAAAAGGGTTGAACTTGATGGACGCAAGTCTTTTTTCAACCTAAACTACTATGCAACTACTATGTAACTATGGGGCAAAACTAAGCTCTTGCTTCCAGCAGTGTGGGTAATGACCTTATCTGATTCAGGGAAAAGAGCTGTTTGTTCACAAATGGTAAGGGGGCAAGAGACTTCTTAGAAGACTGATAAGATGACCAGATGTTCAGTATCAGGGTGTGGAGTGCCATTACAGAAAGAGTGGACAACTAACAAAGAAACTATAATTGTATTCAAGGCCCCTCACAAATGTTGGCATGAGCCTCATGAATCTTGGAGATAATATGTATAAAATTTCCCCTACTGGAATCCCCCTGGACCACACCCAGCAAGCAATCAGAACAGATGGCCATGTCCCTTCCCACCCACTCATGCTGGTCACAATACCTCCTCTGCTGCCATAAATTTACTCTTGAGAAGAGAATCCAGAAGTTCATCTGCCTGGTTCTTAAATGCTACTATATTAACTACCAGTAGGGCTGTGTGTTTAGACAGATGAGAAATAGGTGCCCCACCACTACAACACACACGCAGAACAATTGATAAAGAACGACAAACATCTATACAATAAGCCCCTCTTAGTGGATAGAATCCCTTTTTTGACACCTGAGGATGTCCTGAGGGAACTTCAGAGTTCTGGAGGGTCTGTTAATCCTTCCGCAGAGCTCCAGGGTTCCTCCTCCAGGGGATCTCCAGGGATGAGGGAAGAATAATCTTCAGGCCCTTTATCACCCTCTTCTTGTAAGGTATCCTCCCCAGGTTCATGGAATCACTGTCTAAGGAGAACAGTTCTCTTACTGTCAGGAACAAGGGCCCATGATCTAATTTATCCAGGAAACATTGAATAGAAGCAGTAAGGCTGGTCAAGAAATGAAGACCTACCAGACAGGAGGTAAGCGTCTTAGCCCATGAAGACTCCTGATCAGATGGAGTGGGTCAGAGTTGATCATGACAGGGAAGAGTCCACAACTCCATAACCAAGATGGCAGATGTGAGCTGCAAATGAAGTTAAATGAAATAGAATGAACATAAACAGACAACCACAAAACAGACCTCAAAATTCGCCTCCTCCACAGAATTTTAGTCTGCAAGTGCCGTGCCTTCTAGTCGTAGATAATTAACCCCATGGTTCCTGTGTTCCGCAATGGATGTAAGAGAAATTGAACTTTTAATCTGTTAAATAGTAGAGATGTCTACAAAACATTGCAAAACAATACATGTGAGATCCTTCTAACATTCAAATGGTTAAAAGATCAATTTAAAACAATGGGCCTTTGCTTTTGTTACCTATTCTGCAGTGGTTTGCCCCAGAATCGTACCACTTTTCCATAGGAAATGAGCCTGATTTTGGTGCAGAGGGCTGATTCTATGCACCAAGCTAGTCTGCTGTCACTTTGTGCTCATTTACAATACTCTTTTAATGTGAAACATTACTAGCCTGGATAGGACTGGGAGTGGGGTCCAAGGATGCCTAGATGATCCTGAGTTGCAAATCCAGCTGGAAAAGGAATATCTGTGAATAAGTACATAGTAAAACAAATAGGAGGAAAATATTATAGGTTCCTTGAGGGTTGGTGAAATGCATGTTAACTGTACTCATTTCGCTCCAACTGACAGTCAGACTATTACAGGGCAGTAAATGACTTGGACTTTCAGAAACGTTGTATTAATACACTCATTATTACATTTCAGGAGTTCAGATATTTAGTTTGCTGCTCTGGACTGGCATAAGCATTGCAATGATTATTATGGGTATGTATCAAATTGTATTATATTTTTACATACACACATTATATATATGTATATATATATATATATATATATATATATATATATATATATATGTGTATATATATATATATATATATATATATGTATATATAGACAGCAAGAAGTGAGAAAGCACTCGCAGGACCTCAACAAAATGTGATACTTTTTAGTTTTTGTTTCAACGTTTCGGCTGCTAAACACACAGCCTTCGTCACAGGAATAGTGATGGAGGGTGTAAATATATCTCCCAAAATCCTCCAGGGTATCTACCCTGATTAGCCCCAGGGAAATATAATGTGTAGGTAATGTATTGGTAAGGCGATGCTGCTGTCTCTCCACTTGGAGACAAAAAAATAGACAAAAACTTGAATTATCCTCCTCCTGTGTGTGAAGTGTCTTTGCAACCTAGAAGGGTGATCCTAAGACAGAAGATACAAAATATTAAAGAGTACTTTTGTCACTATATATATATAGATATATAGATATACATATGGTCTCCCTTGCAATCCTAGTTTCATTATCTATTTTTGGTAACCTTATTGCCTTTATGCAATTTTTGTTGCACTGTATTTGAAGAATTTTCTGTTCCTTCAGACTTAATTAGTTTAAATGCCTGTTTTTCCTTGACATTTATTTCTTTACATTTGCACATAATCACATTGGTTGTGATCAACTTCTTTTGCATTTGTTCCAAACTGGTATATACTGTTGAGTATATTTCTGAAACCTAAATTTAAATTCTGACCATTTTTTCTCAGTATTTTTTTCCTTTAAATAATTTATCCCAGTCTGTGTTGATTGATGCTGTTACTGATTTGAAGTTAGATATTTTAAAATTAAGAATTTTGGTGCAACCTATACAATTTTACTTTGCCAAACTGAAATGTAATCATATTGTGATCACTGTTCTCCAAATGTTCACTTAGCCTTAAGATTTTCCCGGCTTCTATATTACCAGAAGCAGAGCAATATAAACAGAGACCGAGAGTATGCTTATATTACTTTTCTTGTTGGGAGAGTTGAATCAGATGTCCTACGCTCAAGAGAGGTTATACAGTCAGAGTGGCTTAGAGACTCAGTATAGGATTTTAATCGGGTGGCTGAGCAAGGAGAGGGCTTGCGTGAATCATCTCTCACTCTATCTTGATGTCACTGTGTGATGTGATTATCCAGAGAAAATAAAAAAGACAAGAGTGCAGAAAATCTGAGAGCGGCTGTTGGGTGTAACTGTGTAACTGGAGTTCTGTTATAAGGTAGATCTCCTGCAGACGAGGGATGTCACATTAACGCTGTTTGTCCAGTTATGTGTACTAGGTCTCCCGGTTCTGAGGGAACGTCACCATGATCTATCCAATACACCCCTGATCTTAGAGTCAGCCCTTACTGGAGCAGAGGCTGCAGTTACCATTTGTTACCATTTGGGCAATCATGCAAAAATCAGTCTAGTAAGTGCAACTGTATCGTATGACTTTTGTTGACACCCAATTGCCACTCTCAGATTCTCTGTGCTCTTGTCTTTTTTATTTTACTGCATACAAAGGAGAATGTGAAGGTGCTTCTGAGGACACCATACCAAGAAGAAGCAGACTGAGTATGACATTTGGGAAACACCATATAATTGGGAACGGTGAACTTTGGACAGGAGCGCTATTATGCTATTGTTGTTTTGATTTGTTTGTGATTATCCAGAGTGGTACAGAGTGAGATAAGGTCCTCCGGAGTTTCAAGGAGGTCACAAATAGTTAATTCATTTTTAAATTTTTCACAAAAGTTCCCTTTTGAAGACTGCCCTCAGAGCGATATCTCTACAGTCTGTGTCTTATGCTAATATGCAGAACTCAATGGCATACTGGGCCAAGGGCTTCCTGGCTTGCTGAAGGCACGGTCTAAGAGTGGAGCGGTCCAAACTAGCACTTCTCCTTTAAGAAGGTTATGAAAGGTTACTCTTACTTGATGTGTAGAAAAAATGTATCAGACTGTTTTCTAAAGTGCAATGCACACTGATTAAGGAATCCTCTGAGCTCCTTGGGGTTGCCATCCAAGCTTCAGGCAAGGGTATTTTGGGAGGCATGCAAGGGAGTTGCTCTGTGTATTGTAGCAGCTGAGGTAGAAATGGAAATCTCCTTATAATGCAGAGTTTGCAGAAGCCCAGTAATAGAATCCAACTTCTGATTTAGGTGGATGATGGGTCATCAAGGGTAGCAGACAAAAGAAACCTCTCAAGGTTGCTGCTGCTGAGAGCTGCCTGAGAGTGAAGGTAGGATGCAAAACTAGGGAGAGGAGTCAACTCTAAGTAGCTCACCCATACAATATACAGGACAAGGAGCTCACAAACACATAAGGATGCAGGATCTAAATCAGCAAACAGAATCAGGTCTAGAGCAAAGCAGAGTCCAGGATCTGGCTACCACGCCCACCAGGTCCATAAAAGGGGAATCAGAATGACATAAGCCATGCTCTGTAAAAAGATATATCAAGGGAACATGCCAAGGGTCCCATTATCTAGATATCAAGGTGCCCGTGATTGCTGGCTTTTTCTGTCAGTTAGCTGTGGGGGCGCTCCATTGGTTGCCTGTGATTAGTCCGCCCAGTATTGCCTATATAGACTGGGTTCCTGCACCCTTTCACTGAACTTTCGTGGTGTCTCTATGTCAGTGATCACCTGCATATGGATTCCTGTGTCTACTGGGGCCTGCTTTCATCCTCTACTGTTCCAGCATCTGTGTACCTACCCAAAGATCCAGTATACATTCCAGATTTGTTCCTGTGTGCTGATCCGGTTTGGCTGACGGTCCTGCCTCCATTCCTGATTCGGTTTGGCTGACGTTCCTGCTTCCGTTCCTGACCCGGTTTGGCTGTTGTTGCTGTTCCGTCATCCTGTTCTGGCCTGACTGTCGCTCCTGTTCCTGGATCCTGATTTGGATGCATTCTGCAAGACTCCTGTGGCCTTGGCGACATTCTGACCGCTGGCTTCCTCCTGCGGCGATACTGCTGAGTCCAGGCGTCTGGCCTCCGAGTTTGCACTGACTGTCTATGTTTGGTTGTCCAGTACGCGGTACTGGTTTGCTCCACTCTCTAACTGGTTGCTTGCTGCCTCCGTTACAACACCGGTAGGGCCTCTGTGTTGTCCAGTATGTGGTACTGGTTTTCTCCACTCTTTAACCGGTTGCTTGTTGCCTCCGTTATAGCACCGGTAGGGCCTCCGTGTTGTCTAGTATGTGGTACTGCTTTGCTCCAGTTTTTAATCGGTTGCTTGCTGTCTCCGTTATAGCACCGGTAGGGCCTCCATGTTGCCCAGTACGTGGTACTGGTTTGCTCCACTCTTTAACCGGTTGCTTGCTGCCTCCGTTATAGCACCGGTAGGGCCTCCGTGTTGTCCAGTACGCGGTACTGGTTTGCTCTACTCTTTAACTGGTTGCTTGCTGCCTCCGTTATAGCACCGGTAGGGCCTCCGTGTTGTCCAGTACGCAGTACTGGTTTGCTCCACTCGTTAACCGGTTGCTTGCTGCCTCCGTTATAGAACTGGTAGGGTTTCCATGTTGTCCAGTACGCGGTACTGGTTTGCTCCACTCTTACACCGGTTGCTTGCTACCTCCGTCACGCACCGGTAGGGCCTCCGTGTTTGCCCAGTACGCGGTATTGGTTTGCTCCACTCTTACACCAGTTGCTTGCTATCTCCGTTACGCACTGGTAGGGCCTCCATGTTTGCCCAGTACGCGGTACTGGTTTGCTCTACTCTACACCAGTTGCTTGTGTTACCACCATTATAGCACCGGTAGGGCCTCCGTGTTGTCCAGTACTCGGTACTGGTTCGCTCCACTCTATCACCGGTTGCTGATGCTACATCCGTTATTGCACCGGTGGGGCTGTCAAGACTCGGTGTCACTTTGTTATAGGCTGCCTTACCCGGTATATTGGTAGGGCCGGTAAAGCCTCCTCTATCCTCAGTGCTATTTCTAGGCTGCCTTGCCCGGTATGTTGCTAAGGCCGGTAGAGCCTCTTTCATCTCGTTGTGCCAGCTTCCAGGCTGCCTTACCCGGTATATTGGCAAGGCCGGTAGAGCCTCCTAAGTCCTCTTGTGCTACTTCTGGGCTGCCTTGCCCGGTATTTTGGTAAGGCCGGTAGAGCCTCCTTCATCTCGTTGTGCCAGTCTCCAGGCTGCCTTACCCGGTTTATTGGCAAGGCCGGTAGAGCCTTTATTTCTATTGTATCTTTGTATACTATGCTACTTGAATCTGTCGTGTGTCTGTAACATATGTGTATGTTCAGGACCTGTGAGGGTTCTTATTAAACTTTTCAATAAAGTTGTGTTTTTATCTTAACTCGGTGTCTGTGAGTCAAAACAAACCGTGACACTAGAACAGAACTTAGGAAACTTGTGGCCCAACCAAGAGGCCATTAGGGTTACCATCGGAGGACCCCAGATATGGACAATGGAATAAAAAACTGTCTAGCTGAGCTCCCAATTCCCAGGATGCAGATGTTTGCGACTGAGAAAGTCTCCCACAACGTTGTCTAACACTGGGATATAAATGACGTAGAGAGCTGACAAGTGGACCTCTGTGCAAGTGATGATCAGCCATAAATCAAACTGAGAGAAATAACATGGGGAGGTTTATAGACATAAATAATTAATTTCCCTTGCGGATGGTATATAAATTAATACTTCACCTTTTTTATATGTCCTCCAATTTTTATTGTATATACAGTTCAAAGAAATTTGAATAATCTTTAAGGGGTTGGTTTTCCCTAATTTCGAGTGAGTGGAAACCTTTCTTTTTTTTTAGAGATAAAGATATTGCAAAATGTAAATGAAAATTCCTTTAGGGTTTTTTTACCCTTTCGAGCTCCAGGGGGGCTTCCAATGGGTTGTGTGCCACCTGGCACTAGGGGGTGGGGCTAATTCTAAATTTGGTCAGTTTCAGTATCCATTTGCTTAATTAATTTATATTTACAGATACTTGATTTGATTGGATATTCCTTGTTTAAATAGTTTTAATGTTTAAATAGTTTTAATCTTAAAACACCAGTATGCATTTTATATTCTTATTGAAGAAATTGGTGTGTTAGCCACGTAACACATTTAGGGTTTTTTTATGTACTTTATATATATTATGTTTATTTGGAGTATATGTATTCTTGATTAATAAAATTTACTGAAGAATCTAATCTATACAAATTTTCCCCTGTGGCGTTTATTACTCCACAAGATCTCTGATGGTTTTCTCTATCATGCCAATCTGCTTTAACTGTAGAGTGTATGTTGCATTATATTGAATCATTGAGAGTAATCATGCCTGTTCCATAGTGCTCTGTGATGCTCCAGGTGCTGACTTTTCTGAGATGCCTCCTGATGAGTCCTCTCTCGTCCCTTTCTCAAGGAGTCCAAAAACAGGGTGCTGCTGAACTGACCCTTTTGGTACTTTAGGTGTTCAATTAAAGAGAGCATGGGATTGGTCTATCTCTGAACTAACTAAGGTTTGTAATTTAAGTATCCAAAGACTGTCCTGCTTAGCAAGTTTCTTGTACCGACCCCACCCCCCCAATTTGTGGGGTGTCATGGTCAATGATTGTCAGCTTCAGTCTCTTGATATCATCTTTGTGCTTTTGAATGAAATGCCTAGCTATACTGTATTTTATATTTTTCTGAAGAATATTTCCTCAAGAAAACACACTTTCACAGGACGAATTGTACATCCTATATATATATATATATATATTTAGTGGCTTTCAAAGAGATATATTACATAAGTGGTGGTACAGATAAAGAACCCCTGAATGGAGTATGCAGCTCCAGTACTAGTGGATTCATACATTTTTTTACAATGTTGACTATCCATCATTACTATCAGCCAAGTTGGAATCACCAAGGGCCATCCCAGTGAATGATAGGACCTCTGCAGCCACCAATGTAGGTCCACCTTCGTCCAGTCAGACAGGAACATGAAATGCGAGAGATGAAACTGATGTCTGGACCAATTCCTAAAAACTCCCCAGCTGCAGTTCCAGTATGGAATTGTGCAAATATAGAACTTCCTCTAAGGCAGAGGCTAGATAACCCAGAACCTGCACATTTTCCTGCACTATCGACAAATCTTGTCTTCTGGAAATAACTCCCTCCACTGAAGAGTGTCAAATCTCATACTGAGAAAGAGAAGAAACTGGAATGGAACCCAAGAACATTTCACAATGCTCTCCTTTACAAGATGCCACTTGCAAAAAGAGCTCTCTGTGGTGGAGACTCCAATCCTGCATCACTTAATCCCACTCGAAGTGCTCTCCCAAGAAATGGAAGCAGGGCAAAGCTCTCTTAGACTTTATTTTACTACTGTAGGATATGAGTATGTATAATCCATCATCCTCCTATTCCTGGCTTCCTTTTACATGATTAACCAATGCATTGATATTTCAAGACTGACCCTGTAGAGAGTGGCTTAAGTTCATAGCCAATTTTCCTCCTTGCTTCTATGAAGCTTACATAGTGACATAGTTGATGAGTCTGAAAAAAGACATGCATCCATCAAGTCCAGCCCATGCCAAATCACCCCTGTTAATCTAGAGGAAGGCAAAAAAATCCATTAAACCTTATTCTTGGCAAATAATACTTCTATGGAGGTAGAGAAGATTCTTGGTTCCCAGACCCCAGGACCTACAACTCCTCCATAGAATTCATGTATCCAGTCTGGTATCCAGTACTTATTAAAGTTTAATATTGAGTAACCAATCTTTGCAGAATTGAACCATGGTATCCATTACAATTTTCTGCCCAAATTAAGGTACTGACCATTAACAAAGATATTCTATGGTCTTTCTACTGGGAGCAAGTGGAGTGTGCCCCCCGAAGATGATGAATTGCTAAAATATGATGGATCAACCAAAGAAATAAGCTCCCAGTGACCATTTTAAGGTGAATGGGTGTTTCTCTATAACTTAGTAAAACTAATAACTTTAGCACGATGACAAATAGTGCGGTAAATTAAAAAAATCAAACAAAGGCACCCGTTAAGTATTGCAGTCACAAAAGGGTTGGTTGTAGTTGAAAATTTGCTGCCTACAGTAAAGAGGAGGAAAACTACCTCTATTGAGAAGGTGGTCTACACAGCTACTCGCTCATAGATGAAGTCCAATGTCTGGTTCTCCACAACAAAAAATTGGAATCATTAAAAAAATATACAAATTAGGCCATATATATATATAAAAGCACAGTGGAGCAATTCTTGAGCATGCAACTCCACCCTAGGGGACAAATAAAAATTCCCCAAATTCACATTGTTTTCAAAGGTTGTGTAACCCCTTCAGTGGTAGAAAAATATCCAATGCATTTAAATCAACGAGGATTTTATCAGTGCCCTTTTTGAAGTTGGTTTTCCCCAGAATTTCATCACTTATGCATACAGCCCATAGTGTAATACAATGTATATCAAAGGGGAGATGAAAATGGAGAATTGTCTTACTCATTTGTGTTTGGGCTTCTCTATAACAGTTCCAATAAAGGTTAGCTGTTCTGTTTAACAAAATCAAAATTAACAAAATAAAATGACATGAATCGGTTCTTTGACATAGGTGATAGAACTGTAACACTTTTGCTAAGTGCTAACTTAAGTCAGTTAACTTTTTTGGAATGTGGACTAGAAATGGTCTTGTCCAAATAAGAATTGTTTTACAACACATTTATAATGAAATTCTCTAATTGCGCCAAAAAATAAAGGCAGTTTTAGAAATTAGATCTTAACTCCATGTATAAACTGTTCTTAATGGATGTATATAGTGACAGCTACTGTATCCTTGAGAAAAAATATTCTCAATTGTGAAATATTTTCAGAATATTCCCCTATAGCATATTTATAAACTTGATTTTATCTCTTTATCAATGTCCAGACATTGTGAATTTTAGTGACACGTTTTAAACATGCACTATGAATGCTATTTATATATCTCCCCCTTTGAGATAATGTTACAGACACTTTTCAATGCTTCTCAAGGAGCAGTATACCCTAATTATGGAAAAAAAATATATGTTGTAGAGAGTTTGCTATAGACCACAATTAATGGTATTCCCAATACTTAGAGATTTAAAAAGTTATTAAAAAAGATACTTGCCCGGCTCTGTGGTTGCGCCCTGATCAGAGAGATTCCAGTTTCCGACGATGTCCCTTCACCAGTGCGACGTTGACAGTATGGACTGCGATCAAACACTCTCTGACCTCTTTTTCTTCACCCATGACTCCCCTGATTCATAACCCAGACTTTGCACCAGGTATAGCGGGTAGCCGGATTTTCCCTATTGCCCCTTTGCCCTCTTCACATCTTTATCAGGTTATGTCGGGGGGTCGACTGAGAACATTGACGGACATTCTAGACGGTGCTTGCCCGACCTTTCTTGATGAATTTCATTACCATCAATTGAAGCATTATGTGAACTCCATTGTTCGTCAGCATCAGATCACTCGACCTCTGACATCCTTCGAAAAGGAGTGTGTCTGAGATGTCCCTTTCTATCATGGTGTATCTCGCCTCTCTATGCTGCTGTTGAACAGTGGACATTCTTGGATTTATATGATTATTCAGCATCTCTTTGATAATCCCCCTGTATTCAGACCAGAGCATCTTCTCCTACACCACACTCTGCTAAGTCCTCCTAGGTATAGGAAATCGTTGCTCCCTCAATTGCTGGTGGCAGCTAATGGTTTGATTGCCCTGTACTGGAGAAGGCAGATTTCCCCCTGGTCTTTCTATCTGGGTGGAGAGGGTTGAGGAGCTCAGATCAATGGCAGATTTGGACTCTTCCCCACCGGAAGACATAGCTCGATATAATGGGATTTGGATGCCTTGGATGTTGTTTCTGGAGGGACCGGAGTTTCCCCGATTAGTGCATTGAGGGGGTGCTCCCCCCTCAACTCAGCCTCTTTCCATCCTGGGTATACTGAATTAGCTGATTCGTTGATGGGTGTGCTTTTCTTCAGACATGTGGTTTTATGTGACTGTGTATTTTATTGACATTGTTCCCCCTCCCCTCCCTTCCTATTTCATTTCTGTATCCCCTCTTAGCCCTTTTCCTTTTCTTTGATCACTTTTTCTTGTAAACATGTTATAAAATTCAATAAACTACAATTGACATTAAAAAAGATACTTGCCATTATCTTAATTCAAGGTGTTTTGCAGCCTGGTGGCCCTGTTGCTATCTGGCTGCAAAAAGCTGAGTGTCTCAGACACAAGCTTCCCATAGATGGATGTAGCAACAGCACCACCTGGCTCTAAAGCATCTTGAGCTCAAGAAATTAGTAAAATGCCAAATTATATTTTTAATATTTAATATTTGAAAGAAACATCTCTAAACATTGGAAATACCATTTTTTTGCTCTACAAGAAAATCCCTGCAACATATCTTTCTTTCTTAAAGAAATAGTAATATATATCCAAATAAACAGAGCTCTTATTATTCTTCATAGTTTTTAGTCCATGTAGAGCAGTAGTTCAATACTATCCAATTTGTAGTTCCTGACTAATTTAATTATCAAGTATCCCCCCTCCTGGCCCTTTAACCTACATAACGCTGCCTCTCCAAGCTGGACTGGATGGACCGTGGTGAGGAACAGTCATCATTGAGCAAAAGGAAAATCCTGCCCTCCTTCATCAAGCATGAAGATTGTTCTTGCTGCGAGCTGTCTGGTCCGTTTACCAGATTCCACATTTCAGGAGAGACAGCTTAAAATAGGTAAAAGGGGAGGGTGGGGGGTACTTTACAATTAAATTACTCATGAAATACCGCTCTACATTGACTAAAAACTATGCAAATTAATTGAAACTTTTATTTATTTGGATATATTACTATCTCTTTAATTAGGATATACTGCTTTTTTAACCCCTTAAGGACCAGCGGTCCTGGGATGTGTGGTCCTTTAAGGACCAGATAAAAAAGTGTGACGTACTGGCCCACGTGACTGACCTTGTGTGCCGGCACGCAGAACGGGGGACTGATAGAGATCTCTGTCTTGGAGGATCAATTTCAGTCCCAACTATTACTCAGTGCTCTCCTGCAGGAGCGCTGTGAGAAAAAGTATGTGACGTGCCAGGACCGTCACTGGTCCTTAACATCAAAATAGCAGTGATGGTTCTGGCACGTCACTGGACGTTAAGGGGTTAAATCATTGAATGCTAGAAAGGCCTTCAGCACATTGCAAAACAATTCCTTGAAGACCTCTCTAGGATTCAAGGAGTTATAAAAGCTCCATTAAAATGAATGGTAATTTTTGTGAATTATTCTTTGTCCACTTTAATGAAATTAGTTTGATACAGTATTACTTCACTTTGCTTTTACACACAGAATAACACTCAAAACCCCAAAGTGAGACCAAGAAGCCCAAGTAAAGTGGGTTAAATCAGACAGGGGAAATGGGGTGGGGTGGGGGGAATTGCTACTGTGGTCCCCTGCTGGACTCCCCCAAGCACCCTCTCCTCATTCCTGCCACTCCCAGTTAACCAGACCACAGTGGCTGCAATGCTCAGGCAATTGAGAGCCTTTTGCTGTCTGAATTCACAACCAAAAATGCATTACAGCACTTATTATGGCATGGTGGAACAATTCTGGGTAAATATTAATTGAAGGTCTGGCACATCTAATTATAACGGTTTACTTATGAAATTTGTGTTTTTTAATATTACGCTGCTTTGTGCCGCATTCATTAGGTCTCCATCTTCAAAAGGGCTACATGACAATCTCACATTGCATATCAGTGCAAGATTGTCATGTCGCTTCTTTAAAGAGTGTGATTGGGCAGTACTGCTATATACAGCCAGACTGTGGGAAAGGACAAACACTGGTATTAAACTCCCTTGGAAAGCAGTGGTTTGTCCCGTTGCGATTACTACTTCACGAGCCATCTCTCTCCCCCCTCCGCTCCTAGGTGTATTGTATAGGATGATAAACAGCATTATGTATGTGTATGCGCTATACTACAATCTATCCTGGTTATAGCCAAATATATTATGTACACCATGGTTACGTGGCCTGTGACTCTCCTGGACTACAGTTCCCAGCATTCTCACCCATGCAATGGTTATGGTAGATATAGTTCACTAACAGGTGGAGCAACACCGGTTTCCCCATATAATATTCGGATGTGCACACACTCGTTCTCTATATACACATACTGGGGCTGCCGTGGATTATGGTAGAAGTAGTCCATGACCTGGACAGTTGCAGGTTTCACACACCACATTTAAATTTCCTGGATGTGCGCATACTACTGTGTATAAATCTCAGGACGATGGCACTTGTACTGTAACAGCTGTGGAGATGCAGTTTATATAAGATCTACACTTACTTTCAGTTGCTTTTCTGATGCACAGATAAACTCCAACCCCACTCGCAAGTAAGCCCCGCACATTTTTGTCGGCGATTCACTTCAGTTATTTTCCCCAGTGGCACCAGAGGAGTACTCTTCAGGGTCTCCAGAAGATAAGCTTCCAGGTACTGGAGGTGCACACAGTATTTACATGTATACACATACTGGCCTGCATCACCATTACATTAATTATAGTCCAGTAATATGTAAACAACAGCAGGTTTCTTACACACACTGCATTACTGGGGGTGCACATATTAGTTCCATGTATACATATTGGTTTGGCTGAAATTCATACTTGCTTTTTAACAACAACTGGTGAGATACATGTTTAACCATTTGATTTCCACAATCATATCAGGTTAAGAGAGGATGGGCAAGAGGCATATTCACTACCTCTATTTCTTCTTCTCCACTCCTTCAAACCCAGATCGTGACGTCCGGTCTGGTTGCCGTGGCAACTACATACATGCACACATGTAGAAGAAGCGGAGAGACGGTCTGTGAATATGTAGTGGAGCAAAAATAGTAATCGCAACGGGACAAACCACTGTTTTCCAAGGGAGTTTAATACCAATGTTCACCTTTTCCCACAGTCTGGCTGCATATAGCAGTACTGCCCGACTGCACTCTTTAAAGAAGCGACATGACAATCTCGCATTGATATGCAATGCGAGATTGTCATGTAGCCCCTTTGAACATGGCGACCTACTGAATGCGACAAAAAGCATTGCAATATAAAAAATGCTCTATTTCAAAAGAATACCATTAAAACATATGGAGACTTCTATATTTTAAATATACAGGGTGCTTACATATCTAATATAAATCAACAAAAAAAGAGAAACCAGCAGATATATTCAAGGCACTCTTACTCCTCCAAATATTATAGTTGATATATAAACAAATAGAATAAATTAGTATCAAACATATAACGGTATTAAATATCACATATAATAATCATGCCCTGCAGTTAAGAAGGACCACACAGCATAGAGTTCCCCAACCACACACCCTTCCACCCCGGAAAGCCTCAGTCCTGCATGTACATGCACTTTCTTTATCAGGTGTCTATCTTTCCTTGACTCTGAAACTGTCACATAGGGGCACCACTTCTCCATAAAATCATCTGGCACATAAACAGGGTATATGCACCAGCATGTTTCTCTCCTAACATTGGAGCTTTTTCAAGGTAAAAATGTATTAATTAACTGAGCCCTCTAAATACTTCTAAACCGGAAATACCTATTCCTAAACTAGAGATTTTTGAATCCCAGCCCAAAGTCAGAGTCTGCTGACCATTGATCCAGTACCTTAACCCTTGCCAACAACATTTTAAATCCACAGTTATAATATTTACAGCATAGAGTGCTATTAACAATATCTCTCACATTTGCCCTGTATTTCAAATGTACTCAAGGCGGTATATAAACTAGATGGCAAGATACATCCTCATCCTCCTATAACATAAAGTCCTAGAATGCGTCGCTCACTGTGTGCGTAACTGCACAGGCATAGTGGGGACTTGCAGAATGGGCTGATCTGGAGTGGAGAGCTCCATAAGGCTGACAAACTGTCACCCAGCGCCTCCGCTGCTGTCCCAGAGCCGGGAGCTCAGACATGTTGTGAGCCATCTGGAGCTTCCTGCTCCGGATCAGCCCGTGTATATGGGCTTTGTAACGTATATGAATATAAACCACTCATTGTCCCTTTAAAACAAAGTGCAGGAACCATGCATAGAAATTAAAAACTCAAGATGAACCCGTTTGAACACCCAAAGCAGTGAAATAATTTCTAAAACTGTAACACCATCAGTTCATCATGTAACCCCTTTGGGTGCAATGCTTCTAAATCATAGATCCATCTAGATTCTAGTTGCATTAATGTCCTATCATTGTCACCTCTTCTCAGATCTTTTTTCAGTTGTGATATACACATTGCCATTATGCCTGCCTCCATGTTTTTCATTAAAATGTCTAGCCACTGGGCTCTCAGTTCTTTTATGTAGTATATCTCCAATGTGCTCAAGAATTCTAACTTTAAATCGTCTTTTTGTTTTACCAATATAAATTTGTTCACATGGGAACATTAGTTGGTATACTACTTCCACTGATTTACAATTGAAGAATTGTTTTATAGTATAAAACTTACTTTTGTAACAATTAAAACAATATTTTCCTCTTGATATATTTACAAGCTTTACATAATCCACATTATAACATACCTATTGGTTGTGCTAGATTCAGCCAATTGGTATTTTTCATACTTGAGGCTTCAGATTTCATCAATTGGTCCCTGAGATTTACAGATCATCTTGCTACTACAGAGGGGCTCTCCCCAATATTTCTTTCAATATGGGATTATTTGTTAAAATATGCAAGTGTTTAGTCAAAGCTTGTCTCAATAATTGCCATTGGCTTCCAAATGTGGCTATGAATCGATAGTTTAGGAATAAGTATTTCCAGTTTAGAAGCATTTAGAGGGCTCAGTTAATATACATTTTTACCTTGATAAAGCTCTGATGTTAGGAGCAATACATGTTGGTGCTTATACCCTGTTTATGTGCAGGATGGTGCCCCTATGTGACAGTTTCCAAGTGTAGACAGACACCTGATAAGAAAGTGCATGTACATGCAGGACTGAGACTCCATGAAATACCGAAATTGGATGGATAAGAGGAATGAGAGGATATGAGTCATTGGCATAAATATATGAAAGTAGGTGACTTGATAAGGTTGCATTAAGGTGATAATTAAAAACATGGAGGGACTACTGAGATGGTTGAGCTGAAGACATGGAACTGTGAGAGCGTTCCTATATATTATCAAATGAATAATCTGTTAGTGCTCCATGTATCCCTGTGATATACACACCTGTACAAGCTGAGATTGAGTAGAGCTGTATTTACAAGTGTTTGCTACATTATTTAGATCCCCGTTCTTTGCTACAAAGTTGCCTGTCTTGGGGTTAGATTCTATTGCAGGTTCTAAATGTTAACACCCATTTTATCAAATATTTTCCTATTGAAGTCTATGGGGTAAACTGGAGATAAAAGCAGTGATAAAATTAGCACCTTTAATAGAATCCAGCCCTTGATCAGTTATCCTTGCATGGTATTATGCTGAAGAATATCTGATATGATGTATATGATGTGTGTACTATTATTCCATATTTCGGATATTGTATCACTGAACTGTTAGGACACCACTATGAAGTTATGACAACTTCATCTATATTATTACTTTCTGAACTGGATACCATTAGTTTGGAACAGGTTACTTAGTGTCTTTTTATATAGATGCCGTCATCTTAGTTACAGGGGTTGTTTTTATGTCACGTGGTTTTTGTTCTCAGGCGTTCTGGGGGGAAGGGTTTGCGGTTGGGGAACTCTATTCTATGTGGTCCTTCTTATCACCAGTACATGATTATTATTTTTGATAGATAATAAATTTATATGTTTGATACTAATTCATTAAATTTCTTTATTTATCAAGTATAATAATTTGGAACAATTCTGGGGCAATGTGGAAAAATTCTGGGGCAAACCAGCTGCCACATATTGGTCCAATAAAAATTCTGAAAATTCCCTAACCCTCCGAAGTTGTCAAATAATATATATACCTTGGCAGGTGCTTCTTCTATAGATGTTAAAGCGAAAGGTGTGGCAATTTTAATGCGATCCTCACTGCCCTGGCATTCTTTGGGCACTCTTTCTGATCCAGAAGGTAGATTTGTGTTTATTAAGGGTACCATGTACCATTGCACTTATACATTTGCCAATGTGTATACACCTAATACGTCACAGATCTCCTTCTTCAGACGTGTGTTTTTGAAACTTGACAGCTTCTGTGAGGGCTCCCTTATCTTAGGGGGCGATTTTAATCTCCCACTGGTTCCTGAAATAGACTCTTCTTCAGGTGCCTCAGCTGTACCTTACTCTGCATTACGTGTTATACGGGCTATGTTTAGAGATAGGGATCTGCTGGACTCCTGGAGGACTATGTACCCTACAGCAAAAAATTATACGTTTTATTCGTTTAATTATAATAAATATTCGAGACTTGACTATATCTTGATACATCAATCCTTGTTGCATACTGTCCAAAAAGCTGAAATTGAAACAATAACCTGGTCTGATCATGCACCGGTCTGGATGCAGGTTTCAGTTGGGCTGAAGGAGGCGGGGTCCCCCACTTGGAAGCTAAATGAGCTCCTTTTGGATGACCCTGCTCAGGTCAGTGAACTTGCATTAAAACTACAACAATATTTTGAACTTAATTTGGATAAGGGAGTGTGCTTTCCGACTGTGTGGGAGGCACACAAATGCGTATTAAGAGGTGAATTCATCAGACTGGGAGCCATGAGAAAGAAAAGGTTGTTGCTTAAATTAGATGAAATTATTGCACGTATTAAAACTCTTGAATCTAAGCATAAGAAGTCACTTTCTGAATCTGACCTTGCTACACTCCAGGAGTCTAGACAAGAACTAGCACAATTATAAATGTCAAGAATAACCAAATCTTTTCAGTGGCACCGTTTCCAGAATTATATGTTCGGGAATTGTTGCGGTAAGACTTTAGCAAGGCTGGTTAGGATTAAACAGAGGCAGCATCACATTCCTTTGATTAAGGATGACAAGGGGAATGTTCATAGATCTCTTCCACAGATTGCAAATGCCTTTAAAGCTTTTTATTCCTCACTATACAACTTATCGTCTGGCGACCCTGCTTCAGCAGTAGGGAACTCCATACTTTCCTATCAGCAGAGGTCGGGCATGGGGAGATTTCCACCGTCTGTGCTTGCTTGTTTGGAGTCACCCTTTACACGAAAAGAAGTGGAAGACGCCATAAGGTCATCCCCGCTACATAAGAGCCCTGGTCCTGCTGGCTTTACACTCTCATATTATAAAACATTTCAGTCCACACTTATGCCTTATATGCTTAGGTATTTTAATGACATAGCCTCCGGTAGTCATTTCCCTGATAGGTCCTTAGAAGGGCATATCACAGTGATCCCTAAACCTGGCAAGGACATCACACAATGTTCTAGTTACCGCCTGATCTCCCTTCTGAATTGTGATGTGAAATTGTACGCTAAGATTTTAGCAACTTGTATTCGCCCTTGCCTGAACACTTATATTCATCCTAACCAGGCAGGCTTTGTTCCCGGTCGGATGACTAGGGACCACACCACCAAAGCTATTATCCTTATGTTCACCGCACTCCAGAGGCAGATCCCGGCGGTACTGCTTACGACAGATGCAGAAAAAGCCTTTGATAGGGTGAACTGGCATTTCTTGGAAGAACTTTTGAAGTTTATTGGTTTAGGCCCTCGTGTCCTGCACTCCATACTTAGTCTTTATTGTGCTCCTTCCGCGAGAATACGGGCTAATGGTTATCTGTCAGAGCCGTTCACCATATCTAATGGTACCAGACAGGGCTGTCCCTTATCGCCTATATTGTTTATACTGACTTTAGAACCTCTTCTGCAATATGTGAGATCTGACCCGGAGATTGTAGGCTTACCTTCGAAAGCAGAGCACACCAAGATATTGTCGCAACCTGACGTTTCCCTGCCTAGGTTAGTTAAAGTTCTAGACGCTTATAGCAGAGTCTCTGACTTTAAAATAAATTTTGCTAAATCCACAATCTTAAACTTATCTGTCCCTTCTCACCTTTCCCCTCGATATAAGACGCTCACATCGTTACTGTGGTCTGATACTGAAATAACATACTTAGGTATTGTCCTATGCAAAGATCCACGTCATATACTTAAACGGAATCTAGACTCTCTTCTGCTTACTTTAAAACAGGACATGCAGTTGTGGCACAAGCTGTTCCTTTCGTGGTTCAGACGGGTGAATTTATTCAAAATGGTCCTGCTTCCCAAGATTCTATATCTCTTCAATTGTATACCACTCCCTATCTCTAATGTTTGGCTCTCCAAACTTCAATCTACTCTTAATACTTTTATCTGGAGCTACCGCCGTCCTCGCCTTAAGACATCTTTGTTGTTACATTCTCCAAACAAGGGTGGAATAGGACTCCCGGACATTAAACTGAATTACTTGGCTGCTCATCTTTCTAAACTCTTGGATTGTGTACATGATCCCAGTAAGGACTGGATAGATTGTCTTTGTCCTTTTCTAAGGGGCGCACTCCCAAGTAATATTTTATTTCACCACCCACAGCACACCTCTATTTCTTTTAAAGAACACCCGGTTTTACATCATCTCTCTCATCTCTGGCACACGCAGAACGGGGCTTTGGGCCTCTCTCCATGCCCGTCCCCTCTCTTATCAATAGTTGGGCACCTAGACTTTCCACCGGGGATTAAGAGCTCTTGTTTTGCACTATGGAAGACGCAAGGGGCACATTTGTTACACCAATTGATAGAGGATGTTGGTGTGATTTCCTGGAGTAGATTGACAGCTGAGCGAGGCATTCCGGCCTCGCATTTTTGGCATTACCGACAGGTCTCACACTTTCTATCTTCTTTATTGTCCCCAGGGATCTTACCTCGCCCTCTGACTCCTTTTGAACAGGCTTTAATTAAGGGAACGTATGCTACTAAGACCTCTTCTAAAATGTATAAACTCCTTCAATCCTTTCGTCCTCTGACAAAAACGGCATATATGTTAGCTTGGGAGACTGAGTTGGCTGTGGTTTGGACCGTAGATACTTGGTTGCAGGTTCAAACTTTTTTGACTACTGCTCCACCTGATATACGAACTAGAGAAATGAATTTTAAGTTTATTACTAGGTGGTATTACACGCCACATAGGTTACATAGGACATCCCCTCTGTTTCTCCGCTATGTTGGAGATATGGACAACAGACGGGTACGATGCTACACATCTGGTGGAGTTGTCCTCAAATTACCCCATACTGGTCTGCAGTCATGGCTACGATTACCTCCTCCCTTGGCTTTTCTTTACCTCAAAACCCGGTGATCTGCTTGTTTCTGGTATTCCCTGCTTCGACTCAGATCACTAAATCTGTTAAGAGATTACTTTTTCTTCTTAGTATTGCTAAATCGCTTGTTCCAGCACATTGGAAGTCAGACAAACCCCCTACCCATGCAGAGTGGGTCACTTCAGTAGCCTCACATATGACTCTTGAGAAGTCTGCTGCTACCATTAAGGGCAGTATGCAATACTTTAATGATGTATGGAGCCCTTGGATTAGAACACAGAATCCAGCTTAGATTGTCCTTTTGAAGAAGGGAATTGACTTCCAGGTACTGGAAGCTTGATTGTTTATCTTTCTTGATACTGCATTTTGAATGTGCTGCTCTGTTTGGTTCTCTGGTGGGTAGACCCCCCCTTTTTCCCCCTTCTTCCCCCATTCCCACTTCATTCCTGTGTGTCCTTTTAACTTTCTTTCTTCCTTCCTTTATCTTTCTCGTTCTCTATTCAGCACCCGCCAATCTTTGGCGCTTAATGTCTTTCGTTTTAATCCTTGTTATACTATTGTTTAATGTGCTACAAGATATGTTCTTTTATCTTGTTACGGTATGTCTTATACTATTGTACTAATTACTTACTAACTGCACTTTCAAGGCTTTATTAGCCTTGGATATTGTTAGTATTCTTTATTGAAATGTCTTTGTCAATGCTTATCCTTGTTTGTATGCTTCTTTTATATTTAATAAAAGATTTATAAATCAAAAAAAAAAGAAAAAGAAAACCACTAGCGGATAGGTTTGGGCTTGATTTTCTTGAATTGTGCACGAAAAATAAAAATTAGCAAAAATTCTGAAAATCCCCACTGATTTTAAAGTGTGAATGTTTTTTCCAATCCATAGCTTTTCTAATGCATCAATGGCAAATTTTTTTTCTAAAGTGCAGTTACTATGCCTCCTAATTACTCCATTTTGTGTATTTTGTGCTATAAAACTTCACCTTCAAAAGAAACATGTATTTATTAACCCTTTGAGAGCTAGAGAGGTATCTAATGCATTGTAAACAAATGCAATGGACACCTCTCGGGCACTCAAAAGATTTAAGTTTGACACAAGACTCTGGGCTTCCCTGTATTATATAGTTTGGGGTATTATAATTGTGTCAGTCACTGTCTGGTGCTATATAAAATGAAGCATATTTAAAAGGAATTTTCTTTTCACAGGTGTCAACTACCTGAATGAATGTCTGATCCAGCCTCAAATACCCATATATTTAATAGTTGGTGGGGTGTGTTATTTAGCAGCCATTGTCCTCCTGCCTTTAAAATTTGTATGTCATCAATTATCTGGACTGATAGAAGGAGTTCTACTATCCTTTAGCTTTTGCTGGTTAATTACGGGTAAGTACCAGATATGAAGGTTTGGTAGAAAGGGTTATGTGGCTGCTTTGAATCCAAATTGTGCTCCATTTATTCTCCCAGACATAAGCACCAGTGTAGTTAGACAAAGTATTTCATGCAGACTAGTTGATAAATTGCAATAGCCATGTGAAATGTGAAGTAATAAAATTATTCCAAATAGTTATGGGAATATTTGAGCAGGACTAACAACAAGATATTGTTTTAAATTTGCAAATGCATTGTGGGATCAAGATATCATGTTTCAGACAACATATTTATGTCATGGTTTGGCTTATCTGGTCTAACACTCTGCTGTTGATTACTGCTGCCTTTCCTTCCCTGTGTCATGCTGAGTTAGCTGATGATTTACGTACTGCCTTGACCTCTCTTTCCATGGTTACTCACCTAACTGTTATCAGCCAACCCGTTCCAGGCTATTTAAAGCAGCTAGGCTCACTTCCTCCTTGCCCTTGTGTTTGCTGCAAGTGTGTTCTCCTGAGTCCCTGATTATCCGTGCATGACCTGGCTTCCTCTAATGTCCCTTCTGGCTCCTGACTCCTGGCTTGTTCCTAACATCGCTGATCTCTGTATTCCCGACCCCGGCTTGTCTGAGTACCTGCCTTGGTTCCTGGCCCTGGCTTGTCTTTTGGTTTACTCTCCTGGATCACGATTTTGCTTTTTTTGCTTTGGTTATTCTAATAAAGGTGTTCTGCATTTTACATTTTTTGTGTTTGTCTAGTTCCTGGTACCTAACAATTTCAAGATACCATGTTTTAAACAACTGATTTCCTATAGATTTTAATTTCCTAGCAGGATCTGTAGAATCTAAGCATTTGTGTGGCTACAAAGGCAGAGCCAGCTTTAAATGTCAAGTACCCCTAGGCAAAGTACCATGGACACCCTTATCCCCACCTATGACTATAACCCAACATATTGTATGTCTGAATCTCCAGGACCAACCCGTGGTTGCATGACTTACAAAATATACTTTGACTATCATAGACAAGTAGTAAAACAGCATAGATATTAATTTTGTAAATAATTAGAATCTATACTATGAAAGCTATTTCCCCTTAAATATCATATACATTAGAGTTTTTCTCAGCTACTGGGCTTTGGACCTCTGGCGGTCTCTGGTATTGTCAGTGCTGGTCCCTGGACTGTTTAAAGTTGTTCAGTACTTCAGTAGATGTAACCGATTAGATATTAACAGTGGGCCCTGCCAGTTTCTAAAGGTAGCCAATAGGTCCCTGCCTCTCACATATCTGAGAAATACTGAACTAGGGCAGTAGCTCCCAAAAGGAATGTCATGTGTCACAACGCCAAATTTAAGGGTAGATTCCATTACATGTTTTCCAAATGACTATTTGGCAGATCTTTCCTTCCAGTCAATTCTGCAAACACATTCTGACTACAATTTTTTTTTTAACAAAAGGCCCTTTGGAACCCTCCAATACAACCCAAAGAGAGTCTCAAGAATCCGAAGGAAAAATTGCTGGACATCGGCATCTTCCCCAATATCCCATTGATCCTCTGCCTGATCACTGATCTTGCTGCACCTGCAGTGTCATCCAAGGGATTAAGGAAGACTTGGGTGAATGTAGGGAAGGTGGTTGGGTCCGTAGTTATCTTTTGCAGGAAAATTGGCTCATTTCTGCAGTCATGAATTGCCTGAGCCTGTTCTGATACATAAGGAAGCATTGCAAAGGTGTCACGGTTTGTTACTGTTTGTAAAAGAACACTCATTTTGGTAAGGTTAAAAGCTTTATTGAAAATAATGTAAAATAACCCCTCTCAGGTCCAGATAAGGTCCGCACCGAGTACTTTCCAGATCAGGGAAAAACTACAAACACTGAAATAATCAGCAAACAAGTATCGTGATCTTGACTTGTAGGCAGTTTCTCAGCAAGGTACAGGAACAATAATATCCTCAACAGTCCCACAACGCAATAGGTGACACAGGCAATGGGTGACTGAAGGGCAATCCCCAGTGGACTAGGGTTCACGTGGTAACACTGACAAAACACTGACAGAGGACTGACCCTAGGAGAGTAGGGTAGACTGAGGCATCATGGGTAGGACTCTGGAAGTAACGGGACCCTAGAACGCTAAGGTTAATTGAGGCAACACGGGCAGGACTCTGGCAGTAACGGGACCCTAGAACGCTAGGGTTAACTGAGGCAACACAGGCAGTACTCTGGAAACGACTAAGCTCTAGAGCACTAGGGTTAACGGAGGCAACACCGCATGGACTCAGGCATCGAGTAGGCCCTAGCACGCGAGGGTTAACTGAGGCAACACGGCAGTGGTACTTATAATGACTGAACCCTAGTACGCTAGGGTGAGCGAAGGTAACATAGACTGGACTCGGGCAGTGATGGGACCCTAGCACGCTAGGGTTAACTGAGACAACAGACACCAGATGCTGGCGATGTAACGACCCTAGGTCACTAGGGTTAACTGAGGCAATACGGACAACAGTGTGGCATTGGCTAGACCCAGGTATTATAGGGTTACAGAAGGCAACACAGACACTGGTGAGTACAGGGACTCCCACAAGCTCCCTGAGACAGCAGGAGCAGCGAGCGAGCCGGAGATAGGCGCGTAACGTAACCGGTCCCGGACCGGTGTTTCCCCGTATAGTATATGGAGGTGATAGACTAGTCCAGTAAGTGATGGAACTAGCAGCACTACCAGGTCGGTACACACGGACTTCACAGCCAGTCAGGAGGACCACCAACACTAGCCCAGCCAGATCGGTGTAAGGGATAGTCAGCCGGTCCTAGTCAGAAACGGAATCAGATACTCAGCCACGCCGGTACGGTACACAAGGAGTTAGTCAGCCAGTCCAGTCAGTAACAGAATCGGATACTCAGCCAAGCCAGTTCGGTACACAAGGAGTTAGTCAACCAGTTCAGGTCAGCAACAGGATCGGATCATAGGCGCGTCAGGCACAAGCGTAGTCAGGCGAGCCGGGTTATACACGGAAACAGGAAACAATAACAACTAGTCGCTAGATACAGGTACACCACGAAAGGGCACCGGTATAGTGACAGGAGGGCGTATTTAAAGGCAAGCCCTGGGAGGAGCAATAACCCAGAGCCAATAAGAGCGCAGCCAGTGTAAACCAGGAAGTAAGAATGTCGCTCGAGGATCACGGGCACCGTGATAGTACCCCTCTCTCAATGACCCCCCCCCCCATCTTGAGGGAGGTCTGGGCTTAGCTGGGAACTTAGCATGAAATCTGCACAACAATAGTGGAGCTTGGATGTAATAGTGGTTTATCCATGAGCGTTCCTCTGGGCCATATCCCTTCCAGTGTACCAGGTATTGGATCTGTCCACGGAATTTACGTAAGTCTAAAATGCTCTGCACTTCATATTCATCGTGATCCTCAATGCGCACTGGAGCTGGAACTGCCTGAGTGGTGGTATAGGGGTTACACATCAGGGGCTTGAGAAGGGATACATGGAAAACGTTATGAATTCTCATAGAGGTAGGCAACTCTAAGGCATAGGCAACAGGGTTAACTCTACAGAGCACCCGGAACGGTCCCACAAATCAGGGAGCCAGCTTGCCATATGGAACTTGTAGTTTTAAATTCTTGGAGGACAACCATACCCGGTCCCCCACTTGGAATACAGGAGCCGCCAGATGTCTATTGTTGGCATGCCGCTGAACTCTTTGAAACGAGTCCCTGAGAGAACTCTGGACTTGTGCCCAAGTGGCATGGAGTTGCTTAATGTGTTCATCTAGGGCTGGCATCTGCTGTGCTTGAAATGTGCCTGGGAGCAAGCACAGTTGGAACCCATAGTTGATGAGAAAGGGTGAGCTCCCAGAGGCAGAGCACACAGCACAATTTCTGGCGAACTCAGCCCATGGCAACAAATCCGCCCAGTTATCGTGATAGTTGGAGATAAAGCATCGTAAAAACTGCTCCAACCCCTGGTTGGAGCGTTCAGCGTCCCCATTCATCTGGGGGTGGTAGGCAGAGGAAAATGACAACTGGATGCCCATTTGGTCACAGAATGCCCTCCAGAACCTAGATACAAATTGACTCCCACGATCAGAGACAAGGACCTTGAAGCCGAAATACTTCTCTAGCAAAAACCATGGCCAATGTCTTAGCCGAGGGCAACCCTTGGAGTGGCACAAAATGTGCCATCTTCGAGAATCTGTCAACCACCATAGAAATGACTGTGTAACCATTAAAGTCTATTGACATATGTGACCATGGGCGCTCGCCATTAGGAACAGCTTGCAGGAGCTCCACTGGGAGGTGACTTGGAGTGGGCACACACTGTACAAGCTGCCGTGAACGCTGCACAATCTGTCCTTAGCCTAGGCCACAAGAACATTCAGGACAACGACCATATTAATTGGTTCTTGCCTACATGGCCGGCAGCATGGGATGCGTGATAAGTCTCCATTAAGTTAACCCGAAAGGGTTCATCCACAAAGCATTTCCCCATGGGTTTCTCAGGAGGGGCATTGGCCTGGGCTGCCAAAATCTCTTGACCCAATGGGGATGTGATGCTGGTATGTAGAGTAGCAAGGATGCGATCCGGAGGTATAATAGGCACTGGCACTGACTCAGACTGTACCAAATTGTCTGGATAAGGCGTCTGCCTTAATGTTCTTAGTACCCGGTAAATATGATACTATGAAATTGAAACGTGACAAAAACAAGGCCCATCTGGCTTGTCTAGGGGATAATCTTTTGGCCTCCACAAGGTAGGTAAGGTTTTTGTGGTCTGGATCGGCGCCCTAGTGCCCTCTAACAGATGGCTCCACTCACGAAGTGCCAAAATAATTGGCAGTAATTTGCGATCCCCAATGTCGTAGACACTCTGGGCCTTAGTCATTTTCTTAGAAAAGAATCCACATGGCATCAAGGTCTTCCCTGGACCCGATCTCTGTGACAGCACTTCCCTTACACCAGTCTCAGAGGCGTCTACTTTCAGGGTAAATGGCAAAAACTGGGTATCGGATGAGACAGAACTGGTGCTGAGGAAAATGCAGATTTCAGGGAGTCAAACGCCTTTACCTCTTCAGGGGACCATACTGAAGCATTAGCATGTGCATCATGTCAGTCAATGGCTTTACAATCAACGAGTAGTCACGGATACATTTCCTATAATAATTTGCAAAGCCCAGGAACCTCTGCAAGGGCTTGAGGCCAATGGGACATGGCCACTGAAACACGGCCGACAGTTTGTCTTTGTCCATGGCAATGCCATCTTTGCCAATCACGTAGCCTAGGAACGGCACCTTGGATCTATGGAATTCGCACTTGTCTAGTTTGCAAAATAAATTATTTTCTCTCAACCTCTGTAGTACAGCTTTGACATGTTCCTTGTGAGTCTCCAGGTCAGTGGAAAAAATAAGAAAATCGTCCAGGTAGACCAATACACAGGACTGTAACATGACCCTAAGGACATTGTTAATAAACTCTTGGAAAACCGCTGGGGCATTACATAGCCCAAAGGGCGTCACTAGGTATTCGTAATGCCCCGTTCGAGGCGATTTCCACTCATCACCCTCCTTTATTCTGACCAAATTATATGCTGCCCTTAAGTCGAGTTTGGTGAAAATGGAAGCACCCTTGAGTCGATCAAACAATTCTGTTATGAGCGGGATGGGGTAGGCATTCTTGATCATTATCTTGTTCAGACCCCTGTAATCAATACAGGGTCTGAGATCCCCATTTTTCTTTTTCACAAAAAAGAATCCAGCCCCCACGGGTGAGGAAGATTTACATCAGAGATATACTCTTCCATTGCCTGATTCTCCTCACAGGACAATGGGTAGGTTCTACCCTTAGGTGGCATTGAACCGGGCACAATATTAATAGCACAGTCATAAGGGTGATGCTGTGGCAAAGTGCTAGCCTCTCCCTTACTGAATACATCGCTGAATGATTGGTATTCAAGCGGTAAGGAGGGAGAGGTACACAGAATTTTGGTAGGTTGGAGTAAACATTGTGTTGTACAGAACTCAGACCAGGCCAGAATCTCGCAGGATCTCCAATCTATTCTGGGGTTGTGTTTTTGCAGCCATGGGAAACCCAGAATAATCGCATAATGTGGAGACTGAATGATTTGGAATTTCAGGGTCTCCGTGTGGAGGGCTCCAATACAACTAACAAAGGGGCAGGTCTCCTGAGTGACCTGAGGAGGTACCAAAGGTCTCCCATCAATGGCTTCAATATTTAGTGGAGATTCCATCTCAACCAAAGGAATCTTGTGATGGCTAGCGAAGTCCAGATTGGTGTAACGGATAGTCAGCCAGTCCAGTCTGTAATGGAATCAGATACTCAGCCAAGCCAGATCGGTACACAAGGAGTTTAGTCAGCCAGTCCTAGTCGGTAACGGAATTGGATACTCAGCCAAGCCAGTTTGGTACACAGGAGTTAGTCAGCCAGTCCAGGTCAGCAATGGGATCGGATCACAGGAGCATCAGGCACAAGTGTAGTTAGGCGAGCCGTGTCATACACGGAAACAGGAAACAATAACAACTAGTCGCTAGATACGGGTACACCACGAAAGGGCACCGGTATAGTGACAGGAGGGAGTATTTAAAGGCAAGCCCTGGGAGAAGCAATAACCCAGAGCCAATAAGAGCACAGCCAGTGTAAACCAGGAAGTAAGAATGTCGCTCAAGGATCATGGGCACTGTGATAAAAGGTCATCCTGCTACAATGTCAGAATGGCTCTCGGCAATACTTTATATTGGGCTGTTTCTGGCCTGGATTACATTGCAGTTGATAAGTATTATCACTGATTTTATTTAATAGGGGCTGACATTTCCTTACAGCTGATTAACACTTAGTGCTGCCGCAGACACACAGATGTTTATATATATATATATATATATATATATATATATATATATATATATATATATATAAAACCTACTGGAAAACTGTCCAGGTGGCCAATAATGTTGATATCCCAGTAACTCCAACCAATACCCTACTAAATTGTCTCCCATCATTTTTTGACTTGCACAGTAATAAACCTCTTCTTAAACTTCGGTTCATAGGTTGCCAACGATGTGGTTAGAGTTGGTACCGTGTTAGCCGTAGAAATACAGGAGGCAAAAATTTAGTAAAGTTAATACCTTTAAACGAATTTAAAATGCAAGCTTTCAAGACTTCTTAGGTCTCTTCCTCAGGCATGTTATACAGATAAATATGAAAACTTCTCTCTTAAATACAAGTACTTTGAATGTAAGGGATAGACAGAGTTGAGACACAGAGGCAGTACTGCCTCTTTCATTCACAATGCCAGTACATGTGATTGCTGCTTGCAGCGATCACATGACCCGGCACAAGTGATAGTGGCTGAGTCTGAATGCTCCGGTACCGGAGTGCTCAGTCTCAGCCTGGAATTAATGATAGCAGTGTGCATGAAGGCGTGCTGCTATTATTTAACCCATGACTGTCCTGGCAAAACAACCCATGATGGTCCTGGGCCATCATGGATCGTTAAGAGGTTAATAGACTGCCCTGTCAGCGGGACAGAAGGAGTAGATACTTCTTACCACTCAGATTCACAGAAAAGCTCCAGGGGCTGTCAGCCACTTGCTGTGTCTGCATCATGCTCCACAGCTCTTTCACTGGATCAGCACAGCACTGCACACTGGATCAGTAGATTTAGGCCTCACACACACCTTCACTGCTGCAGCAAATCCTTTTCCCTCTGTCTCTCACACTGTTCTGGAAAGTTCCATCCCAGGGCTCTTCCTGTTGGCTGGATTAGTCACATGACCAACATCCTTTGCAGTCAAGTTCTCCATAGACTGTGATAGAAACTGCCGAGTAATTTCCTGTCATAAGTTTCAGGAAGTCAAAGTTCAACAGTCTCAGTCATGCAAATAGGAAAAATGTGAGGGGCTACATATATTACACCCCCATTCACCTTATGTATATGGGTAGGACCTTTGATGACCTTTTTTCAAAATGTTGAGGGGAATGTGGGACTTTTCTCCACATAATCTGGTCATGCCTACATAATGCTAATTTCAAGACTCAGATATTAGACTCTTGATCACAAATAGAAACTTTCATAATATGCACTGCCTTGTTTTGCACCTCCTGGATCTTGTTAATATATAGTTCCTGTACTTTTCTACTACATGCAATAAAACTGTCTAAACGTGGATAATTCAATATGCTATGGGACCCCTGGATGTCTCAGCTTTTAAAATAGTTCTATTTGATAGCAACTTTTTGATACTAAAAATATGAATAAAAAATAACCCTGTAGTATGCATCCCTAATGTATAATAATAAAGAATACCTTCATGAAGTGGCTGCTAAATAAAAACAAAAAACAATATATATATATATATATATATATATATATATATATATATATATATATATATTTCACTGTCGTCCAATACAGGTCACTGGTACAATGGGAGGCGATCCGCCCCTTTATGTAGGCAGGAACATTCATTCAAATGTATGCAGGGGGTGGAGCCTCCCCTCCCTCTTAAGCTGCCTTCAGGCCAGAGACAAGCTAGATTGATTTGTTCCTGTGTGCTGTGCACACCAGGTGGAGAACATCTCTCATTCAACTTTAGTTTTTTATTGTTTTTATTCAAATATGGAATACCACCATTAGGCGGGTGACCATGGCTGTGAATTGCCCTCTCCAAAGTGGCTAGTGCAGCTTCCAGGGATTTTCTGTGGACCTTATGCCCTGAAGAGGGAACAACTTGAGTCAAGTAGCTTCCCTGCTGGGGAATTTTCCTCTGGTTAATTCCCTTTTAACATGGTTACCTGAAGACAGAAGTCCTGCAGAAAGGTGAGCCACCCTTTGAGTGCTGAAGGTCCACTTGTCCCACAGTGTCCCTTCTTTGGGCTTGTATTTGGGAGTTCTCATTATGCACTCATAGGGTGTTTTTATTTATATTGCCTGTATTTATGCAATGTCTGTGGTATTCCCTGGGTTTTGGAGCTTTGGGTTATTGTTTTCTCATGTTTTACATGTGTTAGAAGTATGTTTGGTGAACTTTTTCTCTCAAGAATAATTTATTAATATTTAATGTTCCGCGCCTTTGAGCGCGCTTTTACCCGCATAGACGCCATTGCTCCTTTACTCTCTATGGGTTTACACAGTGTGGGACGTATCTCTGGAACCGCTTGTCACAGCGACTTCAGAGAGGGCTCATTTTGTTGGTCTTCCCCTGCTCTATCATCCGGTGGCTAGATTCGGTGTGTAGGAAGTCGGGGGGGCTTCGGGCACTGTTTTGGAGTACTTCTGAGAAAAACTAAGTTTCCCATGAGCGCCTGTTTCGCGCTCGTTTTCTGATTGGCTACCGTCGCGGCAGCCATTTTGTGGTGTTATTCTCAGCGAGTATACTACGCAGGGACCGAGCCTTCTCTCCTCTCAGCAGATTAACCCTTCGCTGGCCAGATAAGTTCGATTTTATACATTTCTGGGGTGGAACTTTAATCTTTCACACTTCTACTGGGTGATTTTTCTTAGTGGAGTATATCTGACGCTGTGAGCATGTCTACTCCACTGGAGTCAGGGGCTAGACCCAAGACTAAGGAGGCTGGGGTATCTATTTCCCCCATTGCGTTTTGCTCCTCTTGTCACTCTGGGCTGCCTAGAGAATTTTCAGGTCATTTATGCCCAAAATGTGCAAAAAGTCATGACAGCAACCCTGGGCTTTCCAGTCACGCTATTGAGCCAACTTGGGTGAAAGAGTTTAAAGCTGCCACTAGGGATCTCAGATCCACTCTCCAACTCTTTCCCTCTCAGGTTCAGGGGGCTTTTCAGGTCTGGCAGACCCCCTCCACTATCAGGACCTCCCTGCCTAAGCCACAGGGGGCTCCTGACATGTCTGATTCTTCTGAGGAAGAACTTTTACAGGATTCTGATGCTGAGGAAGGCACTGTTATTGAATCTAATAGGTCCATTGGTGACCCTTATGAATGTGACCCCGAAGTTTCTGCTGATGGTTTGATCAGAGCTGTGCTAACCACGCTCAACCTTCCTCTGACTCAGGAATCTACTGATCCAACTGATGTTTTCCAAAAACCGTCTAAGGCTGTGGTTTGTTTTCCTAATAATCCTACTCTTGCTCGTTTAGTCTCTGATGCGTGGCGGAATCCTGAAAAATCCTCTTCTGTGTCCAAAAATTTTGCTAAACTTTACCCTTTTCCTGAGGCTGAACTGGCAAAATGGGTTCATCCTCCTAAAGTGGATGCTCCTATTTCTAGGTTATCCAAATCTACTGCCTTGGCTGTATCTGATGCCTCTGCCCTGCAGGATTGGACGGACAAAAAGTTAGAAATTTGTCTTAAATCCATTTCTGCCTCTATTGGCACTGCCATGCGTCCAACCTTTGCAGTGGCGTGGGTTAATCGGGCTATTGCGGCCTGGACTGAACAGCTGACTGAGGCGGTTCGCCAGGATGCTCCAGTGTCTGAGCAGTTACAGCTTCTTGCTAATATATCAGAAGCTCAAAATTATGTTTCTGACGCTGCTTTTGATGCTGTGCGCATGATGGCAAGGGCCTCTACTTCCTCTGTGGTGGCTAGACGTGCTCTTTGGCTGAAAATTTGGTCTGCTGACACTGCTTCTAAGAAAGCTTTGCTTTCTTTACCCTTTCAAGGGACCTCACTGTTTGGATCTGAACTTAAGGAGATGATTAGTGAGGCTACTGGTGGCAGAAGTACTCTTCTACCATCAGTCTTCAAGAAGAAGTTTCCAGCCAAACCCAATCGGTCCTTTCGTTCTTTCCAAACTGAGACACGCTCCACGTCCCAGACAGGTCCGTCCTCCACGCGCTCCTCCTCCAAGCCCAAACAGTCCTGGAAGCCCAAAGTTGACCCCAAAGCCAAGACCTCCAAGACTGCTTCGGCATGACTCGTCGAACCCGGGTCCTCATCCGGCTGTAGGTGGATGTCTCCACATCTTTTGCCGGGTTTGGGAGGAGTCAGTGGCGGACCCTTGGGTTGTTCAGGTGGTATCAGAAGGATACAGGATCCCTTTCTCTTCCCTTACTCCTTTTCGGTTCCATTTTACTCGTCCTTCTCAGGAGCCTACAAAAAGACGTCTGTTCGACGACGCTATTCAGGATCTTTTGGACAAAGAGGTCCTGGAATTGGTTCCACTAGAGGACACAGGTTCAGGATTCTATTCCAACCTGTTCGTTGTGGCCAAAAAGGACGGAGGTGCTCGTCCTATTTTGGATCTCAAGGATCTCAATTCCTTTGTTGTGAGTTCCCACTTTCGTCAGGAATCTCTGCGTTCTGTGATAGCAGCAATGTCTCCAGGGGAGTTCCTTGCCTCCCTGGACCTTCAGGATGCATACCTTCACATCCCTATTCATCCAGAGAGCAGACGGTATCTCAGATTTGCCTGTCACAAAGGCCACTTTCAGTTTTCAGCTCTTCCCTTTGGTCTGACTTCAACTCCTCAGGTCTTTCAGAGGGTATTGGGAGCTTTGATAGCTGTGCTTCATCGAGATGGGGTCAGGGTGACTCCCTAAATGGACAATCTGCTCCTGAAAGCCTCATCTGTGGAGATTCTCCACCAGCAGCTGCAGTTGTGTATACAGACACTCAATCGCCACGGCTGGATTGTGAATCTGGACAAGTCAGACTTGGTTCCATCTCAACAGATCCTCTTCTTGGGTTTACTGTTCGACACTCAGCAGTGCATGGTGTTTTTACCGGAGGAAGTGGCTCATCAGATTGCTATCCGGGTGTCCAAGATCCTAGAGCTAGACAGGGTTCCAGTACCGAAGTTTTCCTCTCTGGTGGGGAAGTTTATTTCCACGATAGAGGCAGTGCCATTTGCCATGGCACACACCAGGGAACTTCAGTATCTATCAGTATCTCTGCCTCCTCATGTCGAGTTGAGCCTGGAATGGTGGTTGGACCTGTCTCATCTCCTGAAAGGGAGATCCTTTCGGGTTCCCTATTGGACTACAGTCACGATGGATGCCAGCCTCCGGGGATGGGGGGCAGTGTTGGGTCGTTTCAGTGCTCAGGGGAAATGGGGACTGGAGGAATCTCTTCTCTCCATCAATGTATCACGGTGCCCGTGATTGGTGCTGTTCAGTGTCAGTCACTTACTGAGTATCATGATTGGCTGTCTGTGATTAGCCCTCCTCACACAGCCTTTTTAAACCCAGGCTGAGCACTTCCAGGTTGCCCTTTCGTGGTGTTTCTGACTCCACTCTGCCTGACCTGCTTGTCAGGCTTCTGGGCCTGTTCCTGCTGTACTTGCTGATCCTGTGTTCCAGTGTTCCTGTATGCTAGTGTTCCTGTGTTCCAGAGTACCAGTGTTCCTGTGTTCCAGCACCTCGCGGGTTATCTTACTGAGTTCCAGTGTTCCTGTGTTCCAGCACCTCGCGGGTTAATCTTACTGAGTTCCTGAATCTCCTGCTCCAGCCGTCGCTCTGGCGACATTGTTCTTCTCGCTGCTGATCATACTTTGTTGGTTTACTCCTCTAAACCTGGTTGCGATTTACATTGTTGGTCCCAGCGTGCGGACGCTGGTTTACTCCACTAAACCTGGTTGCGATATACATTGTTGGTCTCAGCGTGCGGACGCTGGTTTACTCCACTAAACCTGGTTGCAATATACATTGTTGGTCTCAGCGTGCGGACGCTGGTTTACTCCACTAAACCTGGTTGCAATATACATTGTTGGTCTCAGCGTGCAGACGCTGGTTTACTCCACTAAACCTGGTTGCAATATACATTGTTGGTCCCAGCGTGCGGAAGCTGGTTTACTCCACTAAACCTGGTTGCAATATACATTGTTGGTCTCAGCGTGCGGACGCTGGTTTACTCCACTAAACCTGGTTGCAATATACATTGTTGGTCTCAGCGTGCGGACGCTGGTTTACTCCACTAAACCTGGTTGCAATATACATTGTTGGTCTCAGCGTGCGGACGCTGGTTTACTCCACTAAACCTGGTTGCAATATACATTGTTGGTCTCAGCGTGCGGACGCTGGGTTACTCCACTAAACCTGGTGGTGATATACATTGTTGGTCCCAGCGTGCGGGCGTTGGTTTACTCCACTAAGCTTGGTTGCGATATACATTGTTGGTCCCAGCGTGCGGACGCTGGTTTACTCCACTAAACCTGGTTGCTATATACATTGTTGGTCCCAGCGTGCGGACGCTGGTTTACTCCACTAAACTGGTTGCGAGATACATTATTGGCTCCAGCGTGCAGATGCTGGTTTACTCCACTAAACCTGGTTGCGATATACTTTGTTGGTTTCAGCGTGCGGTCGCTGGTTTGCTCCATTAAACCTGGTGGCGCTATTACCATTAGTCCCAACGTGCGGACGTTGGTTTGCTCCTGAACATCCAGTACTGTGGTCAGTCGCTGTCCACTTCCTTGCAGTTGTCTGAGTATCCCTGGCAATAGACTCCTGCTGAGTAAGACCCCTATACGTATGCTCTATGCTGTCTTAGTCACCTGACAGCTGGTCTACTCGCTCAGGCTGCCCTGCCCGGTATTGGTGAGGCCGGTAGAACCTTGACGATACCATCCTGGAGGTTGCCTCACCCGGTATTGGCAGGGCCGGTAGAGCCTACTCCAGTACTCCTTTGGGCTGCCCTGCCCGGTATTGGTAAGGCCGGTAGAACCCTGTAATTCACCATCTTTAAGGTTGCCTTACCCGGTATTGGCAGGGCCGGTAGAGCCTACATTCAGCATTCCGTGGGGGCTGCCTTGCCCGGTATTGGTAAGGCCGGTAGAGCCTGTCATTAAAACTGTCACTTGGGTTGCCTTGCCCGGTATTTAGGCAAGGCCGGTAGAACCTATTATATGTTATATTACTGTTGTATTGTTATGTATGTTTACCCTACGGGTACTACCTTTAACTTTTAATAAAGTTAAGTTATTTTACCAAACCTTAAGTCTGAGAGTCTTCAAATCCGTGACACCTCAGCAGTACACATTCCAGGCGTAGACAACGTCATGGCAGACTTTCTCAGTCGTCACACAGTCGACAGCGAAGAGTGGGCGCTTCATCCAGAGGTGTTTCACCTTCTAACCCAGATGTGGGGGGTGCCTGTAGTGGATCTGATGGCTACCAGACACAACAGGAAGGTGCCAGTGTTTTGCTCTCGGTGGAGGGACCCTCTTGCTCTAGCAGTGGATGCTTTGTCAATCCCTTGGGAGTTCCCTCTGGCGTACATCTTCCCTCCTCTTCCTCTGTTGATCAGAGTCATCCAGAAGCTGAAGTTGGAGCGTTGTCCTGTCATTCTAATCACTCCAAATTGGCCTTGTCAGTCCTGGTATCCGGAACTGTTAGCCATGTCTGTGGCGGATCCCTTTCCGCTTCCTGCCCGTCCAGATCTACTTCTTCAGGGATATCTGTGGAAGGAGGATGTTCAGCATCTCCATTTGACGGCCTGGAGATTGAATCCTCAATTTTAAAGAAGAAAGGGTTTTCCTCTTCAGTGATGTCCACGATGCTTAGAGCTCGCAAGCCTGTGTCTTCCAAGATCTATCATCGCATATGGTCCACCTTTGTGGCATGGTGTACTGATAAGGATCTATCTCTTGATTTCCATCTTCCCACGGTCCTGGCTTTTTTGCAGGATGGGGTTGAGAAGGGACTCAGCCTGAGTTCTCTCAAGGTTCAGACTTCAGCTTTGTCTGTGTTTTTCCAGGAACGGATTGCTAGTCTTCCTGATGTTAAGGTTTTCTTCCAAGGTGTGGCTCATGTTTGGCCTGCCTTCAAGAGTCCTACTCCCCAGTGGGACCTCAATTTGGTGCTGGGGGTTCTCCAGAGACCCCCGTTTGAATCCTTGGCTTCTATTCCTTTGCGTCTCTTGACCTGGAAAATAGCCTTTCTTTTGGCTATTGTCTCAGTTCGCCGGGTAGCAGAGTTACAAGCTCTGTCTTGTAAACCTCCTTACTTGGTGTTTCACAAGGATAAGGCAGTGCTTCGCACTTCCAAGGAGTTTTTACCTAAGGTTGTCTCCGAATTTCACATCAATCAGGAGATTGTGGTTCCCTCTTTCTGCCCTAACCCTTCCTCTGACAAAGAAAGAGATCGTCATTTGTTGGATGTTGTGCGTTGTCTTAAATTTTATGTTCATCGCACTGAGGCTATCAGGAAGTCTGACGCCCTGTTCGTCATTCCTGAGTGTCCTAGGGCAGGGAGACCGGCATCCAAGGTAACTATTGCCTCTTGGATTAAATCTACCATTCATGAAGCCTACAAACTGCGGAATAAGCACGTTCCCTTCAGGGTTACTGCTCATTCCACCAGATCAATTGGGGCCTCTTGGGCCTACAAGAATCAGGCGTCTGCTGATCTACTGTGCAGAGCGGCCACTTGGTCCTCTGTGCACACATTCACGAAACACTATCGTGTTGATGTACTGGCCTCGGCTGATGCCAGCTTTGGGAGGAAGATCCTGGAGGCAGTCTTGCCTGTTTAGGACCTTCTACTCTGTGGTTCTTAGTGCTTCTTTGCTGTTGAGCCCCGTTGGCTCTAGTTCAGTGTGCTGTGTTAGTTCGGGGGTTTGTTTTTCCCCCTGGTTGGTGTCCGTTGACACTTCTGTTATTGGGCTCTATGATTAATTGGTTCATAGCAGTTCTGGTGACTTTGGGCCTTGCGCCTGGTCCTTGCCTTACTTCCCGCCTCAGGGAAAGCTCAATGTTTGTACATCCCATTGTACCATTGACCTGTATTTTAGTCTTACCTGTTAAATCCTTTTCACTTACTCCATACAGGTCACTGGTCTCCCACCCTGTCAAGGGACCATGCTTGGCACTCCTGTGGCATTCAGTGGGAGACCTTCGGAGCATGCTCACAGGAGTCTTCCTTTTCCTTCTTACATCTGGTCAGTTTAGTGTCTCAAATCAATCTAGCTTGTCTCTGGCCTGAAGGCAGCTTAAGAGGGAGGGGAGGCTCCACCCCCTGCATACATTTGAATGAATGTTCCTGCCTACTTAAAGGGGCGGATCGCCTCCCATTGTACCAGTGACCTGTATGGACTAAGTGAAAAGGATTTAACAGGTAAGACTAAAATCCTATTATATATTCAAATCGCAGCTAAAAATGGAAATAAAATGAAATCATTCACTTCAGAGCTATCTTCTCAATGATTGGTCACTATAGATAAAAAAGCAATTTATCAAAAGTATATCATAATGTGAATAATACCAATAAAAATAAATTACTAAATAATAAATAAATATTCTTAGCGAAATCAGCACACTCAGGAACTTTCTCTGTTACTGCAACGTGGTTTTGTTAGTGGATCAACCTTTCAATCCCATCAGGGATCTTTGTCAAGATGACGAGTGAGCACACATACCTCCAATTTATACCCTCTCACCTTTCACCTTTCACCTTAAATAGGTGTCTATAAACAGTTATATTTACAGTGAATAAATACTTTGAATACAAGATTATATACTTGGAATAACGGACATTGCATACATACACCTTAATTGAATATGCTGACCAAACTTACTATTTCTGTTGTTCGAATATTATCATGATGATTATACTCATTTTACAATTGTTTAAGCATAGTATAATGTAGGTTCTCATCCCCTTGCCGTGTACTTTATAGCGGGTCTCCCCCGCATCGCAAAGCCACACCAAAAGGAGAAAAACTCAGACTTTAAAACCTCCACTGTACTGATCCCAAAGAACTATTAATATATAGGCATACAGTACCTGGAAATTTATCGTCATGACCCCGTTATGATTATTCAGTCAAAGATGGCTTGCACGGCAAAATCCTTCCTAGTTCTCCGAGATACATCAAGCTCTATAAATTGAAATAATTGTCCATGCGGACGTTGTTTAAACAAGGATGGTTAACCATAATATATGCATAACATGTGATACAGTATAAATTATAACGGGTCTTACTCTCAATACCCCGCTGTCGCGATAGGGAGAATAAGACATCCATTATGTAAATCACAGAAAGTCATCCTTATTGAGTTAAGATCATCCGATATTAATAATGATACGGTACCATCATATTAAATCTTATCAAACATTGTGTCCCCTGTGCGGCTACTCAGTCCTGAATGTGTTATACAACTGTGTTATTCTTAATTTACTGGAACACCGCACGATGATACAAAGTAGCAAGTGCGGCTATCTCTCCAATAAATACATTCATGTGCATTATTTACTGGGGCATATGTAAAAAGCAAAGACAAATAAGCTTCAATACATAGAAAATCTTTCCCATAAAGGAAAAAAGATTGTAAATATATGAACCAAACAAGAACATAAAAGATAATATTGAATCCATCACACAAGACAAATAATAGAGGGGATTCCCCTCCTGATAGAATAGTGCCCCTTACGTTCCATGGAGCATAAATTCCGTCTTCAGAGGGGATCCCTGGTGCAAAATTGTCAGGAGGCAAAACCATCCCGGGACCCAAGACTCCTCTCGGTCCAGGTCCTCCAGGTGGTGTACACTCCCAAAATTAAATGGTCCATAGTTGCAGGATCTCTATCGATTTCATAAACCAATTGCTTATATTCCAGTATACAGAAATAGTTATTGTTGTTATCTTTAGTTTATATTTCTGCCTCCATAGTTCCATGGATTAGAGCGGACCAAGGTGTTAGGGAGGTGAAACCATCCCGGGACTAAAGACTCATTGCGGTCCAAATTCTCCAGGTGGTGGACACTCCCAATCTCCATATTTCATCGATACAGATTTATATGTGATGGTCACTAATCTTATTGATATATTCATGTTAACATGCTTTCATTCCGCCACCATAATTTCATGGATTATGGCGAAAGATACATATAGAACTCATCTTGTCTTAGGCTGCCACCCTCAGTACTCGTGGATTCAAAGGAATCATAAAAAACATGAATATGAGATGTATTCATTCAGACCATTGGGGGCTAATGTATTTAATCGCTTAATCCAGAGTGTTTCTCTTTGTAATAATTTGCGACCTCTATCGCCCCCTCTCACTGGGTAGGGTTCCTGGTCAATGATCATATATTGCAATGAAGTTACAGCATGTTTACATGGGGCAAAGTGTCTTGCCACAGGTTTGTCTGATTGTCCTGTTTGTAATGTATCCCTTATGGATTTCCTATGGTTTGCCATGCGTTCTCGGATTGAGGTGACAGTTTTTCCAATGTACATTAGAGAACAAGGACACTTTATAAAGTAAATGACATAGGTTGATGTACATGTCAATTTATGTTTTATAGGTATCATTTTTCCTGATCTAGGGTCCTGGAAGGATTGTCCCGTTAACATGTTCCTGCAGGTTATACAACTTGGGCATGTAAAGCATCCCACCTTTTCTTGATTAAGCCATGTTTGTTTATCAGTTATGTAACAATGTTTGGGGTCTGTTTTAACCAACATGTTTCTCAAATTTGGTCCCCTCCTGTAAGCCATTAGTGGAGGATTTCTAAATATCGGTGGTAATGTCCTATCCTTGGCTACAATATGCCAATGTTCATATATATTCTGTTTTATCTTCCTTGAGGATGGAGTATATTGAGAGCTAAAGATCAATCTCTGTGTAGATGTTGTCTTGATTGTTGGTTGTAATAATTGGTCCTGTGATAGAGCACAGGCCCGTTGTGAGTGTATCCTCAGATCTTGTTCATTGTATCCTCTTTCTTTAAATCTTGTGATCAGTTCCTCCACCTGCTCTAATCCTGTTTCCCTGTTATTGTTATTCCTGAGAACTCTAACCATTTGTGAGTAGGGTACCGAGGTTAGTATATGTTTTGGATGGCAACTACTTCTCAATAATAATGTATTTCTGTCTGTGGGTTTTCTGTAGTTGGTAGTACTGAGTTCCCCATTGTTATTGATAACCGTGATGTCTAGAAAGTTCACTTGTTCTGTACTAGCTGTACATGTAAATTTAATAGGAGTGTCTAGACCATTTAGATATTCCACAAAAATTCTTAATGATTCTGCATCTTTCCTCCATATAAGGAACAGGTCATCAATAAATCTGTAATAACATAACAACTCATCTGTATATTTAGGTAGGATATACGTTTCCTCATACATAGCCATGTATAAGTTAGCAAAAGATGGTGCAATGTTCGATCCCATAGATGTACTGGAGGTTTGTAGGTAGTATGATTTTTTCAAATTTAAAATAATTATAACCTAAACAGAATCCTAGAAGGGTCATAAGGAATTCCGTAGGGGGTCTTTTTTCATCATAATTTTTCACCAAAGCCATGCGCACTGCCTCCATTCCCTCTATTGTAGGAATCATAGAGTAGAGAGATTTCACATCTAAAGTCACAAGTATGATATCAGAAGTTATATTATTCAAAGACTTCAATTTCAAAAGAAAGTCTGTGGTATCTCTGATGTATGAATTAGTCTTTTGTACCAGGGGTTGCATATAATAGTCCAGAAACTGTGCAATAGGCTGTAATAATGAACCTATAGAAGACACAATTGGTCGTCCTGGTGGATGTATAGGGTCCTTATGTATTTTTGGTATCGTATACAATATGGGACAGACCGGATGATTGTTGGTGAGGAAGCCCAAAGTGTCAGTAGTGATCCATCCATGTGTGCTATCTCAAGGGTTTTGTCAATCATCTTTTTGTACTTAATGGTGGGATCCCCAGGCAGTAACTGATAAACTTTTGTATCCTGCAACTGAGTCATGATATCTGCGCGGTAATTTATATAGTCCATGACTACTATAGCTCCCCCCTTATCAGCTGGACGAATAACAATATTTGGATTAGAGGACAGAGATTTGATGGCTTCCCTCTCCTGTCTCGTGAAATTAGAATATTGTTTCACATGTATGTCACTAAGTTCCTCCCCAAGTAGTTGACAAAACATATTAATGGATTTATTTGTGTTAACAGGGTCAAAAATACTCTTTGGTTTGAAGGGTACTTGCTCTGATTTTTTATGTTGAAAAAATCTTTCAATTTCATATTTCTCTGAAATTTATATATATTGATAGCTAGGTCTAATTCAGTTTGTTTAGTCGTGGGAACAAAGGATAAGCCTCTACTTAATAGTAATGTTTCTGAATCGGTAAGGTGATGTGAGGAGAGATTGAAGACTACTTCTTGCCCCTGCTGGGAGGTTTTTGACCACTGGGTCCAGGTGTGTCTATGTCGTTTACCCCCACCGTCTTTTATGAGGCCTCCCCTCCCTCTTGCTGACTGATTTCTCGTTGTGACCCCTAAAAAAGGAGTGGTCACTTCTGTTGTATTAGATTCTATTGTTCCTGTTGCTTCCTCTGTAGTAGTTTCTTGTTCTGATCCTGAGGAATTACCTATATATATATTTTTTTTTTCGATAATGTGAATGGTCCCCTGCCATTTTCCCTTTACTCTCCTTACTTCCTTCTTTTAATATATCACTTCCTTTTTCTTCCATTTCCCTTTCCACCCTCTCTGCTCTTTACATGCCTTTCACTACTGTTTCAGTATTTCTTATGTCATATTATTATCAAAATGGTCTAAAACCAAATTAGTTTATGCTCTAAATAAGAGATTCCCAACATGAGTACACATTTCTGTGTTGACTATAATAATGTATTGGGTTAAGTAGCTCTAAAGGGTACAGTTGAAGTTGTAGTATACAGCAGGGGTACAATAAGTTCTCAATTGTTCTAATAGGAATATAGGAAAGGAAAATGTTAAAGCACATGGTTTAAGTGGAATATTACTTAGCAGCAATTACTAAAATACTTTTTAGTATTCATAAGAGAACGGATTAAGATGATAATTCAGACTTACAAATACTATGCATTCAATTATTCAACAAATTTCAGGAGAAAACTTAACCCCAACCTCATCAACCATGCAAATAAGGGGAAACTATAATAAAATGACTGTTTAACAGAAAGGGTGATGAATACATAGAATAGCTTCTCATCAGAAATGGGTAATAATATAAAGGTAGATCTGTTTGAGTGAAAGGTGGCAAATGTTTATTTGTAGCTCTAAGAATTATTGGCGCGATGCAGGAAATGTGCACAATCGCTATTTCCCATATGAAAACCACTAGGGAATAGGTTTGCGCATGATTTTGTTGAATTGCGCATGAAAATTCAAGATTAGCGAACGGCTGCGTATATTTTTTTGAGGGACTGGCTAAGATTAACGAATCTGTGTGAGTGGAATAGCGAATGTGCCTAATGCAAGAACTGCTCTTGCAAATTAATTTATACATATGTGTACTGTTGTCGTAAAATGGAATTTTTCATGCGCAATTCAAGAAGCATTCGGTATTTAGCTTCCTGGATTAGAATATGTGCAAGATCTATCTGCTCACAAAAATGCCTTTATCTGATGCCAACGTTTCTTGCATCGCGCCATATGTAACATTTCCTGTTCTCCTATTTAAAAATGCACAGACTGGATAGGTCAGCTGTTTCTTATTTACTGTCAAAATCTATTTTTCTATTCTTCTGGCACTCAAAACATTATAATATAAAGTTATAGTTTATATTCTGTAGCAGATGGAAAACTTGTCAGATGAGAAAAACAACTTTGCTAATATCCTGTAAAAATATTTATCTCCTTGAAGCTCATCTCTTATTTATGTCAAATCTCTAATATCCCTCATCATCTCACTTCACATAACAACTCACCTGTATTCTATTTATCTTTATGTTTTAGGTAGTGTATGGATATTTCCTATATACTTCTTGCAGACTTCTATGTTGTGTGATACTTCCCTTTATAATTTTTCACTGGGGATCCTGGTCTTCCAGTTCATATACCTGGCTCTTTTTTCTGTTGTTCTGGCACTTGTTGTATGCTACTCAGGGGTCAAGGTAAGTTTTTTTCTCTCTCACACATACTTTCACATACATACACACATACTGTAGGTTTTAATGCCCTAGCTTATACACAAGAATTGTCATTGCTAATTAACATTTTAAATACAGTAGTAACTGGCATTATAATAAATGATAATGCTGATCATAATTATTATTGAAATATAATTATGTAAACATGTGTATATAGTGCAATTGTACTCTTAACATCAACATCTTCATAGGTCATTCAGAGAAGAATGAAGACACTCTTAACTACTGAGAAAAAGAGGTCACTGTATTTCCACTGTTGTATAGGAAAACAACAAGCTGGTTTTAGAAAGATAAAATTTTGATTTAATTGACAGCAGGGCTGGAAAGTGGCACTCTAATGCGTTTTGCTTGTCAACCACACATATTTATAAACTGTATTCATTAAATTTGTACAATCTTTATTCAAACTATCATGACTGAAAACATTTTATTTAATTAACAAACCTTAATAATTAACTATAGCAGTTTTTGAATTTGCTTTTTTTTGTGGGGTATGTTTTGCTTTTTTCTGTATTGCTGCATTGTGCATCCTTCCAGGCTTGCTTTTCAGGATATTGCAGTATTTGGGTTCCACAGCATGTTCAATATAACAGTTTCCTGATTATTTGTAACAGTTCAGTTTCTTCATCAAAAAGCTTACACTTGTAAAATCCTGGTCCAGAAAGTCCTGTTCTGCTATTATTTGCAGCACTTCCTGTCTTTCTTACTCCAGCTCTGCTATTACCTGTCTTCCAGTTTGTTTTCCAGGACATCCCCACTGAGCCCTGTATCAAGCAGCCTCATAGACACTTCAGTGCACTTGTATAGTGTTTTAATGACCAGTGTTCCTGTTCTGAGATTCCTGTTTCCTGTCTATGACCTTATCTTTGTATTCTGACCACACTTGTTTGAGCCAGTCCTGACATCTCTTTCAAAAGCTCTTAGCTGTCCAGTAAAGTATTCCTATGAGGAATATGTTTGTGCCTACTTCCCTTTGACCCAAGATCCTGCATGGGGGTCATCGCTCTGTAGTGGCTGGGCGTCCTGGAGTCAGATGTACCTTTTTACCTTTTTGTTCACAGTGTTTAGTGCCCTAAGTTTAAAACTGACATTGTATACTTTCAGGCAACTAGTCCTGTTTGTTCCCAGACCAAGATACCATGAGCTAAACTAGTGAGGCTTTTTTCAGCATCTTCCTATGCCAGCTGTACACTAGACCCATCTAGCAATGGATTTAATTGTAGATCCCCCTCCTTCTAAAGCTATGACTGATGTCTGGATCATGGTGGACTGTTTTTCTAAAAAAGGTCACTTTGTGTCTCTACCTAGTTTGCCTACTTCTGAAAAACTGTCTGACCTGTTTGTGAAAGAATTCTATGCCTACACAGAGTACCCAAGCAAATATCTTCTGACAGAAGCTCTCAGATTGTGTCATGATTGTAGAGGTCCTTCTCTAAAATATTTAGAATTGATTTGCACTTTTCAACTATCTACCTCCCTCAGTCTAATGGTCAGACTGAGAGATTAAACCAGAATCTTGAACACTTTCTTCGGTGCTAATGTAATGAACAGCAGGATAACTGGACTGACTTACTCCCTATGGCAGAGTTCTCCTACAACTCCTTGTTGCAAGATTCCCTGGGATGCTCTTTCAGCCTTAGATTATTTTTCTGCTTGTTTTTCTGGACACACCTGCTACAGTACTCCAGTTCTGCTATTACCTGTCTTCCAGTCAGTCTCCCAGAACACACATACTGAGAACCTTATCAAGCAGTCTCATGGACACTTCAGTGCACCTATATAGTGTCTTACTGACTAGTGTTCCAGTGCTGAGATTCTTATTTCCTGTCCATGACCTTACATTTAATTCTGACCACACTTGTTTGTTGCCAGTCCTGACCTCTGCCTCGTTCCAGACTTGATTCTGTTTACTGATTTGGATTCTGAGACCCAGAAAAAAAGATGGTACAGTGTTAGCCAGTGGAATAGATAGGATTCAATGTAGCAAGAAAAATCACAAGAGTGGTATAAAGTGATACCTCTTAATAGATAACTGAGGACATAAAAAGTGCAAGTTTACGGTACACTAAGGCCCCTTCAGGTATGGATTAACAAATAAAGCTAGAATAACACTGCATTTATGGTTGTTTGAGAGCTCCTAATCTGGTAATTCACCTGTGGGAGCTTCTTGCAGTTGACACTTCTCCATAGCTTTGCACCCTAGCTTTGCTCTCAAGCAGCTCTTAGCAGCAGGAGCCTTGGGAGTTAGTTTTGTTTGCCAACTCATGGCCACTCATGATCAACTTTTTATTTGTGAAGTAAGTTATAGTTTTCATTCTCTGATTCCAAGTTCTCGCTGTTCCTGGTTCTCTTTTCTGCATCTGTTCAGCCTTGTAAGCCCCCTCTGCCCTGCAGGTCCGCCTCCTATTTTGTTAGCTAGTGTGACAGCACTCTACCAAGGCACAGTAGAATTTGCATGTATTTCATTTCAGGAGTATATTTAGAGATCATTTAGACATAAATTGGATTAGTAAAAAGCAAAAAATAACTTCTCTTTAATCAGGACATGTCATACAGAATAAAATGTATATAATTAAAAAGGGCATTACATTATGCATGTACTTCTGTTCTTAATTTTTCTCTGCAGTGTGAAGATTAAGATATGTAAGTATTTTACTAACAATCCACCCCCTTTCTGGTGACATCAACTCTTGATTTCAGTGCTGTGACGTATTGATAATTTATTAATTTCTCTCTTCAATGTGTAGATTAATAGATATATAAATATTTTGTTAACAGTACACCCCCCTTTCTGGTGACACCAGTTCTTGATTTTTTTTTTTATCTATGACTGTTTAAGTCTCAAAACTAACCGAGGCTGTCTGGCCCTCATTTGCAATCTTTGTTAGGGATGGGTAAAACTTATTGACCAAAAAGCAAAACATGCGGAATACAGCACTTCAGCCTTCTGTGATAATTCCCACAAAAAGTGCAGTTTTTCTTTTTACATTGCTTTGAAATCAATGATAATAATGTATCACCCCCACACACACAAACACACATGTAGTTTTATCCATGTATCCATAGTAAGGTACAAAACGAAGTCTCAGTTTATAGTACATTGTCAGTCTGTGCTTGGGATAGGTAGAGGTAGGTAAACTAGGAGGGAAAGAGGAACCCTTCCCCCAAAAAAGCAAGCTCATAAATGAGGCACCCACATAAATATATAAAAAATGAACACATTTTATTAAACATATGAAAAGAAATCAATATAGTGACTCAATAAAAACAAGTAAAGGGGGGACCAATAGAGCCAAATGGCATACACAGACCATAAATATTGCTATAAATGTTATCACAATGGCAATCAATATAACATCTCTCTGAGAAAAATAATGTGTATTGAAGAGTAAATCTCTAGGGGAGAAAAGAACAAAACAGTAGAATGGTTTAATCAATACAAAGTCCCCATCCCCTGAAAAAGTCGGTCTTGGCAACACGCGTTGGGATAGTGCATGCTCTGAGGGGTGATCTGGAATGCGCCACATCTCACTGTGCTTTGTATTTTCTTCTGATAAGTATTGACCAAACCATTGTACTGTTTTATTCTTTTGGTATTTATTTGTGATTGCACTGTTACCACTTTACTACATGATTTACATGTAGATTTGGGTCTTATTTTTCACTTGACCTTTTCTTGTTTTTGTACTCTCCTGGAGATTTACTCTTCAAAACACATTACTTTTCTACTGGTGGCTGGTGGCAATCTGTTCCTGCCTCCTGCCTGAACCAGAGTATCCAGGACAAGAACCCATGGAGGAGAGAAGCTGACTGGGAGAGCTAGTGTGCTGTGACCTCCACAGTTGGTCTTCAAAGACTGGAGCATGGAGATGAGGGCGCAAAGCCTAGCAGTAATCTCAGGGACCTATGACGTGGGTATAGGTAAGGGAAAGTAAGCAGGATACATGCCATATTTGACATAAAATGAAGACATACATGTAGAAGTATAGACATGGATTTTGTATAAGAATTCAATAAGGTGAAGAAAATCAATCCAGTCATCTTGTTGGTATGATGTAAAACATCTCAAGTACTGTTTCAGGAACTGGTTGACTCACTCCATCTGGCCGTTGGACTGAGGGTGAAAGCCTGAAGACATGGAGATTTGGATATTATCACGGTCCCCGTGCTTCCCTGTCAATCTGTGATGGTGTTACCTTTGCATTGGAGGAGGCTGATTGGCCCGCCCAGGATGTTCCTTTATATACTGGCTCTTGGGCACTTGTCAGTTGCCCTTTTGTGGTGTTCCCATTCCTGCGTCTCGTAGCTGAGTTCCAGTGTCTCCTGTGTACTGATCCGGCTTGGCTGACTCCTCTTCTGATCCTGCTCCATGATTGACCCGGTTCTGGCTGACGACCCTGCTCCGTGATCGACCCGGTTCTGGCTGATGACCCTGCTCTGTGTTTGACCCGGTTCTGGCTGACGACCCTGCTCCGTGATTGACCCGGTTCTGGCTGACGATCCTGCTCCGTGATTGACCCGGTTCTGGCTGACGACCCTGCTCCGTGATTGACCCGTACTCCGGTTGACGTTCCTGCGGCTGTATCCATCCGGTTCCGGTTATCGCTCCTGTCCGGTTGCAGTTCCAGTGTCCTCCGGTCGCTCTGGCGACATTCTGAACTGTTTTCGCTGATCCTCTCTCGCTCTTTCAGCTGTAGCCTGAGGTTGCCTGCCATCTGCTTTGCTGAGCGGTGCTCTTCTGTATGTACCAGATTAACCCGTGCAGTGCTTGTAGTCTCCGGTTACGTGCCACTTGTTTAGCTTGCCAAGCCTCTGTTGGTCCGTTGAGCCGTTACACTCTGAGTCGCCTACTGACGCCATACTACTCCTTGCAGAGCTCCGTCTGTCCGGTGTTCGGGGTGCACCATGATCACGCCGGTTGGCGCCGGTAGTCTGTTCGCTCTTGCTATAGGATTCCGTGCGACACCGGAAGGGTGTCCTGGCTCCGTTTCTCATTCACTCAAAGTGTACATTTCCAACTGCACTGCCTAGTGCATCGGCTCCCTGTAGCTTGTGCAGCAACCATCTATTGTGGCATCCCAAGGGTGTCTCGGCACAATCCAGTTGGCATATGCATGGACATTTACTAGTCTCATTGTGGGCGATTCCTATTCTGGTTACTTCAGCTCTGGCAGTAGCATTCCTCCTAGCCCACGGTGGTGGTATTGGCTCAGCTCAGCGCAACAGGGGCGTGTTAGTGAATCTTTACCTGGAACGCTGCCTGAGAGGGCACCTGTCACACTCTTATGTTATCTTTGCTAGGTATGGTACCTTTTTACTCTCTTATGATCAGTCTGTGGAATCTATGTCAATTACCAGTATACTGGGAGGCTGTAAAGTTCGCAAAGAAACACACACAACAGCATATACAATACAAGCTCTCTCTTTATTCTTATCATACATAGCCTTTATAGCCCTATACAGCCCCCTCCCCTACAGGGAGGGGCGAGGTGCACAGTTTCACAGTTTCAACATAGAACAGAAAATTATAAAAAAAACAGAAAAGCAAAACTTGTTCACAGGAAGGGGGGGAAGGGGAGAGAATGCAGATAACAGCTCCTGCAGTATCCCATCACCTCCCCCGTGGGGGGTTTGGATATTCTGCACATTCTATCATAATGGCCTTGAGGAACTAGAACAGACCAGTCTGGTGGTTTCCTCCCTAGTACATAGATTTCTGCAGAATCAGTCAAATGTAACTATTAACCCTATAGGTACCGAACATAAGTATTACACACCTTATCCCTGTTCCCTTCAATCCCTTCTTTGAATCAGTACTAAACTGATTCACCAAACTAAACTCTGGGAATTACATTGGGCCCTGGACATCGTCATAGCAAGGGGTGGGAGAGGTAGGGCGGCGGGATAACATTTTCAAGTAAGGGGCATACAGATTGGCAGGGGAGTTACGGGCGTGATATGCACAGCAACAGAGCCACACAGCATTTTTATACTCTCAATCAGCCCCCCTCCCTTAAGGGGGAAGGAGCGGCATTAACTTACAAATTCTATAGCAAACGTTACAGGATACACAGAACGTCCCTCCCATAGTTCAGGGAGGGAGAGGGGAGGTAAAGCAAGTAATGGAAAACTACTATATTCCAGCTGCTACACATCTGACCCCCCTTGTGCTAAGATTTGTAATACAGTGGAAATTCTGCAAAAAAACTCCCTAAAACAACCTTGAGCACATTTCTTGCAAGAGAACAGCTTAGCCTTCAGCATATAGATAAGAAACCAGAAAAAAAAAACAGAATGTGGCTGGCTGTATTTGGGTTAATCATTTCTCCTTTACACAGGTTTCTACAAACCTTAGCAAATGTCAATTTTAACCCTAGTATTGCTGCGTCCCTTTATAATGTTAACATGGCCTGTTTGACAAATATGTAATGACTTGTTACACAAACAATTTAACCCTAAGAATATTTAACCCTTCTATATGTTATACAATCCTTTCAATCCCTTCTTTGAGTCCGGGTGTACCCGGACTCACACAAATCTTACAACCTGGATAAGGCATTATCATATAGTGGTGCAGGACTGTGGAGGTGCCTTAAATACTGGGTGTAAGGACCTGACCCAGGGGAACTATACCTTTTGGCAATGAGGCAAAGCAAAAAACTTAAATAGGACATAAAGAACAATAATACTTTTGGATTACAGCTAGCGAAGCAGACACGCTGATGAGGCAAATGGTCATAACGTCAGTAGGGCTGACCATGTTGCACAAGCAAAAGTTCGTAATGTTCATAACATGCTGGTGCTAAGTAGATCCAGACATTGGAGGTCTCACGGGTCTCTGGGGTGTCTCTGCAGTCCATCTGACCCCAGTGCAGAGGTGGCCTTTAAGAAATCCTTACGTGAGTGAGGGTGAGACATAAGTTGCATACATAAGCCAGCCTTCCACCCCCCACACTTATAATGTTAATACACATTAGACCATCATTTTCTATCTGTAGGGGCACCTCCCCAAGCAGGCCACTTTCACTGCCAGAGGGTGCTAGCTTTCCAAAGGGATGGATCTTCATGATGGTCTTGTCCCACGAAGGCAGGTGGTCAGGGATTATTATGCCCGTCAAAACACCTACTTGATGATCTCACGGTGGCAGGCGATGCAATAAGCCTGCTTACTGGTCCCACGGAGGTAGGCGATGCAATAAGCCTACTTGCTGGTATTTCCTGAACAAAAGCCTCAGACCTTCACTCTGTTCTGCCTCCCTCTGGGCATCTGCTGGGCACTGGGAGGGCACAGGGCCTTTATCCTGCTCAGGCTCTGGTGCAGCTGTCACTCTGGCGTGGTATATCCAGGTCTTTCCTTTATGCAGCGTGACTGCGCTGTAACTTGTCAACAGAAGCTGCAATGCACCCTTCCACTGGGGCTCCAAACACTCTGTTCTCCATGTCTGTACATATACCCACTCTCCAATCTGGAAACTTGCACTGGGCCAGCCGAAAGCAAAGGCTGTTGAACAGAAAATCTGGGAAGAAAAGAAAGGGTATGCTGCAAAGCAGTTACATAATCCATAATCTGCTGATTACCAATCTCTAAGGTAGATCCGTGATACATCACAATCCTATTCCAGGGCCTACCAAAGAGGATCTCATAAGGAATAAGCTTTTAAGGATTTGGAAGGGGTCACCCTGAAATGAGTCAAGGCACGGGGAAGTGCCTCTGGCCATTTGAGTCTTAGTTCAGTACATAGTTTGGTCAGAGAGCGCTTAAGAGTCTGGTTCATCCTCTCAACTTGTCCAGAGGATTGAGGCCTCCAGGGGGTATGATATCTCCAGTCCACACCTAGAGTGACACAATTACTTTTAACAATTTCAACTGTAACATGTTTTCCATGGTCTGACTCAATAACTCGAGGCAAACCAAACCTTGGAATTACTTTTCTTATTAACACCTTAGCTACTGATCCCGCAGTAGCTCCTTTCAAAAGAAATGTCTCTAGCCACTTAGACAATTAATCAACTATTACAACAGCATACTAAAATCCCAGTACAGGCTGCAAAGCAACCCAATATAATCTATCTGGAGCCGTTCAAATGACACCCAAGCCCATTGCCTGGCCCCAGTGATTAGAATATGTCACATTTTAGGATTTATTTACAAGTATATATCACACAAATCCCAACAATTTCTAACTTACTTTGTACAGATCTGGTCTGGGTAAAGTCACTTCCTCCAGGGCGTCTACACAGTCATGCTCTGGAGGATCATTTATGTCCTCGGTCAATAGGGTAACTGGTTTTGGCAGAGCTAAAGCAGGGGCGAACATCAGCACCCGCTTCAGTTCATCCCATACTATCGTATCAGGAGAATCATAGTCAGCTTGTCATACAATCCTTCAGTCAAAATATTGGCCACTATTAGCTTAACCCTTGCCTAGCCTCTTTGCTGATGGGGTACTATCTGACCTAGACCGGTCCTGCATTAGGCTGCAAGTCAATAACGGGTCGGACATCTCTACCAACCCCTGGCTTTCCAGCTGCTCAAACAGCAGAGGGCACTGAGTGCAGAACCTCCTCCGGGATGTCTGAATCATGACTATCCTGGGAAGTGTGTCTCAGTGCCATCTGGAAAGTCAAGTCATAATAGTCAGGTACATATACCTCTATCTTGTCAGCGTCAAAAGTTATCTCTGTCCTCAATCTGGTCAACAAATCCCTTCCCAACAGTGCAATGGGGCATGACTCTGATAGGAGAAAACCATCTTGGACCATAGTCCCTTCTATGGTAACTTCCATAGGTTGTATATATGGCATAGAGGAGGGAATTCAATCCACCCCTACTATACTGATAGTTTTCTTCACTATGAATTCCACCCTCCTGCACTATAGGATAATGCTAAAAAGACTGATCCTGATCCCTTCCTATTCTGTCTTATTAGGTAAGTCATTTCTGTCTGCATCACCACCAACAGATGCACCTTCTTCCTGGGGATTTCTGTCTGTATATCCATACTTATTTCTCAGCTTGGGGCAATTTCACTTCCAATGTCCTTCCTGTTTACAGTAAAAACATGTATTCTTTCCTACCTGCTTAGATCTCGCTGTACCACTTACATTATTCTTTCTACCTGCTTCAACAGTGCCAACTTTCCTTGCAATTGCTAAAGCACTAAACTTTACATGGTCCTTCAATATCTGCCTAGTCTTTTTGTCTCCCTCTGTATCTCTGTACATAACTTCTGTCCTTGCTTTCTCCATTACTTCACTTACTGGCTCGCTCAACACACTCTCAGTGTTTCCCTAAATCCATGCAAAGATGCGGCAAGGGACTTATCCCTCTGCTGTACAACCTACTGCACCCCAGGAAGATTCAAATGAGGTTTCCCACATGTCCGCACGGACCCCAGGATCAGAGAACAGTAAAACAATAATACATTATCAGTCACGTCATTAAGAGGGAATGCATCTGCAGTCCCTACTTATCTGTCTCTAATTTCATTAGAAGTTAATTTCTTATATGTGTCAACAATCTTTTCTCTTTCATTCCCCCATAACATTATTACAACTGGGAAGGATTTACACAGGAGAGGGAGGGGTCTGATGCTGCGCGATCGTCTCATAGTGGGAGAGAATCAGCACACAGGCATTTAACCCCTTCCTGTCATTTTCAGGGAAAGCAGGATTGTTGTTTCTCTAATTAACAGACAACAGGTTGCAAAGGGCACATATACGTAACTACAATTTGTTCTTATGGAGGCAAAATCACAATTCAACAAGTCTTCAGTTGAACATATACATATATACACATATATACACATACACATTGGGTGCACCACTTCAGTTGAAACATATGTTTCCCAAGAAGTCAAAACAGGAGAGGAAGGGGTGCCCGTGACCGCGCCCGGTGGACTGGCTGGACTATTCGGTCTTAGATCACTGAGGACCATTGAACTGGTAAGACCAATGCCAAAACCCCCTCAGACACTTCCAGCAAGACAGCCCCCACATTCCTGCCTCTTCTCACTCAAGAACATAATTTCAGTTCTATTATCTATAACACATTGGTCATTTCTTTAACAAATCCATATTATTTTTTTTTTACTTGCTTGGATCCATACAATTGATTACACAAAATTAGGATTGAATTTACCTAAATGTTGCAACATTTTATCTCAGAACCAATACCGTGTGCCTGTCCAGGCTAATTACTGGTGGCCTACCAGTACCTGATCCTGGCAATACATTTCCACATAAATGTACAAAAACCTGCCCCTGTCAGCTGTTAGTTCCCCGCTACTAGACAACATTTTAACAATAGAACCTTTAGGAAAACAGAAGTGTTGGTGACCTTGAGATTCCGTTACTTGTGTCTTATCTAAGAACAGAGAGAACAAGGGGGAGAGGTAGAATGAAAGAGAAGGGAGGGGGAATCAGAGCTGCGCTAACTTTCTCATAGCATCAACATTTTACAAGCATGGCGGCTTAACCCCTGCCTAGCTGTCACTAAATGAATGCATAATGTGTTAGTACCTGATTTTGATAGCAATAATCCACACACTCTGAATAACTTCCCCGTTTTCTTACAATGTTCCTTCCCCCTCTCAACATCACCAGATCCCGGGCCACTACGCCCTTAAAGGGCTTCCCTTGGGTGACCCCCATTCCCTACTTGTCTGTATCCTACCGTGTAACTACTTAAACTTAGTCCCTCAAGTCTCTCTCTCTGGTGATGTAGGCATGCTCTCCCTCTTTCTGTGCTCACTTACTATATCCCTCCGGAACAGGGCACGTATCTACCCCAGACAAACGACACATAACATGTATGTAAACAGGTTAGCCATGCGCAACAAATATGAGACAGTTGTAAATTTTCCCAGTGATCAGGGGAGAAAGTCAGTGGGTGGTATCTTGCAGGACCAGACTCCCCGCCAAATTAGACACGAATGGAATAGTGTAATAGGAACCCCCTGTCAGTCTCTCTACATAGTGTATACAATCTTCCCCTATCTCTGGGGTCTTACTCTCTTGACCACCCATCTTACAACAAGTTGTACAATACAATGCAATCACAATGTCAAATGAACAAGGAAAAGAAAAGGAGTAAAAATTCAGGTGCTCACCTTCACCTGGAATAACACCCGGTCCCAGTGCTTACCTACACCTGAACCGGGGACAGCACACAATAACACAATACTTATTCTCAGCCTCTAATATCCTTTGATACAATACTTAATTGACATCTCTACAAACATCCATATCTCAACACCAGTGCATAGTAATCATATAGTATCACGAAACAATTTGACAGACAAGAGAGGACAGAACAGTAGATTATTGACATAGACTCACAGAGGGACTCTTTGGTAGAGAGTGTTCTGCCGCCTAATATCCGGTAGTCGAATGCCACTCACTTAATTTACCGGGCAGTCTCCCAGTTGTCATCCACGGTGACCTTCCGAGTCTACCTTATAGGTTCCTCGAACCGTGGCTCCCGAGTCTGCCAGTTTGATTTCTCGAACCTTGGTTCCCGAGTCTATCAATCTGGCTCCTCAAGCCTTAGTTCCCGAGTACGGTGGTTCGAACTATACTGGTTCCCGAGTCCCTATGCCTCGAACCTCATATCTTGGTTCCCGAGTCCCTATGCCTCGAACCTTATTTCTATAGCGCGCTGATATATTAGACTAACAGAAACTCACTCCCTATCTCCCTATTTCACTCAACCCTTAACACGGCAGTGTGATCCCTGGGACGGCGACAACATATAGTCACTTACCCATGGATGCACACCCCCCGTATTCTCCACCAAAAACTGTTAGGGAATCTTTACCTGGATCGCTGCCTGAGAGGGCACCTGTCACACTCTTATGTTATCTTTGCTAGGTATGGTACCTTTTTACTCTCTTATGATCAGTCTGTGGAATCTATGTCAATTACCAGTATACTGGGAGGCTGTAAAGTTCGCAAAGAAACACACACAACAGCGTATACAATACAAGCTCTCTCTTTATTCTTATCATACATAGCCTTTATAGCCCTATACAGCCCCCTCCCCTACAGGGAGGGGCGAGGTGCACAGTTTCACAGTTTCAACATAGAACAGAAAATTATAAAAAAAACAGAAAAGCAAAACTTGTTCACAGGAAGGGGGGGAAGGGGAGAGAATGCAGATAACAGCTCCTGCAGTATCCCATCACCTCCCCCGTGGGGGGTTTGGATATTCTGCACATTCTACCATAACGGCCTTGAGGAACTAGAACAGACCAGTCTGGTGGTTTCCTCCCTAGTACATAGATTTCTGCAGAATCAGTCAAATGTAACTATTAACCCTATAGGTACCGAACATAAGTATTACACACCTTATCCCTGTTCCCTTCAGGGCGCTCCCCGTTTCTACCTAGAGAGTGATACAGTGCTGATACTTTACTCCTTGCTCTACATTTAAGAGACTGTTATCCAGAGACTGATATCTATCCTGGGCGTTGGCCAATCTAAGCCTGAGTTTCTTCAGTTGCTACTGTTAACCCTTTGGGGTTACTCCAGTCTATATTTGTACTTATACTCCTGCTTGTATTACACATACCTTGTCTGTATTTGTCAGTACTATTCTTACCTGTGCTGATTCAATAAAACTGTGTTTTTACTTCATACCCTGGTCTGAGTGTCAGAAAACCGTAACAGATATGCAGAGATTAACAGAACTCCTTACCTGAACTTTGATGTGTATTGTTAACCCCTGACTGATACAACCTTATCTGGAACACCATGAAGATCGATCACCTCCTGAATAAACAAGGAAGCAGTCTCTGCAGCAGTTGGCAATTTCTTTATTAGAACAAAATAAGCTATTTTGGTCAATCTGTTGAATAACACTACTTAAAGGGTGTATAGGATTGATCTGGAGGTAGTTCTATGATGAATTCCATGAAGACAGAAGACCAAGGGTGTGTCAGAACAGACAGTGGCATAGATTACCTGCCCTTTTGATATGTGTACTTGGCCATCATAGAAGGCCAGCAAAAATTGTGAGACACTAGGACTTTGGTTTGTCGAATTCCATGGTGACCTGCCTGGGAATGTCATGGAGGAACTGTAGAGTGGCAGGAATAAACACACAGTATCTCTGAAGATCAAAAGACCATCCTTGGAATGCAGTGGTGGCTTAGGCAATTCTGATTTAGCTTCAAGGCAGGATTTAATCCTGGCATAGAAATCTGTGCATGTGTAAAGAAAAGAATATAGTTCATCTTACCTGCGGTGGGCCTAATCTCTTGGCTGTTCTGAGATATTCTAAGTTCCAATGATCAGTGATGATGGTAAAGGGGTGTTTAGCACCTTCTAACAAATGGTACCATTCTTAAAAACAAGTTTGATGTCCAGATGTTCTCTATCACTGACATTGTAATTCATTTCTGAATGGAACAGTTTATGAGAAAAGAAAGATGGGTGCAGTAAATCTTTAGGACAACTCTGCTGTGGCAACACAGCTCCAACAGAAGTTTCATAAGTGACTAAAAAATATAAGGTAGATCCATCTCATAATGCTTGAGCACTTGAGGTTAGGAGAAGCACTTCTTGAGGAGCTCAAACATTACCTGTGCAGTATCAGACCAGAGAAAGGAAGACTTGGGACTAGTTATAAGGGTAAGTGAACCCACTATTTTTGAGGAGTTTTGAATAAACCTCTGGTAAAAGTTAGCAAAGCCCAAGAACCATTTGGGAATTGGGCAATCAAGGATGTCAGACCCTTTCCATGAATCTATTGTAATTCCAGCAGGGCAGAATATGAAGCTAGAAATTCTATTGTGGAGGTTTGAAATGTGTATTTCTTCAATTTAGCAAACAAAAGATACAAGAGAAGTCAGGATAGGATTTTCCAAACATGAGAACAGTTCCTCTAGGGACAAGGAGAAAATGAGGATGTCATCTAAATAAACAAACAAGATGTGTGGAAATGTCTCTTCTGTAATGGTACTAGAGAGCTAAGACATGATGCTTCTGAGAGGTGACTAGTGAACAGGCCATTTTGTATGTATATTTTGAATATTCTTAGGGGGTCTCCCTAAGAATGAAAGGTAATCCAGACATGGACCCCTTGCTCTCAGTGCCTAGGGAGTCCAGCTGCAACTCACTGACATAACATGAAACATAAGTCTGGGGTTAGCTGGTGTTCCCATGCATAGGGGGACTTGCCTGTCATTTTGGAACTGGGCTGCCCTTTTGGGTGGGATTAGTCTAATATGTACATGGAAATGTCTCCTCTGTAATGGCACTTGAGAGCTAAAATGTGATGCTCCTGAGCAGTGACTATCTGTAGAACAGGCCAATGTGCTGTTTGTTTGTCCTCAGAAGCCTCTCACATTCTGTATGTAGGTCATCTAAATAAACAACATACTGGTCCAGTAAATCGTGAATGATGTTGTTGACAGAGTGTTGGAAAATGCCTGTATCTTTGCACAGCACAAAAGGCATAACCTTGTATTCAAAATGTCCAGAGCAAGTATGGAATGATGTCTCCTTTCTGGATTTGTACCAGTTTATAAGCCCCACATATATCCAGTTTAATGAAAACTGTGGTGGATCTCAGGTGATCGAATCATTTCGGAATTAAATGAAGAGGATACTGGTACTTAATGGTGATCTCACTGAGTACCCTTTGGTCAACACAGGGTCTGAGTGAGCTGTTTTTCTCCACAGAAAATTGCTACACCAGCTGGAGAAGTGGAAGGCCGAAAGAACCCCTTAGCCAGGTTTTCTTGTAGTCTTTAAGACACCTCAACTCAAGTTCAGACAAAGGGAAGATGTGACCAAAAGGAATCTTGGCTCCCGGAAATAACTTGATTGGGCAAACGTATATCCAATGTGAGGGAAGTTTGTCTGCCTCCTCTTTAATGAAGACAGCAGCCATGTCCTTTTAAGCGCTGGGTATGGAGGAAGATTCCACAGTTACAGATGGAATAAAGGATTCAGATCTGGAGATCTGAACTAGATCTGCCAGTAGAATGAAGAATGATCTGCTAAGGTACCCTGCTCATACCTTTGTAAGGACAAACAGGACAGGAACAGAGCTTCAAGTTGCACCTCCAGGACCTTTCTTCTGCAGTTAAGGTTGCATGATCCATACCAATTTGCATTGGTTCACTTGAGCTTTGTGGTGAAGAAGTCGCCTGAGTAGATGGTGGAGTTTACCACACTGGAGACAGGGAATGAGTCCTCTTCTGACGTCGTTCTCCGAGTCGTCTGTCAATCTGAATGAACAGGGTAGTCAAAGCCTGTAGCGATTCAGGTACCCCTACATGGGCCATGTACCCCTACAATCTGAATTGATCCTTCAGAGCAGGTTCATTCCCCTGAGTATCAGAAGCCCAGTGGCAGAATTGGCCAGCATGTTCCTCTGTTAGTCTCCTACCCTGCTTAAGGGAATGGATGTTTCTGCCATGGATGCTCGATAGGGATCATCATAAATAGCAGCCTTAGACTCAAAAAAGAGGAAAGGTCTGTAAGCAGAGGGCTGTGTTGTGTGCATGCAATTGGGCCATACCACTCTGCAGGTCAGTCACAGCCTGGGATAAGGATTCCATCTCCTGGGTCAAGCAACTTACAACCTCAGCTAGCCCGTGGGATCTATACTGACTCAGGTCTGTCAGGGATACAGGAGACTGGATCCTGATGGTGTGACAAAAGGCCTGCAGAAGAAGCTAGGGAGTGAAGCGTGAGTGCAAATCTGGCGAGTGATGAACTCTTGCTATGATATAAACCGTATTAAAGTTGCTGGGCGAGAAGCCAGATATGCCACCTACGGTTGAGCCAGGGACCAGAACAGAATAGGTACACTGGTACTCCAGGGAAAGCAGAGATACTGGAGCGGGAGACTGAAGCATAGTCGAGGCATGCAGAGTTCAAGCAAAGTCAAGGTACAAGCTGAGGTCAAGACAGGAGGAATTCAAAAGACGTCAAGATACAAGCCGAGGTCAACCAGAGAATCAAACAAACAGGAAACAAGAAACAGGTTCGTTTAAATAGTCTCAATACAAGGTACAACTGGAATCCATTAAGCAATATGAGCCAGGAAAGCCAGGAAGAGAAAAAAGACAATGATGCTACAGGAGAGCCTTTAGTGGAAAGGTCTTCAGATGACAGTGATGTCATTTGGAGAACGCATAACCCATGTACTCAGTGGAAAAGCATTACTGCTGATTCTTGCATCTTGGAGGTAATAAAATATGGATACAGAATTCCATTTTCATCTCTTCCTCTTTCCAGATCTGTGACTACCAAAGTGCCTCAATGTCATATTTAATTTCTTCAAATGATTCAAGAATTTGTGGATTCCAGGCTTTTGATTTCTTTTCCTCCTCAGTTTCACAATATACATATACTACAAATTATATCCCCAAAACATTGTGCCTATAGTGAATATACTCTAACAACATGATAAGAGGACAAAAAGTAGACCTTTAGGAGGCATACCTTCATGTACAGATACATGATTTCTTCAATCAGTACTTATAGATAGCCATCAAGATTGAGTTCAGAATATGTTATTTCTAGTTTGAAGCCCTTCCTCATGTTCTCCCAGTTCTGCACCTTTTTCTTTGCCTTTTGTGATTCCGGATTTTCTGTTTGTTTTCCCTTGTTATTTGGATCCTGATTCCCGGCCTTGTCTTGTGGTTGCTCTGAGCCTTTATAGAACCTCTGTGCTGTTGGGCGGGGCATAAGCAAAGCACTCCAGGTTGTGACCCTGTGTTTCTTGAGTGTTATTTTGTGTATTGACCTGCTTTTCCTGTGACTTCCTTCCTGTTTTGCAATTTGGTACCGTGCTCATCTGATTTCCTGTTAAGGACCTTGGCTTTGTTGATTTGACCATTCCTCTATCTTCTGCCTTGTACTGTATTGCCCACCCATTCCGGATCTGGCTTGTCTGACTTCCTCTTTGTCTTGACCCCGGTGGGCTTCTTTCTCCTCGACCACCCAGTCAGACTTCGGCTATCCTGTTGTCTGTCATCTCAGTCGAGCTCCAGACCTCCAGTATACTTTTCTATCCCATTGGGTAGATGCTGTTATCTAGGTTGTCATCCTGGTACGGGCCGGCTCCTACAGTAGACACTAATCTGGCCTTGTGGCCAGGAGCTCTAACTTGGCCTAGGATGGAGCAAGGCAACCCAGAGAGCAGCCACCACTAATCAACTTCATATTCTAAACTCAATAGCATTTGGCCCACTGGGGCCTGCCTTGCAGTATACCTGCATTGTTTGTTGTTGTTCCTTTATCATAGTATTTACATCAAATAGCAGTCTGTCACATCTTTGTGGGGAATTTACTTCACATAGTCTTACACGGGGCGCTTAGTCTGTCAGATCATTACAGGCACATATCCTGGAATATGGGAATTGTTTAGACAACTGGTTGGTGAATGCATATTCCTCTCAGCTTCTGTTGAGCAAATCTCAGAAAGGAATTTCTCTTCATTGGTCTCTGGGTAGTTGGACTATCTGAAAAAAGTGGAATTTAGAGCCAGAAAAGTAGTAGACTGTGAACTAGGAAAGACTATCTTCCCCATCACGTTTACCTCCTTGCTGCAACAACTCTTGTCAATTCTGAGCCTGATGACACCATATATAAAGGCGTCTCTGGGCCCATATCCACATGAGAAACCTTGAAACAAGCTATTTTGAAGAACTGTAATATAGACCATCACCCTCTGAACCATCAGGTCACCATTAATGTTCAAGAGCTCTTTGAACAGAACAGAAACAATCTCTCTAAAGACCTTCTTTTGTCAGTAAGGCAACTGACATTCATGACCACAGACACAAGGTTTGGGAGATGTGACAAGGGCAACTCTTCCAAGGCACTTGGACCAAATCAGAAAGAGCCATGTACTCCAATAATCTGGAGCTCCTGTTAGCGTGGAGAGCATTGAAAGCAGCCTTTCCTTTAGAGATGAAGATAAGATCAAGTTACCATTCCTCCTCATCAGGTCACCATTTCTACCCAAGTCAAGATATATTTGACCTGTTGTAACAGAAACAATCTCTCCTAGGGGCATACAAAACATGCAGAATATAATCAGTCATCTTTATGAGGCTGATTTAATAAGAGAACTGGAGCAAACAACTGCAACATAGGGGACAAAAAAGCATTCCTCTTGATTTAAGTAGGGCATTTTACCCCTTGAATATGATTATTCCAATGCATTGCTCCATAATGTGTTTGAGATCTGTAGCATTCAAGACGTTAAAAGCCCCATGTTAATTAAAGAGCGTTTTAAAGGGTTTTTTATTGCTACCATATCATGCTGTTGGTTTGCCCCTGAAAAACAAAAAAAAGATCTCCAAGAAGGCCACTCATTACAATGTGCAATTGTATGCGAAATCAATACAAGATCTCACAAGTAAACATTTAATTCCAAGTTCTGAGCAAGTAACTATGGGTTAACCCATTTAGAACAGAGCAACTGAGGTTTCAGCTTCAACAGAGGAAAGGGGTCTTTATAGTGAAGTCTGTTAACAAGATAGTAATACTTAAAATGTAAAAAAAAATGTTGTAGGGTTTATCTCCATGAGTAAAACAAGGGCAAAGCTCAAACTTGATTTTTTTAGGTGCAGCATCACAGTGACCTAAATTGTACAGGAGGCTGTTGCTACACCATCCTATGTACAGCTCTGGTCAGTTGACCATAAATTTCTATCAGATGGTGTAGCAGCAGCGCCACTGTACAATTTCAGGTCACTGTGATATGCACCTAAAAAATTCAAGTTTGAGCTGTAATAACTTTTGAATAAAACATCACTCAGCAGTGGAAGTGCCCTTGTTTTATCAGAGGGATAAACCCTACAACATTTTTTTTTACATTTTAAGTATTACTATTCCTTTAAATTGTAGAATTTGTAACCTCCCATTGTTGTGTACTTGTGTTACCATATATTGAATATTGTATCTAAACCCCCAAAAAATGTTAAATGTTATGTACATATTTGGCCCTATAAGAAACATATACATTTGTTCAAATATATTTTGTCAGTAATGTATGTTAATGTACATGTGCTGTGTATGTTACTCACAGAGCCTCAGTAATGCATCCCTCATCTGAACATGGACTGAAAGCAACAGCAAGGATCCATACAACTGAAAAGTCCTTATTGACCTGCAAAGAGCCAAAAGACTATCAGTTCAAAACCCCTGGATGACTCTATTAAAGACTTTCTCACCACTGTGGTGGCCTTATTGTTATTAATGAATATGTTAATGTTTGTATGTATGAATGTCTGTTTACATGAAGTATGTGCGTGTGTGTGTGTGTGTATGGATATACAGCTGCCATCCTCATAAGCAGATATAACTATAGCTTTTTGAGCATATAATTGATGTTTAAGATACCAGAGGGGTAAGCAGAATTTTGCTTTTCAATGTGTTGTGAATACTTCTGCCCTTAAAGTGTTAATAATGATTTACCTTACTTTCTTCCATTCTCTCTCAGTCTTACTGCTAAAGGAACAATAATACCTGAAAATCCAAAAAGGTTACATTTGGTTGTGTATCAACCTACTTTGTCCACAAAAATTAAAAAGAGCTTTTATGTATATTTGCTGGCAAAAAAACTTTCATTAAATCCAGAATTATGTTTTATCTGAAATTCTCAAAATGTGTTAAATACTTAACTCCATATCCCCATGTGTTATGCTGATGACATCTGACATAACATCACAAATGATTTCATCAATGACATTGCCGTTGTTAGCCATAAGATGCTAGAATAAGGGGCTTGAACGCAGTGCTTGAGAACATAGATGTACAATTGAGCAGTCTTGCTACGGCCTAAACCAGTTAAAGTAGCCAAAGGCAAGGTTGAACATCCTGAGCGCTTAAAGGTACAGAGGTCCACAATTCCCAAGAGTACAACAGCAGCTGATAAGTGGGTACAAATATAAATGTCTGGTACAAGTCTATGAGTATAGCAGACCAAAACCAGTAGCCAGGCTGCAACAAATAAGGAAGCAGCAGAAGCAAAATCAAAAAAATGAAGGACCGGAGGAGGTCTAGTTCAGCTGCAGCAGACAAAACTCAAACAGTTCACTGCTTTTCTTGTGGTCTTCAAATCTTGCTTAAAATTTACACATCTTTAATAAAGCTTCAAAAAGCTAGAAGGCACTGACTCATACATCCAAGGCTTTTTTATTTATTTAAATTACCCTATCTCGGCTGGAACTCTTATGTACTATGTATATCTCCCTTTTGTCATTTTAGACTGTAAGCTTTTGAGTAGGCATCCTACTTCCAGTATTTCACTTTGCTAAGCCCTAGTAAATCTATATTTTCTAAACCCTTAAAATGTAAAGCTCTGTGTACAATTGTGGCAATCTACAAATATATTTGTTCATTCATCAGACATGGAACGCAAAACTGCTGCTACTTTCATTGCTGAAATCAAAAGTTATGGCAAAATATAAATATCAAGTAACAAAGAACCTTTGTTTGAACGTAACTATGTTAAGGTAACCATGTGCCTTCTGTCTGTTTCTTAGGGCTCTTTCACATGGGCTAAAGAACTGTAGAAGCTCCAAAATTATGAAACTATTTTTTTTTTTTTAGTAATATTTTTATTGAAGACATTTTTCATATATCAACAAAGTAAAGCAAAGCACAAGGACATTGTGTATTCAACAAGGCAGTAATAAAATACAGCGATCATAATTTCACAAAACAAAATTATCTTGAAACGACCACTCCTGAACAACAAACAGTCAGTAGTAACGTACATACTATGCAGTAATCACAATGCCCTTGTGAAGTGTGTACCAAATAGTGCAGATGCAGAGAGAGAGAAGAGAGAGAAAGCAGACGGAGAAAGAAAGAAACAAGAGAGAGGAAGGGGTGACATGAGACACAAAAGGAGTCAAAAGGGTGAAATCCCCCATGGACCAACAACGACATATCGAAATTAACCTGAACAACCGCCCGAGGACCACTTAGTCCAGACTTGGTTATAGAACTCTAGTCTGAAAGTGGAAGTGAAATATAATTTCTCCATTCCTAAGTTATAAGACACTAGCTGGTGTAGCTCTGCACAAGTAGGTACGTCCCTAGTCTTCCATGCCCTTGCCAGGAGAGTCTTCGCCGCAAGCAATATTTGTCCAGACAGAAACTTCACCGGGCCCGTTAGCGGGCTCGGGAAAATATGCAACAATGCCACTTCTGGTGTCTTAGGCAATTCCAATTTATCAAAAACCATATCCCAATAAGGACATAATCGGGGGCAGGTCCACCAAATATGCAACATGGATCCCACCTCCGAGTTACATCTCCAGCACAAATTTGATGCATGTGGATAGATGCGAGCCAAGCGGGCAGGTACTAAATACCATCTGTACATAACTTTCCTGGAAAGCTCTAAATGATTGGTACAATGCGAAAGAGCATTAGAGATAGAGAATGCTTTCTGCCACTGGCTCACCTTCAAGGTGCACCCCAATTCTTGTTCCCATTTCAACATAAATGGGAGCTTCGCCGGGCAGTCACTAGAAATCAGAATCCTGTAACAAATAGACAGCGAACCAGTGGTACTCTGAGGTACCATGCATAACCTAACTAAACAATGCAATAACGGAGGTGCCAAAGACCATGTAGCAGGAGACATTGTTAATACATGTCTAAGTTGTAGAAATTTATAAAAGTCAGTCCGTGGAAGGTCGAAACTAGACTGTATATCACTATACGACTTCAACAAACCACCAGCAATTAACTGACTTAAGTTCCTAATCCCCGCCGCATTCCAAGAACTAAAACTGGATCCCGGAATCACGTAGTCCATGGCTCGCAAGGGAGTCGCTGGGGTGAACTGTCGTAACTCAGGAACCTTTCGAGCGTATACATCCCAGGTAGACAATGATAGTCTTGTACTTGACAAAATAGTAGCAGTGGTTGGTCGCCATCGTGTAGGTAACCACAAAAGATCACATACTCTATGTGGGGAGAACTGAGAGTCCTCCAAGTCCACCCACGCTACCTCTCCTGGGCTAACATGAAATTGTATCGTCTGGGACATCCTGGCTGCCCTGTAATAGAACATAAATGACAGTACCCCCAGACCACCAGATCCAGCCGGAGCAAGAAGCCAACGGTTGGAGACCCTGGAACGATGAGTGCCGTGAATGAAACGTAGAATCTCAGACTGCACCTCTTGTAGAAAACATGAGAGATTTGAATGGGAAGGGTCCTAAACAGATAAAGAAACTTGGGTAACACAGACATTTTTACTGCAGCTATGCGGCCTAGCCAAGACAACATTAGAGGAGACCATTCCCTAAGATCTTGACAAACCGAGCCCCACACCCGTTTCAGATTAACAGAAGCTAGAGTCGTAGAATCTCGAGTAATATGGATACCTAAATAGGAGAGACTATCCGTCCTCCATTCAAATGGATAAGTAGCCTGCAATTGAGTAAGAGTGGAAGCATCTACATGAATCGGTAGTACTTGGGTTTTTTCCTTGTTAACCTTATGATAAGATACCCTACCATACGAGGCCAAAGCCTCTAATAAGCACGGTAGAGAATTGACTGGTTGAGTGAGGGTAATCAATATGTCATCCGCAAACAAACTCAGCTTTACCTCCAAACGCCCAAAAGTACATCCAGAGATCAGGGAATCGGAACGGATCATTTCGGCAAGTGGTTCCAAAGCCAACACGTAAAGAATAGGCGAGAGGGGACATCCCTGTCTTGAGCCATTAGATATAGCAAAAGGCTCAGACAAGAAGCCTGCATAAGTGACCCTAGCCGAAGGAGATGAATACAAAGAGAATACAGCCTTAATAAATTCCGGAGGAAAACCAAATTTAAACAAAACTGCGCGCAGGAACCCCCAGTGTAAACGATCAAATGCCTTCTCCGCGTCTACCGCTAGGAGAAGGCTCTGAGTTTTCTCAGCCATCAATTTCTCTATAACATTGATGACCTTTCTCGTGCTGTCCGAGGCCTAACAACCTCGAACGAAGCCAACTTGATCGTAATGTAGCAAGGAAGGCAAGATGTCTCGCAGTCTGTTGGCCAATAATTTTGCATATAATTTGACGTCTGTGTTCAGTAAGGAAATTGGCCTAAAGTTAGGGCAGTGAGTAGGGGGTTTCCCAGGCTTAGGTAGAGTGGAAATATGGGCAGAAAGCATAGAAGATGGAAAGGAACCTCCCTCACTACAAGAGCGAAAGAGCTCCTCTAGATGCGGTAAGAGCATTCCACTAAAGGATTTATAGTAAAAGTTAGAAAACCCGTCTGGTCCCGGGGCCTTATCATTTGGTAGGGACTTTATAAGAGATTTAATTTCCTCCGCAGTTATAGGTGTGAGGAGCAGGTCACATTGAGCAGAGGAAAGACTTGGCAGTCTTATACTGCCTAGAAAAGAGTCAATATCCTGGCTAGACGGTTGGAAAGTGTTTGGGTCCAAGCGGAGATTATAAAGAGAAGCATAATACTGGGCAAAAGCCTCCAGGATTTGGGCAGGGTTCACAATTTTTGTTCCTGACACAGAGAAAATATGTGGGATAGCCCTCCTAGCTTCCCGCTTCCGGAGCCTCCTTGCCAAGAGGGTACCCGCCCTATTACCCTGCGTATAGTATCGTTGTTGCAACTTTTTAAGCATAAGTTGGGTATGGAAAAGTTGCAGTTCTGAAATTTCCCGCTTGGTCTCCACAATACTCCTCCCCCTCGCTCTAGTATAGTGAGCCTTTTGTAAAGTTTCCAAAGTGGCTAAATGCTTGGTTAAATGATCCAGTCTCGCTGTCCGTCTCCTCTTCTCCTTAGCTGCGTAAGCTATACAATGGCCCCTCATAACTGCCTTATGAGCTTCCCACAATGTTACCGGAGACACATCAGGGACCACATTCAACGTAAAATATTCGACCAAAAGCGTCTCCAGGTGTGACCTAACCTTAGCGTCCGCCAAGAAATGGTCATTGATCCGCCAAGACCCTCGACCAGAGCAGCTAAATTGTTCAACTAAATCCAGGAGAATCGGAGCATGGTCCGACCATTGTATAGTACCTATAGAGCAGGACCTGACCCTTTGTAACATCTGTTTGTCAAGACAAAAATAATCCAACCTGGAATAGGATCCATGCACTTGCGAGTAGAAGGAATAATCTCTTTCAGTAACATGGTAAGCCCTCCAGACATCATACAAACGGAATTCCGTCAAAGCCTGCGAAAGAATCCGACTTTGTGACAACAAAGACCTCAGGTGAGCCCCAGAGGGTGAAGATGAGGTATCCACCACAGGGTCAAGTAATGTGTTGAAATCTCCGCAAAGGACCAACGAGCCCTTCAGCATATGCTCTACCCTAGTTAATGTATGTCTAATGAATTGGGCTGAATTGGAATTCGGGGCATACACATTAATCAGTAAGTGACATTATTAATGGAAGCAATTAGAATAAGATATCGACCCTGAGGGTCCTTCTTCACCTCCAGCACCTGCACTGCCAGGGAGTCATGGAGATAAATAGAAACTCCCGCCCGCTTGGTCATAGCAGATGCATGATAGACCGTGCTAACGTTTCTAGCATGAACAGAGGGGATCTTACCCGCGGCGAAGTGAGTCTCCTGTACACATAAAATCTGTGATTTGGTTTTGCGAGCTTCCTGAAACAATAAACGTCATTTGTGGGGGCTATTCAGCCCCTTAACATTCATAGAAAGAATTCTAAGAGCCATAAGATAGGCATGGAGAAATGACAGCCGAAACATGTAATGCTCTGCTGTCTAGCAAAGGTGAAGCCCATGGCTCCCGATTGGCCATTAATCTAATCTGTGCCACCCTTGGCCCATGGAGGTAAGGGATGGGGATAAAACACAAGGGATAACAAAGGTAACACAAAGGAAGAGGGAAAAGGGACACAGGGAAAAGTAGGGAGAGGGGGGAAAACAGAAAAGAGAGGAGAAAGGCAGAAAAAGAGTAAAAGAAAGAAAAACAGGAAAATACCAGCTCCGAAGAGCCGTAGATCCACAGTGCAATGTACATCCAATAGACAAGCACATGTAATATATACAGCACCAATCTCATACCCAGATGAGAGGGGGGTAAATACCACACCGAGTAAGGCACATCTGGAGAGACCAATCGCGTCTCCAAGGATTCAGTCAAGTGAACAGACAATCCTGTGGGTAGGCCACAGGAAGCCAAGATATCAACTTATAACTAAATTTAAGTAAAGGGACCTTATAAAAAAAGAGAAGGGACTATTAAACATGCGAGAAATAGGAGTAAGGAGCCATACCGGCGCCCCCACCAGCCCTAAGGCAGCAAGAGCGCCGGATGTCCCTCCATAGAGAATAGTAGACAAAATTCCAGGTATGAGATCAGCGAGTATACGTCCCAAACAGACCATCATATAAACATTCCCTTCTTTGAGGACTCCAACCTCCACCGCGGTCCATTTAAGGACTCCTTGTCAATCGAGTCCGCTGGTCGCTACCCACCCACCCCCAGGCCAGATAGAATAATTCCCAGGTCACTACATCACGTTACCCAAACCCAACAGCACGGTCTAGGAACATTCCCATAACTATGCAATAGAACCCATTACAAAATGCAAAATCAAACCTGGCTGAAAGGCAAATATAGCAGGTAATATTATAGTAAAGCCAGTTTAAACAATCACGGACTGATCAGCAGTGCACGGTCCATTGACAGTCAACCATGAGAGGATCCTGGTTCAGGCTCAACAGGCCGCAGCCTCGAGATCGATGTTGGAACAGGTAAATTAGTCCAGTCTCTTGAGAGACTTGTAGGCCGGGCACTCTGGAGCTCTGGAGAGACCTCAAATGGGATATTCCATGAAGTGAGAACACGGGCCCCCTCCTCAGGAGTCCCCACCGGAGTCAGTGACCCCTCTCTGGTAATTAAAATTCTCACCGGGAACCCCCACTTGTACTTAATGTCGGCTTTGCGTAAGGCTGCAGTTATGTGACGGAACTGACGCCGCTGCTGTAGAGTAGTTGCAGAGATGTCCGCAAATAACTGTATTCTAGAGTAGGGTTCCGGCAGGGACCCCCTGATGCGGCCCGCCCTCAACAGCTCTTCTTTGATGTGAAAATAGTGCATACGTAAGATAACATCTCTCGGGGCGTCTGAGGGTAGATTCCTAGGCCTGGGGAGCCTGTGAATTCGATCAACAAGCAGGTCCTGGTCGAAGTAGTCCGGTAAGAGACTGGAGAAAAGGTCCTGCACCCATGCCTTAAGATTTGTTGGCTGTACTTCCTCCGCACACCTTCTCTTTCAAGAACCGGACCTCCGACTCCCACGCGGGACGTCCTGTCCCCAATAGCTCTGATATCCTTGCGGAGGTCATTAGCGATAGCTTTCACATCTCCTTTAATCTGGGTTCTTAGTGTCCGAAGCATGGACTTGATGTCCCCAGAAGTAGTATTGGCAACACAGGAGGATGTTGATGCAGTCTCGTCCAGCTCCGAAAGATCGTCGTCACCAAACTCCGTCCGGGTATCATCTTGGGTGGATGGGCCTGATTGTTGCAAGGCCTTCCTTTTTTCCTTCGGGGTGAGGAATTTGAGCATATTTTCATGATGTCTCTTGTTCCCATGGGAGGACATCGTGCTTGCCCATAAGGGGAAGGGTACAGACCCCCCAAAAAAGTATAATCTCTTGGCTTTATAGGCTGGTAAATCCTGGATCACGCCGGAGCGCTCCTAATGTGCTGCCACCCTTACCGCGCGCTAGGCCACGCCCCCAAATTATGAAACTATTTTAATCATCTGAAATCATCTGAAATATTGGTTTTCCTTTAATCATCAAAGAATGTTTGTAGTGCAGTGTATAATGATAAGTTGGTACGCATGTTTAGGGTGTAAGTAATTCTCTATCTTTATGTATTTCTTAAACCATATTTATACTTATAAACTTATATGAAAGAACAATAGGTAGTGTTCCATGCAGTGTTGCTATGTCTTTAACATGTTGTTTTCCCAGTTGCCTGTGATATTGTATTACAGCATGTACAGCATGTAAGCATACCCCACTGGCACTCATAGGATTAATTCTACTAATATTTCACACATTTTATGATTGCTTTGGATGTATTGCTATGGGGCTTAGGGCCCCAAATCAATATAGCCACTGGTGACTTAGACTTTTTTTAAGCTGTTTTTCAGGTTCAATTCCTGCGTTGGGACTCTTGAGATGCGTTAAGGGACTCTGCTCCCAGAAAAACTGTATGCAGATTTTCACCCATTACAGTGGGTCCCTTGATGTCTCTTACGGCTAACGCATGGAATTGAATAGTAAATTTTGACATGCGTTTTAATGAGCACAAACGGGTGAAAAATTAGCCCATAAGGTGCTTTTTTCCCCGGCGGTATTTCTTCATACTACCTGTAATTTAATTTCTTACGGTATTTGAAGAAATGCCATCGGGGGAGGTTGGCATGGTGGGAGGTGGATTGAATCAAGGCCTCAGTCTGTTAAATACAAATATTCTCACTGATTTACCCAAAATTGGTCAATGTCTCACACTAGGCCTATAACAATGTAATGTACAAATACAGTTTATTATTTTTTTTTACTAGCTAGCAGGCGATAATTTTAACGGTTTGTTTGACACACAGAAACAGTGGTTTAGGATAAAACACAGTTTTATTGAAATCACAGTAATAAAATAACCTTCACAGGTCCTGTAGTATATAAGCTGAATAATACAGACACACGACAGGTTATATATACATACGCCTACACAGGTACAGCATAAACATAAAGTGTACAACAGTCTATACTGACACAGGTCAGGCAGATTATAATGGATTCCCAGGAGCGAGGTATTGCATGGGTTAATGGTCTTCTTTGAGTGTAAACAGTCCCATGTGCCGAGAGGTCTGTGATGGGGCTCTCTGCATATAGACAGCTGAAGGATTAGTAACGCCCAGAAACAGATAAGCAGAACTAACGTGAACTGCTTAGGCAACAATGGGAACAGAGTCACGTAAGGTACTGCCGTAGCAGTAACGGAGACCAGACCACTTGCACTCTGCCGGAGTAGTAACGGAAGCAGACACATGCACTTTGCAGAGGCACTAACGGAGACTAGGCCCAAGGCAAACTGCCGTAGCAGCAATGGAGGCAGACACTTGCACTTTGCAGAAGTAGTAACGGAGGCAAACTGGTGGATCACTGCCGGAGCAGTAACGGAGGCAGACACTTGCACTCTGCAGAAGTAGTAACGGAGGCAAACCGGTAGCTCACTGCCGGAGCAGTAACGGAGGCAGACACTTGCACTTTGCAGAGGCAGAAACGGAGACTAGGCCCAAGGCAAACTGCCATAGCAGTAACGGAGACAGACACTTGCACTCTGCAGAGGCAGTAACGGGAACTAGGCCCAAGGCAAACTGACGTAGTATTAACGGAACTGGCCACTGGTACTCTGCAGAAGGAAATGGTGACACAATTGCCAGACAGTCAGAATGTCACACAGGAACGCCAGGCAAGCCGGGTCGAATCACGGAGCAGGAATGTCAGCCAAGCCGGGTCGGATCATGGAGCAGGAACGTCAGCCAAGCCAGGTCGGATCACGGAGCAGGAACGTCAGCCAAGCTGGGTCAGTACACAGGAGCAGGAACGTCAGCCAAGCCGGGTCGGTACACAGGAACAGGCGCAGAAGAATAGTCAGGCAATCCGGGTCGGTACACAGGAACAGGAGACAATATGCAGAGTAGTCAGGCAGGCCAAGTCGGTACACTGGGAATCACTGAGCAGAAACAAGCACTGGCACAGGAACACCACGAAAGGGCACCGGAGGGGTGCCAATAGCCCAGTATATAAAGGGGATACTGGGTGGGACAAACACACGGTAGCCAATGGGAGCAAAGCACAGGATAGACTGACAGAAAAAACAACAAAGGCGCACGGGCACCGTGATAGTAGCCCCCTCTCAAAGACCCCCTCTCCTGGCAGAGGGACCTGGTTTCTGAGGATATTTAGAGTGAAAATCGCGCAGAAGTCTTGGGGCATGAAAGTCATTCTGATCAACCCAGGAATGTTCCTCAGGGCCATAGCCCTTCCAATGAACCAAATATTGCAATTTTCCTCTAAATCTGCATGAAGCAGTAACGGAGGCAGACACATGCACTTTGCAGAGGCACTAACGGAGACTAGGTCCAAGGCAAACTGCCGTAGCAGTAACGGAGGCAGACACTTGCACTCTACAGAAGTAGTAATGGAGGCAAACCGGTGGCTCACTGCCAGAGCAGAAACAGAGGCAGACACTTGCACTTTGCAGAGGCAGAAACGGAGACTAGGCCCAAGGCAAACTGCCGTAGCAGCAATGGAGGCAGACACTTGCACTTTGCAGAAGTAGTAACGGAGGCAAACTGGTGGATCACTGCCGGAGCAGTAACGGAGGCAGACACTTGCACTCTGCAGAAGTAGTAACGGAGGCAAACCGGTAGCTCACTGCCGGAGCAGTAACAGAGGCAGACACTTGCACTTTGCAGAGGCAGAAACGGAGACTAGGCCCAAGGCAAACTGCCATAGCAGTAACGGAGACAGACACTTGCACTCTGCAGAGGCAGTAACGGGAACTAGGCCCAAGGCAAACTGCCGTAGCAGTAACGGAACTGGCCACTGATACTCTGCAGAAGAAAATGGTGACACAATTGCCAGACAGTCAGAATGTCACAAAGGAACGCCAGGCAAGCCGGGTCGAATCACGGAGCAGGAATGTCAGCCAAGCCGGGTCGGATCACGGAGCAGGAACGTCAGCCAAGCCAGGTTGGATCACGGAGCAGGAACGTCAGCCAAGCTGGGTCAGTACACAGGAGCAGGAACGTCAGCCAAGCCGGGTCGGTACACAGGAACAGGCGCAGAAGAATAGTCAGGCAATCCGAGTCGGTACACAGGAACAGAAGACAATATGCAGAGTAGTCAGGCAGGCCAAGTCGGTACACTGGGAATCACTGAGCAGAAACAAGCACTGGCACAGGAACACCACAAAAGGGCACCGGAGGGGTGCCAATAGCCCAGTATATAAAGGGGATACTGGGCGGGACAAACACACTGTAGCCAATGGGAGCAAAGCACAGGATAGACTGACAGAAAAAACAAAAAAGGAGCACGGGCACCGTGATAATAACTCACCAATTCAATTAAATTGAATACAGCCCTCACACAACTGAATTTCTGACCATGTGACCCTCAACTGAAAAACATGTAGTGAATTAGATAAAATTATTAGATAATTGGCATCTAGATAGCAGCAAGGAATGAGAAGGTTCCCCAGTAACCCCCAAAAAACATTGGGCCAAAGTCCAAAGTGCACATACAAAACACAAAACAAACCTGCGCTCCTCTATATCAATGTGCAAATGTTTGCCCTGACTCTGGCATATATATATCTGTGTATATGTGCGAAAATTTGAGGTTTTAGTCCATAATTCGGCCAAAGAATGTAAGCTTGCCAACCACGCCAAGGTAGAAGAAGTCAGAAATTGCTCAACTAGGCTCATGAGCTAGCAAATACATGCAGGAAGCTCACTAGGACTACATCCAGCGCCCAGGGTGCAATCTCTAGTTGAGTTTCTCTGACTACCTAAGGGTAATGGAGGAATCCAAACGTGGACCCCTTGCTCACAAGTGCTTAGAGGGATCAGATGCACCTCAACGACAAGACCCAATAAGGCCGAAACGTACGTCTGGGTTTAGCTGCTTCACTTGTTCAGAGAAGAAATGTCTGGCATTTCGTGGCTGGATTGTCATTTTGGCAGGACTTGTATGATATGCGTCAGAATATTTCTTCTATTTGTATGGCATTTGTGAGCTAAAAGAGATTGCACCCTGGGTGCGAGGACTGTGCTTTTGCATACCCTTTGAAGCTCATGAGTCTAGTTGAGCATCTCTGACTTCTTCTACAACCACACCAAGGTACCTCAAAATCTGGCAAGTAGCTACTCTAACGTACCTTTAAATCCCTACCTAAAATTACAATTCTAAGCTTCAACGAAGACTTTTTTAAAAAGGCTAACATCAAAATGTTACCGGTATCATTGCCACACATAGTCTTCGATCCAATGTACATTGGTAAAACAGCGGTAGGGCAATATTGGCTCACAGGCATTAGCAAAAAGTGCTAACGGAGCAAATCAGTTATCCTACCATCTGAAACCCCAATGGATGTTGGACCACAGAAACTGACATGTGGTCAAATGTCCATTGTGTGTTTTAAGTTCCCAAAGCCCACGCTAAATAGTGTGAGTAATGGGAACATCAAAGGAAAAGAGTAAATAATTGGTGCTTGACACACAGTCAAGAACTGAGGCTGAGCTCAACACAGTCACCTTCAAAAACACTAACCCTACATTACCTCTAACAGTGAAGTGGAATGATACTAACCCAAACACTACACTAACACCCACAACTGTACCATTTACCGGTCATCCACTGTCCATCTTGTTCTTTCATCATGACACTTAGGGTCCCCAATGTGAAATACCCCATTAGAAACCAAGTACTGCTGCTGCCACTATGCCCCTTGTCCACATCCCGCTAACTTGCTGACAGTTTAATAGTAATGGTGAACCCTCCCTGCCACAAGCTTAGCATATTCTGCAAGATGGAATCTTCTCAGATGCTGCTTGATACCCTACTTGCAATTCTTCTCCATCACACTGCCATTTGTGGTCAGTGCACCACACAGTGTGCAATAGGTGGACATGAACTGCCATATCGTAACATCTACAGAGTGGCTATCATTTGGTAGGGGAGATAACAATGCATAAGTTGGATTGGCAGAAGATGTAGTTACCCTAAAGCAAGAAGGTGATGACAAGCTAGGTGTTTCGCTCATCACCAACTTCCAACCTCTGACTAGGTTGCTTTATACTTCCTCCTCTTTGAACACCGTTTTGCCTCTTGTTGCATTTTAGTCAGGGGGTACAGCAATAGCGGTCCACAATTTCTTTTGTGGGTGTTTGGCTTTAACATAAATCCCATAAATCTCATGGTGTCTGCGTTTCATGTGTGTTATCAGGACGGTTGTGTCAAGGTGTGTTCCCTCCTTTCCCCTTCTCAGTGTCTGGCTATCATTTGGCAGGGGAGGTAACAATGCATAAGATGGATTGGCAGAAGATGTAGTTACCCTAGAGCAAGAAGGTGATGGCGAGCTAGTCTGGACACTCCACACTGCTTCCCCTACCACTCCCCTAAAGCTAGTCCCACCAGCTTCTTTACCATCATGGTTACTACAACTAAAACCATATCAATTTCAGTCCCTGAGTCTTCCTCCTCACAGTCACTAGTAATATGATGATCACCCCCTCCTTCGTTCCTAACACTAACAAGCTGCTGGACCTTCTTAGTAGTAGTACTAGTGGTGAGAATGCTTGGGGAAGGCAAGTGTGACTTAGGGTCCCCTGCTGTCACACTTGGCATCATCTTCTCCTTTATGAAATAAACTAATCATTCTATACTGATATATTGGGCAGGGCAAATCAAGCAGATCCTTACCAACAGCATTATGAAAGTAAATAAAATAAAATGATTATGAGTGCCAGTGAAGGGGTGTCCAATATAATGGTATCTTCTACTCCTTATCTCTCAGTTCTAAAACTATAGGGGGTGGAGGTAGAATATTACCAAGGAGAAACTAATGCAATAAACCTATAAGATAACATTATTTTTAGCCTTGTTTAGAAATTATGGCCCTTAAACCATAGTTTCTAAAGCCTGAACACAAGCACAGATTTTAAGATTTACTCATTTGAATATAGGTGGACTTATCCTTCATCTTGAGGTATCCATCTCTACTATTAACAGGGATGCTGATGTACTAAGAACTGATGGAACTCTGGTGTAAACCAACCACACCATAGAACACAAATAAACATTCTTACTTACTTAAATTGGGCTTTTAACCCCTTGAATGCTGGACAGGTCTCCAACGCGAGATCTCTGTAGCACACAGTGGGTTAGAAGCCTTATATAAAGACAATCCCACTTGATTTTGACTTCATATTCTGCTGAGGTAAAATAACCCAAGTCAATTTTTTTAGATATAACCCTTTGAGTGCCAGAGAGTTATCTAATGCATTGAAATGCAATTCATTGGATACCTCTCTAGCACTCGAAGGGTTTAAAGTAAATTAATAGTTAAAGTGTAAAAAATATGTTTCAGGGTTTATTCCCCAGAGTAAAACAAGGGTACTCCCAATGCTGAAAGGTATTTTATTCAAAAAACCATTACAGCTCAGACTTAAATTATGTAGGTGCGGTACCACAGTGGCCTGATATTGTACAGTGATGCTATTGCTACACAATCCAATGGACAGCTCTGGTCAGTTTACCATAAATCTCCATAGGATTGTGTAGCAACAGCTCCACTGTGATACTGCATCTAAAAAATTCAAGTTTAAGCTGTAAAGACTTTTGAATAGAACACCTTTCAGCAGTTTTACTCAGGGACATAAACACTACAATAAATATATATATATTACTATCCCTTTAAGAGGTTTTCTCTCAACAGGGAGTACCCAATCCCCAAAAGGAAAACAGGGATACAGATAAAATATGACACTATACCATACCACCTAACAATTCAGATGGCAAGAGATACACTGGTGTTTTAGGTGGTGTTGTTTGGGATGTGCCTGGTGTGTGTGTTGGGGGTGAGAATAAGATAATATGTAGGTTATTTTATGACCTATTGACACCTCTTTAAATTGATTGTATTGTCTAAACACAACTATATCGCCAAGTCTTCTTCAGATTATAAGAAACACAAAGCGCTGTTTAAAAAAATTTAATTTTGCGTAGTTCTAAAGTTATGACGTGGAGAAGGATCCCCTGCCCGCTCCTTCTGCCTATATCACTCAGCAGATCTCTCAGGTCTGTACAGATGCAGTGAGGTACAAACTTCAGTATGCAAAGGGAAATCCTGCTGAAAAAGAGAAGAGAGACAAACAGCAAGGGGCGTTCCTTGTGTATATCAGACTGCAAAGGTTAAACCACCACCGCACCCTAATGTGCGTACTCACAAAAGTATTTTGTCAGCTGTGGCATATGCCAGTACTGACTAAACAGACACCTGGAGAAATTGAAACCGTCTCCAGATCCGGTAGATAACCACATATAAAAAGTAGGACCCTAGGCAGGTCCCTCGTCACGCTCTCTCTTGGTGGTAAAACATGGATGAAAACCAAAAACAAAAAACACACAAAAGGGGCACCAATAGTGAAGTATGTATGAGTAAACAATCTCTCAATAACATAAAAATTTTGCACTCACAATTAGATGAGGTCAGGGCTCTGTTATCAGAGTCTCCTGACTATTCAGGGACACGGAGAACTTCTCCCGTCTCTGTTCGGGTAACTTCTCTCCCTGTATTCAGAAGCGCTTCAAGTATCCAAATGGGATGTAACAGGCTGGTCACTTGTTATAAAGTTAAGATTTATTGATAAAAAGCAAGTAATAAATAGACAGATAATGCAGGCTTATAATGCTAACTCGTTTCGTGGCTAAAACACCACTTTATCAAAGCTCAACAAGCCCAAAAAGATTAAAATGAAACTAGTGTAAACAAAAACCAAAAAAAAAACGGGAAATCCTGCCCTCCTTCATCAAGGGGGGCAGGATTTTCCTTATATTTACTTAATAAAGTTTGTCCCTTGCTGTATCTGCCGGGTCGCACAACACGACTAGCCATTCAGTGGGACCCTGCCAGAAGGGGCGGGCGGTGGATCCTTCTCCACTTCATAACTTTAGAACAACACAAAAGTAAGTGTTTTTAAAGGGATAGTAATGTTTCATAATAAAAGCAGTTCCAGTTAATCTTCATTGTATATGGGCAATGGAGAGTGTTATTTCAGTACTGTCAGATTTGTATTTCAAGAGTAACTGAATGATAAAGTATCCCTGTCCTGCCCCTTTTGCTGATGTAACACTGCTCAGCTCAGAGCAGAAGGGTGGTGTCCAAGTGGACTGCAGAGAGGGACAATCTTCAATTAACATAATTGGAAAACCTGAAAAACCTGTCAATGGGTGCAGGGCTTTCATTGTTCTAACAGTAAGAAGATTGTCCCTTGCTGTGAGCTGTCTGGTCTGTGGACCAGATTCCACATCTGAGGGGAGGTGGCTTACACGAGGTAAAAGGGGCGGTAGAGTGAAACTTTATCATTCAATTACTCTTGAACTACAACTCTGGCAGTATTGAAATAACACTTTCTATGGCTCAAATACTATGAAGACTAATTGGAGCTGCTGTTTTTGTAAAACATTACTATCCCTTTAAATAGTGCAATGTGTTTCTTATAATCTAAAGAAGACTCGGTGACATAGTTGTGTGTAGACATTACAATCACTTTAAAGGGATAATAATGTTTCATAATAAAAACAGCTCTAATTAATCATCATAGTATTTGGACTTTGGAGAGTGTTATTTCAGTTCTGTCAGAGTTGTAGTTCAGGAGTGTCCCCCTCCCGCCCCTTTTACTGATGTAACACTGCTCAGCCAAAGCAGAAGGGAGGTGCCCAGGTAGACTGCAGAGAGGGACAATCTTCAATTAAGATAAGGGGAAAAACCTGAAAAGCTTGTCAAGGGGGGCAGGGCTTTCATTGTTTTCATATAAAGAAGATTGTCCCCTGCTGTTATCTGTCTGGTTTTACAACCAGATTCACATCTGAGAAGAGATGGCTTACACTAGGCAAAAGGGGCTGGGAGGGGAAACTTTGCTTGTGAATATCTCTTAAACCATAAAGGTTTGAGAGAAAAGACTTATATCGTTCTTCATGTTTTTTTAATACCTACAAAATAAAATAAAGTTAAAACAAAGTATTACTATCCCTTTAAGTAATTCGATAAATGATTTAGAACATGACCAAAGTATTTTATTTACACAGTCTAATTTATAAACACATACAATGGAAAGTATACAAACATTAATCTAAGTTTAATTGCTGTGGAGCAATGTGATACACTTATATACACACACCACACAGTCTCATCTCCTAAAAAAGAGGGACACCAGGGTAGAAAGAGGGACAGCGGGATTTTGGCCTCAAAAGGGAGGCTGTCCCTCCTAAAGAGGGACACTTAGAAGGTATGCTATCTATGCTGTATAATAAAATAGTAGAGGGAATGAGTTTGGGGAGCTCTTTCCCTTGACTATCCTAGCAGGATAATTATAATAACTTGTGCCTATTCCCTGCCCTTTCTTTTATTAAAGGGACAGCAATGTCCCAAAAATGTTTTACAGTTATGTAGAGTTTAAAATATTAATCAAATCATGAGAAGGGGAGGGAGGGGGGAACTTTGAATCCCTATATCTCTCAAACCATAGTGGTTTGAGAGATAGGGTTTGGAGTGATTTGATTAATATTTTAAACTCTACATAACTGCAAAAACATTTTTTGGGACATTACTGTCCCTTTAACTTATTTTGTTGTGTTACCAAAGGTAAGATTCCAATTGAACAATTAAAAAATATCTATTACATAAATATATATATATCATAAATTTTTCATTTTGTTGTTATGGTTTCAAATATTTCTGTAGGTTGTCTCCAAAGACATGTTTATTGTAGTTGTTTTTTTTTTTAATTAAACCCATAGGTTTAAACTGAAAAACACTTTCCATATGTCTTTATGTTCTAGCACTTTAACCCTTAGAGTGCCAGCCACGTGTGGGGAAGGGGTTTTGCCATGTATATCTGCACGGCCAAGCCTTTCCCCACATGGGGTTGGAGTCATCCCCCCAAACCATTTTTTTATTGATCTCCCAAACTATAGTGCTGGGAGATCAATGCAAGTGACACATAGGGACAACATGCTCTCCTGCTTCACTTCTACTGAACTTCCTGTAGGAGTGGGTAGGATCAGGGAAAGCCTCCCTCCATCACCAGTGACATGATCACAGTGACCTGTCCCCTATCTTGTCCAATTCTACCAGTTCGGGTGGGAGTGGAAGCAGGTGAACATGTTACTCCTCTGTGCCATCTGCTTCACTGGGGTGGGCATCAGGATGGGACCTACATTGTTTGTTTCCAGCATGATTCCAATATGCACTGGTAGTCACAGACCTCCACAAATGCACTATCTGACCCCCCCAGCCTTGTTCTGCTACCCACTGTTAGTCATACACACCCTCATATGCACTCTCAGCCTGGTTCCACTATCAATAATAAGTCTGCACATATTTTGGCTGACAGCCTAGCTTGTTTCCACTGCCCACTGGTAATCAAAGATTCCCACAAACACTGCCTGACCCCCAGACCTGGTTCCACTGCCCACTGGTAATCGCAGGTTCACACATAAACTGTCTAATCCCCCCAGCCTTCTTCAACTGGTAGTCATAGAATCAAACATATACTATTTGCTTCCTCATACTTGTTCCACTGGTAGCCATGATTCTGGCACACAATATGGTATGTTAACCCATACCAGTGGGGTACCAATTTTTTTAGGGTGCCAGTAGGTACTGCGTACACTAGGAAATCCCATGGTGTTGAGCCATTTTAGCATCTTTGAAGTGATAGCTTGGGGGTAAAAAGATAAGTGACCGCTCATTTGATGGGGGATACAGTTTTTTCCCATAAGTAACTAGAAAGTTACCTACAGGAATCATACCAAAACAAAAGGATAGCAAAAATGTGAATGTACTGAAAATGTGTCTGGCCTACAGGGTTTAAGAAATGGCCCAAGCCCCTGGCACTCAAAGGGTTAAATATAATAACAATATTTAATTAGTTTAAAAAAAGTTGTTTTACTTGATCTGTCCTCAAACTTCTGCAATCAGGCTCATCATAATCTTAAGCTCCAGGCCACTGAATACCTTAACCTGGCCCTGGAGCAGAGATCATGTTGGAGCCTCTGTGTCATGTGTGCTAGTCTTTTAAAATGAGTCTGGCATCAGCTCGCACTTCATGAATGTTCTCACAATGGATGTTTGAACCTACAGCATGAATGCCAGACTAAATTTAGATACCCAAGATACCCGGTACTGCTCATAGTGACTCCAACATACTTCCTGCTATGTTCCTGAGCTGCTAGAAAAACCAAGACAAATACGTAGTGTGGATAAACTATTTCTATGAAGCTTTGGAGATTCTTCCAAAGTGTATGGGTGTGAATAAACATGTGTACTCAATTCTTCTCAGAATCCAACACCCTTAAAGAAATGCTAAATACTGGCCACAAAATCTGTGCACATTTTAGCAAGTCCTAAAGTGCTCACAATGCATTATATTCTAAACAAGAATGTAACCACCTGACTCATCACAGCTTAAATTGAAGTTCCCTACCATGTGGAATTCCATATTGTACGTGCTGAGCAGGACAAGGCCATTAGTGGGTATACAATACTTACCTGGAAGGCTTTGGAGGGGGTCTTCTTTGCCACTTGGTCAATCACAGCTCAGGTTACAGTTGCAAACTACATGGAGAGGCTGATGATTTACCCGATTAATGAATAGGATCCCTGTCCTAGCCTGCTTTCTTAGCCTAGAATCAACACCTCAGTTTTGCCTGGGTTCAATCTCAGCCAATTAGACTTCAACCACCTAGCAACGTCAGCCGAAAATTGGACATGGAAAAAAACATTGATCTAAGTGTCATCAACATACTGCTGACACTTCAACCCATGTCAGCAGATGACATTCCCTAGCTACCGCATATATACATTGAATAATATGGATGATAGAATGAAACTCTGACGAACCCCACATGGAGAGGGCCCAGCCTGTGATAAATAGGAACCGGCATTCCGGCTCTGGAAGAGCACCTTAGGCACCTATGCTCTACTTGGGTACAAGTCCAGAGAGCCCTACAAACGTCCACACAGCTCTATAAAAGACATGCAGCCCGGAGCAGACTGCCTGCTCCTGTGTTTCAAGTTGGGAACAGCGTTTGGTTATCCTCCCGCAATCTGAACCTCCAATTGCCGTGTAAAAATTTGGCCCCTTGCTTTGTAGGTCCATACCGGGTGCTTCGCAGAGTGAACCCTGTCACCTATGCTTTGGACCTTCCTGCCAGTATGCGCATCCAAAATGTGTTTCACGTATCATTACTCAAGCCCCTGATTTGTAATTGCTACACTGTAGCACTGGTGGTGCCAGGGCCTGTGCAGGTGGAGGATCATGAGGAATATGAGATACAGAGCATTCTGGATTCTCGCAGAGTCTGAGGTCACCTCCAATATTTGGTACAATGGAAAGGCTATGGTCCTGAGGAATGTTCTTGGGCGACTAGTACTAAAGTCCATGCTCCTGCTCTGCTCCGGAGGTTCCACTCTCGATTTCCTGATAAGCCTGGTCCTTTTCTGCGGGGGAGAGGTCATTGAAGGGGGAGTAATATCACTGTGCCTGTGATTCTGGCCTATTCGCTTTCTTGTGATTGCCTGGCGGCAGCATGGCGAGTGACTACTTCCTGGCCATTCGTGCGTCATTCTGAGAGCTCGCTATTTTATAGTTTCCACCTTGATTGACTTATGTGACTCTGCCTCCTAGAGAGGCCTTATATGCTGCATTCTAACATTTCCTCAGTGCCCTTTTGTGGTGTACCTGAGTGCTTCCTGAATCTTCCGCTGTGATCCATTCCTGGCTGCTGAATCTGATTTGTGTATGACCCTGGCTCCGTCTGACTACCGATTTGTTCCTGAACCTTTTGCCTAGCTATCTTCTTCATAGAGATCATGATCAGTCTCAGAGGGGAAAAGAGATAGTCTAAGGGAAAATCCCATATCTGTACCACAGCATTGACTGCTAGATGATCATGGTGAAATTGTGAGAAAAATTGGGGAACTTTGGTATTCTGCCTCATGACCATCAGGTTTATACATGGCTTTCCATATTTCTCCATAAGTTCCAGGAACATATCGGCATGAATAGCCCACTTCTTTTGCTGAAGGGTCCTGTGCCCAGTAAATCCACCCAGGAATTTGTCTTGTGGAATATGAACTGCTGAGAGAGCTGCCAGATTGCACTCCACCCACCTGAAGATAATACTGGGATAGGCGGAGAATAGATGAGCCCCTTTGACATCACTGCTGTGTCAGGTAAGCCAACATGGAGTAGACCAAACTGATCTTTACTGGTCTGGCTTTATCAGAAAGGAAGCTGTCTGAGTACCCTCCAGACTGCCAGTAACTCCAAATGGTTGGGATACAATGTGGCCTCCAAAGAGGACCACCTTCCCTGGAAGAACTTCTGCAGCATCACCACTCCCCATCTAAGCTTGTTGTAATCTGTAGTCAAAATCACCCAGTCAGGGGACATCCAGGAAAGACCGGCAGACAGATGTTTACTGGACCATCGTGCTAATGATACCATTACTTGCAATGGAATATATACCTGCAGGTGAATATCTTAGGGTTCATGTTCCAGTTCTTTAGAATAACTTGCTGCATGGTTTGCATGTGGTGTCTCGTCCAAGGTACTGCTTCTATCTCTGCCATCATTAGGCCCAGGACTGACACAAGGAACTTGATTGATAGATGTTCTGAAGACCTTATTGTGCTCAGATGTTGCAGCATCTCTTTCAGAAGAAAGGTTTTTGCTAGTGTAGCATCCAGGATCATGCCCAGGATTATCTTCCTCTGTTCCTGAAATAGGGCAGATTTCTTTGAAGAGAAACTAAAAGGGTTAGCAGCAAACAGAAAGTGCTTGAGAGAAACTCCCTGCCTTATTGCAATTCTTATATACTTTTGACTTGCTGGATGAATAGGAACATGAAAGTAATAGACTTGAAGACCCAGAGTCACCATCCAGTCCCCCTGCCGCAGGATATTGACTGCAGCTGTCAATTCTTCAGTTCTGAATTTCTCCCATTGAATAAATGTATTTACAAATGTTAGATTGGTTACCAGTCAGAAACTACCCAATGCCTTGGGGACCTGAAAAATGGTGGAATAAGTGCCAGGAACACTAACCTACACCTGCAACTTTTTTTTAAATTACCTGCCTGCACTAATACGGTCATAACCGTTACAGATTCGCATATACTATTTTGGAAAGTAGACATTCACCTGTATCAAATGTGGGGTCACTTTCCTTTTTACCATTAGGCTGGTGTGCACAACTGTTTCAGAAGGTGGTGAAATAGGAAAAAAAGCTATTTCACATTTCTACATCTTCAAACATAGAGATAGCTTTGAAAAACATGGCATTTATGACTGTAATTTTTAGCTACTACTTTAAGAAAAAATCAACACTATTAGGATGCATTGATATACTGTAGTGGATGTCAGAAGCACAAAATCATGCTAGCTATAATCTATAATTTTTAAAACATGCCTTGCCTGTACTAAAATGGCTATTAGAACAAGAGAAATGAAGAAAATGTAGATAAAGGATAACATTTTTGAAGGGTCACTTGTCTTTCTACCCCTAAATATTCCAGGTTGTGGAGCAATAGGGAAAAAATTATTATTATTTCAATCACTTCTAAGATCCTAAAATAGCTCAATACCATGGGACTTCCTATTGTATTCAGGACCTTCTGCAGCTAACGAAAAATGGTACCCCACTGGTATGCACTGACATATCATATTGGATGTCAGGACGTGGCTACCAGTGAAACGTGGATGGGGAAGCAAACAGTGGCTGTGTGATTCAATGGCTGCCAGTTGAAACAAGCTAGGTCTGTCAGTGTATGTGCTGACCTGTGACTGCCAGTGGAACCAGGCTGGGGGGGGCAGGCAGTGTATGGGGTATGTCTGGCTACCAGTTTGCAAAAAAAACAAGGCTGGGGGGGTCAAAGAGTGTAACTACCAGTGTGCACTGGAATCAGGCTGGGAAGTAGTGTATGTCCCTCACATACATTGTTTGATTCCTAGCCTGATTCCAGTGGACACTCGTAGACTATGAAGGGGTAAGGCTGGGAGAATGTGACTGCCACTGGGCTGTAGAACCAGACTGGGGAGGTTAGGGTACCTGGGGGTGTCCAATGCAAAGCTGACAATTTTATTAGCCTTGATCTATGGTTATGATTCTGTGAATTAGGGGATATGTTAGAGTGCCATAAAAGTCGTTCTTTTCATTTTTTTCTTCTTTTTTTGTAATTTCAAGTTTAAACACTTGGCACCTTCACTTGATTTTCATCAAGTGTAATTACCCTTCACCATACTCATTGAAGCAGACTATATCTATATGGCTCCTTCCAAGGTAAATCTTGCTATATGCAACATAAGCTCTTTCCTATGTCCTCTCTCTACTCCACATGTCTCCCCATTCCACGTCTCTCTCCAACTGGAAAGGACCTTTTCTCCCCTCCAGCCATGTATCCCCCTCACACCAGCCAGGTTCCTCTCCCCTAACCTCCAGAGGTTAAAAACAGGTCTTTGTAGCCACTCTTCCTCCATTTCAGGTCTCTGTCATCCAGCCAGGTCTGCTTCACCCTTTACGCCCCCCCCAGCCAGGTCCCCCATGCCAGATATATTTTCACCCCTTTGCACCCAGTCAAGTGTCCCATTCTTGTCCCTCCACAAAAGTCTGTTCTCCACCCAAAAGTGTCCACAGATCCGTCCCCCATAAACACACACAAAACTGTCTTTCCCCTATCTCTCTCTACCGCTATCACTCAGGTAAGTATCCCTCCAGCCATGCAACTCTTATATTTTCAATATGGTGCAGCTGATTTGCTCCATAATGGCTGCAACTTTCCTTAGTTCATAAGCCTCATTGTGATTTGTACAATTTGTTGCATGAAGAGACTAATCAACAAACAAATCACTGCCATTGCCTACTTACACCTACACACAGAGACACTATTCCCCTGTGGTGTTCAAGTGCCGGCCGCGTGTGCGCGCAACGTCCTTAAGGGGTTAAAGATGAGACTTTAATCAGTTCTAAAGACAAATTATAAATCATTTTAACTAAAGTATAAGAAAAGTATAATATGAGTTCTAGCTTTGCAAACAGCCATACAGAGATCTGAAGAGTGTTTATAAATTGCCATATTTAATTTCCTTCATGCCTTTGGTTGTTGTGTTTAAAAATAGATGAAGTCATTCCAATGGCATCCAAAGTTAGACTGAAATTTCCTGTGATTGTACTGCCCTGAACTTAAGGACAGCATTACCACATTGCTCTGAGCTCTGATTTACATAGAAAAGGGATATACCATTAAAATGTATTTAAATGCTCTTTTGTTAACAGTATATAAACAATTTTATTATATCTTTATGACGAGTTTTGAATAATTGTGTCTGAGAAGAAGGCCAATATATTCCATCTGGGTGCATGGTCGGGAAGAGATTCACAAACAAAATGACATGCAGATTCAGACAAAGTGTGGTAAAGGTGTGTTTCTGGGAACTTGGAAGCATTCCAAAAAAATCTTCATCCTGAGGGAAAAGCAAACTTTTGATACATATTCAAGACTGACAGAGTTATATAGCTATGATGCAGACAGCAAAAACCTTTGAATTTTCATTTAATCTCTTGATAGCAGCTCCACCATCAGCAAAAAAGATGAATAAGAAAAGTAAAAAAACAAAACAAAAGCAGGGATACAAAGACATCCATAATTCACAGTGAACCTAATGGATTTGATTGGTGAGCACGTTTATTGAAAGAAGGCACTTGAATGGTTAAAACCAAAACAGTGTACAATAGAGCGTTAGCCCTTTGAGTGCAGAGTAGTGTGAAACGCATTGGGAAGCAACATATTGCATAACCCTCTGGCACTCAAATATATTCTAACCCAAGTTAATTAAAATTTAAAAAAGGAAACTTTTTTTAAAGTCTATTTTCATTTGTCCTGATATCAAGTGGCAATCAATGATGCCCTGGTGTCTCATATTCAGCCTACAAGAAGGGACACCTAAAAACAAAAGTTCTTAAAAAAGTAGTGAACTTTTTTTTATAAAAACATATATGTTATAGAGCTTTTTCTGCAGAGTAAAACAAGGGCACTCTCACTGCTGTCAGTTGTTTTATTAAACATTTATAACAGTTCAAATAATCAGGAAGTGAATTTACTGTGCGTTTACTTCCTAATAGAACTGACAGAAAGTGACTTGGTGGTTTCTATCACATTCTATGGAGAACTGTATGTCACTGGCTTTCCTCTTCATTAGAATGTAATAGAAAAACTAATTGGAATTTGACCACTAGAGGGCACAGCTATTATAAAAAACCCATGGGTTTAAACTGTAATAACTATGGAAATATCAATTTTATGCAGTGGGAGTACTCTTATTTTACTCAACAGGAAAATCGAACAATATATATATTTTTTTATAAAAAAAATTACTGCTCCTTTAAAACTTCACAGCCACTAGAAAAAGGGAAAACAAAAGCTACTGCTCCTAACCAAAGATCCACATCGGACTGATTCCCACTGCACACTGAGTGAGCTCTTTGTCTGCAGGGAGTATTAATAACCATCCCTGAAGACTGAAATCTACTCATTTGAAAATAATTTTCTCAGAAAGAGGTTATCTCTCTTTGGTAATTGATATTTTATTGCAAAGAATAATGAGAGGATAAAGCTCTTCCACCAAAAACAGATTGAAGCTGATATGGATATTTCATGGTTTAGCACTGCATTCACATACTTTATTCATTTATAATTTAAAGCTGAACTAACAGTGTTAGCCATTCTTTTATTTAAAATTATAGGTTATGAGATATTTAGCGTTATTTAGCCAGTGCTTCCTGGTAGGAAGTGGAAGTTGGGAAGAAGAGTGGAATGTTAATATATGATGCATCAGGCTATGACATCCAGTACTGCCTAGATTGCATAAAAAGACAAAAAAAGCTAAGTATAAACAGAGTAATTATTTAGCAAAGTAATTGCTAACATAAATATAAGTGAATATGAAAAATCTTTCATAATCACCCTTCTTACTAAATTAAAGTTCCACTTTGAAAATGAATAACAATTCAGCGTGCTCATAGTATTCATTTATACATTTATTTTCTAAATGTATACTTTCCAGGTACAAGATTTTTTATTGTTGATACTGCATATGATAGGAGACAATGGAAAGGGGCAGGAATTGTGGTCCTTGTTTTTATATTTAACAACTAGTTGAAGAGCCTGTTACACGGACCACAGTGCCACTGCCAACCGGGCATGCTGCAATCATGCTCAGTAGAGACTGCCTGCGCTGCGGCTGATACAGAGCTGGATGCATGACTTTGTCGTTACACACATTTTAGCGAATTATTATATAGTATTATTAATTTATATCTATGATATTAGTTTATACTAGGTGCATCAAAGTGTTTTTAGTTATGGGCTACAGAATGAGAAATCCATGTTTGATAAGAGCTGCATTCATTTTTGTTTAGATAACAATGATAGTTATACCAGATGTCTAGGCCTTACTGGCCTACTAGTTCATATGTGCTAATTAGATAGGTTTTTGTTAAAAATCTCATGTGGGCTGCATAGGAATCAGATGGACCACATTTGCCCATGCCTGAATTTTGAATGCCCATGGTTAATACTTTACTTTTGATTTGTTTATCCATTGTTAATATATTGTATATGTCCTTCCCTGCACCTTGTATCAGTTATAACCTGGGTAGCTAACTGCATTACCATTATAAAATAGGGGCAATAGTGCTTAATTTTGTGTACTGGTCTATGAGTAATCTAAGCCTAAAATGTGTAAAATCTGGTTTGTTGTTCAGTCTCTGATATATGCCTCATCTGATTGTTGCTGTTGTGTTTTTATGCATGCTTCAGAATCAAATTTGTATATTTCCAATCCAGACCGCAGGATTTTGTATTAAATATGTAATGTTGCTCCGGACAAATGGATTAAAGATGAAGGCCAGACATATGATTGTGTGGGAGGTAAAGTTTCTGTAGTATCCCCAACCATCTGGCCTACAGTTTACAAGAGTTGGGGAATATCTCCAAGAGATACACTAAAACCTAAAAATGAAATTATATAATATATATAGTATATATACGTAGACTATACAATATAATACATAGAATGTACAATTTTGTTTGTATAGCTTGTAAGGATAGACAAGTAATAAGACACTTAATGTAGCGAGATTAGAACCTACTGCTCTTGTTTTTCAGTCAATTTACAGACAATACTGGGACTTCTGAGACACCTATCAAGACTGCTATGGTAATGAAAGACCAGAAGCCCTGGAAAACCAGAGAATGACTGATACCACAAAGCCCAAATAAGATGAATTTTTAGGCCTCAGAAAACATAGACAGTTTTCACAGATGTTAGCATGCAGTACAGGGCATTTAATAACGCTAGATCCTTTCATTCTCATAGCAGATATATTAAAAAACTAACATTGACATGGAATCTCATGTCCTGATGGCAAGCGGTACTTTATCTACCGCATAGGGACCTGGTGCTGATACAATAGAGCCCAGATAATTTCATTTTGTTAATCTACCCATACTACAAAACAGTGTTCTGGAAGGTGACACTTAATTCCTCTCAGGTACAGCGAAGGCTCTGTAGGGGTCTACAACAGCTGTAGAGCCACCTGTTCCTAGGCTCACTAAGAAAACAGCTTTGCTCATAGCAGATTCCAGTGCCTTTAAACCTTTGAGTGCCAGAGTGGCAGCCAGTGCTCTGGCAGTCAAAGGGTTAAAAACCAAGAAGACGAGACTATAGATGGTATTCTCAGTATCAGAAGTAGTTATCTGTCCTGCTTTCACAGCATGGATCAAATCCACCATAAGACAAGAGTGTGCAATCAGTTTGAATATGGTCCCTTTCCGGACCACTGTTGTTGCACCAAGCATCAGCTGAGCAATTGTACAAAGAGGTTACCTGAATGTCTCTTACCACTTTTTTAAAACTGATGTTTTTAGCTCATCTGAGGTGCTTGTTTAGGAAAAAACTATTACAAACAGTGGTACGTAATCAATTACCCTGCTATATTATGAATTGTGTTAAACAAACATATAACTACTTGTTTTTCTTTGTTTAATGTTTTGCTTACACCACACTACCTGTTAAAATAAGTTAGTATGGCTGTGTCTTATATTTGTGGGGCTGACCTTACTGTTTGGTTTAAGTTTTCTCTTCCATCCTCATCAGATATTTGGGATAGCATGGGATACCTTGTGTCTCCCATTGGACAACAGAGAAAAAGAGAATGTTCGTGTTGCTTACCAATACGTTCTTTTCTCTGGAGTTCATGGGGGACACAAGGCACCATCCTGTTAGAAAACATCTGTCCTTGATTTCTCTGGCTGGGGTGACCCTTCATTTATAAGTTATCTAGCCAGCTGACTTTTCTTTCTTAAATTCTTTAAAATAAATTAAAATAATCTTAAAAGAAACTGCTATAATCTTCCTCCTAGAAACTGCATTAATCTTCCTTTCTGGCTGGGGGTGGCCTTCATTTATGAGTTCTCTAACCAGCTGACTTTTCTTTCTTAGCTCCTTTCTTAAATTCTATAAAAATAAATGAAAAATGGTCTTAAAATAAACTGCTCTAATCTTCTTCCTAGAAATGACACATTTAAACCTAAATTGATAGAGCTCACTGTCAACTGATATGGAGCTAAGAGAGGTTTTCTTAAAATGCCCTGCCTCCTAAATGGAGAGAAGTTAAAGGGATAGTAAAGTTTCACAAAAATAGCAACTTTTCAGTACTGTCAGAGTTGTAGTTCAAGAGTAATTGAATGATAAAGTATCCCCCTCCGACCCCTTTTACCTAGTGTAAGCCACCTCCCCTTAGATGATGAATCTGGTCCTGGGAGGGACCAGAGAGCTCACAGCAAGGGACAATCTTCTTACTGTGAGCATATGGAAAACCCTGCCCCCCTTGACAGGTTTTTCTTTATGCTCACTGAAGATTGTCCCTCTCTGCAATGCATCCAGATATTCCTGCTGCTCTGAGGTGAGTAGTGTTTCATCAGTAAAAGGGGCGAGAATGGGATACTTTGTCATTCAATTACTCATGAACTACAACTCTGACAGTATTGAAATAACACCATCCATGGCCCAAATACCATGAATATTAAGTGGAGCTGCTTTTAATGTGAAACATTACTCTTCCTTTAAGACAATGGTTCATGTGTCATACATTGGATGATAGAGAAAATAATTTATAGTTAAGCAACATAAAAATTCTCTTGTCTGTGTCACTGGGGCATAAGAATCAAGGCAACATTTTTAGTAAATTTGAAGTAAGTCAAATCAGTGGTGATTCTACAGTGAAATATATGGGAGAATAGGTATGCTCCAGATTTACTATACCTTGTCCTTGATGTCCCTTTGTGTTACTATGTATTGAAAATGAAAAGCTCATAGCCCCTTTCTGCCGATCTTATTTTAATAAACTGAGGTGACCTTACGGATCAGTATTTCCTACATTTACAATAAGAATTTCATAGCACCATCAGAGCAGATAAAAAAACATGATCATGCCTATTAATTGTTTTTATAATAGCAATCATGAGAGAAGAATGGTCACACCTTCATAAATTTACATCAGAGGTAACTGACAGGTTAATATAAATAGAACAACATTCTTGACTTCTAATAGACTGGGAGCTTGGAGATTTTGAATTGAGGAGATCCTGATTTTCTGTGCTTATAGTGGATATAGTAGGACTGAAAAAGGATACTGAGGGTTCTTACTGGTTAATTAAATAATATGCAGTGGGTAGGTTATTGGTAGACTTGTGCGATTCGGTTCGTCAACATTCGGATTTCGGACGAATATGGCTAATTCGGAGCCATTCAGACATGTCGAAAATCTTAGAGCCATTCGTTTTAAAAACCCCGAATCCGAAACATTTCTGGGCAGAATTTCAGTACAAGATTCGGAAATTCGGATGACGTTCTCCCCGCTTATGCTACTTTCCCTCCCTCTCTAGTCCAGTTAGATTCTTTGTACTTTCTGTCCCTCTCTAGTCCAATTAGCTTCTTCTTTTCATGATAGGGGTTGGACTAATGACATGACAGACACCCAGACAGCTCCTGTATTTCCTGTTAGTGCGCATTGCATTGTTGGAGCTTGGAGAGAGAAGCAGATAAAGAGATAGAGAGAGTGACTGTCCAGTTGTTGTGTAGGCAGGGAGATAGGCATAGGCAGGCAGCCAGCATTAGTCCCAGTTATTACCATTGCAAGGGAGAGTCACCTTTGTTCCTTTGTAAAAGCTGAAAATTCAACTTAGGAGTTTGTTTGAATAATTTGCAGTGACACAGTCTCACACTTGTGTAGGGACTGGGAGGCCTAGCAGCTCACTGCCATTGCAAAAGGAATCATCAGTGTTTAAAAAATTCAAACTCCAATTTAGGAGTTTATTTGAAACATTTGCAGAGTGATACTATCTCAGAGCTGTGTAGGGACTGGGGGCCTGCTGTCTAACTGCCACCGCAAGGGAGACTCATCAGTGTTAAATTGTTTAAAAAATTAAAAATCCAATTTAGGAGTGTATTTGAATAATTTGCAGAGTGATACCATCTTAGAGCTGTATAGGGACTGGGGGGCCCGCTATCTCACTGCCATTGCAAGGGAGACTCACCAATGTTTAAAAAATGCAAAATCCAGCTTAGGAGAGTATTTGAATAATTTGCAGAGTGATACCATTTAAGAGCTGTGTAGGGACTGGGGGGTCTGCTGTCTAACTGCCACCGCAAGAGAGACTCATCAGTGTTCCACTGTTTAAAAAACTGAAAATCCAACTTAGGAGTGTATTTGAATAATTTGCAGAGTGACACCATCTCAGAGCTGTGTAGAGATTAGGGAGCCTGCTGTCTAACTGCCACAACAAAGGAGACTCATCAGTGTTCCATTGTTTAAAAAATTCAAAATCCAACTTAATAGTGTATTTGAATAATTTACAGAGTGATACCATCTCAGAGCTGTGTATGGACTGGGGAGCCTGCTGTCTAACTGCCACGCAAGGGAGACTCATCAGTGTTCCATTGTTTAAAAAATTAAAAATCCAACTTAGGAGTGTATTTGAATAATTTGAAGAGTGATACCGTCTCAGAGCTGTGTAGGGACTGGGGGCCCGCTGTTTCACTGCCACCGCAAGGGAGACTCATCAGTGTTTAAAAAATTCAAAATCCAACTTAGGAGTGTATTTGAATAATTTACAGAGTGATACCATCTCAGAGCTGTGTATGGACTGGGGAGCCTGCTGTCTAACTGCCACGCAAGGGAGACTCATCAGTGTTCCATTGTTTAAAAAATTAAAAATCCAACTTAGGAGTGTATTTGAATAATTTGAAGAGTGATACCGTCTCAGAGCTGTGTAGGGACTGGGGGCCCGCTGTTTCACTGCCACCGCAAGGGAGACTCATCAGTGTTTAAAAAATTCAAAATCCAACTTAGGAGTGTATTTGAATAATTTACAGAGTGATACCATCTCAGAGCTGTGTATGGACTGGGGAGCCTGCTGTCTAACTGCCACGCAAGGGAGACTCATCAGTGTTCCATTGTTTAAAAAATTAAAAATCCAACTTAGGAGTGTATTTGAATAATTTGAAGAGTGATACCGTCTCAGAGCTGTGTAGGGACTGGGGGCCCGCTGTTTCACTGCCACTGCAAGGGAGACTCATCAGTGTTTAAAAAATTCAAAATCCAACTTAGGAGTGTATTTGAATAATTTACAGAGTGATACCATCTCAGAGCTGTGTAGGGACTGGGGAGCCTGCTGTCTAACTGCCACGCAAGGGAGACTCATCAGTGTTCCATTGTTTAAAAAATTAAAAATCCAACTTAGGAGTGTATTTGAATAATTTACAGAGTGATACCATCTCAGAGCTGTGTAGGGACTGGGGAGCCTGCTGTCTAACTGCAACGCAAGGGAGACTCATCAGTGTTCCATTGTTTAAAAAATTAAAAATCCAACTTAGGAGTGTATTTGAATAATTTACAGAGTGATACCATCTCAGAGCTGTGTAGGGACTGGGGGCCCGCTGTTTCACTGCCACCGCAAGAGAGACTCATCAGTGTCTAAAAAATTCAAAATCCAACTTAGGAGTGTATTTGAATAATTTGTAGAGTGACACAATCTTACAGTTGTGTACGGACTTGGAGGCCTAGCAGCTCACTGCCAACCAAGGGGGAATCATCATCATTCCAGTGTTAAATTTTAAAATTCAACTTACGAGTGTATGTGAAAAATTTGTAGAGTGATACAGCCTGACAGTTGTCGTGTGGCCAGGTTGTAAAATTGTCAAATTCTGTAATGGATTTGAGTCCTAGTGAACAACCTGATGTTTCTCATCCTGGTATCAGCTGCAGTGACCCAGCAACCACCAACACCACCACAGTGATGTTGCATTCAAGCAGAGCTAGCAGCAGCAGGCGGTCAACGAAGAGTACTAGTACTAGTCAGACTCAGCAGCAGAATTCAAAACAAAAAAATAAAAATAAGATGGGAACTGCAGGTTGTTCTACCTCTTCTAGTAGGGTAGAGAGGTCCAGCTCCTCCTCTAAGATCATGAAGCAGCCATCACCTGTGTCTCGTCAGCTGTTTCATGATGATCTCCCCAGAACCACCTCCACAAGACTAGTGCCACTGGCAGTTTAGTCACCACCTCCACTACAGCCAGCTGTATAAACCTGGGGACACCTTGCTTTGGCAACAGTACTGGTCGGACACTGCAGTCAGTATCAACGCGGGATTTTTATAGCGAACGTCCGTGTAAGGAGCAAAAATGGAAATGATTGCAGTATTTGGATAAAATTTTTCCTGCCACCACTGTCACTGCCACTGACAGCATATCCTCTCCAGAAAATGTTATTGAGGGAGATAGTTTACCATTTCCTGGTAGTCACAAGGCAGAAGAGGGAATTGAGCAGGTTTCCACAACCTGCTCATGCTGATGATGATGTTTCTTCCTTTCAAAATGTACAAGAGTTAGAAGAAGAATCCGAGGGATCAAAGTCTCCTAAGCTTGATTTGTCCCCTGAGCTTGATTTTTCCAGTGACCTTGATTATTCCCCTGAGCTTAATTTTTCATGTGCTTCCCATAGTACTCTCTCAAATTATACTTGTGTCTTCTATTGACAACTCAAAACCTGCCTCCCCAGTTCCATTTGAGTCTCCCAGCCAGGGAGAAGCTGCTAGTGTCTCCGCCACCAGTACCATTGTTACTCCACAATCCTCCTCCAGTCCCAGTCCCAACATCCCTGCTGCCATCTTTAGGTCTACTGGTATCCCTGTAACTGTACGTAGAAAGAAAAAGCAAAGTGAGGTTGCTCCAGCATGTGAAGATGAAGAAAGTGACACCTCAGTTTCATCTTCTCCACCACCTTCCAGAGTCATATGTCGCTCCAAAGCGTGGGTCCATTTTGTGGCAGTTGGCGATAGCCGGATAGCAAAATGTAAGTTGTGTGGCAGGGAAGTCAGCCGTGGGTGGGTGTTGGGTCATCTGACCACCTCCAGGATGAACCAACACCTGAACAACCACCACTAGTAGGCAGCAGGAAAAAGGGCAGGGAGATCATGCCACATCTGGTTCCAGTAACAGCAGCAGACAGTCACAGCCCATCCCAAAAACAATACAGGCCAAACTTGAAGATTTTGGTGGGTTTCATTCCAATGAGATGTGCAGGTCAAAGCCGCTGGGGGTGCTACTTTTAGTTTGGTGGACGGGGAGCCCTTCCATCAACTTACGGAGGCTGTCGCACCCCAATATAAAATTCCATCCTGCACAACATTTAGTAGAAATATAGTGCCCTCACTTTACCGATCATGCATTGGGCTTTTGAAGGACCTGCTTGGAAAGGCTGCTGGCCAGTCAGTGCACTTTACCACTGACTTATGGAGTGCTCCGAGTGGGCAACATGGCTTCCTGTCATTGACGGGGCATTGGTGGCAGCCTAATGTGTTGCAAGACACACCGACAGCAACAACAAGTTTGGGTGCAGTAGCCAAGTAGGCAGGGCACCGCTCTTTCCTCTTCCATGCTGAGGTAATGGATCAGCAGCACACCTCAGATAACATTCGCAAAGCACTGCAGAACATGGTGGCGCAGTGGCTAGGGGAGCAGGCAGGCAAACAGGCACAAATAGGGTTTGTGGTTACTGATGGTGCAACTAACATGATCAAGACTCTCCAGGATGGCAGATTTGTGGCTGTGAACTGCTCAGCACATGTACTGCATCTAGTGGTGAAGGCTGCTCTCGAGGATGGCAGTAACACTGGAAGGATGCCAGCATTTCTGGAGTTGTGCCAACAAATTGCTGGCCATTTCCATTGGAGTGTCAAAGATAGCCAGCTCCTCAGGGAGGAACAGGAAAAGGCACACCTCCCAGAGCACCACCTAAAACAAGATGTTGGGACCAGGTGAAACTCCACCTTAGATATGCTACAGCGTATCCTGGAGCACAAAAAGACAATTCATGCAATGTCATGTCACCATTTCATTGACACTAACAGAACACTGGGCAGGGCTGACTGGGCCCTGATGGAACAGGTAATGACAGTCCATACGCCTTTCCGTGCTTTGACGGACGTTTTGAGCAAAGAGAAAGCTAGCCTGGCAGAAGTTATTCCCCTCTTCATGCACCTCTCCTTAAAATTGTACGATTTCTTTGCCCATAGGGAACGCTTGCCTATTGCTGGTGGTAATATACATCCTGATGTTGCTGCCCTTCTAACGAAGCTGAAGAAGGAACTGACTCAGCGTATGGAAGAGCGCATGGACAATTGTCCCGAGTTAATGCTTGCCACAATGTGCGATCCACGAGTAAAAGGCAAGATGGCACATACTTCCAATTCACTCACTGCCTGGAGGGAACAATTGATAGCGAGGGTGCGTGAGAGGCAAAGGAAAAACAGGATTCAGTCACACGAGGCAGGAGAAGATTCCACAGATGAACTGGAGGAGTGTGGTGGTTTTCTGGGACCTATCAGTAGCAGCGCCAGTAGCATGTCATCTTCTTCTAGTGGAGCAGCTGCTGCTATTTATGCTGAGGCAAAGGACAGATTATGCTTCAGGCAAAACAAACAGCTCCCGATCAGTAGAAAAAGTGCTGAGTTTGAGGTTAAGGCTTACCTTGCGGAACCTTCTTTGCCTCCAACTACAGATCCCTTGACTTTCTGGGATAACAAGAGGGCTGTGTGGCCTATTTTGTCCCTGATAGCCCAGGAGTTGCCTTCTTGCCCCCCAACCACTGTCCAGAGTGAGCGGGTATTTTCTGTTACTGGAAATATACTTAGCCCCCAGTGCTCTCAATTGGCCCCCCAGCTCATGGAGCAAATTACTTTTTTAAAAGTCACCCTGCCAAAGCTGGGTTACCCCGCTCTCAGGTTCAATGCAGCTTAGAAGAAAAAAGGTACCACAGTAACATGATATGCTGAGCGCTCCAGCTTACCCAGCTCTAGGACAGTGGTTGGTTGGGCAGAGGACACCCCCCTGACTTGGTAGTCTGCATTGTTGTCCCACTATACAGATTGTTCAGTCTGGCTCTTTGGTACCTATTTACTGAATCCTGCCTGCTTAAGTGTTCTGCGGTTTTCTGACGGCTACAACTCCAGTGTTGCTGTCATCCTGAGTCTGCCTCGCACCAGGCATCCTCAGTTGCTGCTGACACCAGGGGGAGATTCACTAAGTGGTGATAAAGAGGTGATAAAGCGGAGATGACCTCCAGTTTATCACTTCTCCAGTTCCTATGTTAGTCTATGGACCCTATGCACTAAGATTTCTTCAACTTTGGAGATCTTAGTGCATAGGCTCTATAGAATAACACAGGAACTGGAGAAGTGAGGAGCACTGTGAACAAATAATACGTGACATGCTAGGATCTTTAGTGAAATTTACCAATGACTGTCCCAGCACATCATCGGTCACTAAGGGATTAAGTTCCTTTTAAATCATAACACATGTGGGGCTATGCGCTAAGGTGTGATAAAGAGGAGATAACTTCTCCAGTGATATCACTTTTTCCAGTTTCTATGTTATTCTATGAAAAATCTTAGTGCATAGGCTCCATAGAACAACATAGGAACTGGAGAAGTGGTATCCCTGGAGAAGGTGTCTACTCTTTATCACACCTTAATGCATCTCTACCCTGAAGACCTATAGGTTGCCTACCACTTTTTAAAATGGTATATATAGGTGGAGATTTACTAAGGCAAAAAACAGCCAAGCATTATTTTCACTACTATTCTTTATTGTATCATGTACACAGACGTGGAGCCAATTCTGTGACAAAGCATCTGCACTGAAGGACACAAATAAAAAAATCACCAAATCCCCATTAATTTAAATTTTTAACTACATGAATGCTAGCAAGGCTGCAGAGCATTGCTTTGCAATGCTTTGAAGAACTTTCTAGCATTCAAGGGGTTAAAACACAATTTAAATCAATGTCTTTTTTGTCTCCTATGGCACAGGTGGCTTATCCAAGAATCAATTAAGTAACTTGTCATTAGAGGACCCCACTGCAAACATGTTTTTGGGGCACCCTAACACGCAAATATTCTCCCAAGGACTCAATTTGATCCACGTGCAGTTACACCACTGCTCAAAATGTCTCCACTTTTCATATGACCATATGACCCACAAAGTTCATGACTATAATTCTTTACTTACCAACAGACAAAATAAAATTCAGCAAGGGAGCCAGCATTTAGAGAATGCTATGCATGGAGATGCTCTCTCGATATGTTACCCTGGAGAAAATGCAGTCATTGGAAACTTGTATTCCATTGACTATAGTGATTTTTACCACTGAAGATTATTGTAAGCAGAACTGAGAAAAGGTTTCTCTTTCTCTGTAAAACATAATGATAGTCAATGGACGAGAAGAGCAAGAATGTTAACACTCACTTTGTCAATCGCAGGTGAAAGAGCTTTTTGCGCCTAAGTAAATCTTAGCATTACTGTCAGTCTGTAGTGGGTTGGGACAATCTCATGACTTTGCTTTATTAGTTGGATCACTGTCTGTTGCATGTATGTATGTATTTCTTTATTTACATGGTGCCACACAGTGTACACAGAGCATTACAATAGACGTATGTTACAACAAATAAGAGGGGATAAAATAAATGTCACATTCATAGAAACAATAGGAAAGGGGCCCCTGCCCCAAGGAGCTTACAGTCTAAATGGGTAATAGGAGACAGACAACAGGGTATGAGGGTGTCAAGTGCTGAGACTACAAGTACTGAGTTTGGCCAAAGGTAGTAAATGGTCCTAGGGTTCCAGAAGATAAGATTTCAGGGTAAACTTAAAGACAGAGTGGTATTGTTCAAGACATAGAGAGAGGGGTATGGAGTTTCAGAGGTAGGGAGTGGAAAGCGAGAAAGGTTTGAGATGGGAGAAGGCAGAGGGTGTGGATGGTACAACAAGAAGTGTGTTGTGTGCTGAGAGAAGGAGGCGGCCAGGACATAAGAGGAGGTTAAAGAAGAGATGTAAGGAGGGGTTGCAGTGTGGAGAGCATTAAAGATGAGAAGAAGGACTTTGTAAGTGATGCGTTGCTGGATAGGGACCCATAACAGACGTCTAAGAATTATGAGGGACATTTGTAAAAAGTATACATTGTTTGTGATGTTTATTTAAAGAGTCAGTAATGTCTCCTAAAAATTATTTAGAGTTAGGTAGAGGTTGAAAAAAGAAACTAATTGCCACAAACCCTATCTCTCAAACCGCTATGGTTTGAGAGATATAGGGATTCAAAGTCCCCCCCCACTTCCCTTCTCCTGATGTTAGCATCTAGCTGACAGCAGGAGATCCTGGTCCGGGGACCAGTAGGCGGGAATCGCGTTACTTAAAAATAATTAATTCATTGGAAAGGTCTTCAAAGTGAACTTGCAAACCTGGCACTCTTTGTAGACCTCCTCAAGTCATATGACTCAAATCTCCTTCCTGTCCCTTTAAAGTGACTCTATCCCTTATTATGATAGTTGATATTTATAAAGCATAATTCTAACATTTATAAATGTGGCTCTATAGTGCGGTATTTTATAGTTAAATTTATTCACACTTATGTTTTTTTTTGTACAAGTTTTTGTATTCCACTTTTGATTACTAAGCCACAAATAGTAGAGTTAAGGTTGTAGACGTATTAGTCCAGTGGTGTAGTTGTAGGTATTACAAGATATTAATTTTGTTTGTTATTTTAAAGCCACAAATAAGAACAGAAAGACATGGCGTTAATATTGTGGGGATAATTGTGTCCCTATAATGTCACAAACAGTGACATTGCTTAATAAATTCGCTGAGCCTCTTTTCTTACACTTCCCGAAAGCCACTTTTCAAAAAACACTACTATATGGTGTTACGCTCTCTTAATGTGTCGTTACTACTTTTATAACTAACAAAATAATTTTTAATGCCATTTTAACTTTACAAATTCACTTTACTCCACCTTTATAAATGTCCCTCTATATGAGCAGGTTCAGTTTTTGGGGAGAGTATGGTGATTTGTGCAGCCAAGTTTAAAACAGACTGCATAGGTGAAAGCCTTTTATCTGTCACTGGGGCATAAGATCTGAATGGGTTTTTTCTTTTTTATATAGATGCTAATGGACGTAGAAAAAAAAAGTAATTATGGAGTAAACCAACTGCACAATGAGAAAGAAATAGAAATTCCAAAAATATCCATTGATTTAAAATGAGGCATTTACCACTTGAATGCTAAAGAGGGCTCCAGTGTATTGCAAATTAGTATTTTGGAAACCTCTCCAGCATTTGGAGGGTTAAAAGCACATTTAAAATCCACATACATTTTTATTTGACCCCCTATGGTGTGGTTAGTTTGTCCAAAAATTTCTCCAGCTCCTCTTACTACATCAGCCTTATAAGGGGCAGTTGGCTTGCCCCAGATATACTTTTGCCTTGATGCTTTGCCTGATATGACCAAATCACCATTTGGATGCAGAATGTTTTTCATTCCTCAGGACTCCACAGGAACCAGTCTTGCAGTGTTTATAGTTAGCATCCTGCATTCAAATGGTGATTTGGTCACGTTAGCTTTGCCCAGTTGTCTCTATTTAATCTCATGGTGCACATGACACATTTTTATTGAGTTAAAGCAAATGTTTTATTTATTTTGACATATGAAATATTATAAACCTTATCTCTCATCAAGGTAAGAAGGAGTGGAAGCACTCTCACTTAAAGAGTAAGGACCTGGGTGCTCTTATTGTGGCAATTAGTATAATAGAATGGATATAAGGCACTCACAGGATTTCTTTAATAAAGCTTTATTGTGAAATGCTGTCAACGTTTCAGCCAGGCACAGCTGGCCTTCCTCAGGACAGTGATATTATGCTAATGACCCACATAAATACCCCACAGTGTGCTGTGCGGATGGAGGACCTGTGGTTCAATATATTCTAGCAAACATGGTTACATTGCATTGTATTGTAATTCTTAAGTTTTTGCTATCTTGACACTTGTGTTTGAACTACCTTGGTCACATACGTCGCATGAACGACATGCCAGGAAGCATGATGTCACTGCGACAAGAGCGCTGATTTGGCATCCTACATGATGTGGGGTATTTCTGTGGGTCGCTAGCATAATATCACTGTCCTGAGGAAGGCCAGCTGTGCCTGGCCAAAACGTTGACAGCATTTCATAATAAAGATTTATCAAAGAAATCCTGAGAGTGCCTTATATCCGTTCTATTATATATATATATATATATATATATATAGATAGATAGATAGATAGATAGATAATTTGCTAGGATGTTTGTCACAATGCAGTCATGCGCAGTAGAGACTGCCCGCGTTCGGGCAGTCTCTACTGCACATGATTGCATCTCGTGACTGAAGCAAAGCAAGACTGCATCACGTGGAGCAGTGAGGTAGTGGCCTCTTAACCCTTTGAGTGCTAGAGGGGTACGCAAGCAATGCGTTGCGTACCCCTCTGGCACTCAAAGGCTTAATATTACCCTTTATATACATGGGCTTTTACACTAGTATATAGGCACATGGGGCCTCTTAACCCTTTGAATGCTAGAGGGGTACGCAAAGCAATGCATTGCATACCTCTCTGGTATGCAAAGGGTTAACACTACCCTTTATATACACAGGCTTTTACACTAATATATATATACAAGAGAGAGAGAAAGGGAAAGAGAATAGAGTTTGCGTCAAGTAAAAATAGAAATATACTACTAAGAATAATAACAGGTAAACAATATATACTGCCCCTGAAAAAGTAGTATGTGAAATGAAAATGATCAGTCCCGGCAGACAGACAGATAGAAAGACAGACAGACAGACATAGATAGATGTGAAATTGAGGATTATTCTAGCTTTGTGATCAAATAATCTGAATTTTATTAAAGACAGGAGGTGAGTATTTTGCATAACATCCTTTTACTGGTCCTCACAGCAGCAGGAAGAGATAGAAAATTTAACCAATCACAGGTAACTCCATAACACATATAAGATCAGCTCTGTGAATATAACTTCCTCTTCCTTGACCACACAAACTCAGGAAATCTTGGTAACACGAACTCAGGAAACCATCAGGAACTCAGGAAACAACCGAAAACCCGGGTGCCCCGGTCAAGCTTCGAAAGCACCCAGTCCTAGAACTTCAACAGGAGAGGAACACCACAGCAACAGAAATCCAGATGAGAAGACCATCAGGATCAGGCTGGAAAAGAGAAGAGAAAACAAATAACAGGAACTGGAAGAAAACACAAGTCCTGCAGAACAAACATAAGCCAATAAAGGAAAAATAGTATAAACGGAATATAAACGAATAAGTAGACACCAATAAGGGAAAGGGAAAGAAGGGGTGGGAAAATACTCGCCTCCTTTCTTTAATAAAATTAAAATTATTTGATCACAAAGCTAGAATAATCCTCAATTTTATGGCAAGACAGGAGCTCATATTTTACCGTTTTAACGCTGCGCAACTAAGGACTCAGCGGTATTAGGAAGAGGACAGCAATAAAACTGGCGAAAGGTACATTCCCTGGACCAATTGGCGGAACGCATGATGTCGTGGAGAGAGCCGCCAGAACGAAAAGCCACACCCTGAACAGAATGAGTGCCGAAGGAGGAAGCAACACCGGCTAAGGACAAAATCCAGTGGACCCACTGACAAGAGTAGGGGAAGACACCGGACGAAAAGGAGAAGAATGAGAAATGAGCAGTTGAGACGAAGAGGAAGATTGAAGTGCTGAAGTGCGAGCAAGATAATCGTGAAGACAACGAACCACACACAAGAGTGGTTCCAAAGAGAAAAAGGGATAAGAGACCGAAGAGGATAAAGATTTAATCCGACGCCGAAATTGAAAACAAACCCCATCCGGGGAAAAGGAAAGGGAATCGAAATCAAGGGCCTGAACGTCCGAAACCCAGCGAAAAGACACCAAACAAAGCAAAGTAGTAAGTTTGGCGGAAAGGTGACGGAGGGAAAGCTCAGAATTGTCAGACCAAGATTTAAAGAGGGTAAGGACTGAAGAGACATCCCAAAAAGAAGAATAACGAGGAGCAGGAGGCCTGGAGAGACGCATACCACATAATAAATGACAGATTAAAGGATCTCTGCCAACAGGGAAACCTGCAAGAGTAACATGGGCAGCTGAAATAGCGGAGCGGAACACATTAACCGTACGGTAGGACTTGCCCTCGGAAAAAAAGAGAAGAAAGGAAATTAGCGACCTCCGGTACAGGGGCAGTAAAGGGATCACCTTGTCTAGCCAGACACCAGCAACACCAGGTGTTCCAAGCGCTGAGGTAGGAATGTCGAGTGCCCGGAGCCCAAGAGTCGCGCAAGAGGTCTGAAGCCGACTGCGAAAGTCCAGACACAGCCCAGGAACCCTTGAAATCGACCAAGTGATCAGAAGAAGCCGATGATCGAGAACGAGAGGGTGGGGTTCGCCTCCTGGGCCTAGAAGAAGAAGGGGATGCCAGGGAAGAAGAAGCGGGAGATCGGACGACAGTTCGAGGAGGGCCATAAACAAAGGTTGAGCCGGCCACCATGGTGTCACAAGGAGGAGAGATAGTTGGAGGCGATGAAGATGGTGAAGTACCCGGAAGGGAAGAGGAGGAAACACATAGACAAGGGGGAACTGAAATCACCATCACATCCACTGCTAAGGCCTGTGGGTCACTGAATCTGGATAAAACAACAATCTTGAGATTCATTACAGACATCACAAAGTCAACAGCCAAAAGGCCCTACTTCCTATGGAATCTAAAGCTATCACGGTACCCGTGATCTCCATCTGTCACTCTCGATTGTGCTGCGCTCCTATTGGTTGAGCCTGTTTGGCCTGCCCCTGGTGACCTTTTTATGCCTGGCCATTGGCACCTCTCAGATGCCCTTTCGTAGTGTTCCTGAGCCAGTATTGCTGTGCTGTGTTCCAGTGTTCCTGATTCCTGTGTACCGACTTGGCCTGTTTTGACGACGCTCCTGTGTTCCTGCTCCGTGATCTGACCTGGCCTGGCTGACGTTCCTGCTTGTGACCTGACCTGGCTTGTCTGAGAATCCTGCTCCGTGATCTGTCCCGGCCTGGCTGAAGTTCCTGCTTGTGACCTGATCTGGCTTGTCTGATAATCCTGCTCCGTGATTCGACCCGGCCTGGCTGACTTCCTGCTCCGTGACCTGTACCGGCTTGCTACTACCCCGCCAGCGTTCCAGCTTCCTGCTGTCGCCGAGGCGACATTCTGACTATCGCTTGTGGATGTGGCAGGGCTGATAGTGAGCCTCCATTAACCCGTGCAGAGCTGTACTCCTATTTGCTGAGCCTCCGTTAACCCGTGCAGAGCTGTGCTCCTGGTCGCTGAGCCTCATTATACATTGCAGAGCTGTGCTCCTGGTTGCTGACCTCCGTTTTACCATGCAGAGTTGTGCTTCCATTATTAAGCCTCCATTCACTGGTGCAGAGCTATAGCTTACTCTTACACTTGCTGAGCCGTTACTTTTTAGCCGCTATTACTGCTGAGCCGGTCCATCCCAAGCCTTGTAGAGGCGACGGCTCATTCTGACACCTTGCAGTATAGTCGGTCTCCGTTACCGCGCCTTTGGGAGGTGTCATTTGCTCTAGCTCATTCAGTGCTATTCTCCGTGATACACCCGGTGGGGCTATTGGCTCAAGCTCTTGCAATCCAGTTGCTCCGTGATACGCCCGGTGGGGCTATTGGCTCAAGCTCTTGCAACCCAGTTGCTTCCTTTATTACGCCCGTGGGGGCTATTGGCTCAAGCTCTTGCAATCCAGTTGCTTCCGTTATTACGCCCGTGGGGGCTATTGGCTCAAGCTCTTGCAATCCAGTTGCTTCCGTTATTAAGCCCGTGGGGGCTATTGGCTCAAGCTCTTGCAATCCAGTTGCTTCCGTTACTACGCTCATGGGCCATATCGGCTCAAGCTCTTGCAATCTAGTTGCTTCCGTTACTATGCCCGTGGGGGCTATAGGCTCAAGTCTCTGCAGGGTTCTGGTCTCAGTTCCCTTCTGCTGAAGCAGTTATCTCTGTTTTATGGACTTAAGGTGTTGCATCAACTACATCATTACCACTTTGGGCGTGCCAAACACCACAACAGAGACTGACTGATTACTTGTGTTAACCCTTGTGTTCTCTGTCTTCTGTACCTGTCATGTGACAACATCTGTAAAGTTTATTAATCTGTATACTGGGCACCTATAGCCTTATCTTGCTATTATTCTGTGCTGCCTATAGAGGGTGATCCTTTCTTTTTATTTTTGTTTAATAAAACTGTGTTTTATTTTAACCTACTGGTCTGAGTGTCTTGAAAACCGTTACAAAAGCACATTGCTTTAGTTTCCATTCCCTATGACCCCAGCGATATCTACTGAGATAATCTTCAGCAGCATTGTCCGCTCCTGGAAAATGATCTGCCAATATCACCAGAACAAGTGATGGTAGAACCACCCTTGGTCCACGTTGCCTCACTTCCGGTTCCACCTTGCCATCTAAAAGTATACCACTGCCATCTGGTTGTCTGACTTAATCTACTCCGAACATGCATGAAGCAAGTGAGACCAGAACAGAAAGCCCAGCTAGATTGCATGAATTTCCAGTACATTGATAGAAACTTGCTCTTGGGGCTGAACCAAGGACCGTGAGCAAATCCTTGATTGAAGCTTGCACCCTGCCTCACTACAAACCACTCAGCGATAATTATTGGTCTTTCTATGGTCAAGTGGTTTTCCTTTAAACATCAATTCAGATCCACCCATACCTGGAGAGACAGAAACATCACTTTATGAAACTGAATGCCAATGGACTGACGAGAGCCTGAGAAAATCGCATCGACAAAGTCCGGGCCTGAAAATTGTTGAATCTATGACAAAGAAGATTAGAGATTGTGAGAGGACCAGAAAGGACATCTTGAGGTTGAGTACCCAACAGTGGTGCTCCAGCATAGACATACACAACTGAAGATGCAGACAAAGTACATTTGCAGAAGAAGCTTTTAGCAGAAGATCATTCAGATAGGTTGAAATAGAAAGCTACTACACTTGGATATAGCCAGTCATGGTCTCCATAGTTTTGGTGAATACCCTCAGTACGGACACTAAACCAAATTGTAGAATTGTAAATTGGAAATGGTGATCATGAAAAGAAAAGCCGAGGAACCTCTGATGCAGCACATGAACTGGAACATGAAGATATGCACCCTTTATATCCAGAGAAGCCAAGAACTGCACACTTGGTGGAAATTACAGAATGCATAGATCTTGAACCTTGATGTAGGCATAAAATGGGTAATATGTTTCAGGTCTAGCACTGGGTGACAGCCCCCATCCTTTCTTGGGGACAATAAACAGTTTGGAATAGAACACCAGAAACCTCTGAGACTGGAACCAAGGTTTCCTGCCCGACCTGGAGAGTTCACAAGGACTTTCAATTAACCCTTGACATATAGAACCTACATGAGGGAGGGACTTTGAAGTCTATCCGATAGCCCACTGAAAGTACCAGCAAAACCCATGGGGCCACACATCTCAGACAGGCATCCCCCTATCTACAGTGCCTATCATCCATTATGGCAAACTAAGCTACTGTCTAGAGCCCATGGCAATATAAAGGGCACTAGCTGCAAGCGATGGGTCACAGAGAGAGGCCCTGCTGTTGCTGTAACTAACACCTTGTGTCAGATGCTCTTATTATTGACACACCAGCATCATGCACTTGCTCCCACTTCCATTAAAACCATAATACAAGTACCTGATAGCAGGACCTAGAGCCCCATGGAGCCTTAATCCTTGTGGCTCATTCTACTGCCTGTTAGTTCCAGCGTGTGGACGCTGGTTTACTCCATTTGCCTTGCGGCTCAAGGTACAGTTGTTGGTCCCAGCGTGCGGATGCTGGTTTACTCCCTGACTTGCAGTCAGGCTTCTGGTGATGTCCAGTCCTAGCAGCACTTGTTTCAGATGTGTACCGACACTAGCCTCTCCTTGGGTGAGACAGCTTGACCGTATACTCTATTTACCATCCTACTGTCATTGTCATCTGACAGTCACTGGTCTTAGTGGTGTCTCCCTTCTTGGGCTGCCCTGCCCGGTATTGGCAGGGCCGGTAGAGCCTACTTATCACTATTTCTTCAGTATCGCTTGGGTTGCCTTGCCGGTATTATTTGCAAGGTCGGTAGAACCTATCTCAATTGTCAATTGATTATATATATGTGATGTTTGTATGTGTATGAAAACCCTATGGGATTGCCTTAACTTTTCAATAAAGTTAAGTTTTTACCTAAACCTTACGTCTGAGAGTCTTAACAAACCGTGACACCATCAGCTTCTTCAGCTTCGATGGTGAACGAAACACCTGCCTTGCAATCAGCTTCTGCCGCTTAGGCTATAACAATGTATTTTGGTAATCCACCTCTGTCATCTTTACCCCCCCACCCCACAGCTAAAAGAAATTATGTAGATGCAAGGATGTGGAAGTTCATGACCACCCATTGCACATTGTATGGTGCACTGACCACACATGGCAATGTGGTGGAGTATAATCGCAGGCATGGAATTAAGCAGCATCTGAGGAGATTCCAACCCATGGAATATGCTAAGCTGGTGGTAGGGAGGATTTATCATTATTAAGACAGCAAGTTGTCACAGGTCCTTAGCGAAGAGGACAAGGGGCATAGTCACAGCAGCAGCAGTACTTGGTTTCTAAGGTGATAATTGATTTGACATTGCAGATCTAGGAATCAAGGTGTGTGCCAGTTGTTTGATGAGTGCTGATGTGTCCATTGTTCCAGTCCTTTCCCCATTTCCTACATACACTGTGCACATTGTAGTTGCTGATGAAAGGCACAGTTTCTTCTTGATGTATTGTCAAGTGAAAAATTAGTATTCCAAAACACCCATGATTTTGGAGGAATTGCAGGAGGAGAAGCATTATTGGGCAACTTATTTACTCCACATATATCTGAAGTGATGGGGGATAGTTGTGGTGCTGCTACTGCCTCAAGCAGATCACTGGAGCTAATAGCAAGTGGAACCATGATCATCATCACCCATATAACTGCAGTTGTTGATCCCATACCTTGTAGCTGCCTAATCGTCCTGCTGCTTAAAAAACTCAGCAGCAGCAAGAACAGCAGTTGCAAATGCCACAATGACACCATGGCATTTGCTAATGACCAGTGGCAACTGGCCAGCATAACATAACCTGACACTAGGCCAGTAGGGATTTTTTTTTCTTTTTCTCAGGGCTTGTTCTTTACTTATAGCACAGAAACCTATAAAAAAACTATTTTGGGGGCATGATTCTAACAAGTCTAAGTAGACAAATTACTGTTTCCTTAGGGCTTGTACCTCTAACAAACCCAAATCCAACAAATCATTGATTCTTCAGGGCTTGTACTTCTAACAAACCAATCATAACTGATCCCTCAAAGTCCTAGAAATCAATGTATCCTCAGGGATTTTGCCAAACAAGTCTAAGTCCTACAAATCAATGATTCCTCAGGGCTTGGGATACTAACAACAAGTCTCAGTCCTACCAATAAATGCTTCCTCAGGGCTTGGGCCTCTAACAACAAGTCTTAGTCCTACAAATCAGTTTTTCCTCTGGGCTTGTGCCAAACAAGTCTAAGTCCTACAAATCAATGTTTCATCAGGGGTTGTGCCTTTAACAACAAGCCAAAGTCCTACAAATCAATGTTTCCTTAGGGATTGTGCCAAACAAGTATAAGTCCTACAAATCAATGTTTCCTCATGGCCTGCTCCTAACAAGTCCAAGTCCTACAAATCAATTTTTTCTCAGGGCTTGGGCCTCTAACAACAAGTCTAAGTCCTAGAAATCATCCTCTACAAAATACTGTATCCCATCAATTATCAGTCTACCCCAGTCACAGCTTGCATCAGGGGGGCCCTTGTCTCTGTCCCGTTACGTACCAATGTTTTCTTTTAATTTTAAGTACTTATTTTTCTTCTGAAATGTCCTCCCAATCCCAGTCACCAAACCCCCAAGAAAATTCCCTGTTCAACTGATTCTTTCCCCAGACTCGACCAACACAGGCACCCTTGGATCCCTTAATTATTATGTTTGTAAATTCAGTCTTTCCACTGATTTCAATGCAATGAGCTAGCCAGAAAAACTGCACTTTTTGTGGGAAATTTTCTGCCAGTTTTCTCTAATTTCAGTGTTGAGGTAAAAACGTTCACCCATTCCTACTCCTGGAAAGGAATAGCAGCAATAAAAAAATAAACAAATGGTGCAGAGGCTCTCCATCTATTCTGATGATGTCTTATGGAGGAGGATCTCACTCCCTGGAGCCCCCTACTGTGATACCAAAGTGCTATGGAACCCATCAGGAGCCATGGCAATCAACTAGAAATAATAGATAATAAATGAATTATAAAATGGAAAATAGTGGCAAATTTGGTAACATCACACAGGACAGTCCTTAGCTTGTGGTCAACAGAAAGAGAGACCCACTGGGAAAGAAACCCAGATCCTTGGACTAATGGCTCCACGGGAACAGCACAGGGGCTCGGTTTAATTGCCTCCATTAAAGAAAAAAATAGGCTACAGTAATTTTGCAAGCACAGTTTGGTATTCTATTACACATGTTGTGAATATCTAAAGTATGCTAAAAAATTACAATGACCGGTAAGATTTCATCATTCAGTTGTGTGTGGAGAGTGGTAACACATGGTAAACAGATTTTCTGATAGTAATTCTACACTGTCAGACAGTGATTACAAACATCATGTTTCCACTGCAATACATGTGAAGGCATTAGAGGAGGGGACATGCAAGTGCTAGTGAGCCCCAGGATCCCCCAAACACACCTGCACATCTGCCAGCGGTTGCAAGGTTGGATGCTCCGTCTGACAAAACACCCAGAAGGTCATCTCCACATGGAGGACCAGGCCAAGCATCAGCACCTGAGATGCCTCAACCAGATCTCCCCCCAGCCACAGGTGCCTGTGTAGCAGAACAGGAAGGACATACACCTGCCAAGACCCAGGATATACAGGACAAGCATCACATTTTGGAAGGTTGAAGTCACACAGCCTCGTCAACCTCTATAAGGAGATCAAAGATGATTTTGACCCCATAGCCAGCACCAGTTGTGCCCGATCTTGCATGGCGAAGCTGCTGTGTGTCATATACTTCATGACAACTGGATCATTCCAGTCCACTGAAGGATATGTATTTGGGATGTCCCAGGCTACATGTTCCAAAACATTGGGTCAGGTGCTGTCAACCCTCAAAAGGAAGGCCAGGAGGTACATCCACTACTACTGCACCCAGATAGAGTGGGCACATGCCAAGCAAGAGAGCTACACAAGAGGAGGCATACCCAGAGTCTTGAGGGTCATTGACTGCTCATATGTGCTCATATGAACTCCAAGGCATGAGGGACATGTGTTCATCAACAGGAAGCATTTCCACTCCATCAATGTTCAGATGGTGTGTGATGACAACATGACGATCACCCATGACTGTGCTTCTTATCCTGGCAGTTGTCATGACTTCCACATCCTTAGGCACTCTTCCGTCTACCCTAATTTTGGGAACAGAACCTAAACAGAAGGGTGTCTGTTGGGTGAGTGACTAGTCTACACATCAGATAGCATACACAGAGGCACTCACATTATAAAAGAAATCTCTAGCTTAGCATGGTCATTAGACACAAGTAGAATGTCTCCCATTACACAACATTGACCATGTGGTACATGTGTCATAATGTAATTTTTCCACAGGGCATGCAGGATATGGCTGCAAACACCAGCACAGCACTGCTACAATGATACTTATGTGATGACCAGGAATGCTACTGAACACACCTTTGGCCTCCTCAGAAGAAGATTTTGGTGCCTAAATTACTTTGGTGGAGCTCTACAATACACCCAACAGAAAGTTTGTGATGTCATACTTGCATGTGCCATACTCCAAACATTACAGTGGACATGTGTTTATTGGAGGATGTAGGATGTTTTTCCAGAACCCATTGTGGAGGTGCCTTTTCCCAGCCTGAGGATAAGGAGACCCTGAGAGGGGCAGAGACATGGGGCAGGCTTATCTGGGACTTCTTTGCTTGTGAGTACAATGCATTAATCAAACTTGATGCATGTATGAACATGATTATGCGTGGGGAATGTGTGGAATCAAATTCTCACAATACCTTATGATATGTTTCACTGCACAGGATGACTTGTAACCACCTAACCCTCAAGCCTGGAAAATGCCTGCTTTAACCACAACTACATAGCTCTCACCATAATGAACAGATGCAGATGCCATACAATGGATGGTTCCCAGTGACTTTGTGAATTCAACTGACATCTGGGATTCCATAAGTGCCTGGTGACATTGCCACATCACGGATATGACCTCTCCCCCTGCAAACACTGGTACATGTTTACCTCCTGTCATTTCTTCCTACAGGCATCCATGGCATGGGAGAAAGGGATGTCCAATTTACCCTGGTGAAATTCTGCATCCCATCCCCTTCCCTACAGTGTTCCTACTGTTGCTTCATAGTGCTACTGAATTTTAATACTGTATGGCAAAATGTCGTGTCATGTCAATAACGTGAGCCATATGGAAGGACTTGATGATGGCACATCTGTTTCTGCACAGTGGAACAAAGGAGACATGACAAATCCCCAATGGCCCACAGATATGTATTGTCCTTGAAACATAGTTATTTTCTCAAAGGTAATCCACATCATGAAGAGCAAGGCACCTCCTCTTCTCAGTGTAATTGTGAAGGAATCCATCATGATATCATGTGGATCTTGCATATGTTCAACCAGCCTGTACTTTGGAATGCCAGAGGGGTACACAACATAGGTATGTGTGATGCATTGTGCGCTCCTCTGGCATCCCAAGAGTCCCCCAAGACTCCTCTACCACAAACTAGCAAATCCCTGATGAACAAAGACCCTAGAGGATGCACATTCATTGTTGAAAGAGATATGATTGTGTCTCAGACACTGTATTGTGTGAGTGGAGTTTGCCACATGTGACCTCTGTGCCATATGCCTGACATAATACCATGTTAAGGAGGTGTACCTTTGTGATGGAGTGCTACTGTCATTGTGTGTTAACAATGATCCTGTGCGTCCAGACTTAGAATGTGTTGTTGAACTTCAACTCACACAATGCATTTCCAGATTTATGGGTGTTATGAGTTGAAAGTGGATAAAAGCGGATATTTTGTGTTTGGTTACCACTGCTCAAACACTTTCCCAACAAGTAAAATGTGCAAGAGTTGTGTTTGCATTGGAGACATGTCTGGCACTGACCTTGTTAGATACCTGAAGGAATCAAAGACATTATTGGTATAAAAAAATCACAGTTTTATTTTGTGAATGCATGATACATGTGGCTTCATTTTCTTTTACATTTTTTTGTGGCGGGGGGGGGTGCAGATGTGGATGCCCTCACTGACTGTCTGATGACTCTTGGGTGTCTTGGGGTTGTTAAGATTGTGTCACACTTGAGGGGAAGGTGGTTGCTTTTTGACTCCTCAGTTGACTGTCGGGCTCCCTCCACCAGCAGCCTCTGGGTGTGATTATGCGCTCGTATTTCAATGAGTAGGTGGCAAAGAAAGTCACAGAGTACAGTCCCTATATGCCGTATCTCTGTGTGGAGAATGGCATACTGGAATTCCTGACAGATAACACTGGTTCTCCATGGTGCACAGACACCTCATATTGTCTCCCTCAGTAGCCCCCCTGGATCGTAATGTATTCCTTATCCATTCTGGTGGTTATGGTAGCCGTAGCAAATGATGAGGGCATGGATGGTGCACATGGAGATTTGGATGATGCCTCTCCTCCCTATTCTGTGTCTGTCTGTTGACCAGTGGTTTCCTTATGGTCTGAATGTACCTCTGATGCTGCAGCTGCTGGTAAGGCAAATGTATACAGAGCTGAGAGGGGGCCAGCATGTGATTCTTTTGAGACTGAGAGTTCTGCCCTATCACGGTGCCCGTGATCTATCTCCCATGGCGTTACCTGCCTTATCTGCTTGTTAAGACGTGTGTGTTGTGGTTCCCTATGGCTATGGTTCCTCAGTTTGGTTAACCCTAGTTTGTGTCTTGCTTCTTCTATCTTCTACCTGCTGGTCCTATGACCTTCCGAGCTGTCAGACCTTCTGACTTCTTGTTGAGCCTTTTAACTTTTGACTCTCTGTTGGGCCTTGACCTTCCAACTCTTAGTTGAGTCCGACTAGTCGTATACTACGGTGTCCAACTCCTGGTTGTCAGTTCTAGCTCCTTGACTCCGTTGAGCCTACCTCTCGCTTCCTTAGTGTCTGACCTTTGTCTGTATCCAGAGGTGTCATTCTGCTATCAGGCTTTGAGGCCTACACCTTTAACACAGCCTTGGCCATAGCAAGAGATCTCTGGAGCAGCCTACGCAAGCCAGCCATGCACCACATCCAGGGTTTCCCAGCATCTGGTTCACTGAGGCCTACACAGCAGTATCCTCTAGTATTATCTACTGTTATCTGTACTTTTACATAACAATAGCTGCTTGTCCTACCTTGGTAGAGTTTCTTCTCTACCATATTCTCCCTAGCAGCTTACAAGGGAGCTTCCTAATCAGAGTGTTACAGTTTGACTGTTTGTTCCAGCATCACATTTCAAATTTGTGTTTGGGTTTGTAATTCTGCTGGGTGAAACGTGTTCTCCAGCTACTTGGCTTGATGTGTTCCCCCGATTTTAGACTTGCTTTGCCTGTGTGCAATACTGCCGTTGTCTCGGATTTGGTGTTATGGGTGTGGCAACAGTGCAAATGTGTAATTTCAGGCCATGGAATAGTGCTTTCATGGCAAAAGTGTTGGACATGCAATCATATTGTGTTTGTTCAACTATGAGGGGTGTGCTAACCCCTGCTGAACTGTGCAACATGACCCTGGTGTACTTTGTTCATCCACTGTTAAATGTTGACATCCCTGTGGCAACATATCTAACATTGTTAAAGAACATAACAGATGTTTATATTACAACATGATAGCAATCATTGTCTGTGTGAGAATGTTCGAGCAACACAGCACTAAGGGGGATAACCTTGTGATTCAAAATTATTTGGCCTACTTACTACATCAGATTTCAGTTTTGGATGTACATTATCATTTGCTTGTTTGAACCCTATCAGCACTGTATTTGTCAAATTAGAGGGCTCACTCATGGCCATGTGTTCAGTTGGCATTGTGTTGTGTGGTACTAACCAAGAGGGTATATGTGGTGGATAATATGATGTTACTTACGGGGAGGATGGAGGGTGCTGTCATCTCCTGTGTCAGAACTGCCTTGGATCTTCTCAACTACCGTTGTGGACAGGTTTTGTTACAGAATCTCATCCCAGGCATTGAAGGTGACAGTTCTCCCATCTTGATCTTCACTTTTCTTTTACAGTATATCCAGCACTTCTTGATGGAGTCTGGGTTATGCTTTCACATGGACACTGCATTGACAGCATTATGCACCAGATGCCAGGATAGCTCCTTCCATGCTCCAATCCCCCTGCTCTTTTCAGGGGAGAAGAGTGTATGCTCCCTGTCCAGGATGGTCCACACCACGGCCATGTTCTTCTCATTGGAGTACATGGGGTTCCGCAGTCTGTCCTCCTCTACTGCAGTGTGAGATGTATGCACTCTCTGTGTGCCCTTTTGTTTGTCAGGCCCTGCCTGCACTGTCCCCTCCACTTGCCACTGCCGTGTTGGTCCCTGGCTGCTGTGTACCTGCCTGTTGTTGGGTACCCTTCCACCCACTTGGTCTCCCTCTCCCCCTCCTTCCCTGACAGAGGATATTCTGGCCTCTTTCCTCTTCTCCTGCTCCTCTCTCCATCCTCCAGCTGCCACTCCTCTCCCTGCCATCTGGCTAGCGCTCTCCTAGCTCCCTCATACACTCACTCACACCCAGTCACTCAAAGAGGCACTCAGTCACAATTACTTGCTGGCGCTCCCTTCCACTCACTGAATCACACTGCATAAAATAAAAATAATAAATGTGTTGTGTGTCCAAACAAAGGATGTGTGTTTGGCACATATCACATCCACGCACAAAGTGTGTTATGTGTTTTTTTGTATGCAGTTCTCTACACTCTCCACTCCAAGTCTACCTGTCTTCAATGTGTGCTCCTATCTCTCTCTGTCGCTATCTCTATCCTCCACTCCTGGGCCCTATACTGTAGATCTGAGAACCTCCAAACACAGGCAGTGTGTGTGTGAGTTATTTTTGTATATATATATATATACACATATATATATATATATATATATATATATACACACACACATACATACACACACACACATTTATTTGAATTGACTTGATACATTGGTGTGTGGTGATTGGCTGTGATTTTGAACTTGTTTTGACAACATTTTGCATCACCTCATAACGTTGAAAGTTAGCTACTTTTCTTTGAAGGTGACGTATCTGGCGTTATTTAGCAACTGAAATGAACGGACAGAGAAGGAAAAAAAGAAACTACACATGTTTCTGGTTACATGGATTTGTGTGGCCTAAGCTTGTTGTTCTTTCTTGTAGATGAGTTATTGAACAGCTGCGAACACAGGTATGGTTATCGTTCCGTATTGGTTTTCCTCTTACCGTCTGTTTACTGACCCCCAAGCGAGACAGAGCAAACCACAAATGGAAGATGTAATACCAACAGTTTCCTCTTCAGCTCTGTAGGCAAAGAATGGGAAATAATAGCCAATCCACACTGGAAAAATCTTTCCCCATATAAAATAAAGTAAAACAAATGAAGAAACAGATGTCCCTGTACCTCCAAGGTAGGACACTTTCAACTGTGGCTGCTGCTGACAGAGGTGGGATGAAGAAGGGCAAGGAGGGTGTCTCATCCTCAAGAGAGCTTTCTCTGCATGTGCTCATTCTATTGATAGCAACTTAACCCTAGGGTTCATGTGTTCTACAATAGACAAAAGAGAAAACTCAAATACGAGGTTCAAGTACCTTATGTTATTAAACCAACTACTTTATATTAAATGTATTTGCTTCTATAGGATATTAACTCTTCAAACAATTACTCACATTTCTGACTTAAGGTAATTTCTCTATGACATGGGCGTGACCTCACCAAATTAGACATTTAAGTCACTACCAGATCTTAACACTGTTTAACCATCTCTCTCAACTACACGTGAAATGTAACAGAATGATTGTGAAGATGAACTTTATATTCCTATATATCTGATTGTGGCTGGAGTATTTGGCTTTTCTTTCTGGGTTATGCTACCTCTGGAGTTTTTCCTTCCTACCCTAAGAAAAATAATGTTGCCCTTTTTCTTTTTGCCTGGTTTATTGCAGGTAAGAACACCCACAATACCACCATTAATGTAATTGTCACAATATACAACTATCTTTTATGTACACCAGCATAATAACACTGATATTTTAAAAATTGTATGCCTCTTTATTTTAATGAATTAGGCCCAATATATATTTTAATTCTTAAAGTAATACCTCCTAATGATAACCCCCACTAACCTTAAGATGGCAGAAAATCATAATGGGCTCTATTAATTTTGCCCTTTTACCTTGGTGCAATGGATAATAGCTTACAACAATCTTGGATGCAATAACCATGGAAGTGGACAGCTTCTGGACCTGAAGAAAGCAGAGTAGCATGTGCAATGAGCCAAGGATTAGGTCCAATGATCCTACTAGTAACTTTCAAGTCCACCTCTATGGACATGACATTCAAGGCTTACTTGAGCAGCAGTACACAAAAAATAGGGCACTCTACCAATAATCTCAACAATAAAAGCTTCAAACAGAGGAGCAAAGTAAGAGATGTTAAGTTGTGACAGTGGTCTGATTATAGCCTAGAGTTTCTGATTAAAGGTTGATCCTGAAGCATGTCGACAACTAAGCTACTTTTTATTTAATATATTGTTTTTAATAAATATTGTTTGTTTACTATTTGCTGATCATTACTTCGTAAACACAAGGGTTCCAGTTATCTGTGAGGCTACCTGATCAGTGGCAGGTTATCCCCTGCTGCTACTTACCAGTTTTGGTCTGGTCCAACTGGATTATCTCCCTTTGTGAGTATATTTTGCACCGATCGTTGAAGTTTTCCTTGCTGATATTAATGGTAAAGTGCCCCCATTTTCCTGTACTGTGGCTGTTTTTCTACTCTGTTTGAAGAATGATCTGGGAAATTGTTAGGAGGAATCTGTGTGGCATGCAGTACAATATCCCCCCCATAGTTGCATATTAAGTTCTGGTAGTGGAATTCGTCAAATGTGAGTAGTATATGTCTTAATCATAATATTTTTTTTTAATCATCAAGGATATCTTTACAATGTGAATATCTCTATTTTTTGTTCTTTTTAAGATGTATTGAACATATGTTTTGCCCTGACATTTTGGATACTTGTCTCTAGCTACTGTCATTAGTTGCTATTGGAAATCCTAGCCCTAGTTACTTCTCTGCCACATTCCTATTGGGCGTCTCTTCTTTTATATCTACTTTGTCCTCTGGTGAGCACCCATTCTACAAGCTTCCAGTGTTCAGAGACTCCAGAGATTCTACTGCTGTTCCTGTTTTCAATCTGCCTTGCTACTGACCATGCTTCTGCTTGACTCCTTTGGTACATTATTCCCATCTCCTGTGTTTGACCTGGCTTGGATTCTCGACTCTCATTCTCAAATAATGTCTCAGGTTCAACCTCTGCTTCTCCTGGACACTGCTTATCAGACAGATCATGCATTTGCCAAGCTCTGACGTCCATCAGAGATGTCCTCATTCTCCAGTGGATACACATATGCCAAAACAACAGACCCTTCATTCACTAAGCCCTGCTCCTTCCATCTGTTAAAAGATGAAAGTACACCAAAGCTCCAGCTTATCTGATAGACCGTGCATTCTCCAAGCCCTGCCAGAGGGTGCACATACACTAAAGCTACAGCTTATACGACAGACCATACATTGGCCAAGCTTTTGCTGTCATTCCTCAAGTTCCAGTTCCTTTGACAGACTGCACATCACCAAGTTTCACTCACTCAACTCCAGTCCAACCATCTAGTCAGAGAGAACAGACTCATTCACTTCCAGCTTCTCAGCGGATCCTGCATTTGCCTTTGGGATCCCTGTTCCTGCACTCACTGTGCAGTATTTCACAGTACTCTGGAGATTCCATCCTGGTCCTGGCCCCGGCTCAACTGGGGTATGACATCTGGCTTTGCGAGCCGCGACCTTTACTCCTGCTTCAGCCACAGAAAGGAATCACCAGGGGCTGTCAATGTTCCTCAGCAGTGCTCCCTACTCTTCAGACTCTAGGCTCCTTTTACTGCACTTAGGGTCCTGAGAGATTTCCTGCCACCTCCTGCACAGTGACTGTTACTCCTGTAACCACAGTCCTGCTATAAAATTATTAACGTGACAAGAGGTTATCTCTTAAACAAAAGCACAAGGATAAAAGACAGTGAAGATTATTATTATATGAAGGGGATGAGATTAGGGATTTATTTGGAATATATAGATTTAGTAAATTAAAGCTTTTCTTGTGAATTACCACAGAAACAATAAAGTATGTTGTTATATTGCTATTCACCAGTCAGTATTGGATGGCCAAATGGTTATCCTGATTACACAGTAGCATGGAGTATCTGGGAACTATCTGGATATGCCCTGTAAACTTTGTTTTTTAATTACTCCTGACTTGGGTTGATTCTCCAGCTTGGTGAGTTTGCAGGGTATCTCCCACTTCCATACCTCTTTCCACCTACTAAACACCCATTCTGTTCACTTCCCAAAACGTTTTGAAGGCAAACCCCCTTTTCCTCCTGCAAATCCTACCACATTATGACATAAATCTCATGATTTGGACAACTCCTTTCTCCGGAGGATTGAGACAAGAATATTCCCAGGTATGAGTGTGGAAAAGAGCAACAGTGGCTTGCACCATGTGTCTATCTAGTTGTTCAATTACAACTCTCGCCACCCTCAGCTAGCCAGTGATCAGCTGGGGATGGTTAAAGTTTCAGGGAAGCCACATATTGTCCAATTTTGTGAGAAAACAGGATTGTGATAATGCACAGATGGTGAAAAAATCATAATGAGTAAAACAGGTGTGCACAGAAATTGAGGGGATAGATGGGGCAGTGGTATAGTTCAAAATGAAGGTGATGAACAGAGTTGCAGGGGCATAAAGCTATGGCAGACTGGAAAAATGGACAGTTTGGGAGCTGTAGAAAAACTGTTGGAGAGATGGGGAGAAGGAAGCAGTAGATATGGAAAATAAACTTAAGGAGGTGCAGATGGGGAAAGACAGTCATAAGAGAGGAGACAGAAAGGCAGATAACAGGGAAGATGGTGACAGTAACAGGGAGCAGCAATTGTGTGGGGTATGGAGTAGTGTTAGAATAGGAGATGAAAGGGTGAATAAGATGCAGGGGCAGAGGGGGTTAAGACAGAAAAATAGATTGGAAAAAGACACTAGGAGGCATGGGAGACTAGAAGGATGTAATGGGATAGAATAGGGAAGTTGGCAGACACCGAGGGGGCAGTTGGAGAAACGGAGAAAACCAAATGTGGGAGAGATGGTAAGAAGGCACTAGAAGAGATGGAGTTTAACAAACAGAAGGAGGGAGAGCAGACAGGCATAGTATGATCAGTGGGGGGCAGAAACATCAAGTGTTGAGGCACAGGAATTAGGAGTGGAGACTATGAGCAAGATGGGAGCAGTGAAAGTGGGAGATGGAAGGAGAAAGTGGGAAAGATGGAGAGACAGCGGGATAAATGAAGGAAAAGAAAGGCGAGACAGTGGACAGTAGAGAGACAGTGGGAAGGATGAGGGAGCAGACAGTAGGAGAGGTGAGGCATTTAGCAGGAGAGATAAAGGGAGCCAAAAATGTGTTAGAGATGTAAGGAAGGGTGACACAGTGGTAGAGATACAGGTACATGTTTGATATAGTGGAGAGAGTTGGAGAAAAGGAGGAGAGATGGGGGTTATCCTACAGAGAGAAAACTAGAGAATAGATAAATAATAGGGGAGGTAGAAAAAAAAGAATGTAGGCAAAATGGAGGCAATGACAGACAAGGAAAAGAAGGGGGCAAACATAGAGATGCAAAAAGGGAGACAGAACTATAATCTGAGGAGCAGGCACTGGGAGAAGTGGGAAGATAGGATGATGTGGTGGTAAAGATTGGAGAAAGAGAGAACTGGGAGGAACAGCCAGTGGGGGAAATGGGAACAGACAGTGGGAGAAATGGGAAAATAACAGTAGGAGAGATGGAGATGCAGACAATGAAAGAGGTGAGGACAACAGGAGAGGTGCAATTGAATGGGAGATATTAGGACAAAGAATGGAAACATGCAGTGGGAGAGAGAGAGGTATAATAGCTGACAAATGTCATGCAATGAAGAATGAGTGGGAATGAATGAATGAATGTATGAATGAATGAATGAATGAATTAATTAATTAATTTTGATTATGCAATGAGCTAAGCATATTGCTGTAAATAGTGGGGCATGCTTTTCCCAACACGTCTATATACAGTATAATTTCAAAGAATATCTATATACTAGTTTATCTGGCAATGGCATATGTAAGAAATGTCTATTTCCAGTATATTTATAGAAATCTATAATGTACATATAAATATAATGTATTTTTCTTTTCAGGCAGTGTATGAGTGTTCAGCATAGTAATAATAATAATAATCACCACGTAATTGTCAGAGAAATATCTACCTCTTTGCTTTCTCCATTCTGATAATTCAGTATATATTAATAGTATTAGGAACAATTTTTGGTGTTAATTCCTGCTGCTGCACTAATATTCTGGTAAGTGTCAAGCATTACATTTGAACTCTTTTCTATTTCCACACTCCAGACACCAATTATTCTATAGAAAAAGTCCCTTATATTTCCACCTACTTCTCCACATTAACACTCCCCATAGGTACTCTACATTTTCTCTTATATGCACTACTATTTTGCAATTTAAATTGTTAATACCTTTTAACAACTTAGATGATTTTGAAAGAGCTTCCAGATTCATCTAAATTTAATTGAACCATTTTAATTCATAACAGTTGGAGAAACTTTATACATGTATTAACTTGTTATTGTATACAAATTATAAAACAGTTAACACTCCACACTACTTCTCCTGCCCCTCTCTGCTGGCCAGTACTAGCGAATTTAGAAAAGTTGACAAAGTTACAGTCATTCAGATCATGTTAAGATGGATGCTCCCACTTGGGTAAGAATGTGACCATGTAACAGTTCTACTTTAATTATGCAATAAGGACTGATAAAGAGGTGATAAAGCAGAGATGACTTCTCCAGTGACATCGTATTTCCAGTTCCTATTCTATTCTATAGAGCCTATGCATTGGCTCTATAAAATAACATAAGACTTGGAGAAGCAATATCACTGGAAAAGTCATCCCCTTTATCACTTCTTCATCACCCCTTTGTACAGTTCCTTCTAGTTTCTTCATATTATCACTTCCATGCACCACTTCTTGTAATACCTACTATTGTTCCATATAGATACTTCTAGTAAAATATCCAGTTTTACCTGATAACATATCCGTAGGAAAACTCACATTGATCCATATCATCGCTCCTTACGGCTCACACAGTTGACAAATACTATAATAAATCTTCTTAGTATTTTTTTTCCTATTTTTATTTCAGTGCTGTGTGAACAAAGTCTAAATACCCATGGAAGAAAGAAAATACATATCATTGTCATTCATCAAATCTATTTTAATTGCTTGTAATATATTAAAAAATACTAAATTATATTATGTTTACAATTATTAGGTATCCATGGATAAAGTAGTTTGTCTTTTATGTGCTAAATAGTTGTAACATTCAGATATACACAGTAGAAATGGCTAATAAAGAATGACATTCAATAAAACATCTTAAAAGAAATAATTTCTCAGGAGAGAAACAAAATGAAAGATTTAAAGATGCCTATGTTTTCTCAATAGAGAAAAGTGAAAGATTAGATAAAAGACAGTGGTTTTGCCTGGAGGATTCACTAGGACAGATAAACAACATATACGTTATTTTTTTATATTGGTAGCGAATGGTTTGAGGATAATTAAACTTTAAGCAATATTAGTATGAGAAGGGCAAATTTAATCTTAAAGGAGCAGTAGGTTTTAGGAAAAATATACTGTAAGGTTTTTCCAGCTGAATAATACCAGGATACTCTGAATGTTAAAAGATTTTTATTCAAATGTTATTAGAGCTCAAACTAATTTTTTTAAAATGACAAAATATATAATTTGAGCTTCTAACAGTGCAAATGAAATACATAATGAAAACAACTTATCTTATCTGAAAGAAAGAATAAATCTTAAACTTAAAAATATAGTGGCAAAAACCTCATAATGGTATAAGTAATTGATATATATAAGTATAAAAAGACATGTCTACTCATAAACAGAAATGCAAATAGTGCTTAAAATCAGACAACTCCCTTGGTGCCCAAACAGCTCTGAGAACCATAGAAACATAGAATTTGACTGAAGATAATTACACTTAGGCCCATCTAACTTGCCCATTTTCCTACTGTAAAAACCTCAAACCTTAGCTGGTCTTTGGTCTTGTCTTATGTTCAGGACAGCCTTACGCCTATCCCATGCATGCTTAAATTCCGTCAGAGTATAAACATCTACCACTTCTGCTGGTAGAGTATTCCACTTATCTACTAAGCTCTCGTTGAAATAAAACTTTCTTATATTACAACTAAATATCTGTCCCTCTAGCTTTAGACTATGGCCTCTTGTCATAACATTTTTACTCCTTTGAAATGTACTTTACTCCTTTATGTATCTCAATGTTTCTATCATATCCCCTCTCTCTCTCCTTTCCTTCAAGCTATATTGACCATTTAGTCAATACCGATATTTTTTTCCTGTACATTTATCAGCATGAAACCGTAGCTGCCACATCCTTATCCATTCTTCTAATTTACCTAAATCATTTGTTATTTGGCTCATTCCCCCAGGAATGTCTACCCTGTTGCAGATCTCTGTATCATATGAAAAAAGGCATACCTTACCTTGAAGACCTTTTGAAATAACACTAATAAAAATATTAAAAAGAATGGGCCCCAGTAAAGAACAGTCTAATATAAGACTTCCGCTTGTTTGTATACTTTTTTGGGTTGTGTTTACAATACAGCTGCACCAATGTGTGAGTGTTGCCTTTTTTCAGTTGTTGCCTTAGTGCACTTGATATGGGTCCAGTATGACAATATTTTGGTGAATTGAATGAAATCCATCTTTTGACATACAGAAAGGTGTCTTTGCCATTGTATGCCTGTGAATACACCTCAAATATGCCTATATCAGAGTGCCTTCTGCATGCCTTCACCGCATATACAGTTTTTCAGTTTCTCTTTATCTAATGGCTAATTTGCATTGAAAGCTAAATTAATGTACCATTTAAGTATTCTTGAAGGTGTGCTTATATTTCATTGTGACTATTTATTGTATGCATTAAGCTCTTATAACGGGAGATTCTGTCGGAGCTCAAAGAAACAAATTTGCCTCCCTGAGATTGCCATTACCTGAGCCAGAATGAGAAAAAAAACAATCAGAAACTGGCTTCTATATGACCAATCTCTGTTCAAATTTATTCCCACGCCTCCTATTCACCAGGATGTGGGGTTACACACTGCATATATCGTGCTGCCCAAGAGTAACCTCCCCTCTCAGCATCTAGCTGGAGGTGTAACAGATGTGTGTAATGTCACCCCCTCCAGTTAGCCAAACACTGAATATTAGTAACAACAGTAGATAGTGATTCTGGAAATGTGTCTAAATTATTCACAAAGTATAGTGCAATAACCACACAGGGCAATGTAAAGGAGACAAATAAAATGCAGGGGATAAGAAAACATTTAAGAAGTATCCACCCTGCAAAGTATGCCATTATCATTTCGGGGAGTATACATTATTTTATTTCTCATGCTAATTTAATTAACAAAATTAATTAATGGAGGACTTGACATATAAGGAATGACTGGACAAACTTGGTTTATTCACTCTAGAGAAAAGACGACTAAGAGGAGACCTGATCACATTGTACAATTGTAAGAGAGGTCAATACAAGGATCTCTGTGGTGAATTATTAATTCCAAGACCTGATCAGGTGACCAGAGGACACCCCTTGTGATTAGAGGAAAGGAGTAAGGTCTGTTAAATTGTGGAATTCCTTGCCCAAGGAGGTAGTTATGGCAGATACAATGGATACATTTAAGAGAAGAATAGATATATTTCTTTCAAAAGGAAACATACAGGGTTATACTGTATATTAGCAGGCAAATCGGAAGGTCTGATAAAGATTAACTTATTTGGTAGCAGAAAAGCTATACAGTTCTCATGTCACTAGGGTGTGAGGTAAAGGTTGAATTAGATGGACTAGTGTCTCTATTTAACCTAATTTACTATGTTGCTAATGACTCATGGGAAGTGTCAGCCAACCACCGGCCAATCACCACCAGTTAGTGTCTTTTTTTGTGGGATGGACAAGGAACACAGGCATACCACACAATTTCTTGGGGGATTGTTTAACATTGGCAATATGCTTAATTGAAACAAACACACTTAGATTTGTAATGCCAGTTGTTGAGCTCTTCACAACCTTTTCACTCGCTGTGCATGCTGCAGTTTTTAATAACTGCACAGTCCATCCCTGCTTCCAAGGAAACATACTGTTGAGAAAGTGGAGGAGAGGAAGGATTATGGTGAATAGACAACTTCACCACAAATGCTTTTGAAGTGTTGGTGTCTTGTTGTGGTGCTTTTGCTTCATCAATACTAGGGCAAATAGTAACTACCAACATCTCTGATGCTGCTTGTTCCTCTAGTGCCTATGATCATGATGTATACAGCCTACTAATCCTGTGATATTTCATGCTCAGATGACTCATTAACAGTAACTAAATTAGCAAACACCATAATGTCAATGTTGGCATAATGTTTTAGTCAGGTGGTAGCTTTCCTTGGTATATGCAAGGCATGCTACTACTAACAAACTTTGCAAGGCTTGCCTTGCTCTAAGCCTGCTAGCAAAGTTTTCAAGGCTTCACATGCTGTAGGCTTGCTAATATCTTTTCAAGGCCTTGCAGTAGGAGGCTATGCTAACAACTTTTTTAAAGGTTTAACCATTAATTATAATCATCTTTGCAAAATATAACTGGTGTGCAAGAAACGGTTATAATTTCTTGAATGGTTTAATTAGCCTGTAAACCAGCTGTAAAAATGTTTTGAAAGGGCTGGTGGCCATCCATACTGTAAACACTTTTCGCGAAGTTACAATTTTTATAAGGTGACATAAGCATAGTTTTAAAAAAGTATAATTTTTATAAAGGCTCTACAGTACACCTCCAGTACACTGTTGACCCTCCACGATAATGCTTCTGTAGCAGGCATGTTAATTTTTGGAAAGGCATACCTGCTGACTGTGTATGACTGATTACTAGCTGTCTGAATCAAAATACATAATAACACTATAACTCTTGAAAGTAATAAGATGAATTAAGAGAAAAAAGTGGAAGTGGAAGGATCTCACAGTCCATCTTCCAAACTAAAGGTTTGTATATTTTTGAAGATAGTATCTGTGTGAATACTGAGTATTACTGTATATGCTGCCTGTGTATTCAGAATCACAATTATTCTTCATGGTATAATTGTAAAATTATATTCATAAGCAACATAAATGGTGACTATTTGCCAGTCATTCATTAATATGAGGAAAGGGTATTTGTGGTGCTAACAACAAGCAAAACTTAAACTGTGGAAATATACAATAATATCCAAATACATCTGTACTTATATAGACAAAGATATATATATATATATATATATATATATATATAGTAACTTATCATCCTAACTACGTTGATTTGAAAAATAATAGTTCTTTTACTATCATAGATAATTAAGATGAGGACATTTGCCCTAAAGCTTCCATTTTCTATTATCGGTGTTTTCATATAGTTTCCACTGAAGTAATCAGATTATCTCTGTTAACGTCACATAAAAGAGGAAAAGATCAAAGAGGAGTTCCTTTAGTGACGTAAAGCGTCAGTCAATATACCAAAGTATACATTCTTACTTATACTAAAGTAAAGAGCATCTCTCCACTCTGATGGTCAGAGGAACCTGTAATCAATCAAGAGCCCAGCGATGTGTACATGAAATACAAGGTATGTAGTTACCTAAATTAAAGGTAATCTATTACACATACATGAAGTGCAAGATTTACTTACACATATGTAGGAAACATCCCTCTCTTGTCCTGAAATGTTGGCAGTGCATATGTTAGCTCAAGGTCTCAATAACAGAACATGTGTGGGGCAAAGATAAAAAAAACACACTGCTCTTTCAGTCATCAGTAATATATCATACAACAAGATGTACAATCTTGCTTACGAGAAGACAAGTAATATTCTGCTTTGTCTCAGCTGATCCCCAGGTACTCGATTCCTCTCCAGGCAGAAGGAGTCCTACTGCATCAGTCACACGACATAAGTATAAAATATATAATTCTAGTGTTTTTTATAAAAAGGTTAAGAACAAAATGCAGGAGCTCCCCTTTGGATCGGGAGTGAGTATATAGAAATGATTGCACCATTACACATCCACTATGAAAAATGTTTATTGGATAATAAACAAGTAAAAGTGGTTGCGATGATGCAAACTATAATCTTGGTATGAGTAGAATGTAATAAGACCATCCAGCGTGTTTCCTGCGCAAAGCACTTCCTCAGGGAAAAATTGGGATACAATAGTGATCCCTAGAGTATAAAAAGTCAAACAGTGCTAGCCAGAACTACAATTAACATGCCTAGACAATCAATTAATTAAGAAGCACAATTGCATCTTGCTGTGATTAAATGTTAGCCATTTCTTCTCTTAACACAATTAAATCCTGCTTTGATTTATTGTCTATAAAAATCAGTTAAAATGTAACATATTCAATTAAGATATCACATTATAGAATTAAAATGCAGGGGATAAGAAAACATTTACAAAGTTATCAACCTTTACAGCTCCATCAAATACCCTCGCACGCTATGCTCCAGCCAGTACCCTCGTATGCTATCACTTTACCGAACCAGACGACCCACTTCTAAGGAGGTAAACAATGCAAAACAGACCCACTTAAGGCAAAATGTGGGACCTGGTTGTGATGATGCAAACTATAATCTTGGCAGGAGTAGAAGGTGATAAGCCCATCCAGCGCGTTTCAAGCACAAAGCACTCCCTCAGGGAAAAATGGGTATACAACACTAATCCCTAGAGTATAAATAGCCATAAGTGCTAGCCAGAACTACAATTAACATGCCTAGACAATCAATCAATTAAGCAGCACAGTTGCATCCTGCTGTGATTAACTGTTAGCCTGTTTCTTCTCTTAACACAATTAAATCCTGCTTTGATTTAGTTTTAACCATTTCTTGTCTCTAAAAATCAGTTAAAATGTAACATATTCAATTGAGATATCACATTTTAGAATTAAACATATTGATATAGGCCAAAACCCATACATGAAATGCTAGCATCATATTTGCGGAGCACACATAAAGCATATATGGGACAACAGAGTCTCTACTCCCTAGTGGCCTTATTCTGCTCATAGAAACGCTCTAGCAAGTACAGTGTTGAATTCCATCTGGTATGGACCTCCACTTTCAGATGTCGGTGCAATTTGTCACACTCTTGTATGGAATTTAAAGCATTGCGTGCACTGTAGGAGCAGATAAAACAGGCATAGATTTTATGGGCAATATTCAGCATCAATATGAGGGTTTCAGATTCTGCCAAGGTATCTTGTCACAACTAAATTTAGCACATGGACAAAGCATGGCACATGCATCATATCACCTATCTTAAGGCAGCTTTTATGTTGAAGCTGTAATTAAGGGTACAAGCCATTCTTCTATCACCTGCTCTAGTTTATTTAAAACAACGGCTTTGTGGAACTGAATCTAAAAACTCTCCTGTAAGCCAATGATGCTCACTGGTGGTGGTGAGAGGAAAACCTAGTGAGCAATCACAGTCAAATAGTCTATGCTCTGTCCACTTGTCTGCATATCTGTTGTCAGGTGGATTTTCTTGACCTACAAGCTTTCCAGCCCTTTACCCTTCGTACAATTCTGGCACAGCTGTATTGAAAAAATAACTGCAGATTTGGATATGCCAGCGTGGAGCTACATATGACATAAATTCTCTGATACCTCAGTTTTGTACAAAAGAATACGGTAACATGTTGGCAACCTTGCCATTCCACAGGCATACTTTAGGACTGTTTTTGTGAAGTTAGTAAGTGTGGGTTAGCAGTACATGGCAGAATAATCCTGTAACTGTATTGCTTTAACAACATGACTAGAGCAGGTGGTAGAGGTAGCATGTGTGGACAGTCTAGGCACTTGCCATCTCCTAGAGCAAACCCAGAGTCATCATACTCCTCTGCAGCAGGAGCCATAGGTGTTATTCAGAATGAACTGTTTGCATTGCTACACTCTGTGACACATCAATAACATCACTACTTCTCTTATCTGCCCCAGAGCCCTGCTTTTCCCCTGCTCACATGTTTTTGTACAGACAACAGATACCAATATGCTTAGCTTTTGGATCCTGAGTAAAGTATCTCCATACTGTGGGCTTCATGGACTGCAGGATTCCTGAGGGGCTGCTACTACTACTGGGGCTAGATGCTGTTGCAATTGTACTACTAGTACTACTAGGTGGCAAAGGTGCAGCATTTGCAGCAGCAGAGGCACTCATCATAGCTAAGGTTGTGGATAATAAAATATGTTGTTGTTGCTGCTGGTTACTCGACACTAGAGTGTGGGGCTGAGTGGGGCTTGTACTTGGAAGCGGTGACCATGCTGATGTCGGACAGGATGACTTTGTATTTTTGGGCATCTTTGCTTGTACAGGGTCACTGATTCCAACTCTTTTCTCAAACAGTTTATAGACAGGCACAGTCCTCTTTTTCTGTGGTGATGCCTTTCAGCTTTCTGCCTATGTAACCATCTCTCATTCTCAATGTTATCAGTATCTGAAAAAGGGGAGGATGCTGGAGGGATATATTCTAGATCTACATCATCAGTCATCATTAAGTTATCCTCAGCATCGCCCACCACTTTTATATTTCACTAAGCTTTTAGAGGACTCAGACAATTTCTTTTTACTTTTATTTTCACAAAGTTTCCTGCCACTTTGAGGACAGGAGTATTGGTGCTTGTTTGCCTCACTGTCAGATGCAGCTTTTGGTTGAGCTGCTACACCTTCCTCCATTATGCCATCATCAACACTAGAATGTGACTCTTTGTTGTCTTCAGTGTTTTTCTTACATAGTTGCTTCCACAAAATATTAGTTAAAGGATGAGCACACATATACAGCCAACGCATAAACCATTTTTTTATTTCTATTTGATGATCTATTTGCTTTTCACACACAATACACAGAAGCAATATACACAATACAAACAAAACACACATATGCACACACAACACACACACAATATATACAGAGACACAATAAACACACACTCACACATGCTCACAAGCACACTAACTGCTGGAGAGTTGTGTAACACATTGCTTTGCAATGCACTGCACACCTCTTTAGAGATTAAAGGATTCGCATTGAAAATTCAATAAGCCAGTCATTAAAAATGTTGCCTCCTTTGCCTAGACGTCAGGGGAAAATAGCCCTACATGTAAATCCACTTTTAGTTCTTTAAACTTTTTAGTGCCAGACACTTATCCTATGCATTAGGTTGGAATGAAGTAGATAATGCACATAGGCCTTCATTCAATATACCCCGCTACAATACCCAGTAGGGCAAAAATGTTTACCGACCAGTGAACACACGGTCACCGGAGGTATTCAATTGCCCTAACAATAAAAGCACAACAAACATGGGGTCAAACATCAGCGTGAGTAATGGGAATATCAATGGAAAATGGATAATGATTGGTGCTTGACACACTGTCAAGAACCAAGTGTGAGCTCAACACACAGTTACCCTCCCAAACACTAACCCTTCACTACTCCTAACAGTGAAGTGCAACGATACTAGCCCTAACACTAGCCTAACAGCCAAATCTATATAACAATTACCAATCATCCACTGTCCGTCATTTTTCTGTCATCTTCTATCTTCCGTTTTCTTCTTTCTCTACATTTTCTGTCTCCTTCTCTTCTTCCTTGTAGTATATATATATAACCATAAAGAACAAAAAAGTAAACATGAAATATCCTCCACAAACAGAAGTTGCAAATATGAACGGTGGTTAACCCTTTGACTGCCAGAGTGGTACCTAACGCATTTCACAGCAATGCTTAGTGTACCTCTCTGGCACTCACAGGGTTAAATTAATACATCTAGTCCTAGTCGAAAAACATCAACAATCCCCAAAATCAAATAAAATGTTGTCAAATCCATTTCGCTTTGTTCTCAATTAAAAAATATATACAGTTAAGTCCGGAAATATTTGGACACTGACACAATTTTCAAAATTTTGACTCTGTATACCACCACAATGGAACTGAAATGAAACAACCGAGAGGAAATTGAAGTACAGACTTTAATTCAAGGGTTTGAACAAAAATATATGAAATATATAGGAACTGCAACTATTTTCATACACAGTCCCCTTATTTCAGGGGCTCAAATGTAATTGGACAAATTAACACAATCATAAATAAAATGTTCATTTTTAATACTTTGTTGAGAATTCTTTGCAGGCAATGACTGCTTGAAGTCTGGAATGCATGGACATCAACAAACGCTGGATTTCCTCCTTTGTGATACTTTGCCAGGTCCTTACTGCAGCTGTCTTCAGTTGTTTGTCCATGGGTGTTTCTGCCTTAAAGGGATAGTAATACTTCGTTTTAACTTTATTTTATTTTGTAGGCATTAAAAAAATATGAAGAATGATATAAGTCTTATCTCTCAAACCTTTATGGTTTAAGAGATATTCACAAGCAAAGTTCCCCCTCCCGCCCGATTTTCCTAGTGTAAGCCATCTCTTCTCAGATGGGGATCTGGTTGTAAGACCAGACAGATAACAGCAGGGGACATTCTTCTTCCTATCAGAACAATGAAAGCCCTTCCCCCCTTGACAAGTTTTTCAGCTTTTTCCCTTATCTTAATTGAAGATTTTCCCTCTCTGCAGTCTACCTGGGCACCTCCCTTCTGAACTGGCTGAACAGGGGGGGATACTTTGTTTGTGAATATCTCTTAAACCATAAAGGTTTGAGAGATAAGACTTATATCGTTCTTCATGTTTTTTTAATGCCTACAAAATAAAATAAAGATAAAACAAAGTATTACTACCCCTTTAAGTTTTGTCTTCAACAAGTGAAATGCATGCTTGATCGGGTTGAGATCAGGTGATTGACTCAGCCATTGCAGAATATTCCACTTCTTTGCCTTAAAAAAACTCCTGGGCCACAGTATGTTTTGGCTCAGTGTCCATCTGTAAAGTGAAGCGCTGTCCAATCAACTTCACTGAATGTGGCGAAATCAGAGCAGACAATATATCCCTATACACTTCAGAATCAATCTGGCTGCTTCTGTTTTCTGTCACATCATCAATAAACACTAGTGACCCAGTGCCACTGGAAGTCATGCATGCCCATGCCATCACACTGCCTCCACCGTGTTTTACAGATGATGTGGTATGCTTAGGATCATGAGCTGTTCCAAGCCTTCTCCATACTTTTTCTTCCTATCATTATGGTACAGGTTGATCTTAGTTTCATATGGCCAAAGAATGCTGTTCCAGAACTAGGCTGGCTTTTTAGGATGTTTTTTGGCAAAGTCTAATCTGGCCTTTCTATTCTTGATGCTTATGAATGGTTTGTACCTTGTTGTGAACTCTATGTATTTGCTATTGTGAAGTCTTCTCTTTATGGTAGACTTGGATAATGATATCCCTACCTCCTGGAGAGTGTTCTTCACTTGGCTGGATGTTGTGAAGGGGTATATCTTTACCGTGGAAAGGATCCTACGATCATCCACCACTGTTGTCCTCCATGGACGTCCAGGTCTTTTTGTGTTGCAGAGCTCACAAGTGCATTATTTTTTCTTAGAATGTTCCAAACTGTTGATTTGGCCACACCTAATGTTCCTGCTATCTCTCTGATGGATTTTTTTTTTGCAGCCTAAGGATGGCCTGTTTCACTTGCATTGAGAACTCCTTTGACCGCATGTTGTGCGTTCACAGCAACAGCTTCCAAATGTGAATGGCACACCTGGAATCGACTCCAGACCTTTTATCTGCTTAATTGATGAAGACATAAGGAAGGAATAGCCACACCTGTCCAGGAAACAGCTTTTGAGTCAATTGTCCAATTACTTTTGGTCCCTTGAAAAAGAGGGGGCTACATATTAAAGAGCTGTAACTTAACTGTAACTTGAATTTATTTTGGTAAACAGTTGAAATAACAAAAATTGTGTCAGTGTACAAATATTTCTGGACCTAACTGTATTTATGCAAAATAAGTCCCACAGAGAGGCATCGTAATACTTAAATTGGTGTGCCGGCTCCGAGGCAATATTCTTGAAGAGTTTGACAGACATCAGGCATTCTGGATCTTTTATTTGTAAACCATGGGATATCACTGAATTTCTAGGAGACTAATTATTCTACTTCATACCTTGTGATATATTGTTTTGTAGAATATCTGGAATATTTGATTCTTTTAAATTTCATAAAATATGTTGTAGTTTTATATTTGTCTGAAGTATGTACAATTTTGGCTTCTTTTATGGGATATACGGTGAGCTAGACTTTAAAATGTTTAGGCATGCAATCTGGTACTGCTATCTATTTCTACCACTAGAGGTCATAATATTTATATGTACATATAAGGATAGAATATAACTAGGTTTTGTGTCACAGATCCAAAAACTAGTAACTTCCAACAAAAGCCTTTTCTCTTAAAATGAAGGATTACTATCATGTGAAAAATTTAAGATATATCTAACCTGGTATAAAGTTTTACGTTATTAATAATGGACTACTAAATTTTTTTCCTATTTTTGTCATGGCCTATGTAGTTTATAGAACTTTATTTAGCAAGACAAAAACATTTTCTATGGCACTGCTTATTTTTTTTATTCTTTAATACCCTATTTTTGGGATCCCACCTTATGTTGCAAGAACTTAGAGGATAGCTGTTGTTCAGTTTGGTAAGTTTATCATGGTGCTATTCCTAGAAGTGAAAGTAGCTATAATTAAAATGGACCTGTTATCTTGAACATGTTTGTATATTTGAAAACTTTATTTAAAACTGTCTGTTATATTTGCCAAAAGTCCAACAGATGCACACTTTCAGATATATTAACCGTTTGAGTGCCAGAGGGGTGCACAACGCATTGCTCTGCAATGCATTGTGTACCCCTCTGGCACTCAAAGGGTTAATACTTTTTTTTCCTGGGAAAGTAAAAGTTTCTCCCTCCTTTTTTGCTCTTTGCTGCTTATAAAAGTATATGGTACCATAATCAAAGATCTCATCATACAGAAATAGAAGTATGAATAACTCTTAAACTAGGTATTTTCTGGTATTTTGGCTAACATGATACATTAAAAATAATAATAATATGTTTATTGAGTCATATGTATCAGACAATGAGTTGATTTTGATTACAGAGGGTAACAATTGTCTCAACAGGAATACAAGTTATTGCCTAAAACATTGGTACAGCTTATGATAAAGGTGCAAACCTGACCCAAGGTTTCACTAATTGCATTCTAAAAGGAGTTTACTGCCTTTTAGTCTCCAAAACATCCTCCAACCGAACATATCTAAAACCAAAAACACAAAGAAACTCATTTAAACATAGCTTTTACTGAAGTTTCTCATATGCAAACTTGAATTCATTTTTACATGTCCACTTTAACCCTTCAGGGAGAGAGTTTTGGGTCACTGTTAATTTGCTTGTAACCAGACATTTTCAAAATGTTTCTATCCACCTGTTTAAATATGATTCATGTGAGTAATGTTTCAGTTAAATATAAAATTCTTTTATATATAAGAGTATTTTTGTGTGGGAAGAGTGGCACTGCACATGCATTAAAAGGTTCTCTGGATGTGAGGAGTCCCTCCATACTTTGCTTTGCCTCTACCAGTCATGTTCAGTTTTAATGAATACCAAAAATATAAAAAAAAAAAAGAAAAGTGAGGCATGAAAGGTTATCACCTGAATCTTCCTCAGGTTGTTGGCTTCAAGATCAAAGCCATCAAAGCCAACTTCTCCACCACTGGGTGACAGAGAGGACCCTAGAGAAGCTTGGAAGTAGAGTGATAGAGGATAGAGTGCTTTCTTGCCAATTAGACCACTCCAGCTCACATGCTGGAATCCTCAGTCATCGGAGGAGGTGGTAACGGGGAGCAACTAGGGAGGGGAAGAGGCTGTTCTGCAGCCTCTAATGAACAGATATTGCATTCTTACATTAATAAAAATATATCTCCATCAACATAGCATTTAAAAAAAAAAAAAAAAAAGAAAACCAGATTTAAAATGTATTGTCATGGAACATTCATGTAAGAAGCACATTACTGGAGGTCAGATTTCCCCTTTAAGAAAGAATACAGTCCCTTATCTGCTTGCTTTTTAAGTACTGCCACATCCACAAGCGGCAGAGCTATAAGCATAGGAAGGAGGGAAATTGGTGGGGCTGCTGCTGGGGGGTAGCCAACTATGCAATAGCATCAGAAAAGAAGAGATATAAGAGAAATTCATCTGGGAAGTAATGGTCTCTAATAACACATCTTCCCTTCCTCCAGGACCACCTAGTCTAAAGAATGGTGAAGAGGGAAAATGGGGGCCTACCTTTTGTACCTCTTAAAGGGATAATAATGTTTCACAAAAACCGCAGCTCCAATTAATCTTCATCGTATTTGAGTCATACAGAGTATTATTTCAATTTTGTCAGAGTAGTAGATCAAGAGTAATTGAATGATAACGTATCCCCCTCCCGCCCCTTTTACCTAAAGCCACCTCTCCTCAGATGTGGAATCTGGTCCACAGACCAGACAGCTCACAGCAAGGGACAATCTTCTTACTGTGAGAACAATGAAAGCCATGCCCCCATTGACAGGTTTTTCTCTTATGATAATTGAAGATTGTCAAGCCATCTGGACACCACTCTTATGTTCTGAGTTGAGCAGCGTTACATCAGTAAAAGGGGCAGGAGGAGGATAATTTATCATTCAATTACTCTTGTACTACAACTCTGACAGTATTAAAATAACACTCTCCAGGGCCCATATACTATGAAGAATAATTGGAGCTGCTTTTATTTTGAAACATTACTATCCATTTAAATATATCTGGGGATGAAGAACTTGAGTCTGAGGAATCAGAGATCTTCAAGTTACCCAGAACACACAAGACCCTCAGCAAGGGATCCATGGTCTTCCTCAAAAGAATCCACATTAATGAAATAAGAATGTAAATCATCCTCATCAGAGTCCCCTTCCTTCTGAGGAACTCACGTCCGGCAAATGGTTGCTTTAATCCAGGAGGCTACAGTAACCTTAGACACAGCTTGGCCCACATGCAGGGCCTCTGGAAAAACAAAGAGGTAATCAAATCTCTGAAAAGTTGCTATCATAGTACTTAAACATCTTACCACATCCAACAGATAAAGTTTCTGCTCCAGGCTATTAAAAACAGCCAGATAAAAAGAAGTACAATTTCCTGGTTGATGTGAAAATCTAAACACCCTTGAGCAAAAAACCCTTAGACGTTCACAAAACCACACAGTCCTGGTGAAAACCTAGAAAGAGAAGCTTACAGAATAAGGCCTGAAGTTCAGCTACCAGTCAAACACTTACAAATGCCAGAAGAAACACAATCTTAAGAGTCGGCAAACACAAAGGCACTGAAGAGAGATGTTCAAAAGGTGGTTTCTATAGTGGAGCGGATTGTAGCTTGATACCAGCCAGGCGGAATATTTTTAAAACTGGCCCACTAGCTGGTATTTCATTACGTGTATGTATTGTGTGTGTGTGTGCCCTTGGCTGCTTCCTCTCCTCCTTTCTACTCTAGCCTGTTCCATTCCCTCGCTTTTCCACAGTCCCCCTCCTTTCACCATGTTATTCCAATTCCAACATTCCCAGTGATTTATAAGACGCTTTTATCCTCTTGAATGATATAGATATCCAAGGGGTTAAATATCTCATTTAAATCATTGGGACTTTGTAGTTGTCCCCGTTTGGTACATATGGTTTACTACTGAATGGCTCAACTGCATCTATTTTCATTCAAAATGTATGTATATATTTGGTTTCTACAGAAAGGGAGTGCAATGTATGGATGATAGGGCCACAGTGGAGAAGATGCTGGGCTGAGAGATAGACAGAGACAGACAGACAGAGAGAGAGAGAGAGCGAGACAGAATCAGAGACATAGAGAGAGAGAGTGTGAGTGTGTGTGTGTGTGTGTGTGTGTCTGTGATTAACTCCTTTGGTGACAGAGAAAATTGCAATACTTTGTCCACTCCAATGGCCATGAAAGGGTTCGCAACCCTAGATGTAAGAAAGGGCTTCAAAATTATTTGGACATCTATCTAGCACCCCAAGTGTTAAAAATATTAGTATTACTACTTGCCTAATTACTTTGCTTCGCTAGCTGATTTGAATTTTTTTTTTACCTTGGGATTATCATCTCTAAGGTGAGATTGCAGTGGTATCCCAGATGCCAAGCAGTTGACCTGAGGCCAGAGGAAGACCAGGGGAAAACAATACCAGTTGTGAGGTATATACTGGGAAGGTGCTGTAATCTTAGAGGAAGAGTAGAAGCCTCTGGAAACTGTGCGTACCGAATTATGAGCACATGGGTGAAGGTTTGAAAAAAGAAGTCCTTAATATTTCATATAGAGGATCTTCTGCGCCGTCTGGTTTTTCTTTTGTGTTTACTGCTTTAGATGGTGAATGGTAGGGGATCCAAACCTGCATCAGGCATGCAGTGGAGATTCAATCTAAGGACTTTTAGTGTATTCTAGTGATAAAATAAATGCACGTATGTACTTTTAATGATTTTTTGTTATGTTATTTTATATTTTTTTAATAAATTAATCCTATAAAATTTGAACTGATAATCTTGAGGCTAACAAATTAAAAGGAGCGCTCTTGATGTGTCTGTAGAAAATATAGGCATCTATAGAGTTGTTGTTGGTGATACTGGAGGAGTTACTTTAGTTTTGTTGGGAAGTGCTCCAGAAGTTGCTATATTATATTCTGTAAACATATGTTACAGTGGAATGGCAAAATATAATTAAAAAGGTGATCCCTTAGGATTCCAACATGACATACAACATACAATAATAGCGAAATACAGATACAGGCTCTACCGGTCCTGCCAATATACCGGGCAAGGCAGCCAATAATCCAATCCAATAGGCTCTACCGGCCTTGCCAATACCGGGTAAGGCAACCCGCAGATGGAGTATGTACCAGGTTCTATCTGCCTTACCAATACCGGGCAAGGCAGCCCTGCTGCACCAGAATCGACCAAGGCCAAAACCTCCACTGACCGTTGTGCCCAGGATAATACCACCCGTATGGTGGGTTTCAGTGTTCCCAACACTGGGGATGATTGTACACCACCTAGGGCCTGTCCCCAAAGGTACCCTAGGTGTGTACGTTTCCCGGACGTACTGGGCAAGATTTTAACAAATGCCCATTCTTGCCACAGTACAAACACAAGCATTGTTTCCTGCGATAACTTTTTTCCTCCATGGTTAACCTAGTGAAGCCTAATTGCATAGGTTCACCTGTTTCCCGTACAGGTTCACTAGGTTTAGATGCCACGGGAGGGTTGGGTGGGCAAAATGAACTACAAGCCCCAAGATTTTTTGACCAGAACCTCCGGTCTTTGACGGTAGCTCTTTCCCGTATTCTGACATCAATCAATATAACATATTCAATATAATCATAAAGATCAGTAGGCAGTTCTTTAGCTGCAATCTCATCTTTAATCTGGTCATTAAGACCTTGGGCAAAGGCTGCCAACAATGCCTCGTTGTTCCACCCCACCTCTGCTGCCAATGTGCGACATTCGATGGCATAGTCGCCCACAGTACGCCTGCCCTGTTGTATTTCCATAAGGCGTTTGGCAGCAGAGGAGGTTCTACCGGGAGGTTCAAACACTCTCCGAAAGGATTGCACAAATTCTCTGAAGCTTTTAGTCAACAGGGATATCATAAACCCAATCTTACTGCGATCATTGGGAAACACATGTGCCGTCAATTCCATGAATATTTCAAGCTGGTTGATGAACCCTCTGCATAGACCAGGGTCACCATCATATCTGAGTGGCAAGGGTGCAGAAGCCGTTAACCCTTTCACTGCGAGCCCTAATTGCCTGGTCTCATTCTCTGAAGTCTGACTAGACGAGACCAATGGACTGGCTCCAGACTTGTCAGCAAGTACAGTGCGTTCAAGAATAGTTTGAATTGCGATTGCCAACTGATCCAAACGTTGCTCATGCATATCCATTCTCCAATGGATATTCTGTGTATTACCATCACTCTTACTGTCTGAAGTCATGGCCCTTTCGTACTGTCACGGTTTGTTACAACTCTCAGACACAAAGTTAGGTAAAAACACAACTTTAATGAAATAATTAAAAAGGTGATCCCTTAGGATTCCAACATGACATACAACATACAATAATAGCGAAATACAGATACAGGCTCTACCGGTCCTGCCAATATACCGGGCAAGACAGCCAATAATCCAATCCAATAGGCTCTACCGGCCTTGCCAATACCGGGTAAGGCAACCCACAGATGGAGTATGTACCAGGTTCTACCGGCCTTACCAGTACCGGGCAAGGCAGCCCTAGGAGTAACAAGCACTACCGGTCTTGCCAATATACCGGGCAAGACAGCCGTTGATCTAATGCTGTAGGCTCCACCGGCCTTGCCAATACCGGGTAAGGCAACCTGCAGATGGAATATATACCACGTTCTACCAGCCTTACCAATACCGGGCAAAGGCAGCCCAAATTAACTCACAAAAGGCTCTACCGGCCTTGCCAATACCGGGTAAGGCAACCTGTAGATGGAGTATGTACCAGGTTCTACTGACCTTACCATTACCGGGCAAGGCAGCCCAAAGGAACTCACTCAGGGACGCTCAACAGTGAGTACAATCAGAATGCTCATGGAGCAAACCAGCGTCCGCACGCTGGGACCAATAATAATGTATTTAACCGTAATGCGCTGGAGCAAACCAGCGACCGCACGCTGGTATCAACAGCAATGTAAATAGCCACCAGGCTTGGAGCAGACCAGCGACCGCACGCTGGGACCAACAATAATATGTATAGCCACAAGGCTTAGGAGCTAACCAGCGTCCACACGCTGGGACCAACAGTAATGTGTAGCCACGAGGCTTTGGAGCAAACCAGTGTCCGCACGCTGGGACCAACAGTAATGTGTAGCCACAAGGCTGAGGAGTAGACCAGCGCCAGCACGCTGGGACCAACAGTAATGCGTAGCCGCAAGGCTTTGGAGCAAACCAGCGTCCGCACGCTGGGACCAACAGTAAAGTGTAGCCATAAGGCTTTGGAGCAAACCAGCGTCCGCACGCTGGAACCAACAATAACGTGTAGCCGCAAGGCTTTGGAGCAAACCAGCGTCCGCATGCTGGGACCAACAGTAAAGTTTAGCCGCAAGGCTTTGGAGCAAACCAGCGTCCTCACGCTGGAACCAACAGTAACGTATAGCCACAAGGCTTTGGGAGCAAACCAGCGTCCGCACGCTGGGACCAGCAGTAATGTGTAGCCGCAAGGCTTTGGAGCAAATCAGCGTCCGCACGCTGGGACCAACAGTAAGAATGTCGCCAAGGCGATCAAACGTCAGGAATACTTCTAGCTGGACAAGAGACGACAGGAACTCGCAGGAAACCAAGCGTACTGGGAAGCTCCGTAGAGGCGATCAGCAAGAAACGTCAACCTCACAGAACTAGGCCGGCATACTCTGGAACGACTCTGCAAACAGGAGATTCAGGAACAAGATGCATACTGGAACTCAGGAACACAGGTACAGGTACTGCTGGATACTGGAACATGTTCAAGGCTAAAGTGGTCAGAGACACCACAAAAGGGCAACCATAGTATGCCCAAACCAGGTTTAAATAGGCAACCTGAGGAGGGATAAAGGCAGACAACCAATAGGAGCCCCCTAATGGTGACTGACAGGGAATTGCAACAATCACGGGCAACGTGATAGTAGTACTGCGTTGCCTAGATTCTAAGAGGACTGAAATCACCTCCTTGGAAAGGCCTTGGTTACACAGAAGTTGGGCTTCAGGAACCACACGGAAAGCCGAAGATTCTCTGCTTGGGGATGATGTACTGGACCCTGGAAGAGGAGATCCGTTGTGGAAGGTAGAATCATGGGTTCCTCCTGTGTCATACGACCTCCTCGGCCAATACGGTGCTACAAAGATGACTGTGGTCTTCTCTTGGTAGATCTTTCTTAAGGCAACAAGAATTAGTCTCAGGGGTGGGAAGAGATAGGCAAGATGAAAGTCCAACCTCTGTACCAGGGCATCCACTGCCAAGGGACGATCCTGGGGATACAGAGAGAAAAACTGGGGTACCTTTGCATTCTGCCTGGTGGCCATCAAGTCTATTTGCGGTAAGTCCCATTTCTCCGTGAGTTCCAGGAAAATGAAGAGACCACTTGTTTGGTAGAATCATCCTCCTGCTCAGGAAGTCTGCCCAGCTGTTGTACTTTCCTGGAATGTGAACCGCTGTCAAAGCCACTAGGTTGGATTCTGCCCAGTGAAGAATTCTGGAGGATAAGAGAAGAAGAGCTGGACTTCGAGTTCCCCCCTGAGGGGCTAGATAGCAAACCACAGTTATGTTGTCTACTCTGACCAGATTTTTACTACTTTCCCTTTTATCAAGGGGGCCGCCACCTTCAAGGCTCTCCAAACAGGTAGAAGTTCCAGGTGATTTGAATGGAGATCTGACTTTGACTGGGACCAATGACCTTGAAAAGATTGTATTCCTAGGGCTGCTCCCCATCCCTGCTTGCTGGCGTCGGTTGTGATGACTGTCCATTCCTGAATCCTCCAGGGCAGACCTACTGTTAACTTGTGACTGGACCACCACATCAGAGAGCTTTTGACTGCTAGAGATATGGGCACTTCATGGTGCAGGGACTGCGGATCTCTGTCCCATGACGACAGGATTAGTTGCTGTAATGGCCTCATAAGGAGTTTCATCCAAGGGACTGCTTCTATCGAGGCTGACTTCATGCCAAGAATAGACATCAGCTGATGGCATGTCAGCTGTTTGGAGGTTCTTAGGAGATTCGTTTGGTCCAGTAATCTCTGTACCTTGACCGGCGGAAGGAATGTCTTTTCCAAAGAAGAATCTAGAATTATTCCTTGTTCCGGAAGAAAACATGATTTTTGAAGATTCAATGTCCAGCCTAAAGAGGTCAGAGTTGATGTGACCAGAGCCAGATGATTTGTTAACAGAGCAGGAGATGCCGCCTTTATCAACCAGTCGTCCAGGTAGGGAATGACTGCTATGCCTTTCTCCCTCAGAAACGCCATCACTACCACCATTATCTTGGTAAACACTCGTGGTGCCGATGTCAGGCCGAAGGGGAGTGCTGTAAACTGTTAGTGGGATATAATTCACTTGTCCGTGATGGTGATTCTTAAATACTTCTGGTGAACTGGAACATGGAGGTAAGTCCACCGTTGCCATCCAGTCTCCATAGTGAAGTATATTGACTGTGGATCTGAGGGATTCCATCTTGAAATGTTCTGGAAAGATGAACTGGTTCAGGAAGGTAAGCGAAAACCTCCTGAACTTTTTGGAACCAGAAAAACCGTAGAGTATGTTCCCTTCTTGTGACAGGATTTTGGGAATGGAATTAGAACAGTCTCTTGGACTAGTTTTTGAATGACCTGTCGAAATTGTACCCGTCTGGAGAGAGAACCATGGACTGACGTTGTGAGGAACCTTTGGGGAGGAAGAGTGTAAAAACGGATTTTGTAACCCTACTGTGATTATTCTCAATACCCAGGAATCTGTTGTAATGCTTCGCCATTGATCTAGGAAAATGCGAAGTCTGCCTCCCAGAGGAACTGAAGGCCTGGCGTCAGAACTGGGATTTAGGGAAAACATCCTGGGTTGGTTTCTGGGCCTTGTCTCCCTTTGGCACATAAGGTCTAGAAGCCGGCCTTTTCCCTTTGTATGATTTCTTCAGAACGGAAGTGCCATAAGAACTAATGGAGCATGCGTTACAGTGCTCCAAGAACGGTAGCTAGCCATGCAGTAGCTGAGACAGCGGCTGCTGTCAGACTTGGCAAGAGATGCACAGTGGGGCACCATGGAGCCAGAAGAGCGGGGATGGCTTAGGAGACAAGCTCGCTCCAGAGTGGACTGCGATGGCTCTGTATCTGGAGCCAAAGAGGTACCCAACTGGGCCCTCCGAAAATATTAAATGGGACTTACTCTCTCTTGGTGTGCTACCAAGGAGACCGGAAGGAAGAATGGGACTACCCATCCATCGACAGCAAAGACAGGGAGATAGTCCATAAAATATGGAAACAAAATGGTACAGGTATATATAGTACCACACTGTAAGTTAGTAAACTGTGATACACAGATGAAGTGACGGATGGAATTTCGTTAGTAACAGCAGAATGAATATCACACATATACTCATCAGTCTCTCTGTCTTGCAATGATAAGCTTCTCCCACCACTATTAAAAAGTCCACATGGCTTTTTTTTCATCCACCACACCAACGAAATCTGGATACAGAAAAACAGAAGTGCAAAGGGGACAATCTAAAAGTAGTTTATTTGTTAGCACATACACATGAGCAAGAATACTGAATGCACATACAAGATAATGGTAAAAAATAGGCTTATTTCTCTCTGTGATTCCAGCACTGGTCCTCCATCAATAATCCACTTCAGTGCGAATTACAGCTGATTACAGCTTGCACTGTGGAACAAGGGTTCTTTAGTGCCTAATACTGTTGTTGTTTCCTTCCATGTGTATGGGGATTCGCACCGAAGGGGATTATTGATGGAGGACCGGTGCTGGAATCACAGAAAGAGATAATCCTATTTTTTTACCATTATCTTGTACGTGCATTCAGTGTTCTTGAGCATGTGCATGTGCTAATAAATACCCTACTTTTAGATTGTCCCCTTTGCGCTTCTGTTTTTCTGTATCTACAATAAAGTATACTCTTTTATTTTTAAAGCGGAACTACCACGCTAGGTAAAGTCTCCCTGCTTTAATTAGGCAGGTGGCGACTAGCTTAATAATATTTATATTACCTCTCAAAAGTAGCCGATTGTAAAGTAATCCTTAATCTTCCAAGACCGGAAGCCAGGCATCAGCGCAGACATCTTGTCTGCATGCCTGCTCTGTCAGTCCTGGTCTCCATTAAAAAGCATTGCACTGGCACCAGAAAGGATTGAAGGTGCAGGCACGCAGACCGCACTAACCTGGCCGTCAGTCTCAGAAGGATTACTTTACAATCGGCTTACTTTTGAGAGGTAATATAACTATTATTAAACTAATTCTGCTTTAAGTCGCCAGTGCCATTTGAGTTTATTTGGCTGAGTGCTGAGCATTTTCTATTTTGTGTAGCACAAGATGAATTGCTTGCAACTGCACACACTGATGGCCAGAAAGCTCTCCTCCCTGGTCCAGAGGATATGAGAGGGCCAAGGGTAACACACCAGCTCAGTAGGCTGGCCTCTGTGGTGACCACAGTCCACTCTGGGATGACCCAAAGTCAGATGGGACCACTGAACCCAAGGTTCTCCTTCAGTACAGAGGGATAGAGACATGCCATAAGACAGAGGAACCTGATGTCTGTGCCAATTCCTGAAAATTTCCAGATGCATTTCCTTTGTATGGAATTGTGCAAAGGGAACTGCCTCTAGGGAAGACACCAGATAACCCAGAACCTTCATGTTCTCCTGCACCTTACCTGATTGCCAGGATATTGCCTGGGACACCTGGGGAGAAAAGGACCGATTCTTGTCATGTGGGAGAAACACCCTTCCTTGTGAGCTGTTGAAATGCATGCCTATAAAATGAAGGAGCTGGGAATGAACCAGAGAAGATTTTTTGATACTAAGTACCCAACCATGCTGTTCCAGAATTGAATGTACTCCTGAATCCAAGTGATAAAGGTTACCTATGAAAGAGCCTTGAGTAAAAAGGTAGCCCAGGAAGGGGGTCAAAGAGATCCCCTGTGAGCGAATGTCAGCCACCAAGGTCCTTTGCGAAGACCCTCAGAGCAGACATGTCACGCCTCCTTACCCCCTGTCTCCCCAGTCTCGCTGCTGTTGACACTGCCTCTTCACTCCGGTTCTCGGAGCGGTCCTGTACTTTCGGGTTTGTGACGTCATCAGTCGGTGCATATATAGCCAGACGCTCTGAGCACTGACACAGTGTTCCTCAGCATCTTAGTACCTTGCCTCAGCCTCATGCTAGCCTCTGCTTTGCCTTCCTGTGTGTAATGGTTTGTTCGACTCACAGACACAGAGGTTTAGAATAAAAACACAGTTTTATTGAATTCACAATACAGTAAGAACCTTCACAGGTCCTGTAATATACAGACAGTATAATACAGACACACGACAGGTTAATTATACAATGCCCACACAGGTCCAGTATAAGATGAAGGTACAGACAGTATATACTGACACAGGTCAGGCAATAGGAGTAAGTTTCCCAGGACTCTGGTACTGCAGGAGTTAAAGTTCATCAATGATTGCAAACAGTCCCATGAGTGAAGGTACTGAGATAGCACTTACACCGAGCTTCAGGTCGCCCAAGGGCTAGCAGAATAATGTGAACTGCCAGAGCTCAACAGATGTAGTAATGAGCACTACCGGAGCAATAACGGAGGCAGATACTTGCAACCGGTACAGCAGTAACGGAGGACAAGCCAATGGCACACTACCAGAGCAATAACGGAGGCAGACACTTGCAACCGGTGTAACAGTAAAGGAGGACTAGGCCAAGGCTCACTGACGGAGCAGTAACGGAGGTAGACACTTTCAACCTGCAGGAGCAGTAACGGAGGACAAGCCAATGGCAACTACCAGAGCAATCACGGAGGCACACACTTGCAACCGGTATAGCAGTAACAGCGGACTATGCCAAAGGCACACTGCCGGAGCAGTAACGGAGGTACACACTAGCAACCTGCAGGAGCAGTAGCGGAACAGGCTCAGGCAACCGGATTGTCTGCTGAATAAGAATGTCGCCGAGGCAACAATAGCTGAAGAAGCAGGAACGTCAATCAAGCCGGGTCGGTACACAGGAACGTCAGCCAGGCCAGGTCAGAACACAGGAGCATGAACGTCAGCCGGTCCGGGTCGGTACACAGGAGCAGGAAATTGAAGAGTAGTCAGGCAGGCCAAGCCGGTACACTGGGAAACACTGAGCAGTAAGCGAGCACTGGTACAGGAACACCACGAAAAGGCACAGAGTGGGTGCAGGAACCCAGTATATAAAGGCCATACTGGGAGGGATCAACACAGGACAGCCAATGAGAGCATAACACAGGATAACTGACAGGAAAACAAAGACAAAGGAGCACGGGAACCGTGATACTGTGTTGCAGACCCCTGGCTTCACTCTTGGACCTTGCCCATAGCCTACTGACTTGGATACCTCACTGACCGGCTGTTGCTGACTCCTGGATTCACTCTTGGACTCTGCTTATAGTCTGCTGATTCAGATACCTCTCTGACCAGCTGTTGCAGACCCCTGGCTTCACTCTTGGACCCTGCTTAAAGCCTACTGATTCAGATACCTCAATGACCGGCTGTTGTTGACCCCTGGCTTCTCTCTTTGACCCTGCTTATTGCCTGCGGATTCGGATAACTCATTGACCGTCTGTTGCAGACCCTTGGCTACTCCTATAGACGCTGCTGGTTGACTGCTGTATTTTCCTTGCCATCTGTGTTTCTAGAGTTCAGGTCTGTATCTTGTACTTTTGTCTCAGTTATATTACCTTGGGACCGGGCTATTCTTGGGGAGTTTCAGCTACACTGTGGCCCACATTCCCAAGCCACGAACCCTAGTCAGAGCACTCTAGCCATCGCTCCCCCCTGAAGGAGAGTTAGTACTTTCTACAGGGAGTCCATCCTGGTCAGGGTCACGGCTCAACTGGGATTGTATCTGGCTTCGCGGTCAGCATCTATACACAGCCCTCGTCGCAGCACGGTCTTGCTGTAGACAGTCACCACGCTACTAGCACTGATCCCAAGCCAGCGATCCCTAGCACTCCCTCTCTTGCAGGTTTATACCTGCCCTGGTTATTGTTACTAGATTGTGACAGGACACCACACCAAATGGAAGGGCAAAGAACTGAAAATGACTGCTCTGAAATGCAAAACCAGAAAGTGGTGATGTAGATGAGAAGGACGCATACTACAAATCCAGGGAAGCAAGAAACTCCCCTGGACGCTTAGCTGAGATGATTGATAGCAAACCATGAGGTCAGCACAAATTGGTAGACAACAGGACAGCATCTGCTGTCTTTTTTGGGAACAGTGAAAAGATTTAAGTAGAATCTGGTGAAAGCGGGACCAGCACCTGCTTTTTGATCAAAGAGGACACTGCACCTAGAAACAGGTAGCTCGGATCCGGATTTCAAGGATTTTTCAAGGAAAAATGGAGGTGACTAGGCCAGAGACAGGCCAGAACAAGGCAAGTTAGGTGGAAGTGTACTTGTCAGTCTTAGGATTCTGAACAGTCTTCTTGCCTGCCCAAGCCTGTTTCAGATTTGGGGAGGACGTGCCTGTGGGGCCTGAAGGACTAGCACTCTAGACATATACTCAAATTGGTGGTGGTAACAAAAGCCTTGTGTCATGTTAGAAAAAAGGAACACTTAGGAGTAACTTAAGGTAGCAAGGTACTCTTTCCCCCATTGCATGGCTGATAACCTTCTCCAGTTCAGGGCCAAACAATTGTTTGCCCACAAAGGGAAAAGAAACCAGAGATTTCTTGGAAGACTGTTCAGCTAACCAAATCTTAAGCTACAGTGTGCGATGAGCAACCACGAAAAAAGCCAAAGCTTTCCCTAAGAACCTGACAGCATCAAAGTTGTTTCAGATACATAAGCATTCACCAAGAAAGCCGAAGCTTTCCCTGAGAACCTGATAGCATCAAAGTTGTTTCAGAGAAAGGTTAAGGTTGGAAATCAAGACAACCTCCACAGGTTTGAGATTGAAAATAAAACTGTGAACTGGACAATCAATTAATAAGGAATCCAGTAATAGGAGCCCACCTAATAGGGAGATTACACAGCCTCATACTAAGAAAGAAAACAAAAAAGATTTACTAAGAGAACAGTGCCCATACACCCTTCAATTGATGAGGTCTTTTAAAACTGGATGTTAACTGGTGGGGGTAAAATGGAGGAAGTATGGAGTCTCCACATAAGAGACCTTTTGGAGAAGGAGACTTTACCCCATCATCTCTGTGTCCCACACTGAACAAAAGAGAAATCTAAAAGCTCTTTCAAGATCACTAAAGTTGTTTTTAGGTGATAGTATCCCTACAAGAGGGATATGCACTGCATTGTGAAGCAATGCCTTGTAAAACACTCTGGTCCTTAAATAGTTAATACACATGTACACATATCAGATAAACTGTGCATGGGTGCAAAGTCCTTCTGTATATCTGCCAACAGTTTTAGATTTTTTTCCCACTAAACTGAGCCAGTTTATGTACTAGGTTTAAAACCTTTGAGATTCAGAGGCTTGAGCTATTCTCACTACCTTTTAGATCAGTGATCCTACATACTTTAAGAACCGATAGTAACAATGAGGGTTAAAATTACCGGACTCAGGGTCCATTACTGTTGGTTTCTCCATGTTGAGAATGTTCCAGGTTGCTATAATACAGTTGTGGGAAAAAGAAAGTACACCCTCTTTGAATTCTATGATTTTACATATCAGGACATAACAATCATATGTGTTCTCTCACATTTTACCACTACACATCACTATTTATTCTAAGTACATAGGGAAATGATGACACAAGCATTATTGGAAAAAAGCTGCACAGAAATATTGCATCACGATAGAAGCTTTTAGGGAATCAAGCTTAATTGGAGCTGCTGTTTTTGTGAAACATTACTATCCCTTTAACTGTAAATACTCCTGTTCTATACATTGCATTACATGGACCACTCTTCCTGCCATTTCCCCAGGGCCATAACAATTGCATGCAAATTAAACCAAATATTCCTGCTATAATCCAAAAAGCTATTCAGTGACATGATAGATCTTGTGATATCAAGAGGCTGACACACTAAGAAGTACTGGAGACATTCTAGGGCAGAGCAGTCCAAGTTCAGTCCTCAAGGGCCACCAACAGGCCAGGATATAAAGATTTCCCTGATTAAGCACAGGTGAGTTAATCAGTGGCTCATTCATTTTGACTGACTCATCTATGCTTAATCAGGGAAATACTTAAATCTTGGCCAGTTGGTGGCCCATGAGGACTGAACTTGGACAGCCCTGTTCTAGGGCAAACCAGCTAGCACAGAGAACTGCTGATATACTGCCCTCTGTGGGAAAGGGAAAGCCAAGGGATATACAGGGAGATTTCTTCTTGAGCATTAACAGAAAACAGCTTAATTTATCAGCCCCAGAGAGGGTGGAGACTTTCAACTGAGTCTGGCCAAAAGTGGCATAGGAGGAGTGGCCTATCTGATCTTGGAGGAGCACCATGAAAGAATTCAGAAGATTCCAAAACAGAGGACTATATAGCTTCTGCAGAAGAACCTAGAGGCAGGGTATGCCGTTTATCAATCTGTCAGAGCATTTATGCAGGAATAACCTGTGTGGAAGTGTTAAACTTAGACGTTTTTGCTGCTTTTTCTTCCTTTTTATACCATTATACATAGACTGTTCAAAAAGATGGACCCACAAGATTTTGCAATATCAAGAGGCTGATGCTCTAAGAAAAGTTGGAGTGATTCTGGGGTAAATAATCTGTACCATAGTGGACAAAAATTCATAGTTATTTAAAAGGGGCCTTTAAATTCCTTGAATGCCAGAGAAACCTCCAACACATTGAAAATGAATGATTTGGAGACCTCTCTAACATACAAGAGGATTGAAAGTCCACTTTTAAATAAATGGAATTTTGGAGATATTTTTGGCTTGCTTCAGAATAGCTCCAGTTCTACTAATTACATTAGCTTCTGTGTGTCTAACATACATACAACAAGGTAAGTTCAAATCTTCCCACCCTCTCTGCTCCTGCCTTTAGGTTTATCACAACAGGGAGATAAACAGAGCAGTTTAAGTATAAGCAATATGAATGTAGATTGCTAGATTGCTATCCTAGAACTTGTGTAAACCTAAAAAGAGCCCTGAGTCGAGCAAAAAGTATGAGGGCTGTTCCTTGGGCTTCACTGTTCACATTACACCACTGCCTAAGTCTTTTGTGTGGGGTTTTCTATTGGTGCCATAGCACACTGTATTTGCACAAGTGACCTACTACAATTTGCACATCTGAAAACTGTTTCATGAAATGTTTTTAAAATGTTGGCATATAAAAAGAAGAAATTGATATATAGGTCTTATCAAAACACTGGTTATGTTGACTAGAGGGACAGGGGCAGACCCACGGGACGGGGGGCTTACTAAGCACAATAGACACAGAAACCATAACCAGGAACAGTCAATGAGATATAGGAAGCTGTGAAAAAAAATACTACTCACCAGAAGAGAAAAACTTGCTGATGGGAGGCCACGGGCTGGCAGACAAATCTAACTCACAAAGCTGCTGCTGTTGCTGCTGGGAGCTGGTTGAGAGCAAAGCTACGTTGCAAAGCTAAGGAGTGGTGTCAAATGTTTTAAATCTCACACAAGTGAATAACAGGACTAGGAGTTCACAAACAATCAAGGTCACAGGATCCAAATCAGCAAAAAGAATCAGGTCTGGAATGAAGCAGAGGTCAGGCCTGGCAGCAAAGAAGAGCAGTCAGAATTTACAGCCAAGGTGATACACAGATTAAAGGAATGTCAGCACTGGAACACTCATCAGAAAGACATTATACAGGTGAACTGAAGTGTATGTGAGGTTGCTTGATATTGGCCTCAGCGGGTGTGTTTTGGAAAAGGGACTTGAACACAGGTGATAGTAGAACTGGAGTAGTGGAACAAGTGTGTGCAGAAAACAGGCAGAGCTGCAAATAATAACAGAACAGGATTTTCTGGGCTGAGTTCTTACACTATCTTAACCCAGACATATCTGATCCATGGGCTGCATCTGGCCTTGAGGACTAACTGTTTCTCAAGTACACAACACATTTACACTTCCCTCTCAACCTTCTCACCTTTTCCATTGACAGCCAGAACTCAAGGGGGAAGATGCACTAAAGCGTGATAAAGAGCTGATAAAGTGGAGATGACTTCTCCAGTGATATCACTTCTCCAAGTACTATTTTATTATATGAAGCCAATGTTGATTTCTTCAGCTTTGGAGATCTTAGTGCATGGGCTCCATAGAATAACATAGAACTGGAGAAGTAATATCACTGGAGAAGTCATCTCTGCTTTATCACCTCTTTATCATGCCTTAGTGAATAACCCTCTGGTGTCCTCTCCCTTCCTCTCTCTCTCTCTGTCCTATGACACATTGCAATGCATTCAGACTTGATGTGATTGATGATATAGATATATTATATATATATATATATATATATATATATATATATATATATATATATATTTTTTTTTTTTTTTTTTTTTTTTTTTTTTATGGGTTACCTCTTAAACAGGACAAGCATGTGTTAACAAATAGAGGTTAAACCGCTGTCAAAATGTCAGTCCTCCTGCATTTGTTAATACAACATATTCTGTTTAAGAAGCCCACGGGGTGATTCTGTCATTCTAGTGATTATAGCTTTTGGCAAATGATTGAGAACCTTGGCATCTGTCTCCAATAAACAAAAATTCTGGGCTTATAGACAGGTCTACTTAAATATAGTCCATCTAAAACATTTTAATTGAGATGTGGCTCTCAGGTATTAATAATTGCCCACTTCTCCAATGCATTACAACTGAGCTGTTTCTAGCATCCAAGTGTTCAATCTAATGAGGATGGACAGAGAAAATCACAGGCGCACTCACAGTCATTTTAAATTGGATTGTCTTGAACTGTGTGAGAAGATAAGACTTATAATGGTGGGAAGAGGGTTAACGCACTGTGAAAAATGACTAATTGTGAAATAAAGGGATTTCATCCAAACTGTCAGTGGGAGGAGAGAAATAGGAGGGAGGAAAGGAGGGAAAATGTGACAGAGCAAAAACAAAAGGGAAGAGGGGGAGGGCACACTGTCACCTCACAGATCACAAACATGTACAAGGATATTATCATGTACACAAAGAAAACACAAGATATTGTCACCCTGAAGGGACAGACCATTATCACCTTGTTACTGTGATAGTGACTGGACAGACCCTTAACTTCCTGCTGTGTTCACCATATATAAGGCATTGTCCCACCGACCCTTAAAGGAGAACTAACATCTAATAATAACCCCCGATTTACCTTACTGTGGTCTGAAAACACTAATGCCCCCTATGAATTGTGCCCTTAGTTCAAGAGAAAATATCTATAATCAGTCCTGAATGTCATGTCAGTGGAGACAAACATGACAGTTGCTACAATCAACATTCTGAATTATGTGTGACCTGAGAAAACTCAGTGTCCTGGCACCAGTTTGTACTCCTATACAGATTATTATTTAACCCCTTGGAAGCCACAGATATCTCCAATGCTTTGCCGCAACCAAGGGGATAAAGTTTTTTTCATTCTTGCTTGTTATAGTCTTGTTCCTGTATTTTCTGTGCCAGGAAACAGTAAATGGGACCTGGTGTGTGGTCATGTGAGAAGTGGGTTTGTGGTCAATGGGTGAGCGTTGGCACTTATAGCATTATGCTTAAGGGAGCCTGGAATGTAAATCCAACCCTGATTGTACCATTACTAGTGGGGAGGTTATATGCCCCAAACTTGCTACAAGAGAGACCTGGGGCCCCCTCAGCCAATACCTATCAACACATAAGAGGGCATATCTGTTGGAAGTCTCTCTTAATCATGTACTCCCCTCTTCCTCTGTGGGTCATTTTAAATTAATTCAATGACAATTTTTTCGTGGTCTGTCAACTCAATCCATTAAATGAATCATGGAGGTTCCACTCATCTCAACCTGTGATGCAACTGGTTTGCCCTAGAAATGCTCCACATTTCTTTGTGCCTGTAGGCCACAGTAGCTCACTTATAGGAAGGAGAGCCTTGAAGTTTCATTCTATGACAATAGTGCCCTTGAAGAGGACACTCATAGCTCATCTCTGTCTTTGTCAATAGGTTGCCACCTCAACTATTTTATTGCAGCTTCTTATTAAAGAAACATGCTGCAGGGCACCTTAGGAACTATTGCTCTGAAAGAGCCTGCTAAAAGCTAGCTATGAATGAGAAGAACTGTAGTCAAACAACAGGCAGAGAAACATGGCTGACTGAAAATGGTGGGAGTTGTAGTCCAACAACAAGCTGTCCACTTCTGATCTAAAGCGGTGGTGGTTTCTATGTAGCTCTTCTGTATGTATCTTTTATAAGATACTTCCATTGAATGAATGGTATAACAAACTGATGTGGGGGAAAGAGTCATTTCTCCCTTTTATTTTTGTTAATGTGTCATCTTGCTTAGAAGAAAAACACTGTTTCAGGGAATAATCTGCAATGTGTAAGTTGTTCCTCACGCCTTTTCTCTGGCAGCTGCTGCTTTCTCAAGTTTACCATCTGCTCTCTTTTGTATTTTGCTGCATCTGAGGGGTGCAGATGAGTTTGCTGGTAGCAGGGACACAATTACTCTTGTCATGCATAAGGTTAGCTGCTAGCAAAAAAGCAGAAGTAGCTTGTTTGTACTTCATATGACAACATGAAATAGTGGAAAGCTATGCTGTCCCCAAACTAGGTTTACACTGCAGAACTAGGGTTGCCAACTCTTAAGCAACTGCTTATAAAACAGTCAAACTGCTAAGCTGCATAAGTACCATGCAGAGACAGAGCAGAGAGCAGACTATGGTTCTAGTGCCGTTTAATAAAATCTCCCATCATTCTCCTCTCGCCTTTGGTCACCTGGGATGATGGGGGCTGGGAAGCCAAAGGCTGCTTATTATCATTATACTTTACTTATATAGTGCCAACTTATTCTGAGGTGCTGTGCTTAACCCTATTTTACAGATAAAAAAATGTCAGACTGGTAAATAAAGGAACCATCGGGAAAGTAAGATATAACAGCCTACATGAAAAATATATGTATACATGTGTGTTCATGTACACACATACATAGACACACACACACACACACACACACACACACAATATTCTCTGACACTAGGGTTCCCACTTTTTGCTCTTGGGAAAACTGATTATAGTAGCAGTGTACATAGAACTAATTTTGTTTACTTTTACCAACAGCCCTTATGTGCATCTCTTAAGGCAGTGGTAGTCAATTATTTTGGGTTAATATCCATATACTGGCAAAAGATGTGATGAAGGTCCAGAATACAGGTAAAAAAAAATATATGAAATATACTTAAACGTACACACACATGCTCCTCATGCAATCACTGTTTGCCTCACAGACACAAATACTTTCTCTCTAATACACAATCACACATAAACACACTCACTCTCCCACGTACCCTCACTCACTCTCTCTAAAACATGAACCATGTATTTCTCTCTCTCTTCCCTCCACACACAGTCTCTCTTTCCCCCCACACACTCTCCATCCAGAGACACACACAGTCTCTGTCTCTCTCCCACACATACCTACTTGCTCCCAAATAATACCCTCTCCCCCTCAAACACACACACATTCTCCCTCCACAACCACTCAACAAACACACACACACATACTATATCTCAAACACAATCACACATAAACATGCTCACTCTCCCACAAATACACCCTCTCTCCCACACACACTTTCTTTCTCTAACTTTCACCTTTCAGAAAATGACATACTCCCTCCAAACACAGACACACACACTTTGTCATCCTCCCTCTGTGCACACTCCTTCTCAACACACACACACTTTCCAACACATATATCCTGATTCCCATAAACACCCTCACTTAGTCTCTCCAAAACACACATAATTTATCTCCACCCCCCCACCTTCATATACAAACACACTTCCTCCAACCACACACAAAGCACATACAGACTACAGGTCCACATACTCCCTCCCCCCTTCTTCACCCACAAACACTTTCTGAAATGCGTAATCACATGGCCAAGTTCCCACACATACACCCACTGTAAAGGTTTTGCTGAGCTGCCCCCATTCTGCCTATTGAGTCTGCTGTCTGAGCTAATCTAGTGCTCTGCTATCCACTGCTGCTGCCTTCTGAGTTTCTGGCTTAGGCTGAATCAGCTAACCTCTCTGATTACTCACCTGACTGTTATCAGGCTATTTATAGCAGCTTGGCTTACTTCCCCATGGTCCTTGTGTTTGTTTGCTGACCTGTTGCGGATTTTTCCTGAGCGCCTGTTTGCTGTGTTCCAGACCCCTTGGCTTGTTCCAGACATTGTAGACTTCTGTGCTTCTGACCCTTGTCTTGTTCCTGACTTTGCAGACTTCTGGTTTCCTGACTCTGGCTTGGGTGAATACCTGTCTTGTTTCCTGACTCTGGGGTGTCTTTTGGTTTATGCTCTTGGATTATGCTTCTGTTTTGTCGCACTAATAAAGGTGTATTGCATTTTACCTTTTTGTGTCCTGTCTGGTTCCTGGTCTATAACATCCTCTTTCCCACATACACCTTAGCTCACACAAATAACATAGCTTTCTCCAAAATACAGAAACTTTCTCTCCCCCTCCTGCACACACTCCCTCTATGCACACACTCACTCGCTCTTCTGAAAACACATACACTTTATTTCTCACATTCTCCCTCCTCACACAACCCTCCTCATCACACACACCTCCTCATCACATACATTCTCTCCTTCCACACACACCATCTGTCTTTCTCCCATGCACACTCTCCCACTCTCACCCCCACACACACACACTATCCATCCCACACCACCACACACACATACTTGTCCAAAAGCACACCCTACCAAACCATTATAGGAGACTAACAGGGCAGTTACAATTACAGGAGACAATCAAGGCAATTACAATAACAGGAGGCAAACATTACAATTAACATTATATGAGACCAGCAGGACAATTACATTACAGGAGACTTCAGGGCAATACACTGTTACATGACGACAGCAGCCCCTGCACCCCCATTCTTTTTATCCCTCTTCCCTGGTGTTTTAATCCCTCTTTTTTTCTCCCCCAGACTTTTTCACCCTCTCTTTCCCTTAGTTTTTTTCCCATCTCTCTTCTAAACTTTTTTCCATTTTTAACCCAGAATTTCTCTCCTTCAGACTCCCTTATCTCTCCCCCAGGACCACCCTCCTCCTCTTTTTATCGCTCTCCCCAAGTCCTGCCTTTTTATCTTCCCAGCCCACCTCTCCTTTAGTCTTTTGAACCTCTCTCCTCCCCATTCCCCTCCTATCTCCACCAGTATCTCCTGGTGAGCATACACTGTCTGACACCCCAGTCTTGTTCCAAGGTTAATCTCAGAACCACACATACACTGACATTCCTGCCTTGTTCTACATCTCTAGTATCTTAAGAACCTCACATACATTGTCAGACATGCCAGCCTTGTTCTACTGGTAATCACAAAATCAAATATCCAATATCTGACACCCCAGCCTTCAGAGGCGGATGAAGGCTCCTTGCGGCCCTAGGCAAAGAATCAATTTGGGGCCCCACATTTCTTAATCTGGTGCTTCTGACACAGAATGGAAGTGGAAACAACTGGATGATGATGGTATCTTTCAACAATAAGTTCATCTAACACAAGATGTTAGAGAAAGCAACAGAAGGACCTCTGTCTGTGACTCATCACTTAAAGCCAGGGCCTCTCATATTGCCATGGGCCCTAGGCAGTAGCCTAGGTTGCCATAATGGATGATCCGGCTCTGCCAGCCTTATCCCACTGGTAGTCACAGAGCCAAACACTGTTCGAGTGCCACTGGTAGTCAGAGTGACATATACACTGACATACCAGCCTTTTTCCACTATTTACTGTTAAATCATTGAACCACATGCCCTTCTTCCAATCTTTTCTCCCTATCTCTACCAGTGTTTTGCCTGTTTCCACCCATTTTTTTTTTTTACCTCCTTCTCATTTCTAGTCTTTCAAACCCCTTCCCCAATCTTTCATTCCCCTCTCTTCTTCGCTATGCAATGCATACTCCTCTGTCACTCAAAGGGTTAATATGTCCCTAGTTCATACCTACTCACAGAAACAAGGTTCACTTTTAAAATTTTGCATTCAAAACAGATTGTAACTACACTGTGCATTAAGCATGTTGCCTGATTAAAATAGTGACATGAGAATCTCGCCCTGCATCAAAGTGCGAGATTCTCATGTTGCGGCATGAAATGTTGCCTTCAATGTATGAAAGAAAAAAAAAATTATGACTTGTTTCATTAAGTCAAAGAAATTGAAAAATAAAGGTATTTGGAAATGCAGCCTGTTTTAGTTATTTATATATCAAGAGGCTCCAGTCATTCCATTTAATGGCCAATTTAAAATGCAACAAAAAAGTAATTACTTTAGGTAAAAGCAGAAGCAGGACGAGCAATGTGTTGCACTACAACTCCCATCATCCTTACTCATATGGTGCCTGCCGAGGATGATATGATATTTTCTTGCATGGATGATTCTTTTTTGGAGTAATAACCTGATCCCAATGTTGCTGAGCACTGCCCTGGGCTATCTCTCCCCTTCTCTGCATGCAGAAATATATGCAACAGTGGATCCCATGGGACTGCTCCATTATGCTGTAGGATATGAACCAGAGGACAATTGGCACGATGCAGGAAACATGTGCAATTGCTATTTCCCGTGTGAAAACCACTAGGGAATAGGTTTGCGCATGATTTTGTTCAATTGCGCATGAAAATTCAAGATTAGAGAATGGCTGTGTATACTTATTTTTTGTGGGAGTGGCTAAGATTAACGAATCCGTCTAAGTGGAATAGCGAATGTGCCTAATGCAGGAACTGCTATTGCGAATGAATTTATGCCTGTGGACTGTTGTCGTAAAATGGAATATTTATGCGCAATTCAAGAAGCATTCTGTATTTAGCTTCCTGGATTAGAACATGCGCAAAGTCTATCTGCGCACAAAAATTCATTTATCTGATGCAATCGTTTCTTGCATTGCGCCAAAAATCCTCTAATTCTCTGCTATCCTGCCTACAGAATACATTTAAAAAGGGGGCCCACCAAGACATCCTCCAGAATCCCCATGGGCCAGTTTTGTTGTCTGAGAGACCCTTGTGATATAGCTCTCCACACCCAATTGTGGGGTCTCAATGTCTGATCGAGGAGGTGGGCCCCCCTGCTTGGCTGAGGCTCATACACAAGTACTGCCTATGACCCCCTGATGGCAGCAACCCTCTGTGCAAAGGTGCTATTTTATACACAAAGTATCACAAAGTGGTGCAATTCTGGAGTAAACCAACTGAACCATAGAGGGGCCAAAAAATATTTCAAAATCCCTGTTTCTTTAAATGGTGCTATTAACTGCAGGAGTGCTAAAGAGGTCTCCAGTAAATTGCTTAGAAATGTGTTAACCCTTTGAGTGGTGGAGGATATGGAACGCATTGCTTTGCAGTGCGTTCTGCACCTCTCAGGCACTCAAAGGGTTAAAGAGTAAAAAGTTCCATTTAGGAAATATATGTTCCCTATGGAGTAGTTGGTTTGTCAGGCCTAACTGGCACCTAGAAAAAGCTCAAGTTGTTCTATACCTGATGCTATCCTCTTTATGCTCTGGCAAAAAAAATATCCAATACATAAATCCACATTTACATCCCCATCGCTACCCTATAGTGCACCCAGTGGTAAACTGATGCTCTACTCTGTATTCACTTTGAGCTTGGGCCTAGATGTGCCAGCTTGCGAATCCCAAGTGCCAAGATTTAGAACTGCCCTGCCTTTTATCACTGTCAATTGAGTTGCCAGATTCAAGTATGCTGTACCTGTTGATCGAACAAGAACGTGTTTCCTAATTTTAACCGGAAATGTTGTGGCATGGGGATTGTGTAACTGAACTATGTGATCAGAAAAGAGGAGGGGGAGGGAGTGTGCACAAAGTCAAGTCTAACTGCAGCACCCCGAACATTTGACGTGCAAGGTGAGAGAACATAAATGGAGCTTACCCCATTGAGTGCCAGAGTGGTGAACAACCCATTTACTCCTCAATGCGTCGTTCACCGCCCTGGAGCTGAAAGGGTTTCAATTTAGGGAAAGACAGGTGTACAGTCACTCGAATACCACAGCTTGTATGTAGCGCTAAAAAAGAAGCGCAAAATGGAGAACCAAGAGGGAGTCATAAGTGTTTGCCTTGTGTATATTTTATTACTGCAGCAGACAGAGACGAGGGTACTGGATAAACAGGGAAGGAGAGAGGCTAATCAGATAGAAATGTGAATAAGAAAGCAAGACGTGTACAGTTTGATTTGTGAATAGATGTAAGGAGAAGTAGTGATGATATACAAGGGGTAGGCAGGGTAAGAGAGAGGGGTAGATAGAGGGAGGGTGATAAATTGGATAGGGGAGGTGTAGCTGTGCTGCTCAGCTCACATATTCGATGCTGTTGCCATGGGAAGAAGACATTTCAACGCACCCAAAGACACTACAATTCCAGGGGTGGGAGGAGGGGGCGAGAGTATGAGAAAGAGGATTGAACAATGGGAAGGGAGAGTCCTGTCTGGGGGCAACAGGGCAAAGGACCGGGGCAGGACGGTCACCTTTTGGGATCGCAATATCTCAGCGGCTCATTGCAGTATAAGCCTCTGTGCGGAACAAATGGGAGAGGAGATGGAGTGATTCGGGGTGGAGGGCAAGAAAACGGGAAAAAGAGGGAATACGGTTCACGGGGCGGGTTGGGTGCAGAAAGGAGACAGATGGCATAGACCGCATGATAGAAGAGAATAAGGGAAAATAGGTAGATAGATTAATGTTCAGGGGGCTTCTGTGTATGGAGACCGGATTATTATGACACCTGTCCTTGATCCTTAAGAGAATTAGATAATGTCCAACTTCTATTCGCTCCCCTTCTCGCTCTTGTTTGATACTTTCTTTTCATCCTTCTGTAATTTTTCATTCATGTCACTTATGCTGGACACTGACCTCATACTTTTTATAATCTGTTTTCTCATTGTTTTATACAGTCTGCATCTCTCTTTATGTCAGTCACCTGATCCCCATTTCCCCCATTCTTATTTCTTGTCTACCATTTCAAAAATATTGTAAAACTGAAACGACATTTAGTCCCTCACTGTGATACAATGTATTTGTGATTTGGTATAACTTTGCCTACCTGTCTAACTCACTTTCCCTAGATTGCATGTCTTGAAAACCTTCTTCTAAATTACCCAGAAGCCTTTTCAAACCAATTCATTCAACAATGGCAGGGGTAAGATTCGGTGGCCCTAATCAATTCAAAGTCTTATATGATTTTAAATAATTCTTTCTGAACTAACTGATTATATATTTTTTTCTTTCTGTAGAATAAACTGTGTCACAAGCCAGATCTATTTACAGGTAAGTGTGTTATTTCAATAATAGTGAATGTTTCCATAATTGGTAATTATTGAACATGGCAAGCCATGATCGATAATAGTTATCTACCTCTTTCCAAAGTTAATAAGTGAACATGCTTAATTCATTCCCATTTTAAATCTTCTTTGTTACCTAAAACTTGATAACCATTTCACATGGAAGGGTAACATTTTATTTTGAATTTAAGTATTTTCACTTGCAGAATATGTAAAGTCAGATTGCCTATACTTATTTTTTTTTTTACATCTTCACTTATTATTTTTACATTTTTATTTCACTGATAGGTCATTTATTTTTTTTATCCAGTGATTATTCTGTCTTTCACAGGGGAAGATGGGATATTTATGCAGTGTTTCAAGTCTCACTGCAGTAATGATTGATCGGTATGCTGTAGAGGCAGTTTTTTTTCTACATTGTTTCACTGGGTTTTTATAGTGTATCTTGTTATATATTGGTTTACTCATGTCTGCTTTCACAGCTCTACACAGAGTGCTTTCTGAAAAAGAAAAAAAAATCCCTTCTCTGTCAGGAACAAAAATAAATAAATATATACACATGAAGTTGAAAACAAAAATGTGTAGGTAATTTGACTTTACATATTATGGTCTTGCAGAATATTAAAATGAAGGGTTACTGTTCCTTTATCCTTAAATGAACCTGTGAACACATGCTGTCTGTCCATAAGCCTAAAAAGAGAACTACTGTGCATATTCATTGTGCTTTTTCGCTGTAGATTAAAGTTGAACTATCACCTTAAGTTATAGTTTGTTTTAAAAATAATTAAAATCTGCCTATATAGTGTGCTAGATTTGTTTGTAATACAAATATTTTTGGAAAATTACCTTTTTATTTGTTGTTGGGACTATGTGCCACTATATTTTAATTAGCTTCTGTGCTGGGGGATGCACTTATATGTGATTCTCTGCTAAACTTGGAGCTGGAACAATTTTTTTGCATGCTGTGACTACCTGTTGCAATGGTTCTCAATCATCTTTAAAATTCCCTTGAAGTGAAGCTGTTATCCTTTTTTTTTTTTTTTTTTTTTTTTTTTCTTCATTATAATTCTTTATTGCCCGAGATATTGCCTTTTAAAGTTATACTGGTGACGTAAGTTCTGTATAGGCTGTGGGACAGCTCTGTCCCACAGCTGTTAATCTTCCTTTGTTTCCCTCCCCAAGTATTGCCTCCTTCCCACCTCCGCTGATGACGGGGGATACCAGCATATGACCTGGCACGCTCTCTTGCAAATGCGCATCAAGGTCCTTGCACAGGCACAGACTGAGAGCGTTCATGCTCTCAGTCCTTTATAAAATATGGCAGTCCAAACTAAAAATAGCCACAGAGGCAAGGGGACTACCACTTTTTATAATACGCTCAGTCTCTGCCTGTACAATGACCTTGACATGCATTTGCACAAGAGCTCACCAGGTCATAAGCTGGAATCCTCCATCATCGGTGGAGGTGGGAAGGGGAACAGAGGAAGATTGATGGGCTGTGGAACACAGCTGTCCCACTGCCTGTACAGAACTGTCCCACAGCCTGTACGGAACTTACTTAAAGGGGAACATTCATATCCTGAAAACTTTTGAACACTTGTTTAATCAACAAAGAAACATTAGGAAATGTGCTCTCTTTTTTTTTTTTTTTTTTTTTTTAATACTTACGTTTTGAGATATTAAACTTAAAAGTTATCCACTTCCGCATAGTGCGGTACGATGTAGCTATGGCACAGCTCTCAGGACTTCCTAGCAGTCTGTCATTCTCCTCCCAGCTGCCCCCGGGAGCACGTTCACGCTTCACTTCAGTGTGGTGTGAATGGCTCGTAGCGTTACAGGTAGTGTCGATTAGCATTATACTGAGGTTGCAACCGCTATGAGCAGTTCACACCAAAGTGAAGCGTGAACACACTTCTGGGGGCAGCTGGGAGGAGAATGACAGACTGCTGGGAAGTCCTGAGTGCCGTTCCGCAGCCACAGTATGCGGAAATGGATAACTTTTAAGTTTAATATCTTAAAAAGTAAGTAAAAAGAAAAAAAAAAAGAGCACATTCCTAATGTTTCTTTGGTGATTAAACAAGTGCTCAAAAGTTTTCAGGATGTGAATGTTCCCCTTTAACCAGCATAATTTTAAAAGGTAATATTTCGGTCAATAAAGAATTATATTGAAAAAACAAAAACACATAACAGCTTCACTTAAAGGGAACTTTAAGATGATGTTAAGTTTACTAGAGGTGAGAGTTCCCCTTTAATGTAATTTATCAATTCCATAATAAAGGGTACAATTCATACATATACACACATTATTAGGACTCACAATCATAGTAATAAAAAGAACCATATTATGCACAGCAAAGTTTATATTTCTACATTTAAAAGACAATATTAAAATTTTTTGTCAAAGTCTTCATGAAAAACATGGGCACCCTAATTTGATGCCAGCGGCACACCAAAGTGCCACAGCTCCATGGTTAAGAATCACTGATCTATTGCTTAAGTATTAAGTTACCTACAGCAAAAATTCTCCATTTTACATTATTTGCACCAAATGCAGGTTAGTGTGGGATAATATGGGCCTTTTTTGTGCTTTTTGTTCCTCAGATCCTTGTTTAATGATGTGTATTAAAAAGGCCCTAAGGGAATTGACCTATAATTGCAAACTTTTCCTGTGAAATGCTTCTGTGATTTGCTTACATTACAGTTTTAACATTGATGGATTGTATGCTGGTATGCACTAAATGAAGATACATTCTACTACAGGGCTCAAAATTTCCACTCACCCCTTTGCATTTGGCGAGGAGAAATTGAGTGAGGGCGAGTGGAAATTGAAGCCAGCAATCTAATCTGCCACCCGTCCTCATTGTAATTTATTAACCCTTTGAGTGCCAGAGAGGTATGGAACGCATTGCAAAGCAATGCATTCTTTACCCCTCTGGCACTCAAAGAGTTAAGAACCCATCACTTCGCTGCTGTGCTCCCATAACCTTTTAAGAGTTGTGTGCAGTCCTGGATATTCCCACCATTCAGGTCTTGCCTCTCAGCGTGAGCTCTGCTCCAGCTCTCTTGTCCCATCCGCTCTGCTCGTCAGGAGAAAAAAAAAGTTAACCCTTTGAGTGCCTTGTCCTATCTGCTTCCCCAGTGTGATACTTCATAAGCCTGATAAAATGACTGAAAGTACCCGCTGTCTAGTTGGTACGCAGAGATCCATAAGATCCCCATATATGCCTGTAAATCACTTAATCTCGGATCGCTGCCCTGGTTCTCTCCCTCCCCATCGCTCCATGCAGAGAGAGAGAGAGCCAGGGCAGTATTCTGAGATTAATTTACAGGGATATGTGGGGATCTTATGGATCTCTGAGTACCAACTAGACAGAGGGTACTTTCAATCATTTTATCAGGCTTATGAAGTATCACACTGGGGGAGCAGATAGGACAAGGCATTCAATGGGTTACCTTTTTTTTTTTTTTCTCTTGACAAGCTGATGGGACAAGGGGAGAGAGAGCTGGGGCAGCACTCACGCTGAGAAAGATCCGGAGAGGGCCGGCGCCACCTATAGGCGAGGTAGGCGCCGACCTAGGGTGCACACGTACTGGGGGCGCGGGCATGCAGCGGAGAAGAGCTGCGCCCGCACGCACCACGCCGGGAACAGCAACACAGTCAGGTCTGTGTTGCTACTGTGCTCCCTCATCGGGTCGGATCTTTAGTAATGCAGAGCATACTGGGAGTCATGATCTCCTGGCACGCTCTGCATTACTGAAGAGAAGACTGCGTGGGAGCTACAGGTATGTGATGGGGGGCAAGTTGGAGCTGATGGGGGGCAAAGTGGAGCTGGTGGGGGGCATATCTTACAGGCATGTCCACTATTTTAAATGGGACTTTTTAACCCTTTTAATGCTAGAGAGGTCACAAACACATTGCTTTGCAATGTCTTGTAGCCGTCTCTAGCATTCAGGGAATTAAAAGCCCGATTCAAATCAATGAGAATTTTCATTTGTTCCCTATGTTGCCATATCTCCGAAGTGTCCCTCTTTAGGATATATTAGAGGTCTGTACCTCCCAAATGTCCCTCTTTAGGAGATATTAAGGGGCTATACCTCCCACGTGTCCCTCTTTAGGAGATATTAGGGGTCCAGTTTTCTTCTTTATACGAGATATTAGGGGGGCATTCCTCACAAGTGTCCCTCTTTATAGGAGATATTAGGGGTCCATACCTCCCAGGTGTCCTCTCTTTAGGAGATATTAGGGGGCTATACCTCCTGTGTCCCTCTTTAGGAGCTATTAGGGGGTCCATACTTGAGATGGGTGGGGTTAAAGGTGGTGATATGGATGGGGTTAAAGGCAGGGATATGGGTGGGGCTAGGCGTGAAAAATGGTGGCGAGTAACTTTTCAGGGCTGGCTAGTAGCTCAGGACTTGAAATTTTGAGCCCTGCTCTACTACATAGCCGAAGTGCATTTATGTAATCTCTTCATCTATGTTAAAGGGATAGTAATACATATATAATGTTGTAGGGTTTATCCCCATGCTGAAAGATGTTTTATTCAAAAGTTATTAAAGGGATAGTAATACTTAAATATTCCTAATCCCCATATTGTTACTATGGTAAAAAGAATTTATTTGTCCCCAGTGTCACCTCTCAAATCTGTATGGTTTGAGAGATAACCGAACGCAAAGTTCCCCCTTCCCTGAAGTCAGAGTCGTATGACAGGCTTGTGGCTCTGCAGCAGAGCCGAGATCACGTTAGTGAAAAATAATTATTTCACTGAAATGGTCTTCTACATGTGCTTGGTTTGCAAGCACACGTAGAAGACCGTTTCAGTGAAATAATTCTTTCTTACTAACGCAATCTTGGCTCAGCTGCAGGGCCGCCTGATGCAAATAAGACCAGATATCCCTGCAGTCAGTACAACGCTGACTTGAGGGAGGGGGGAACTTTGCTTTCGGTTATCTCTCAAACCATAAAGGTTTGAGAAGTGACACTGGAGACAAATCAATTCTTTTTACCATAGCTACAATATGGGGATTAGTAATAATTAAGTATTACTATCCCTTTAAAGCTCAAACTTGAAATTTTTTTAGTTGCAGTATCACAGTGGCCTGAAATTGTACAGTGGCGCTGTTGCTATACCATCCTATGGACTGTTCTGGTCAGTTTACCATAAATCTCCATAGGATGGTGTAGCAACATCGCCACTATACAATTTCAGGTCACTGTGATACTGCACCTAAGAAATGCAAGTTTCAGCTTTAATAACTTTTGAATAAAACGCCTTTCAGCAGTGGGAGGTCACTTGTTTTACTCAGGGGGATAAACTCTACAACATATATTTTGTTGAGATTTTATTAAGCGGAACCACCTCGTTAAGTAAAGTCCCCTGCAATATTTAGGCAGCTGGTGACTAGCTTAATAATAGTTATTTTACCTCTCATAAGTAGCCGCTGGTAAAGTAATCCTTAAGCTTCCAAGACTGACAGCAAGGTTAGTGTAGTCTGAGCATCTGCTCCCTCAGTCCCTTCCTGTGCCGTTCAGGCCAGTGCAATGCATCTGTATGGAGACCGGGACTGACAGCGCAGGCTTGCAGAGAAGATGTCTGCGCTGATGCCTGGCTTCGGGTCTCAGAAGCTTAAGGATTACTTTACAAGCAGCTACTTTTTGAGAGGTAAAATAACTATTATTAAGCTAGTCGCCACCTGCCTAAGTATTGCCGGGCAACTTTACTTAACGTGGTAGTTCTGCTTTAAATATTACTATCCCTTTTAAAGTGCAGAAAATGAGGATTAGTACCCCCCCAACTTTGCTGTAAATGAATCTAGTAGAGCCCACATACAAACAGCAAGGAGAGTGATTGTTTTATTCTTGAATATAACTCATTAGCTTACTATGTAGGGAGTTAGCATGAAGTGCCATCAAAATATAAATGTTAATTTCTCAAACGCTATTTATTGTACAGAAAAATGGATAGTATAACATATGGTTAGATTTTAATTCTCTGTAAAACAAACTGAACATTCCTTAAGGGTCCACTCTAACCAAAATAAGCATAGCTATTTCATTTCTGAATAATAAATCTTGGTTTATTTAGAAAAATAAGTTACGCTAACAATATATACTGCACTAGCAAAATGTGTAGTTAAAAAGCATTACTGAGATGAATGTACACATTTAGCAGGGCAACTTCACTGACATTAGCCTCTATTGCCAGTGGCTCCACTTCTGGATATGTACTACAATGTATGAGCACTGCAGGGCATTCCAGCAGACAATCTCAGCCAGTTAAGACTTTGATGCCAGTAAACCCCATATGCTTGCTCCATAGCATGTACAGATAAGTAGAGTTAAATCAGTCAATTTTCTCCATACCTTGTTTTATATATTTCTTTAAAAAAGATGCAGAGGAAAAGAACCCAAAATCCCATAGACTGATCCACAGTCCTCCATTTGACTCAGGAAATGTTAAGGCAAATGATTTTGGCATAAGTAGCTTAGTAAATTTGAATTAGGCAGGCTTTTGGTCTCTAAAAATTTATTCTAGCACCTGATTTAGTGCAGAATCTTTGTTGTGCATTCAACTGTAGTAACATGGTTGATGAGACTGTAAAAAGAAAAGTGTCAGTCAAGTTCAGCCACTGCTGTATCACTCTTTGATCCAGCAGAAAGCAAAAAAACCCTATTGAAGCAATATACAATTAAGCCACAAGTGGATAAAAAAATCCTTCTTGACTCCAAAAGGCAGTCGGATATTTCAACAGTTCAACTCCCTCTCTGTTTTAAAACAAGCTGTCATAATTCTCAATATTGTTCTGAGCTCAGAGCCGGATCATGGGCAAGGAACCTTAGGCACCTGCCTAGGGGCTTGGTCAAGTTGGGTGGGCATAGAAAGCTGAACCGTCCACGCAACAAAACAACTTTGCTGGTGGGAAGATCATAGTGATCTCCTCACTGGCAAGCTGAAGATTGTACCTCCTTCAGCACAGATCTTAACATTAATTTCCCTTGCTGTCCCCAGCATTCTAGTAATGCTGAGCACCGGAATATGATATCATCTCTCAGTACTCTGCATTATTGGACAGAAAGGACCACAAAAGAGCTTCTCATAGGTCTGTGCCGAAGAAAGCACAGACGTAGTCTTCCACCCATGTGCCACTGGACCACCAGGGATGAGGCCCTGTCCTATGCCAGCAAAGGTAGGCAAGTAGGAGAGGGCTGCTGGTATTCGGAGAAAAAGTAGGGAAAAATGAGAGATAATAATAGGAGGGTTGAAGTAAAACTAGGAGAAAGGGGAGCTAGAGGGGCTAGAGAAAGAAAGGTTAAACAGACTATGAGGAAAGAAAATGGGGGCATTAGGGGCAGAGAAAGGGGGGGATAGACTAGAGGGGCAGCTAAAGAGGTGAAACGTGCTAAGGGGCAGACAAAAGAGGAGAGAATAGAATGGTGAAAGTGGAAGAAACAGATTGGGGGCCTTCAAATACTATGAACATTAATTGGAGCTGCTGTTTTTGTAAAACATTACTATCCCTTTAAAAGACAACTAACATGAAAAAATGTTAAAGCTCAAACATCTATTAGTTAATCAATGCCACTGCCACATCAACCCTTGCTATTCCAGTTATTCTCAGTGTGACTCCTCAGGTCACACCTAGAAGTCAGATTTTCAAAGTATCCCTGCTTGATCACAGATGAGCAATCAGTGGTTCAAGAATTGTTTTACTCCGGGCATGACCAGAAGTCGACCTAGCTGTAAGCATCTTTCCAGAGCTCCCTCACAGATTTAAAAATCTTCAGCCACCCACCCGTTTAATGGCCTGGATCCTGTTACACTCACTAGATTGACCATCTCCTAGTGGTGAACTCTCTAACGATCCCGGATTTGGCTACCCCCATCATCTCTGCGGACTCTTGGCTGCGTGGGCCTGCTGGTTGTCTCCCCTTCAGTGTTGTTTGCTTCTTACTCTGTTCTGAGGAGACTCGGTCCGTGGGCCCACTTGTTCACTATGGGACAATTATCTGTTCCTGATCTGCAGGCCTGGTTGTGGAGCAATCCCTCCTCTTGAATGTATTGTCCCGACTGTAATTGTGGCCCTCCCCCACTGACACTCTAGTTACAGTTATGCCTTTGGGACCTCCGTGCTCCTGGTCAGACCTGAAAGGACTGGGCCGACGACCTGCATGTTCAGGTTGGGGGCGTCCTCTGCTCCTTGGCTGCACGATACATTAGGTGCTACTCCCCTTCTCAATTTCATTGACATCACCCGGGCTAGCTTTGTGGATCCTCCCCATTGACTGCCAGCTACTTCAGTGCTTCGGAAGCTTCCCTGCTCCTGGCCTGGCTCCAGCAGAGGTCCCTTTACACCATAATCTATGGATACCTCTGATGCAGCTTGGCCCTTGGTCCCCTAATGCAGCAGAGGTTTTATTTCTGGCCTCTGCCATATAGTGTCTTCATTGCTCTGTTCCATATGTACTCTGTTATTTTTTTTTTAATTCAAAGTTTATTAAATTTTCAAGATATGGGTACAGAAAAGAAAAGGGTGAGGGAGAGGAAACAGAGGTGTAATAAGACTAAAACATCATCATAAATACAAATAATACAATGGAGACAAAAACAGGTGGCAGTTACCATCAGAACGTACGTTAGCTTCACCTAAGACAAAAGGAAGAAAGATACAAGAGGGACGACAGGGAAGGAGCGATGAGCTCAGTCCCGATGGAAGTCAGGAGGAGCCACTGAGTCCATCCATGGACCCCAGATCCTGAGATAGGAAGAAGACGAGTTGTGGAGATATGGCGTTAATTTTTCCATGCGTAGCAACTTCCATACTCTGCCAATCAAAGGATCAGAGCTCAACGGCAAGGACTTCCAGTTAAAAGCGATGTGGCACGGAGCCATGGCACAGATACGAAAAACAAAATTATTGGATAAGTGAGACAAAGGAGGTATCACGGTCCCCGTGTCTATCATGATGTACCTGTGCATTGGTGGAGACTGATTGGCCCGCCCAGGATGTGCCGTTATATGCTGGAGCTTGGGCAATTGTCAGTTGCCCTTTCGTGGTGTTCCTGTTGCTGCGCCTTGTTGCCATATTCCAGTGTCTTCTGTGTACCGACCCGGCTAGTCTGACTCTGCTCCTGATTCTGCTCCGTGAATTGACCCGGCTCTGGCTGACGACCCTGCTCCGTGAATTGACCCGGTTCTGGCTGACGACCCTGCTCTGTGATTGATTCCGGCCTGTCTGCTGTTCCAGTACTGCTCCGGTTCTGCCTGCTGTTCCAATTGCCATTCCGGCCTGTCTGCTGTTCCGGTGCGGCTCCGGTCCTGCCTACTGTTCCGGTTGCTCACCGGCCTGTCCGCTGTTCCTGTACTGTGCCGGTCTTGCCTACTGTTCCGGTTGCTGTTCCGGCCTGTCTGCTGCTTCCAGTTACCGTTACGGTTCTGCCTGCTGTTCCAGTGTTCCTGCGTCATTCCAGTCGCCTCGGCGACATTCTGAACTGTTTGAACTTGTCAGTAGCTGTAGCCTGAGGTTGCTTTGCCTTCTGTTGGCTGCCAAGGTACTCGCTTGTGTACAGAACCATTTAACCCTTGCAGTGCCTGTAGTCTCCGGTCTGGTGCCTCCGATATATCTTGCCAAGCATACATTTTCTGACATAGCCTTTCCTCTGAGTGCTTCTGTGTGTCTCTTATTCCATCAGAGCCTTGTCAGTCCGTGTTCATCCTCTGGCTCAGGGCCACAGACATTGAAGGTACATTCCCATTGCACTCCAGAGGGCATTGGCTCTATTACAGCTTGTGCAGTCACCATCAGTACAGCACCCAAGGGGTGTATGGGCACAATCCTAATGGCACCTGCAGGGTTATTACTTTTCTAGTTAAGGGCGATTTTGGTTCTGATCATTACAACGTGGCAATAGCACTCCTCTGTAGCCCACGGTGGTGGTACCGGCTCAGCTCTGGACATTGGGCTCTAGTATATCAACTTGAGAGTGTATTCAGTGCAGTTACTCCACTATCCTGCTATTGAAAGACTGTGTTCTAGAGACTATTTATCCTGGGCGTTGGCCAATCTTGTATATCTCACCCGTTTCATTTATTAACCCTCTGGGGGAATTCTCCCTATCCATCCCAGCACCTGTCTTTATCATTGTGTGCATTCACTTTGTCATTATTGCCATTGTTGCTATTTCTGTGCTGGCCTCTAGGGGCCTTGTTTTATTTTCAATAAAACTGTGTTTTTACTTCATACCCTGGTCTGAGTGTCAGAAAACCGTTACAGGAGGATTACGAGATGCCATGTTCAGTAACGCTGTCCAAGGGTCTGGTGCCACCACCACCCTCAGCGCCGTGCTCAAGAAGCTAAACACCCAGGTCTAAACCACCATCACACAAGGGCAGGTCCACCACATATGAAGGTAAGAACCCTCCTGACCACAATCACGAAAGCAAAGGCTAGAAACCTCTTGAAACATGTGATGCAGCCAAACAGGGCTATAATACCACCTTGACAATACTTTATAGGCATTTTCCCCATGTTGCTCATAATATCATTCCACTCCTCAGGGTCCAGAGTTTCCCTCAAATCATCCTCCCAACGGGCGCGGTAAAACGGGGGACGCAGGAACAGAGTAGACAAGAAATGGGAGTAAAGTTTAGAAATTGCCCCTTTGCTGTTAAGGGGGGAAGAACAAAGGTGTTCAAACACATTTTTACGAGGTAGGGGGCCAGTCTTAAGGTAGGACTGGAGGAAGTGTCGGACCTGGAGGAACCGAAAATATTCACGAGGAGGAGCTTGGTATTTGTCACCAAACAGCACCCAGGACAAAGGGGCATTCAAGAAAAACATATCGGAAAGTTTAATGACCCCCGCCTGTCTCCACCAATGAAGCATTCTCGGATCTACACCAGGCCGGAACAGTGAGTTATGAAAGAGGGAGCAAAGTGGAGACCTAACAGAGGTAAGTTGATCGTGGTATCTGTGCTCACGCCAAAGATCAAGCATAAGAGAGAGAGAGAAGAGCAGTCTACAAATGTGGATGAGGGCAGAGAGGCGATCCACAGTAGGTCTGTCGCCGGAGGAGAGCCACACATTGCCGTCTCCAAAGAGATCCAATGAGGGACATTGCAAGTAAGATGAAGCTGAATCACTTTGGCAAATTGAGCCGCTTTAAAATAGGACCACAAATGAGGCACTGAGAGTCCACATGGTCGCGATATAAGATCTCTGAACTCAGCCTAGGTCTCCGCCAGCCCCAAATAAACCGAAGGATATGCCGTTGCAAGGAGTGAACGTCAGCCTGTTTGGGCAAAATAGGAAGAGCCCGGAAGAGATACAGCAACTTGGGTAAGAGCGTAATTTTGACCGTGGCTATCTGCCCAAACCATGATATTTGATGGGAACTCCAAGAGTCTAATTCTACGTGTAAAGATCTAAACGTAGAACCGTTTTTACCGGTGTACAAATCAGGCCGAGACGCAGTTAGGCAGACACCCAAGGAGGGCAAGGAGGACTGAGACCATTTGAAATCGAAATTCAGGGACAGTAGCTTCTGCATTGCCAACTGAATGGAGATGTTAAGCGCCTCACATTTCGAGTGATTAATTTTAAAACCAGAAAAAGAGGAGACACCGGCATCGGCACCGGCATCGGCATCTGGCGATAGGAGCATCAGTGGAACAGAGCGATCCTTGGCCAAATGAATCAAGTCCAGGACCCGACGAATATTATCCAGTGCTTCCCGACCCATGATGAAGCCCGGATGGACAAGGGGAATCAAAAGACGCGCAATCCGCATGGCTAACACTTTCGAGAACAGCTTCACATGTTGGTTGATAAGGGAGATTGGGCGGTAGTTGGCGCATGAGGTCAGATCTTTGCTCTCTTTAGGAATGACCACAATTTGGCCCAGGAGCATCTCCGATGGGGGCACAGCCCCGTGTAGAAACGAAGTATATAGAGCGGCCAAGTTTGGGAGAAGGGACGTCTGAAAAGTCCTATAGTAGGCAGTTGTTTAACCATCAGGACCAGGCGCCTTAGAAGACTTGAAAGATGTCAGAGCGACCTCCACCTCCTCAGAGGAGATATCTACATTCAGGAGACAAAGGGCCTCCTGTGAAATGCTAGGGAAATGGGCCTCATGTAAGAAATGTTGCAACCAAGATCTAATCTTGGGAGAGGGAACCACTTTGCGACCATTGTATAGCGACCCATAGAATTTTGCAAATGCGGAAGCAATCAAAGAAGGTTTATGAGTCAGGGCCCCCGAATGAAGAGCAATAGACCGAACCGAGCGCAACTTAACTTGTTGACGAAGATGAGCAGCCAACATGGAATCTGGTTTGTCACATTTTTCAAAGAAGCGTTGCTGGGTCCATTGTAATGCCCGAAGGACATCCCTGGAGAGCAACACATTGAGTTCTCCCTGTAGATTGGTAACCTTCAATACATTTTTGGCCATAGGGTCACTCTTATGGGCCAGCTCTGCTGTATGTAAGAGGAAAGACAGCCTATTGGTCTCTTCTGTCTGAGAACGCCGCAATCGAGACACCGTGGCAATAAGTTTGCCCCTCATATAGGTTTTGTGTGCGCACCAAAGAGTACCCAAAGGGACATCAGGAGTAGCGTTAAGAGCACAATACTCCTCCAAGGAAGAGGATAAGTCCGTATGTATCATCGGATCCAGCAACACCAAATCGTTGATGCGCCATGAAGACGAACCCTCTGTCGAAGATATACCAAGGAATGAGCACTCAACTATGGCGTGATCAGACCATGTCAAGTCATGTATCTTAGCAGAGCACAAACCATCAACCAAGGTCTGATTAGCAAAGAAATAATCTAGACGGTAATAATGACCATGGAGATGTGAGAAAAAGGTGTAATCTCTTGTTTTATGGAAAAGAAGGCGCCAACAATCGTACAAATTGTGGGAACCAATTAAGATCATGAGAAGCTTAGATTTCGGGGGCAGACCACAGCCTGGGGATGGAGCAGACCGATACAGATAGGGATCCATCAGCGCATTGAAGTCCCCTCCCAACAATAATGCAGAAGCCGCCAACTGGTCCAGAAGAGCGGAAATGGCAGAATAGAAGCGAGGATCGGATTTAGTTGGAGCGTACACATTCAGAAAAGTTAGTGGGGTACCATGTACCTCACCCCTTACCAGAAGATATCTGCCCTCCGGATCACGAAGAATTTGAGAAGCCTGAAGCCCCACTGAATTGCGGTTCAGTATCAAAACTCCGTTCTTTTTCTGTGGACCGGAGGAGTGGAAATGCATATGATATTGTCTATCCCAATATTTGGGGACAGCAGAGGTGCGAAAATGGGTTTCCTGTAAGACAATATCAGCCCACAGTGCTATGTAGTTTCTCACAGCCAGCCTACGCTTTTGTGGTGCATTAAGGCCCTTAACATTGTGTGTACAAACTTCAGTGCCAACCTCGAGGGCTGAGATATCACCCCCGCCACCGGCGGTAGGGTGCAGGGAGGCGTTCCATCCTGGCCAGCCATAACTGGACCAAGGTTAGAACAGACAGGGGATAAGGACGTGGAGACTCACAGATACAAAAGGGATAGGGAGGAGGTGAGGGGGGAAGGGACGAAGAACGGAACAAAAGGAAAAGGAGACAAAGAAAGACAGCGGGTTTGAGAGAAAAAAACCCTAGAAAAGGGGATACGTGGTAGTGTCAAGAAAAAATCTCTCCCCCAAAACAGCATAAAACATGAAACATAGCGCAAATAAACTAACGACTTGATCCTAATTACACATCAAATGCGCAGCACATATGTTAAACAGAAATTTGAGGAGTACAAACATATGCGTAATAACCTAGGGAGCCAATTACAGCCTCAAGGGTGGCCCACTGGTGGGTAAGCCAGACCCCCAGTTTGAAATGTGTAAACAGATACCCATGCACACATATACATGCATACATACACCACACATATGAAATACAGAAAACGCAAACTAGCAACCCCCGTCCCAGAGGTGAGCCCCCCCCCCCAGCAGGGGAGGAGGGCCCAGTCCCGAGATAAGAGTGCCACCAAGTGCGAGGACTGAAACTGCCAGAATACCTGGTAGAAGTGCTTGGGTCGGCCAACCGCCAATGAGGGCCTTGAACACTTAGTGGCCCCCAGAGCAGCACGCAACCCGAGCCCTTCCAGCCATAGAAAGAAAGGCAGGCATACCCCCCCCCCCCCCCCCACATCAGGAACATAACAAACAATAGGCACCGGCAGGACACCCACCAGGCATAATAAAATAACTGGCCGGGTGCCTCAAGTCTTCCCCGAGTCATATGATTCTGAAGCCATCTACTACCATTAGAAATCCTCCATACAGTGTTAGCAATGACCCTGGGATATTAAGGCCCCCAGGCCCATAAGCAAGACTGGAAAGGGTACATGATAAACGCAAGATATAAAAGTGGGCAAACATAATATTGATCACAGTACATTATAAGCAACATTAAGACACAAAAACTTTAAAACAGGTTTTAAGACCGTAAACAGAACATATACTGTGAGGAAGTGGTACCAGTGCTGGCTCCATTCAGACCCAGGGGAAAGTTTTGGTGTAATGCCCAGCAGAAAGAAAGTCTCAGACATGTGGAGGGGTCTCACTGCAGCAGTGTCCCAGACCCGAGCATTCAACGGTGAACCTTCGCCATTACAGACAGTAGGCAGTCTCATCGACCCCGAACATTCAACACATAGAAGCTCCATCAGGGAAAAGTCCCAGGTGCTCGCATCTGGGCCCTAAAGAGTAGAGATCCGGATTCAGTCAAAACCCAGCAGACCAGTAATCCGCTATGCAGGTACCTCTGGCCCAGTGGGGGAAAACTCCTCAAAAAGAGCACGTACTTCTGGGGACATCTCAAGGCCCAACCGGGTCAGGAATCTCTTACATTCTGAAGGGTCTCGCAGCGTAGTTATGACTCCATTACGCGATACCACCAGTTGAAAGGGAAACCCCCATCTGTAGGGAATATCTTTATCTCTCAAGAGAGTGGTAAGTGGGTGCAACGTGGGCTGCTTATGAAGAGTAGTTGGTGCCAAATCAGAGAGAAACTGTGGGGTCACCCCATCCACAGTCAGGAAATCCCTCCGAGCTGCCTTCATAACTGCCTCTTTCGTCGCAAAGTAAGTAAAACATACCACAATGTCCCTAGGGAGAGCAGATGGGGCCGGTTTAGGTCTGAGAGCCAACATAGATAACAGTCTCTGGTAGGAGGCATTGCAAGTAAGGAAGGACTGGACATCCCCAATCGATTCAGGGATGTTGCGAATCCTGAGGTTAGAACGGCGTGTTCGATTTTCCAAATCCTCCAGGGCATCATGTAGTTTGCTATTCTCCATCTTAAGGTAATCAACCTCATTTGCCACTTCGGAGTGTGCTTGCGTCAAGTCGGTAAATCTAGATTCCAAAGCGCCTGTATGACCCACCAAGCCCTGCAATTCAGCTTTCAGTAGATCAATACTGTTGTGGATCTCCTCTGACAAGTCCTGCTTTACTGAGAGCAGCAGGTCCTTAAGGGAATCCATATCCTGCTTCGTACAGAGCAGCGTGGACTCAGAGCTGGTCCGCGAGGAACCAGATGCCAACTGACCAGATTTGCATTTTTGAAAAAAGTCAGCAGAGTTTGCCGTTTTTTTTTTTTGGACCTCCCCGCCATATCCAGGGTTGGTGACTCAAGCAGAACCGAAAAACATAGTTTAATGTTGGGGTACACGCCTAAGATAGCTTAAACGATCGGCTCAGGAGCAGGTGCCTCAGTGAAACACGTCCATGCTCTCCAAGCACCAGGACACGCCCCGTACTCTATTATTTTTTTATTGGTCTATCTGTCATGTAATGTATATGCCTTGTCTTAGTTCAGCCACGGAGGGGTGGTCCCACCCTAGCACCTTGATATGCTTTTAGACCCTGCGCTTTTTCCAGTGGGCATAACCATATTAACGTGCTCGTTCTCTTGTTCACAAAATGCGAAGTTTGGCACTTTATTCACTCACATTGTTTATTGCTACTTGCTGAAAGATGTTTTTGTAATTTGCTCATACTGTTCACTTGGATAATTCCCAGATTCACGGCACACACTTCTCCTTTCTGTTTATAAAAGATGTTATTCTTAAGTGTATACTCTATTCTTCCCTGTTTCTAGTTCTCCTTTATCCCCTATTGCTTCCATTGCTTCTCCCCTTGCCCCCCCCATTTTTTTTCTTTCTCCACCTCTTTGTATGCTCTTGTAGTTGTCTCCTGGGGGGCTATCACATGTGACATCCAGGTCCTCCTTTTTGGATGCAGCTCCCAGCTCCCTTTTTCCTGACACCTACCCACTACCATGGATGCTCCTATTCAGCCCCTGGCCTGTCTCCTGTCTTGTCTCACTCACAAATGCAATGGTCTAAATTCTCCCCCAAAACGGCAGATGGCTTTCACATGGTATTCCCGGTTACGCGCTGACATTCTCTTTCTACAAAAGACCCACATCTCCCATACCTCTCGCCCCTCTTTCTTCCCCCCACACTATCCTACTATCCTGGCCACCTCCACTAATAAAACTAAGGGCATGGCGATATTGCTACATTGCTGTCTCTCCTTCACTCTCTTACATGGACCAGCAGGCAGGTTTAATATTGTCTGTGGCTCTCTTGTGATGCAACAGGTCACTCAGGCCAGTGTTTATGCTCCTAATTTGGATAATAAAGGCTTCTATAAGTTCTTTTATTGCAAAATTGCAGCAATTTCAGTCACCTTGCACATTGGTAGGGGGAGACTTCATTACTAATCTGTATAAAAATAAAGACCGGACCCGAGATCTCTTGATTCATCCTCAACCGGCTCCGTTGGCGGCTGATACCAAAATCCTCAAATCGCTCCTCCAGTTTCAATCATTGGGAGACACCTGGTGGGAGCGACACCCCACCGAGAGGGACTTCACTTTCTACTTCTGTCTTCATGACAGCTACTCTGGGATTCGAACAGAAAATCGATCCTAATCAGTTCAGTCCCACCTGATCTCTTCTGATATATAGCTGATTTCTTGGTCCTATCATTCGCTGGTCATCTCGGCTTTTGGGAATCTGGGATCAGTGAGGGGCCTGGGTTCATGGAGACTGAATAACTCTTCTAAACAACCACGCCATCCGATCTACTGACACGAGCGCTTTATCCGACTTCTTTGCCTTCAATGACTGGTCAGTGGATTGCCCCTATTCGCTCTGGGAGGCACATAAAGCCACCCTACGGGATACCCTGATCAAACTAGCTGTTACGGTTTTCTGACACTCAGACCAGGTTGTAAAGTAAAAACACAGTTTATTGAATCAGAATGATAAACAGTGCCCCTAGGGGCCAGTATAGGTAACAACAATACTGACAAATACAGACAAGGTATGGGTAATATAAACAGAGGAATAAATACAGCTAACGGCTGTAGCAACCCCAAAGGGTTAACAGGAGCAACTGGTGAGGCTCAGGCTAGATTGGCCAACACCCAGGATAGATATCAGTCTCTGGAGAACAGTCTCTAGATGTAGAGCAAGGAACACAGGATCAGCACTGTATCACTCTCTAAGCAGTAGCGGGATGCGCCCCTGTTGCTCTGATCTGAGCCAGTACCACCACAGTGGGCTAGGAGGAATGCGACTGCCAAACCTGAAGTAACCAGAATAGGAATCGCCCAGAATGTGAGTAGTGAGTAACCCTGCGTGTGCCAAATGGATTGTGTTACGAAGCCCTTGGGATGCCACACTAGATGATAGTTGCCCAAGCTACGAAGAGCCGATGCACAGAGCAGTGCAGATGGAACTGTACACTTTGAGAGAATGAGAAACGGAGCCAGGACACCCTTCTGGTGTCGCACAGAATCCTATAGCAAGAGCGAACAGACTACCGGCGCCAACCGGCGTGGTCACGGTGCACCCCGAACACCGGGCAAGCGGAGCTCTGCAAGGACTGGTATAGCGTCAAAAGGAGACTCAAAGTGTAACGGCTCAAAGAAACCAACAGAGGCTTGGCAAGCTAAACAAGTGGCACGTAACCGGAGACTACAGGCACTGCACTGGTTAATCTGGACATTCAGAAGAGCAGTGCTTAGCGAGTAAATGGCAGGCACCCTCGGGCTACAGCTGAATGAGCGAGAGAGGAACAGAGAAACAGTTCAGAATGTCACCAGCGCGACCGGAGGACATTGGCACAGCAACCGGACAGGAGCGATAACCGGAACTGGATGGAAACAGCCGCAGGAACACCACCGGAGAGCGGATCAATCACGGAGCAGGATCAGTAGCCAGAACCGGGTCGAATCACTGAGCAGGGTCGTCAGCCAGAGCCGGGTCAGATAACAGAGCAGGGCCTTCAGCCACAGCCGGGTCAGATCATGGAGCAGGGTCTTCAGCCAGAGCCGGGTCAGATCACAGTGCAGGGTCGTCAGCCAGAACCGGGTCAAATCACGGAGCAGGGTCGTCAGCCAGAACCGGGTCGAATCACGGAGCAGGGCCGTCAGCCAGAGCCGGGTCAGATAACAGAGCAGGGCCTTCAGCCAGAGCCGGGTCAGATCACGGAGCAGGGTCTTCAGCCAGAGCCGGGTCAGATCACAGTGCAGGGTCGTCAGCCAGAACCGGGTCAAATCACGGAGCAGGGTCGTCAACCAGAACCGGGTCGAATCACGGAGCAGGGCCTTCAGCCAGAGCCGGGTCAGATAACAGAGCAGGGCCTTCAGCCAGAGCCGGGTCAGATCACGGAGCAGGGTCTTCAGCCAGAGCCGGGTCAGATCACAGTGCAGGGTCGTCAGCCAGAACCGGGTCAAATCACGGAGCAGGGTCGTCAGCCAGAACCGGGTCAAATCACGGAGCAGGAACAGGAGAAGAGTCAGACTAGCTGGGTCAGTACACAGGAGACACTGGAATTCAGCAACAAGGCGCAGCAACAGGAACACCACGAAAGGGCAACTGACAAGTGCCCAAACCCCAGCATATAAAGGCACATCCTGGGCGGGCCAATCAGACTCCTCCAATGCAAAGGTACACAGTCATAGATTGACAGGGAATCACAGGGACTGTGATACTAGCCTTTCACCATAAGTGAACCCGCCGAGCACAAATCAACCACCTAATGACCGATCTCTCAGTGCTCTCACTCTCCCACAAAGCTTCCCCTGACCCGATGGCTCGTATTGTCTCCCTACACTGGCTGCTTAACACTCTTTTGATTGCTGACGCAGCGGAAGCATTGAAGTAGACCAACCAGAGAAATTACCAGTCTTCCAACTAGGCTCCCACAATGCTGGCCAAGAAACTCTGACCACACAACAGCGCAACAACATCCCAGCTATCAGATTGTCTGATGGTACTAGCACTCAAGACACACACTGGATTTTGGCATCTTTTCACACATCTTTTTCTTGGACTTGTATTCCGATCCTCATGCTCCAGACACAGTCCCATCTAAAGTCTTCCCCTACCTCAAGGCTAGCAACCTTCCCATCCTAGACAATGATCAAAGAGCCACTTTGGACACCCTTATCTCTCAAGATGAAATCTCCCAGGTCATTAAGCTCTCTAAAGCACCAGGCCAAGATGGATACACCGGGAAATAAAACAGTCTTTCAGAAGCAGCTTCTTCCATACCTAACCCGGGTTTTCAACTCCCTGCGAGAAAGGAGCTCCCCTCCCGTCTATCACGGTGCCCGTGATATACGGGCGACATTTAGACATATTTACTTCCTGGTACCTCTTTATTGGCTACGCTGTCTTTGCTCCTCCCAGTGACAGCCTTTAAATACCTTGGGCCGTTGCCTAGCACTTGTTCCGTTACTGTCATATGATACCAGTGTATGACCCGGACTGTCTGACTACTCTGCCTGTTTACCGTTCCTTCTCTGTGTACCGACCCAGCTTGACTGGCGATCCTGCTCTGTGTACCGACCCGGCTTGGCTGACGTTCCTGCTCTGTGTACCGACCTGGCTGGGCTGAAGTTCCTGTTCCTGTACTCTTCCTGCTTGCCAGTCACCCTGCTCCTGGTGTTGCTCACTCTTCAGTGGTGTTGCCAGACCTCCGGTTGTCTCGGTTCCATATAGTAGTCCAATCCGTGATCCGCTCACTCATAGTGCCTGTGCTACCCTCCGGTTTATCCTGGTTGCACCACGTTCGCTTGGTCTGTTACTGCCGTTCCTGAGGTTGAGTTCAGTTGGGCATCTCAGGTTATTTCCCATCTGCAGACCGGAGTGTTCGTTAACCCCTTCATGGGCGGTGCTGGGCATTCGTATCTGCATTTGTACTCTGTTTGCCGTACAATATTCCTTATGGCACTAAGCACTGGCTCACAATATCTTTGCAGACTCCGGTGGGCGTTCATTCAGGCAGCCTTCCTCCTATGTTGCCTTAGCCAGTTCTACTCTGGCTTCACCTGTTCCATATATTCCAGTCGCTGTTGTTACTCTCTGCGTAGAGAGCCACATTGGGCCTTCCACTATTAGGGACAACTACTGTCATTGGCCTAATAAATATCACTCTGTCATTTTTACACTGTATCATATGCAATTTACCTGACCTGTGTCAGTATTGCATATTATATCTACAGGGCTCAAAATTTCCACTCGCCATTGGCGAGTGAAAATTTAGCCCTGGTGAGTAGAAATTAAGCCCTGGTGGGTATGTTTTGGCTTGCAGTGGTGAGTAACTTTTCAGGTCTGGCTAGTAGCAAAGGACTTAAAATTATAAGCCCTGATATCTACATACTGGACCCGTGTGGGTTAATCATATCATTATAACCTGTCCTGTGTCAGTTTACCGTTTATCTGTATGCTGGACCCGCAAGGGATACTGTTATTCATTGTGTGCAAATAAAACTGTGTTTTACCAAAACCTCCCGTTTCTGAGTGTACTGAACCGTAACACCGTCTTTATGCTGCAGGCTTCTATTGTAGTTTTGCTTAAACCAAATAAGGACCCCCTCATATCGGCACATTTCTCTTATTAATGCTGACATCAAAATGTTTCTGATTCTGGCAAATCGACTCTCACCTGTTCTCCGCTCTATCACTCATCCGGATCAGGTGGGGTTTGTCTGGGGCCGTCAGGCTTCAGACTGTGTGAGGCTTATGGTGGCTCTGATCCACCAGGCACGTCTGTCGAAGACTCCCTCCATGTTACTCTCTCTGGACATGCAGAAGGCTTTTGACCACCTGCACTGGAAGTTTATGTTCGCCACTCTGCTCCAAAGTTACATTTCCTAAATCTCTTCTGCTCGCTGTTTGTGCATTGTATTCTTCTCTCACAGATCAGGTCTCCATCTCTGGTTTCCACTCCACTCCAATAACGGTGCAAGGGGGCACACGTCAGCGCTTCCCACTTTCCCCACTTTGCTTTAGTCTCAAACCCTTTATGGCTCACATCTGCCAGAACCCAAATGTCACAGGGATACCAGTGGGCAACATTCAGTACAAGCATTCTCTTTTTGCTGATGATATACTATTGATACTGTCCAAACCACTCCCCTCTCTCCCCAACGTCATGCGTGAACTCCAGGTCTATCAATGCTTGTCTGGGTTTAAAATCAACCTGGAGAAATCCCAAGCTTTAAATATTAATCTTCCCATTCTGCCCAGAAATTCCTTCAGCTCGACTTCAATTTTTCCTGGTAGACAACACATCTGCAATATTTGGGCATTAATTTGACCCCATCATATCATTCTCTTTATGCATCTAACTACACTACACTGTTGCATACGCTAACAGCTGATCTGGAGCAATGGCGCCCATATAATATCTAATGGATAAGGTGTGTTATCTTGGTTAAAGTGAACCTCCATTGGCTGCTGTGCTATTTTAGGGTCCTACCGGTTCCCTTCCCTCTGGATGCCACTAACAAACTGCAGTCCTACGATTTCTTTGGAATGGGAAACACCCTTGAGTCGCTTCCAAAATTCTTTATCTCCCTAAAGCGCAGGTGGCCTGAGCTTGCTCCAGATTTTCCCCTACTACCTTGCTGCACAATTGGCCCAACTGGTGCAGTGGCACCTCCCACCTGCCAGTCATCTTCCCGGGGTGCAGATAGAAGATTACTTCCTCTCCACTGTTCCAGCACACAATACTCTGTGGATTGCGAAGCAGGACAGACCTCTGGCATCATCCACCATGCCTACAATGGCCCATTCCCTCCATCTATGGGACTTGACTAAATACAAAAAGGCCCTGACTGCTCCTGTGTCAGGCATGACCCACCATGTTTGGTAATCCCTTCTTCCCCCTGGCCTGGCCCTTAAGGACTTTCACAACTGGTCCACACTCCAAAATTTCAGTTTACACCACTTCCATGACCATGACAAATTGCTCCCCTTTGAAGATTTACGGGACCAGCATGATCTGCCCCCCCCCCCGAACTGTACCGCTACCTGCAAATGTCACACTTTCTTCGCACTACTCTGAAATATTCCTGGCTCCCCAGTTTGACCTGGTTCGAGGGACTGTGCTCTAAGTCCACACCCTGGGCCTTTTGTCTTCAATATATGGCCATGTCACTGACACCTCTATTTAATGCAAAACTAAGCACATGCTGGCCTGGGAGCGGGACCTGGGATCAAAGCTCCCTTTAAGCTCTTGGGTCAAAATCTGGGCTGCTGCTATGAGTTCAATCTGCACTACACATAAGGAACAGGCGTACAAATTGTTGCATAGATGGTAAATGACTCCACATAGAATGCACAAGATTATAGGGCCATTCCTCCGGTATGTTTCAAAGGTTGTTCTGAGGTTGGCGATTTGGCCCATGTTTGGTGGGGTTGCCCGGTGGTGCAGACCTTTTGGTCATTGGTGATCCAATTTGTTTGTCATGTCACTCACATCGCTATTCTCCCAGATCCCTGGGTGCTGAAACTGGGGTTGCACCCGGGGGGCCTCCCCAGACCTGTTGCCAAGTTGATAGCACACATCCAATTGGCCTCTCGCAATCTTATTGCTTCACATTAGAGAAGAACACTCTTTCCGGACCGTGCAGCACCGATAGCAGCTGTGTGGCATATCTATACTATGGAAAAATTGACGGCCCAATTAGCCGATAGATACAATGTCTTTCTCTCAATATGGGAACCCTGGGTGACATTCACCACCCCGGAGGCCTACGTTCAGGACCAGTAGAGCAGTGGCCATCAAGTCGATGGGGGTTTCGGGTTCTCCCTGACTCGGGGGCCGACCCCTGTTTCTTATTTTTCTTACTCCTCTTTACCCTGTTAGGATTATGTTTATATTCTGTATGATGCATGCAGACAGGGACAGGTTTTCTGCTACCATGTCATACCACAATGGGTCCTCCTATCCCTTCTCCTTTTTCTCGTTATCCTTTGTTTCCTTTCCTTCATGTCCCAACCTGGTGGTCTGGCAACAGGCCCCAGGTCTCTCTTCTGAGCTCTCATTTCCCCTCTCCAGCATTTTGTACAATGCATATGTTCTGGTTGTTCAATGGGTGGCGGTGGAGCGGCCTCTCAATGCCCCTGGCATCTCCCCTCTGGAGTCTCCTCATACCTCTGAAGGGTGGGGGGTGGGATTAAGCGGTTAAATGCTTGGATTTGGCCCCTCTTCCCCTCAATCCAGATTGCTCCTTTTGCCCCTTACTGTTCCGGTTAGTCTCACCAGTTGCTCTTTCGACCCCCTGGGGGTCCCCCTGGGGCACTGAATCCCTGTAACTATTTCTTCCAGATCTCAGCCGTGGGGTGGGGGCCCGTGCCATCGCCTCCTGCCCATGTATTGTTCTGTTATGCCTCATGTTTCATACTATCTCAAGTCATGTGTACTTTTTCAATTACTTGACGTACATTTGCTGTACCCCTTTCCCTTTTTCCTTCTGTTATACCCCCTTTTTACTGCAAAAATTCAATAAAAAGTTTAAAGTGGAACTACCAACTCAAGTAAAGTTAAACCCAAAAAATTACCCATCTGGCAACGAGCTGAACAATAGTATTAGTCGCCAGAATAATTACCTCCTTATAGCTAAATTATACTGCTCCCGAGACTGACGGCCAGGCTCTAAAAGAATCTGCTCTCCTGCGCCGTCAGTCCCTTATGGTACCATATGGTACCTAGCAATGCCTCCTAGAGCAGACTGGGACTGACAGTGCAGGCGTGCAGACGTCACTATGCAAAGATGTCTGCGCTGTTTCCTGGCTGTCAGGCCCAGGAGCAGTTGGGGGTAATTAATCTGGCAGCTAGTACTATTGTTCAGAGAGTCGCCAGATGGGTAATTTTTGGGGTTTAACTTTACTTGGGTTGGTAGGTCCACTTCCAAAATAAATAATTGTTTTACTCAACCTGTACGTAAAGTGATAATAACCGGTATTTAGACTCTATATATTCTGCATGTACATAATATGTAATTGAAATTTGCCTCCACGTAATATTTTTTTTATCATCATCTTTTATGTTGCTGACAGTGAGCAGTTTAGATGTTTGTTTTCAGAGAGCTTTCTGGTCAGCATGAGAATGCAGGCATAGTGATAAGTATAACACTATCCCTGTAGCACTTTTAATAGTGTTTTCTACATTGTATTACTTTTTTTATATAATTAAAATTCTTTCAGAGTCTCTGACAGCTCTCTGGAAACAAATTGAGGGAGCTCCCTTTCAGAGGTATACAAGTGTAACAAAAATAACTGAAGATGGAAAAAATTACCAGATATAAGCTATTTGTCATGCACTTGAATAATATGTAAAGTTAAAATTATAGCTTCTCTCTGTAAGTAGGGGTATTCAGAAACCTGATCTATTTGCTGTGCCCTGAGGACTATACCGTGAAATCACTGTTCTAGTTTAGTGTATTTAATTGTGTTTAACCTCCAAAATATGAAAGTCTCTCTCCATTCCCCACCACAAATTATCTGTGTTTACTTAGTATACGATGGAAAGTACTCTCAAATATAGTGCCGGAGAGGTATCCAATGCATTCAAAGGGTTAACATTTTAGATACTACAAGCATTTCCACTGCATTTAGCTTCCAAGGGGTTAATGTTTAGTAAAGTGACAATCGACTGAGTATATGCTATCATGCTATTTTCTCAAAAAGTGCAGGACATTGTATACTTGTCAACAAAATGTATTGTGACACACATAGGTGATGAGAGAGACAGGTGTTAAAATTCAAGTTTTGCTGAACCTATACCAGTGATTCTCAATTTCAGCCCTTGTGACATGCCAACAGTTCATGTTTTCAGGATATCTCGGGCTGATCACAGGTGCGTAATCAATGGATCAGCCATTTTGATTAATTTACATGTGCTTAATTAAAGATATCCTTAAAACTTGAACTGTTTGTGTGTCCCGAGGGCTGAGACTTAATGATCTATGCAGTGGAGTAACTATAGGGGTCGCAGGGGTCGCGCCCGAGACCGGACCCTTCACTCCAGGGGCCCGGCTGCCCCTTGCGACCCCTCCGCCCCCTGTGATCCCTCTGCCTGGCGCCCGCAATCTCCCTCCAGCGCTCTAGTAATGCAGAGCGCTGGGGAAGGAGGTGGGGAGTGGGAGGAACACATTGGGAAGGAGCAAAAGTGGGCAAAGTTTCATTAGATACTCCTCACAACTGAAGAATCAGCCTCTGCCCCAGAGATCTGGTAACGCAGAGTCAAAATTGGAGTCTCCATGGCAAAACCAGAGAGTTCCCAGCTATGCCTTTGAAGTTTTCTCTTTCTGGTCAGAGATCTGTATTCTACTGTGTAAGATGCATCAGGAAGTGAGGCATTTTTAAAGAGAACTGCTTCCCGCAGCCTTCTGAAAACAGCAGTTGTGATTAATGTGACCTTCGTATTCCTTTAACCATTTTGGATATCAAAGATGTATCCACTCAAATGGTTAATTGAGGGACACATGAACATTTTCTTCTATAGGACTTCACAAAAAAAATCAATGCAATTCTAGAGTGTGTGTTTTTCTGTTTATTTAATATAAGCATTCCTGATTTAAAGGGTTATGTGGTCACATTAATTGCTATGCAATGGGACATATGTATAATGAGGAAAAGTGGAACAATTATGGGATAAATTTACTGCAGAGTACACAAATGATTTGCCTATATTCTGTTTCCAATCCATTTGAATTCTGGAATTTTACATATCGTGTGTGTGTGTATACTAGCCTAGGGGTAAAAATGCTAGTGGCTACTCATTTGACACAGCCGGTTGTGTACTTTCCAAAATGATATTCCTTGTCTACCTTATCTTAGTACCTGTAGTTCCTATAACCTTTTCTGTCAGACATGTTGTTTCAAAAAAGAAAACTAATAGATTGTGGTAGCTGCATGATTGGTGCTTTTTGGACTGTAATTTATTTTAACCCATACTAATGAAGTAACTTTTCATGCAAAGATTCCATGTTTTTTGAAGATTTCAAGTATCTTTGAAGCAATGTAAATATACATTCAAATTAGCGGTCAGAGATGCTTAACTAGGTAGGTCTTACAATCTTTTAGCTCCCAAGTGCCATACACAGAGAAGAAATGTCCTAAAGCATAACATACATATCCTGCCCAAAATGCCAGGAAATTCTTCTCTGAACAAGAAAAGCAGCCCCAGATATATATTTTGACCTCCTTGGGCCTAATCAGTGATTTGCAGCTCAACTCTCATGAGCAAGATTCATGTCTGGATTCCTCTATTACCCTTAGGGTGACCAAGCCAAAGGTAATTTAATATATTCAAACTGACTGTCAGAGATTCTAAACTAGGGAGGACTTTTAACTTATCCATGGTTCAGTCTTTTAGCTCATATATGCCATACACAGATAATAAATATCCTGAAGCATATTATACTGCTCCTGCCCAGGAGATAGTCCAGCCATGTAATAAAGTCAATTACTCTCTAAAAGTATGATCTGCTTCAGGATATTTCCTCTATGTACTGCACTTCTGAACGAAGAGTCCTGCCTAGTTGAGCATGTCTGACCGCTGCTTCAAACAAATAAATACAATAAAATAAAAAGTGGAAATTGCACCAAGGCTATTTGATATTGTTTGCACTGAGTGCTGGATTTTTTGAATGGTAAAACAAAAAAAACAAAACAAAAAAAAAATGTATATATCTGCAGCCATTGTCAATATACTGCAGGATGAAGGTGTCCACAGCAACACAAACTGAGAATATGGACCATAATCTACCACTCTGGTCCAGTGCGGACTGGCAGATTGTTGATCCTACTGGGGACTAGAACCTGCAAGCCTGAGGTATGGTGCAGAGTTGGTGCATTAACCAACTAAGCTATCTCCTATACATCTCCAACACTTTGAACATTCAAAAATCTTTGAAGGTCATGGAATTTCCAACTCTATTCAGTGGATACTTTTTTTCCAGTATATTTACAGTGAAAATGCTGATGGTGAAATGAGCAGAACAGAGCTATATGCCTGAATGCAGGTAGTAAATAAAATAATATCTTCAATCTTATGTCTTGCAGTTGGTGTGGTCTTAGTCATTACTATCCTCTGCATAATTGGGACTACTTTTATAAGCATTGGTAAGTTATGATGCTCCTGTCAGCTCTAGTAGGGATGGCAGAACAAGGAGTGATAGTTATAGGGAGGCAAATGGAATTGCAAGCCTAGGGCTTTTTGCAAGGGGTGCATCTTGGCACTATTCTCTTTCTTTTCCACAGGTGCATCCTACCTAGGTGAGTGTGCCTTGGAAAGACACATCCCAATCTACGTGTTGGTGCAAGGAATACACTTCTTGCTAGTTGCTATCACCCTGCTTATCCTCTTTTCAAGTGACAACATTGTTTTGTTTTTCCTAATACTCTCCATGCTGTGTACCTTCTGGATCTGTTGGCTCATAACAGGTAAGAAAATATCAAGGTTCTAAATTGTAAGATGCAACTTTAGGGCTTTTCCTGCTGAGTAAAACAACGGTTTTACTACTGTTTGAAGATGTCTTTCCAAAGTTATTACAGTTTAAGCTGTTGCTTTTTTTTATATTAACAGTTCCCTCTAGTGTCTGGAAAGCTTTTATAGTTCATCTAGTTTTTAGATTGTTATTCTGTTGCTTTCTATGGTAAAGGTGAGTCACTGTCAACGGTTCTTCACCAATTGTGATAGTAACAGCGTCATCACTTCTGACAGTTTGTACTGTCAGGAGATGATGAAGCTGTTACTTCCTGACAGTTTCAAATTCAATAGAACAACTGCCAGCAGTGGTAATACCCTCATTTTACACAACACGAAAAGCCCTATAACATAGTTTACTGATCGTTTAAATGTATTCTTTCTTGAGTCCATATGGGATAACTGAAATACAGAGACTAATATTTGCATTTATTTAAATGGAGAGTTTAACCTCTGGAATGCTAGAGGTACACAATGCTTTGGAAAACTCTCTAGCAATCACAGGGTTACAATTCCCATTTAAATTAAAGGACATTTTTTTTATTTTTTCCATATGGTGCTCTTGGCTTTCTCCAGAATTGCACCACTTTTTTTTTAATGCAGAAGCCTCACGGATTCTGCTGTGCTCAGAAAAAGCAGTGCTTTTCTAGGGCAAATCAACTGTCCCAGAGAGAAAAAAGGGTAAAATTTACTTTTTCAATTTCTTCTCTATCCCTCCACATCAATACAATCTGGGTATTATCTCCTCATCCTAGCAGGGTAGGACCAATCAGATGATACATAAGGACTGCCTGGAGATAGACAAAAGTGTGTCTGCGGGCTAAGCTGTAAATAGCAATAAACGGGACAAAGGTAGGGTGTGCCATGGAGGGAAACAGCAAAAAAGGAAATGTCTGTCATCCAATTTGACATATAGGTACCATGGGGGGAGGTGACAGCTCCTCCCTGTAGGCTGGAACAATTCTGTGAAGAAGTTGTGGGTGGAGCCTCCCCTTCCTCCTTATCAGTCTATCCCACTAGCCCTGCCCCAGATAGACTTGTTCCACAGACCTGTGCACAGGCTGAGAACCTTTCTGCTTAGTTTTTAGTCTCTCATATTATTTTTCAATTAGATATGGGATGTCCAAATTCCCCCATTAGGCGGATTACCATTCCTTGCTTCCCCTGGAGGATTGTTCAGTTGATAGGTGCTGTTGTGGACCCTTGCAGCCCTTTGGGAAGAATCATGCAAACCATGTTTCTCTCCCCTGAAGGGGTCTCTCTGAGGCTCTTTCCTCTCATTGGTAATCTGAAGAAAAAAGTCAAGTAAAAGTTGAGTAACCCTTTGAGTGCCTGTGACGGAACTGTGGCGACTATGGGAGATATTGGTATGTTAGAGACTATTTCTACCCAAAAGACTAACAACCATAGACTGAGTTGCTTCCAATACATTTCTGGAGTGCAGAGATGGTGGGGGTTGGGCTTTGCTTCCACTCTACTCCAGGTCTGTGCTAAGGAATGTTAGTTGATTCCTGCTGTGCTTCCTTGACCAATCAGAGGAGGTTATTGATGAGCCAGTTAAGAATGTATGATTTCAAGTCTTAATCTGCATTCTTATCCTGATAAGGATGCTGGTGACTGATTGGTCAAGCATAGAAACACTGTCCCACGTATTCGTTTGCATGCTGATCTAGATAAGAGTCTCTGTAGTGTATATAACCTGTGTGTTTGAGTCAATAAAAGTGAGTTCTTCCCTTCATCAAGTCTCGGCTGATGTTTGGGAACAAGAGGGTCAGTTTACTATTGGAGTGTTATTCTGAGGGAGAAAGGAACTATAAAAGAGGTATCCAGCTTATGAAACAAGGCGTCACGTTACCTTGCCATTATCCACGTGTCCCACTGTTCCCCTCCATACAGGGGTTTGCATGGAGTCTACAGCTCCTGCACTCATGTTGGGTATCTTATTTTGTTTGATCCCTGGGTTTTTGGAGCTTGGATGGCTGCATTGAGGTATTTTAACCCCTTCTCTGCTGGTTTCTCTGGGTTTAGGAGTTTATTTTAGCTTTCCCTTCTGCCACTTATCAATTTTATGTATTCCCATATGTGTTTTTGGGCACTTTGGTTAAATTGTTTAATTCCACACCTTTAAGGCACGCTTTACCACACAGCCGCACATGCTCCTTAGACTTCTATGGGACAAACTGCTTTGGGACATCTCCTCAACCGTTTGATTTACAGGGTTGAGAGAAGACTCATTCTTCTTGTCTCTTCTTTAGGGACCCTGGGACCCCATGAGTTCGGGTGCAACCATTGCTAGGTAACCGCAAACAGAGAAACTACAATTCCCAGAATGCCCATTTTCATGGGCCCTCTTCTGATTGGCTGTGATTCAGATATAATTTTATTTCTCTTTGCTGGAGTATACTATGCAGAGGCTTGTCTCTCCGTACTCTCCTTCTCAGGTTAACCATTCGCCTGCCAGATAAGTACTTTTGTGGGCTTTCTGAGATTACATTTTACTCTGGGTCACAGTATTTGGGTTTACTAAACTGTTTAGATACTTCTCCTGTTAGGATGTCAGATCCAAAGGGACATGGGGCTAGACCTAAGGCTAAGGACTCAAGGGTGTCTCTTTCCAGCCCTTGCTTACTGTTCCTCATTCCACTCGGGGCTTCCTAGAGAGTACTCGGGCCACACTGCCCCTCATGTACTGTGGCCCCTACAACACCACCAGGGCCCACCAGCCTTGAACAAGGGCCACTTTGAGTCAAGGATTTAAAGTCCTCTATGCACAGATTCCACTTTCCCTCCAGGGGTCCTCCATTCTTGGAAACCCCCCACTCAGTTCAGGTTTGTGGCCCTTAAGGCCCCAGGCATTCCTGATCTCGTTGAAGCCTCTGTGGAGGATTCCTTTGAGGCGAATACTGAGAAAGGGGAGTGTGAGGAAGGGCCCTCTTCATATGCTTATGGAGACCCCTTTGAAGCTGACCCAGCACGCTCAACTGAGGGTCTCATCAAGACTGTTTCAATGACCCTGCAGGTCACTATTACCCCTGAGGAGGGTCAGACCTCTTCTGACATCTTTCAGAGGCGTAAGAAACCCCTCATTGTGTTTCCACCCAATCCCACTTTGGATCAGGTTATCCTGGATGAATGGAAAATGCCTGACAGGCACCTCTCTCTTTGCAAGAGATTTTGTAAGTTGTACCCCTTCTCTGAGGCAGCTTTGGCTCAGTGGGCTTCACCTCCTAAGGTTGATTCCACTCATCTCTAGACTTTCTAAGTCCACTGCTTTGCCCTTACCAGATGCCATGGCACTAAAAGATATGACTGATAGGAAGCTAGAGGCTATCCAGAAGTCTAACTTTGCTGCTGTTGGCTTCTTTTTGGGTTCCAGAGCTACTGCTATCTGGGGTGAGCCATCAGGATGGAGGCCCCTAAGGAGGACATTTTAGCCCTCTTGGCCAACATGTCTGATATCCAGACATACATTATTGACGCTCTTTTTGATGCTGTCAAACTTGCAGCTAAGGCGTCTGCCTTCTCTGTTGCTGCTGGACGCACTTTGTGGTTTAAGATTTGGTCTGCAGACCTGTCATCTAAGATGTTACTGATTTCTCTCCCTTTTCTGGGCACGTCTCTCTTTTTGGGCCTGAACTGGGACAGATTATCAGTGAGGCTACCGGCAGCAAGATAACCTTCTTGCCTCAGGTCTCCAAGAGCCCTAACATGGTGAGAAAACAGCATCTTTTTCCTCCGTGCCAAAATGAAGTGCAAAGGCCACCAAGCCCATACAGCAGTGGCACTTAAATCATGCCACCGCCAAGCCCAAACCCAGCATGTCTGCCTCCGAGTTACTCGCAGAATCCTGGTCCGCAGCTCCCTGTGGGTGGTCACCTGCGTCATTTTTCAGATGCTTGGGCAGCCTCTGTTGCGGCTCAGTGAATTTTTCAAGTGGACTGGGAAGGGTACAGGATTCTCTTCAGATCCCTTCCTCCCTTCAGATTCTTCCAGTCCAGAACTCCTCTGGGCCTAGGAAAGCTGCATCTTTTCAATAAGGCGGTTCAGGCTCTCTTGGACAAGGGAGTCCTTACTCCAGTTCTTCCTCAAGAGAGAGAGATTTAGATTTTTATTCAAACCTCTTCGTGGTGGCCAAGAGGGATGGCAGTAGTCCTCCTATCTTGGGCCTCGATTCCTTTGTGGAGACTTCTCTCTTCAAGATGGAGTCTTTGCATTCTGTCATCACAGCTATGTGTCCGGGAGAATTCTTGGCCTCTCTGGATCTGCAGGATACTTATTTGCATGTCCCGATTCATCCAGACAGCCAGAAGAATCTCATGTTCTCATGTGAATTGGGGCACTTCCAGTTCACTGATCTGCCCTTTGGGCTTACCTCTACTCCTCAGGTATTTGCCAGAGTGCTAGGGGCTTTGATTGCCTTCCAGCCTACCTAGGGGATTCAGGGGACACCCTACTTGGAGAAGCTTCTGCTGAAGGCTCCGTCCAGGGAACTCCTGGACCAGCATGTCCTGGACTGTGCTCAGATTCTCCTTCTTCATGGGTGGATTCTGAATATGGAGAAATCTGCTCCAGTCCCCACTCAAGTCCTGGTTTTTCCTTGGTCTCAGGTTCAATACTTGCCAAGGTAAGGTTTTTCTGATGGAGAACTATATCCAACAGGTCATGCGTTTGGTGTCTCGAGCCCTGTAGTGGTCTTCAGCTCCATTCCACAAGTTCTTGACTCTGACGGGCTGCAGGGTGTCCACCATGGAAGCCGTTCCATACTCCATGGCTCACACCAGGGAGCACCAGAGATTCACTGTCTGTGTTTGGCATGGGAATCTGAATCTCTTTGCTCTCAGTGTGTCTCTCCCTCAGGGGGTCAGACAGGACCTGCTATGGTGGCTGGACAGGTCCAACCTGGGGAAGGGTAAACCTTTTGTCATCAGGACTAGACCCTTGTGACTACAGACGCCAGCCTCATGGGCTGGGGAGCTGTTCTGGGTCACCTAGGGGTTCAGGGCATATGGACTGCAGGAAGGTCCTGGAGGCAACTCTGCCTGTTTAGGACCTTTCTTTTCCTGTGTCTTACTGTTCTTTACCTGTTTGAGCCCGGTTGGCTTTTGTTCTTGTGTACTGTGATATTATTGTTCAGTGTCAATTGACAGTTTGGGCTGTTCCATGTCCTGGATAGTCTATGGAAACTCTGGTATCATGGGGACCAGCACTTGGTCCTTTACTACTTCTTCCCGCCCTGGGAGCTCAGTGTCGGTACATCCCCATGGTACCCGTATGTCGTATTGGACGACAGAGAAAAGAGGATTTTAGTCTTGCCTGTTAAAATCTTTTCTCTTCGTCCATATGATATACAGGTCTCCCACCCAGTAACAGGAACCAAACTTGGTCTTACTTGCTGGACATGGGAGTCCGCTTGGGTTGTTTACTCACAGGAGTCTTTCCTTTCTTTTTTTCCTGCTGTCCTACTTAGTAGGCTTGTCACAAGTCTCTCGGACGGGGCCTGATAAGGAGGAAGGGGAGGCTCCATCCGCAACTTCTTTGCAGAATTGTTCCATCCCACAGGAAGGAGCTGTCGCCTTCTCCCATGGTACATGTATGTCATATGGATTAAGAGAAAAGGATTTAACAGGTAAGACTAAAATCCTCTTATTGGATGGTAAATTTCACCCTTCCTTCTGTGTCTCTATCCATGCAATGAGGGACATACAAAAGGTGGGAATGTAAACCACAGAAAAGGGAAACACATACCTAGGAAAAGTGGATCAAAAGAACCTTGAGACCCAAAATGAGATAAAAGACAAAAGAGATTGGGATATAGAACACTCCTACCAGTTACACAAACTGCCTGGAGCACTTTCCTCCCGAAACTGGCTTCCACTTGTGCATGGACATCTACTTGATATTTTCTGATAAAGGTAGAAATTGAAGACCAAGTTGGCCGCCTTGCAGATCTCCTGTAGTGAAATCATTGCCTAATTTGTCCATGATGTAGAGACTGCCCTTGTGGAATAAGCCTTTATCTTTGCAGAACGTTTCAAGTATTCATAGGATAACAATACATTCCGTAATCCATCTTGCCAAAGACGTCTTTGAGGTTGCTGAACCTTTGGACTTTCCTTGAAAATGCACAAAAAGAGAGTTTGTCTTTTTGAAGTCCTTTGTCTTCTTTAGGGAAAATGAGATGCATCTTACCAAATCTAAATTATTATATTTTTTCCTTTTCCTCTTCTGGATTTGGGAAAAAGGAAGGCAGGACTACTTTCTGTTTTTAAGTGGAAATCCAAGACCACCTTAGACCTAAAAGACCCTTCTAGCCAACGTGATCACTGTTAGATTTCTTAAGGGTTTGTCACGGTTCCCAGGAATAAACCAGGAGTCAGTACAGTAAAGTAAAACAATCTTCTATTAGAATAATCACAGTAATGCATGTAAACAGATAACACACAGAGGGTGATCAAAGAGGCAAGCACTGTATCAGAAATAGCAGTCTGCCAATAGATCCACCACACTGTCCAAGACTAAGCCTCAGCTCACTGGAGCCTCGTGGTAATTCGGAACGCCCAAAGGACTAGCACTGACTCAGCCTGCAGTCAGTCTTGGAGAGAAGTCTCCAATATCTACGCAACCAAGGAGACTACTGACTCACGCCTGCAGTTAGTAAGCTAGGAGTCTGATAGAGCCTCAGGTCCGCACTAGGATGAGAGTCTGTGGAGTGGGGACCAACACACGGAGGAAACAGACAGAGCCCCCTAGTCAGCACCAGAAAGGATAGTCAGACAAGCTGGGTCATACAGGGAACGGGTAGTCAGCCAGAGCCACAGGTTTGCACCAGATAGGATATCCACTAGAGCGTTTGTATGCTGGATGCCCAGTGGACAGAGCCCCAGGTAAACACCAGAGTGGGTAGTTAGACAAGCCAGGTAATACACGGAGCGGTTAGTCAGCCAGAGCCATAGGTTTGCACCAGAAAGGATGTCTAAGCCAAATTGGAACACACAAGGAGAATGGTCAGACAGAGTCACAGGTCAACACTAGGATTGGATGGTCAGACAGGCCAGGTCATAGACAGTTCAGGTCATCAGACAGAGCCACAGGTCCGCACCAGATTGGGTGTCCACTACACAATGGGAGCAGGCAAAAGAGTAGTCAGACAGAGCCACAGGTCAGCACCAGAATGGATGATCAGACAAGCCAGGTCATACACAAAGCCCAAGGGAAACAGAACTGTATTGTACAACAACGCAAGGACAACTGAGTCAGGACTCAGTCTGCCCTTTAAACCCCTCCTCAGGAAGTAGGTAGGAGGAGCAGCTCAGAGGGAGGAAGTAGGTCAGAGGAGACTACAAGAATCAAACACATAAAACAGAGGCCTGGTGCATGCTTGAAGCCTCGCGCCTGCAGATGATGCATCTAGCTTTGATGCGTCCAACCATGCGTCATTCCACCGACATCCGTGCAGCATGGATGGCCGCTGACGCCGAAGCATCATGTTGAGCGTCGCCTGAAGCGGCGGCACTGGAAACAAGGTAATCTGTAACAGGGTTACAGCCTTGGTAGGAGATTCCTCAAAAGCATGATGAGCATAATACCTATTCCAGGAAACTGTTTAAGTCCCATGTACAAGCAATTTCTCTGATTCTTGGTCTGACATTTTCTATTGCCCTATGATATCTTTTTACAAGATGCTTCTCAGCAAACTACCTTGTTAGCAGGATGACAATTGGACCTTAGTAAAAGCTTCCTTGAGGCCCACCTCATAACCCTTTTGTAGGAAGCCCAAGATCTTTGCAACAGGGGATCTGGATAATTTATTGTATAGGCACCATGTTCCCAAGGTATGCCATACCAGGCAGTAAATTCTAGATGCTGGGGGAAATAGTTCTGGTGATAGGCTCTGATACTCCTTTCTGTAATGGTGACTGCCGCTCAACCTCCAGGTTATCCATTTCAAAGAGGCTGGGTTCTGATGGAAAGTTTGACCTCGGACTAAGAGGTCTTTCCCGAGACAGAGGAGCCAAGGTTTTGTCACTGATAGCTTGACTAGGTCTGAGAACCAGACTCTCTTTGGCCTCTTGGCACTATCAGGATTACCTCCATTCTGTCCTCCTTTAGTTTCTTCAATAACTTCTAGGATTGGTAAGGGAGGGTAGATGTATTCCAAGGGGAACTGCCACCTTCAGTGCATCCTGCTCCAATGCTTCTAGATTCCTCCCCCCCCCCCCCAGCAGGAGAAGAAGCACATTGTATTTAGTTTTGAAGCCATAAGCCACAGTTGGTGTACCCTAGCTTATTAGCTGGCCTGGATCCTGGAGATGATTTGATTGTTTTTTGGCAAATTCCCTTAGAGCTTCTAGTGAAACTGCCAGTCTTGGCAAATACCCTTGGTGCTGACGACAGGCCATAGGGAAGCACTCTGAACTGAAAATGATGATCCTCCAAATCAAACATGAGGGATATGTGATGACAAAGTCTTACAATGGTATGGTGATTTGCATCTTGCCAGGAAGAACTGACAGTAACATACATAACATAATTGACAAGGCTGAAAAATGACATGCGTCCATCGAGTCCAGCCAATGCCAAAAACAGCCCTGTTGATCCAGAGGAAGGAAAAAAAAAAACCCTGAAGCCATTTCCAATTTAGCCCCAAGTTGGTAAAAAATCCCTTCCTGACTCCAAATGGCAGTCAGAGAGGTTATTGATCCAGTGAACTATCCACATTGAAGCCATCTGTCATCATTTTCTATATTGTTTTGTGCTAGACAGGCATCCATTGCTTTTTTTTAAACAACTTACAGCATCCATATAGGACAGCAGTGAACAATTGAAGGTATGGAAACAAAGTATTAATATTGTAAGGGCTGCAAAGAAAAGCCCCTGCTTACTACAGCTAGGTAGGACCAAAATGGCTGTAGGCTATCTCCAGATTCTTTGTTATGTATTGTTTGATTAGTCCTATCCAGCTGGGAGGTGGAGACAATATCCACATTACTTTGTAATGGATAGGGACACAGAACAAATAATTCCCATTGATTTCAATGGGGATGTTAATACCTTGTATGTGCATTGTGAAACAATAACCTGGAGACCTCTTTAGCATTCAAGGTGTTAAAAACCCCACAGAAGTCTATGGGAAATATGGGCATGTTCATTAATTCAGTGGTATATTTAGTTTGCACCACAATTTTTAGTATGTCAGCCTCATTGACTAAATCTATTACGGTAAAGGTAGAGATTATGCTCTTTATGTATTTTTCCAACCTAACAACCAATCTAACTTATATATTTAAATGAACACTAACTATTCCTAATAATAAAATCACATTTGTCTTAATCTGGGCAGGAAATCCTAATGGCCAGAATGAATTCTTTATGCATTAATTCTCACAAATTAATTTTTAATAGTACTGAACACCCTGTTTAAGGCTGGATACCCTTCTTAATAACTTCATTGGTGGAAGTGTTTACCCAGGAGTCCTGTAAAATGAATCATGTCTGCCTCCATAGACAGGATATTCAGTACTAATTTTACATTATTTTTGTAAAACCCAGTCTATGCAGAATTGATTCATAATGGCTAGTAGGAGGATAATAATAATAGTGGCTAATATCCTTGTCTGTTTCGGTGCTCTTTAGGACCAAAGTCAGACCCCACTGGTATAGTTACTCATCAATACAGGGAGCAGAATGTTTGTTAATATTGTTTCATCAACATGGCCACAGTGTGCCATATTTTCATTGTCAGTTTATGGATACTCCTCATACCAGTATGTAAATTATTAGTGTACATATTCATAATAGTGCAGCATTTTATAAAACTGATACCTGCTGTCCGAATCAAGTGCAGCATGCAACAACTGTGCACAGCTCTGTCCCCAAAGTCCACTGATGGGTGGTTATTAAAGGGAAGCCAACTTGTGTCCTAAAGGGCACCTAACATTCCATTATACAAAAAAAATTATACCAAACTGCATGGTCTCAAGATGAATGCCAGTACAGTTTATAACTTGCATCTCATTTACATCTTTTTGTAGGAAGCATTTGGGTTTTTCGGCACCACACAAGCTACCATGGACAGTGCCATGATGTCTTATTCCTCTTTGCTTTCTGGACACTTATTGTACAATACATTGGACTGAGTATTGCTTTCTTGGCATCAGTAATCTACTGTTGCTTCTTCTGTATCATGCTTTGGGCCTGTGTAGCTGTTAATGGGTAGTCACATAGGTGGAGAATAAATATGCTGCCTGCCCAAATCAGCCTTTCCATTGAGCACTGAATGATAAAGATGTTGCTATGGGGCAATTCTTGGCCCCCACACTGGTAAAGTAAGCTTAACTATAAGACAGAGGGTCCCTGGTCAATGGATTATGCAAGATGTTTAGAAGAAATAAAGCATAAGTAAGATATTCTTGGAGGGTTCCAATTCTTAACAGAATGCAGCAATCTTATTGAACAACATTTAAGTGGCTCCTAATGGTGTCTACATATGACTGTTGTTGGCCAGCAAAGTCATTGATTGGTGATAGGAGCTCCCCAATCTTTGTAACCAAACAAAATTCCAGTTAAAATATCATGCTGATGTCATTGATAGAGGGGTTGGATAGTCTTCATCTTTAAAGGGAGCAAAGTACTGTATACCTGTTAAAAAAAATAAAAAAATAAAAATAGGTTACTGTGTAAAACATTGCCCAAGGCTACATAAAGACATTTGATTTCTAAGAACTGTGCATGATCTCGGCACTTTGATAGCTTCTCTTGCTACATGCTGCATTTTATCTGATATGCTGATAGGTCACCAGTTGAGTTGGATTTATCTAAACCAAACTGCTTTTCTTGCTTGCTCAACGTCTCAAGCCAGTGCAACAGTACTACAAATCTTCTCAGTTGAGCAATCTGCAGATTTCATTGTCAAATACAGCAAAACAAAAGACATCTAATGCAGGTTTTAAAAAAGTAATTGTTGTAATGAAACATTTTACTGGGAGAGCTCAACCTCTCTTCATCCATAAGATCAGCTGACCCAGACATTGATGAATTACCTTTTTGCCCAACATTGATGAGATGCAACCTTGTCTAGGGTGATGAATGGTGTGATCATCAGATTGTTGTTAGTAATGTGGTCCTAATAAATCAAACTTTGCACTAATTTTCTTTCTGATTGGTTTCACACTGTGTACCTGAATTTACAACTTAAAAGGTACAATTACCTTTGCACTCCTAGTAATTTCTTGAACACAAAAAAACTCAGGTTCCTATGTTAGGGCATGCTTAAATGAGTACTGTTGGTTCAGTTTTTAACATTTAAATAGAAAAAAGGGGAACCAGTGCACACTAAAATATATATATGCCAAAAGGGGCAACAGTTATAGGAGAAAACGGTGCTCACAGGGTAAAGATAATGCAAATAATAAAGAAAAAGAAACCCTGTATATGAAGCACACGTCTAAATCACCAACTTCACCTCCCCCTAATGGAATCACATGATCATGGAAAGAACAATAAAATATAACGTTTATTGTTGCTAAACGTTATATTTTATTGTTCTTTCCATGATCATGTGATTCCATTAGGGGGAGGTGAAGTTGGTGATTTAGACGTGTGCTTCATATACAGGGTTTCTTTTTCTTTATTATTTGCAGTTTTTAACATTGATGGGTCTGTCAAAATGTTCCAAATCTGTGACATGTTAAAATCTATCAAGTGACTTAGGGCTCGATCCAAATGTTGGCGTCGCCAGAAAAAACTGGCGACGCTGGTTTTAACATCAACTGAGCAATGCAAATGTTCCACTAGTAACAAGTGACGCCAGTTCTGAAACACACTTCGCCCGTCGCCAGAACAGCAAGATCTCACCCATAAAGGATAATGTACAAGTGACGCCAAAAGCCATTCAAATGTTGGAGTTAGGGCTAACGCGTGTTAAATTGCAACATTTCTCTCCAGAAATCTAACGCCTATTTTTTTTGGAGAACAGCACACAACGCAGAGTACAAAACCATCGTCGAGGGAAATAAAACAGAGAAGCAGGTCATCCAAGGACAGAACCCAAGCATACAGGAGTCAGATATTAACCCCTGCAATGCCTAACAAATATAACAACAAGGCCAACAACAGTGCTTTACAACCCCTCCACCTAAGACACCCCTAACATGCAATCTGGATATGCCAGGGCATCCCCTGAGGGCACAAGGGAATACCCAAATAAAAAAAACATATGCCCAACATCAGGTCCCACTGTGACAATGGCAATGAAGAGAAATAGTGCTTCAAATGTCCCATACACACATCTCCCCAAAAATGTGTAAAATCAATATTATCAAACACCAATGCAGAACATAGCAACATGGGAAAAGTGATGCACCCTGAGCTGGTGCACATGGCGCACCAACATCACATGACACCCTGGTTGGGAACCACTGGCCGACACCAGACAAACAAGTCACAGACAAACAATAACAATCAAGCAACCCCACAGGGACAGGGGGAACACAAAGCAGCACAACATAAGCCATCCCAACACACCATTGAACAACAGGGGTTAACACACAACACCACATGCACACCTGTCACTCCAGCAACAAATCAAGCTCACCTATGTAACCTCAGCAGTCCATGGAGACAAAACACACACCTGACAGCTACATACCAATTACAAATAATCACACCACTGACCACACACACACCAGAAAACAATTACCTGGATAACTCACGCATTACCATTAGTCCATTATGACCACATGATACACAAAAAAGGGAAGAAAGGAAGGGGTTAACGAGCCATAGGAGAACCACCAGGCGGTGCCCCCCCTCAAAAAAAATGAAGAACTGGCGCACACTACAGGAGTATACCAAACCAAAGCTTCATCAGACAATGCAAAATTAATCAAGTGAATACATCAAATAAATCCAAAAACATCCAGCACAGGAATATGGAGTCATGAAGACATTCCAACATTGAATAATGCCTCCATAGACTGAGAGCAGGTATATGTAAAGCAAACGTCCAATACCATGTATACACAAACAAATCAAAGTGGCCCATTAGCAATGTGCAATATCATCAGACATATAAAGTGCAACATCATAATAATCCCAAAAGTATGAATACATCTATACCTATCTCTATGAATCTAAGGGGAGGGCAAACAATGTGACCCCTGGAGTCATGGAGATGAGTATATGATGTGTATTCATACTTTGTTCATGATCACCACTTTGCACCTCACATGTATGATAATATTGCATATTGCTAATGGGCCACTGTGATTTGTTAGTGGATACATGGTTTAGCACGTATGCTGTACATATACTTGCTCTCAGTCCATAGAGGCATTATTCTATGTTGGAATGTCTTCATGACTCTTTATCCCTGTGCTGGATGGTGCACAATTGATTTGATGTATTCACTTGATTAATCATATATTGCCTGATTAAAGGGATAGTAATACCTAAAATGTAAAAAAAAATATGTTGTAGGGTTTATCCCCCCGAGTAAAACAAGAGTACTCCCACTGCTGAAAGATGTTTCATTCAAAAGTTATTAATTTTCAAAGTTGAATTTTTTAGGTGCAATATCACAGTGGCCTGAAATTGTACAGTGGCGCTGTTGCTACACGATCCTATGGACAGTTCTGGTCTCAGGACCATAAATCTCCATAGGATGGTGTAGCAACAGCGCCACTGTACAATTTCAGGCCACTGTGATATTGCACCTAAAAATTCAACTTTGAAAATTAATAACTTTTGAATGAAACATCTTTCAGCAGTGGGACTACTCTTGTTTTACTCAGGGGGATCAACCCTACAACATATTTTTTTTACCTTTTAGTTATTACTATCCCTTTAAGCTTTGGTCTGGTATACCCCTGTAGTGTGTGTGTCACTTATTAGGTGTGTTGTTGGGGGGGGGGGGGCACCACCTGGTGGTTTTCCCTGTTTGGTTAACCCATTCTTCTCCTCCCTCCCCTTGGTATCATTGTATATCCCTATGAGTGCACCTCAGCTGATCACAGTTTGATCTTGAGTAAGGAGTTATGTACAGAGCTGGTGTGATTTCTCCCCTTTGTTTTGGTCCCATCACCATGACCACATGAACAACACCTTACTGCTGTTTAACAGTGGCAGCCCACCCTCCTTAGTTGTAGTGTGAGAGAGACACTGACAGAGAGACAGACCAACACCGGGATGTACACATGTTTGTACCTAAGACGACAGTGGAGGCGAATGTGTGAGAGGGTTAGGGCTCATCCCCCCCCTTCCAAGCACCCCTGTCCAACAGCTGTCACCTGCTGCAACTGTTCATGTTCCCGCTGAAGGCCTGCTATGCAGACTTGTTCGTATATGTGTGTGTAGCACAGTGAATATGCCACTCCATTGCTTATCAATGTCTTGTCTAGGCGTCAGGACCATGTGAGCTGTCCATCAAGTGGATGGCAAGCAGAAATATGTATGTGTGTCACAAGGACCCTGAGCACACACCTCATCAGTATGTAGATCAAGATCCATGAAATAGCTCCTCTGTTTCATGGGTCTTGGTTTACACACTGATGTGTGTGCCCACTCACATATACATATGTCTGCTTGCCATACCGTGATACGAACCCCATGAAATCATGATGGCTAGACGACACCCTGACAAGCAATGGATTGTTCACTGTGTCAAATAACCAAGCTGTCCTCGTGGAGTGCAAGTAAGGTCTCCAAAGCAGTGATGACCAATGTGTTGTGTACACCTCTGGCACTCAAGGGGATGATGATGGGTCAGCAATAGCATGACTGTTGTGTTTGTAGTGCACCTTCCAGTCTTGTTTTCATCCTCTGCAGGCATCCATGTCATGACCCCTCATGGTCCAGAAGTTTATTCCGGTGACACGTTGAATCCATGTCCATGGGGATCACCTGTTGGTGTCCATGTCAATTACAAATCTGATCACATATGATTATCTTGTGTCATTGATCAACCCTTCCCCTGTTAGGGTTTAAAGGTATAGTAATACTGAATATGTTCCATGAACCTAACTAGTAGGGTTCATCCCCCTGAGTAAAACAAGGGAACTCCCCCTGCTTTGCATTCCAAAGTTACTTCAGCTCACAGTTGAACATCATACATCAAATCTCACAGTGGCCTGAATTTTTACAGTGGTTCTGTTGCTACACCATCCCATGGACAGCTCTGGTCACAGCACCTTGAATCTACATTGGATGGTGTAGCAACAGTGCCGCTTGACCATGTGAGACCACTGTGGTTTGCCTATGTAAAAACAACTGCGAGCTGACATAACCTGTGAATGAAACACCCTTCAGCAGTGGGAGTTCCCTTGTTCTAGTCAAGGGGATGAACTCTAACACATATTTGTTCAAACATTCTAAGCATTACTATCCCCTTAATTGTGATTATGTTGTTGATCTGTTGATATATCTAATGTGTTCATGTTGTTTAAGTTCAAGGCACATCATGGAACAACACCCTGATGTTGTTTGGCTTTCAAATGTCTGTGAGTTGAACTTGGACAAACATGTCTGAATGTGATGTGTGTGTTCACCCTGCTGTAAAAGCTTGTGACGCCAGTCATCGTTGTGTTCACTGCATAGCTGTACAATGCATTGGAGACAACTCATTCCCTGACACCCATGTTAGATGTGCCTGAGTTGTGTTCACTGCATAGCTGTACAATGCATTGGAGACAACTCATTCCCTGACACCCATGTTAGATGTGCCTGAGTTGTGTTCACTGCATAGCTGTACAATGCATTGGAGACAACTCTGTCAAACAAACCACATCCTAAATAGGAAACATGCATGGACACAGATGTTATGACAAAGTGACAAGATTTATTTAAAGGGCCTGGAGAAGGTTGGCCTCACTTTTTTTTCCTTTTTGGAGGGTCGGTGGGGATGGCTGTAGAGGAGGATTCCCTCCGACTCTGGCGGGTTACCCGAGGGGGTCTGGTGGATGATGGTGGTGGGGGGGGTCGTGGCTCGCTGCTGGCTGGTGAGACATCACTGGACCCCTCCTGTGATGGCTGGCCCATGTCGTGCTGCTCATCCTGCCTGCGGTTGGAGTCCCGCATCTCGACCAGCATGTTGCCCAGTACCTCCATCATCCCAGTGTGAAACTGGAGCTGCTGGGTATTTGCCACGACCTGTTGAGCCTCAATGGCCCTGAGGCACCCCATGATCCGCCCTAGAGTCAGCTCCACCCGTCTGACGGCTCGGGCACACCTCCTAACCACTGTCAGCTGCTCCCCCTGGATGGCCACACGTTGCGTCGAGGGCCGCTGTGCCAGGCGGGGTTACAGGAGTGGAGGCTCTAGAAGCTGGTGCAGGCGGTGGTGTGGCGTGGGTGAGCAGACTCCCATGGGGTGCCTCAGGGGGACCTTCAACATCATGGGTGCTGTGTGGGGAGAAATGATGCTGCTCCCTGGACCCGTCACTCCCCTCGGATCCTCTGTCCCCACGTTGTCCGACCAGTGGTGGTGGTGATGATGGTGGTGGTGGTGGGGTGAATACCTGCCTTCGCCGGGGGCGTTGTGGCTCACCCAGGAGCCCCACATGTTCATACCCCATGGGCCATTCATATGTGGACTCCTGGGTGTCCTCCTGCCACATATGTCCCCGTGGCCTAGGGGTTGGGCCAAAGCTAGACAGCTGGGGCTCTGCCACCATGTGGGGCATCAGGTGCCTACCCAGCGGTGGTGGTGGTGCCTGGTAGCCCTGCTGCTGTGGGGCCTGGTAGCCCTGCTGCTGTGGAGCCTGGTAGCCCAGCTGCTGTGGGGCCTGGTAGCCCAGATGTGGTGGGGCTTGGTAGCCTTGAGGTGTTGGGGCTTGGTAGCCCTGAGGTAGTGGGGCTTGGTAGCCCTGAGGTAGTGGGGCTTGGTAGCCCTGAGGTGGTGGTGCCTGGTGGGGCTGAGGTGGTGGTGGTGCCTGGTGGGGCTGAGGTGGTGGGGCTTGGTAGCCCTGCTGCTGCTGGTGATGGTGGGGTGTGCCCTGGGTGCCATGGTGAGGCTGCTGCTGTAGTGGGCATTGTGGTGGCAGTGCCCTGGATGTGGTAGCCTCCTCAGAGGAGGTGCCTCCTGAGTCCTCCACACAGGATGACTGGTGTGCTGTGTGGGGAAATGACATGATGCAATCAGTGATGTGAGCCATGACAGGAGTGCTGCAAGACTATTACATTGACATGTGAACAGTTGAGTGGCAGGATGGTATTCATTGCATTGCTTTGCAATGCATTGGTTACCATCCTGACACACATTGCTTAGCTTGACTACATCACATACATTGACACTGACCTACAGTGGTGGAGATTTGGTCATCATATGTATCCTGAGCAGTGGGTATGGCATATATCTCCTTGCTATCCCCATTCATCAGGATCCATGTGGTGAGCAAAAGTGAACCATCACACCTTGAGTGCCACAAAGCCACTGCATGTCCTACACCTAGGCCTCAACAGCAAACAAACACACTAGACCTCTAAACACAGCAATGCACCAGTAATGACCTATGACTACAGTCCAACCAATGATGTCGGCAACAGTAATGAACAGACCAAGCACGCCAACCAACATGATCTGTGGAACCCAGCAACACAATCATCTGCTGGAGGACACACAAACACACCCTGGACAGCTAAAATCCTAACACACAGCAAACATGTGCATGGTTAGACTGTACTATTTGCGGTTGCTTCTACCTTTTCCCATGTTATGCTATGGAGACTAAGCACTGGTATGTCACATGTTGTTTAGATCTCAGTGCATTGTATCCACAGAATAACACAGGGATTGCAGGTGTGATGACACTGCATTTGTCATGTACACAAAACCAAAACCAATGTGGCTAACCAATAATGTAATTCATGAAATAAATAACAAGAAAGTGGCATTTAAACATTATAAAGCTGAGGGATCAGTAGAGGCATTTTCAGAATACAAAAATGCCAACAAAACCTGTAAAAAGGCTATTAAATTAGCTAGACTAGTGAATGAAAAAAATATTGCTAAGGAGAGCAAGAGAAACCAAAAAATAATCTTTAAATACATTAATGGCAATAAATTAAAGTCTGATAATGTTGGATCCTTGTTAACTGAAACAGGTGAGATGGTCTAGGGGGACAGAGGGAAGGCAGATATTTTAAATAATTTCTTTTCTTCTGTTTTTACCAAAGAAGACCCAATGGACAAGAATCTGCAAACTACTTTTACAGAACAGTCACAGCAAACATGGGACTGGCTAACACAAGAAAAAGTGTTCAAAAAATTGAATGGTGTTAAGGTAGACAAAGCTCTGGGGCCAGATGGTATACACCCACTTAAAGAGCTAAGCCAGGCCATGGCCAGACCGTTATATTTGATTTTCAGGGATTCTTTTATTTCAGGTATGGTGCCCATGGATTGGCGTAAAGCAGATGCGGTGCCCATATTTAAAAAGGGATCAAAGTCACAGCCAGGAAATTAGACCTGTAAGCTTGACATCTGTGTTAGGGAAGCTGTTTGAAGAGTTGCTAAGGGAATATATTCAAGAATTCTGCTGGAACAGGAATATCATTAGCAGGAGCCAACATGGCTTTGTGAAAAACAGGTCTTGTCAAACTAACTTGATCGCATTTTATGAAAAAGTGAGTAATAATACAGATGCGGGAGCAGCGGTTGATGTGATCTATTTTGGCTTTGCCAAGGCATTTGATTCGGTTCCACACAAGAGGTTACTGTACAAATTGAATGAAATAGGCCTAGGGGAAAATGTTTGTGTGTGGATTGGAAATTGGCTGAAAGATAGAATGCAAAGAGTGGTAGTAAATGGCAAGTTCTCCAGTTGGATAAACGTGATAAGTGGAGTACCTCAGGGATCTGTCCTGGGTCCTCTTCTTTTTAATTTGTTTATTAATGACCTCCCAGAGGGCATAGGGAGCCATGGATAAGTGTTTGCTGATGACACAAAATTAAGTAAGGTAATAAGGTCTGAACTGGATGTGTCTTCATTACAAGAGGATTTGGACAAATTGAGTAACTGGGCAGGCAAATGGCAAATGAGATTCAATATAGACAAGTGTAAAGTTATGCATTTTGGGTATAATAATAAAAATGCGACATATAGTTTAAATGGTGTTTCTCTGGGGAAATCTACAAATGAAAAGGATTTGGGAGTAATGGTAGACAATAGACTTAGCAGTAGCGTGCAGTGCCAGCTGGCAGCTGCAAAGGCCAATAAGATATTGTCATGTATTAAAAGGGGTATTGACTCAAGGGAGGAAGATATGATTATGCCTCTTTACAGGTCCATGGTAAGACCCCACCTAGAATATGCTGTTCAATTCTGGGCGCCCTTTCTGAAAAAGGACATTATGGAGAAAGTGCAGAGGAGAAACGGCATCTTAGAGGGGATATGATAACACTATATAAATATGTTCAGGGCCCATACAAAGAGCTCTCCAAAGACCTGTTCATTAACAGAACAGTACATAGGACAAGGGGCCACCCGCTTAGACTTGAGGAAAGGAGATTTAATCTACAACAACGGAAGGGTTTCTTTACAGTAAGGGCAATAAAGGTATGGAATTCACTGCCTGAGGAGGTGGTGCTATCGAATACATTAGATGCCTTTAAAAAGGGCCTGGATACTTATTTAAAAGAGCATAACATGGAGGGCTATGTACGTTGTTATTATTGGGATTGATATTTACTTAGGGTTTTTTAATCCAAGGAGAAATCTGATTGCCATTTGGAATCAGGAAGGAATCCCCCCCCCCCATTCAGGGCAGAATTGGAAATTGATATATTGAGGGTGTTTTTTTTTTCTTGCCGCCTTTTGGATCAACAATGGTAAACAGGAATAGGAAGAGGGTTGAACTATATGGACGCAAGTCTTTTTTCAACCTAAATTACTATGTTACTATGTTACATTGTCACCTCTTTCTGACACCCTAGTGAGTGTCCCCACCATCAGTCTTGTGAATCACATATGTCCTGCTGAGTGGGGATGGCGGGGAATGCCCCCTGGCCATCCCTACTCTGCAGGCTATATATGATGCAGAAAGCTGAACCTTGACTATTCCGCTTGGGCTAACTACCTACATGTACAACACCTAGCCTTGACATGCAGTCACAATACAATAGGAAACACACCAATTCCCCTCCTTGCTAATCTCTGTTAACCCTTTGGTTGCCAAGGGACTAGCCAATGTATTGTCGACCAATGCATTACTCATCCCTGTGGCACTCAAGACGTTGTGTGCAGACCTCTTTGTCACTCTGTGTATGACATTGTGATACACATAACAGATCTGTGACTGACACATGACAGTGTGCATTGTTTTTGTGCTGTGCATGATATTGTTTTAGAAAGCATGAAGGGGGTTCAACAGGGACTTGACCATTACCATTCAGGATGGTTTGGTCATGTATTCTGTCCTTGTTTGACGTCCCTCCAAGCTGTGTGGGTGAATTGTGGTGTGGAATGCTGTCCATGTGTTCAGGTGTCACTGTGTTGGCCTCTGTCTGGTGGGTGTCAGGAGTTGTGTGATGATGTGTGTGGGCCTTGATGCACTTACCAGTGGACTGGAGACTACTTTCATCCCCGGTGTCACTCCATCCAGGCACACCACACACCATGATGGAGGAGATGGTCCTACGCACGGCCTCCTCCCACTCGCTGTATTCCACATGCAGGGGCGGACCACCCCCTGTGCCAGCAGCGTGCAAGGCCTGCTCGCCCATCTTCTTCTTCACCTTTACAAAGATGGACAGAAATGGGAAAAGGGTTGAAGTAGATGTACGCAAGTCTTTTCTCAACATACATTACTATGTTAATATGTTACTATCTTACCTTTGCCTTGCAGTCTGTCCACCTTTTTTTCACCGACTCCAGGGACCGGCTGCGGTTGGACACAGCATTCACTGCATCCACAACCTCGTTCCAGGCTGCCTTCCTCTTGCGGGACAGCCCAGCTACAGGCCCCTTGAGGAACAGGATCCTGTGAATTGAACCACAGCCTCACAGAGGACAAGGTTTTCCTCCTCTGTGAACTTTGGCTCTCTGGACCTCTCCTCCTCCTCACCCCCAGAGGTTTGTTGAGAGCCCTGGCTGTGGCTCTCCAGCCCTGCCTGCACTGGCCCTGGCTGTGTGTGTTGCAGGGGGACTACCCCTCGTCCCACTGTCTCTGCCCCTGCACTAGATGTGCCTGGTCTTGGGTGGCTGCCCCTCCGCCCCAGAGATCTCCCTCTCCCTCCCCTACCCTGACCAGGGATGCCCCCCTGAATCTGCTCCTCCTCTCCTCCTACACTCCCCACCCCTCTCTCCTCTCCTCTCCATCTCTCACCCACTCACACCCAGGCACTCACTCAGGCCCTCACACACTCACTCACTCACTCTCTGTCACTCACTTGCACTCACAGACTCACACTGTCAAAGAAAATATAAAAAAAGTGTGTGTGTTTTACAAAAAAAATATGGGCTATGTGTGTTTGGATGCGTATATTTGATATGTTCAAAAGTGTATTGTGTTGCTTTGTGTGCTGTCAAACTCTCCTTCTACCTGTCTGATGTGTGTGTGTGCTCACCTCAACTCTCTTTCTCTCAAAACTAACCTCCGCTCCTTGGGTCCTGATATCTAGCTCTTGGGAACTCGATAACAGACAAAGGTGCGTAGGTGATTTTGGGTCTATTTATAGTTTATTCGACTCAACTTGCTACTTTGGGGTGCTGTGATTGGCTGGGGCACTTGGTAACGTTGGACGTTTCGCTTGTTTTTTATTTTTGGAGACGTTTCTCGCGTTTATCGTGTATTTGGCATCGACGATGAGGTCAAATTGTAGGCGACTCCAGTTTTGTAGTTTTCGTGTGTTTTGTAGGCCGTCGCGCGTTAACTCTTCTGGGTAAGGAAGATTTGAATCTCTCGTTACCCAGTTTTGTTTAATCCGCGACGCCAGTTTTTTGCTTCATGCTAGTTTTAATGCCAACATTTGGATCGAGCCCTTAATGCCTGCAGCTGGAAGAATATTTTTGTTTTACTAATTACTGATTAGTGGAAGAAAAGAAAGAATATGAGACTAAGAACTGAGGTAGAGTGGTACAGTACCTGTGGTAGAAAAATAACATATTACTAGGGAGACGGAACAATAGAAATAAGTTGAAGATTTGTGGTACAGATTTGAAAAACTGTTAAGATTAGTCATTGAAATGGTAGATCAGAAAGATGAGGGCTTGTTAGAATGGGTTGAGACAAGAGACCTAAGATGGAGAAAATGGCAACTATGTGAAATACAAAAACTGGTGAAGAGGAGGGGGGAGATCAGAGAAATAAAGTTGGTGTTTAAAAATGCATTCAAGAAATGTGAATGAGAATTTGGAAATATAACTGGGGCATAGATGACTGTGCGTATCTATCTGGGATAGAAAGAAAAAGAGCATGGGGCTGGAAGACAGAAATAAAAATGTTTCTCTTTCATCCACTGTGGAACACAGGAACTATGGGGTAAAATATTCTCACGCAGGGCACTTACATACAAATAACTCTGGAGTCAGAGACTCCCCCCCCCCCCCCACACACACACACACACACACACACACACCCCACTTTACTCCCACCAGACATGCCCTGTTTTAAAACTTATCTCAAAGGAGATGGTCAAGGCAAATATTTTCTTAGCTGTCCTTTTTGTTTTCTTAACTTTTTATGAGTATTTTCATTCTCCAATTAGGTGGGCTGCTATTTTTAAAAAGCTCGAGGTATGCTAAACTTTCCTCCCAATCATTCCTTGGATCAGGCGGTTCTGGAGAGATGAAAGTCACCTGATACAAAATTACTTATTCCCAAGTGATTTTCTTTCTTATAGCCTTTCTACTGCTGCATTGCAGCAATGGGCTACCCCCTTTCCCTGGCATTTTACCCATTTCTTTCCTTTCTAAGCATAGAGCATTGCCACCTGTGGGCACAGCAGCACTTAAGGACAAGGCAGATAAATGCTTAGATTCCCTTCTTAAAGGGATAGTAATACTTCGTTTTAACTTTATTTTATTTTGTAGGCATTAAAAAAACATGAAGAATGATATAAGTCTTATCTCTCAAACCTTTATGGTTTATGAGATATTCACAAGCAAAGTTTCCCCCTCCCGCCCCTTTTACCTACTGTAAACAATCTCTTCTCAGATGTGGAATGCAGTCCATAGACTGGACAGATAACAGAAGGGGACACTCTTATTCCTATGAAAACAATGAAATCCCTGCCCCCCTTGACAAGCTTTTCAGGTTTTTCTGTTATCTTAATTGAAGATTGTCCCTCTCTGCAGTCTACCTGGGCAGCTCCCTTCTGCCCTGGCTGAAAAGTGTTACATCAGTAAAAGGGGCGGGAGGGGGACACTTTGCTTGTGAATATCTCTTAAACCATAAAGGTTTGAGAGATAAGACTTATATCATTCTTCATGTTTTTTTAATGCCTACAAAATAAAATAAAGTTAAAATGAAGTATTACTATCCCTTTAAGGTGAATTATGAGGCCTCCAGGGCTGCTTCAGGCCCATTGTTCACTAATCCTTGGGTTACTAGGTCTATGGCTGTTTGCTTGAAGCAACTGTTAGGACAGACGTTGCGTGGCTTTCGTTACTGTCGCCAGTATGTATATGCACCCAGGGAATCCTCCACCCCTTTGGCTACCCAGCACCCCCTCCTTCCAAACAGGCTTAGGTAGGCAAGAAGTCTACCCAAATGCCCCCAGCTGTCAAGTGTACCCCTGCATTACTCCTGCCGTCCCATGAGATTCTATCCCAGCCTTTTCATAGTTCCCAAAAGGAAGGTGGCTGGTTTTAAAGCATCTCAAATGCTTTGTTCATGAGCCCTTTTTAAAATGGAGTCTTTGAGCTCCGTCATCACTGCTATGTGTCCAGGATTTTTTACCTTCCCTAGATATAAAGGACACTAATCTGCATTTTTCCATCCATGCAGATCATCAATGTTTGCATCCCTTTGCCATTCAAGACTGGCATTATCAGTTTGCCGCCCTCCCTTTTGGACTGGCATCTGCTCCTCAGGTTTTCACAAAAGTCACAATAGCCTTGGGTGCCCACATGCATTCTCTGTGGATTTCTCTTACTCCCTATCTGGATGCACTTTTACTGAGAGCTTCTTCATAAAAGGTCCTCATCCTTCAGCTTTAGATGTGCATGTCCATACTGGAGTAGCACAGTTGAGTGAACAATTTCAGGAAATGTTTTCTGATTCTGTCCCAGGTCCTAGTCTTTATTGGCATGAGATATGACACTGGTAGTCGCAGCAGATGTCAGTCTGATAGCATGGGGAGCCACCTTTAGGCTCTGGGCCTTTGGACCGAGAGGGAGAGAGTCTTCGGTCCATCAACGTGTTGGAGCTCCGGGCAATTCATGCCTATCTAGTCTTTCGGGGATCCCACTCTTTATTGGGACTTGAACTTGGTCCTGAGAGTGCTTCAGAAGGCTCCTTTTTGAGCCTCTGTCTTCTGTTTCCCTTTCAGGTTCTTGACTCATAAGATGGACTTCCTGCTTATGATTGTCTGTTCAGCGTGTGGCTGAACCTCAGGCCGTCAACATCCCCTTCTGATTTTTCATTCTGATTAGGTATTTTTGCGAACTACTGTAAGATTGCTCCCTAAAGTTGTCTCTGAATTTCGTATTTAAACAGGAAGTTGTTGTTCCTGTGTTCCTCACTGGATGAAAGAGAAAAGGGGATTTTTGTGTACTTACAGATAAATACTTTTTGTCTGTGGAACACAGAGAAAAACAAGTTGTTTGAATTACAGGCGGGGGGGGGGATCCTTTGGGTTCTCTGGTTCAGGTAGCCTCCTTCCTACCTTACCTATTTTTTTAGTCTTTGCTACATGTTAAAAACTGGGAAAGTCTGGTAGGGATAAAGTGGAATAGGACGGGAGTCTCCGCCTCCAGAGAGCTCTTTTTATGGAAGTGCTCTGCCCTCCTGTGGGAGGCTACTTTACCTCCTGGTTCCACAAGGACTAAGAAAGATAAGGATTTATCGATGAGTACACAAAAATCCACTTTTAAGAGAAGGGATAGAGAACTGAGAGGGAGAAAAAAAAATAAAAGACAGAAAATAGAGAGAGAAACACAGGTCATTCCAAGAGTAAAACATTAGCTGAAGAGAGATTAATTAGATAGCAAACTGTTAAAATGATGATTTTCACAGGTGAAAAGAGGTTGGGGACACTATCATTAATAATCCACCTGTGCTACAAGGTGAATATTACTAAAACTTGCACCATAGGCGAGGCTGGATGAGAATATTAGAATACGTAATGTATAATACAGCCTTTTTGAAATTGGATAGAAAACTAGTTGAAGAATAGGTTGCATTGTGTTGTTGTTAATGGAAAATTCTCCAATATAGTTAAGCTTGACAGCAGAGAACCTCAGGGTTTAGTACTTGGTCCATTGCTTTGTAATAAGTTTATAAATTATCTGGAGATAAGTATAGAAAGCAAAATGTTAATATTTGCAGATGGCACTAAATTATGCAGATTATTATAGAGGGATTTACATAAAATGGTGGATTGGGCAAACAAAGTTTACTGTTGGGAAGTGTAACGTTATGCATTTGGGAAGAAAAAAATTAAATACTACTTATGCACGTAATGGAATACTTATTGTTGACTTGTTTCTACAAAATGATCTGTGAGTCCTTGTAAACTACAAACTTGGGAACATTGACCAGTGTCAAACAGCAGTACCAAAGACAAACAAAGTCCTGTCTTGTATAAAAAAGGGTATTGAAGTAATATTGAATATGCGGTGCAGTTTTGGGCACCAGTTCTTAAAAATTATATTCTAGAACTTTGGAGAGTAAAGTGAAAAGCAACAAAATTAACCCCTTAAGGACTGTCGCTCACATGCACGTCCGGCACTTGAGGACCACGGGGCTTTTTTTTTTTCCCAGTTCAGGGCTTCCAGAGCGGCGTGCAGCCGCGCCAGGAGCCCTGAACTCCATGCCATGCCAGGACCGTCACTGGTCCTTAAGTGCCGGACTGCCTTGATGGTCCTGGCACTTCAGTGGTCCTTAAGGGGTTAAGGGAATAGAGGAATTGAATTATGAAGAACATCCAAACAAATGTGGCTTATTTACTCTAGAGAAAAGACTCTTAAGAGGCAATCTTGTTATACTGCATAAGTATAATAGAGGTCAATACAAGGATCTTTCTGATGAGCTTTTCATTCTAAGGTCTGATCAAATAACAAGGGTCCACTTCTTAAGATTAGATTTTCTTTAACTTCAGCAGAGGAAAGTTGTTGTTTTTGTTTTTTTACAATTAATGGAAAAGAAAGTGTCGAGTACAGCGCCCAAGCACAAATGAAAAAAATGCTTTCAATGAGATAGAGCGAGAGGCAAACTTGAACCCCAGGTGGACAAGAAACACACCTCCTATAAATATAGAGTGGTGAGTCACGAGGACCTAGTGGTCAAGTAGACACCGTGTGTGGCTAAGTGTCGCAACAAAAATATATATAGTGGGAAAACTTTCCCTAAAAATATATTAGTCTTAATTTTGAAAGCCCCTCTCTCATGCAGCTTGTCCTCCAAAGGATATGTGCGTCCACATATGTACATGCAAAAGAAGAAGGGAGTAGGGGTGGACAGCGCAAAAATTCTCTAAGTGTAGTATAGTTATATAGCTGTACAGAGCAAAAATGTAAGTCTAAAATAATTTATTCAATGTATAGAAGATAGATCAAAAAGTTGCTTACAATCAAAGGAGATAATAGTATGTGCAACATACATAGAGAAACAGTCTGCAATGGTACTGCAACAAAGTATCAAACAATATTGGTTGTATAAGCCAGGGGAATCGCTATCTGGGTTGAATAGTCTGGTTAGGTAATCAAGCAGTCACATAGATAGGATGCTATTAGTAGTGTAGGCACAGGATGTTCTAGTGTATAGAACCTCTACAAGCAATAGTGTAACAATGCTACATCAGAGTAGCCTCAATATATAGGTGTACAAATCTTGCAGTGGGTACATGTATTACTCAGTGCAGCAATAAATGTGAGGATAATGCATACACTATGTACACAGCTCCGTGTGTTAATCCATAACAAGAAAAAGGTGTCTGCTTACTAGATGCCCAGATCAAGAGCGCTTGTCTGGGTATTATCGCACAGTCTCTCCAACCTCTTAGCGGGTCCCAGTAGCTGTCTGGAGTATCACTCGCTTCCACGTTTCCCCCAGTGTATCGCTCTCCTTTTTCTGGGTACTGGATCCTGGAGTTCTGGTCGCGTGTGTGTCTCCTGTTCTGGCTCTCTTTGAACAGTTCTGCTTCCGATGCTTCAAACCCGCACTGGCAGTCCAGCGGGTGGTTAAGGAGTTAGATGTGGTGTCGGCGTCTCGGCCTAACCACGTGGCTCAACGCGTTTCGGCGCAAACAACTGCGCCTTCGTCTGGAGAAAGAGGGGCTCAACCTGACTGTCCCTAATTTGTTAAGATACGGACCAATCAAATTGAAGCTCCATCACAAATTGAACGTACATTTATAACCAGAGTCAATATCGCAACACACCGTGGTTTCACTCCATTCAATTGTCATAAGAATGGAGAGAAGCACAATTTGAATTGATTCGTGTGATGAAAACACCAGTACATGTGTACTGGTGTTTTTATTAATCAGAGTGGAATAAAGTCTAAAAGGATGAATGGGTAATAAAACTTGTACTGGAGTGAATAAAAGTGACATAGACCAAAAGAAATAATAAGAATACTTGAATGTTAATAGGTGTCTTAGACAACTATTTAAAAGGGAGAAAGCTGTGCACATGCACAGATACCCGCATTTGTTTGTGTGTCTACATGTTAATGTGCAACCATACCTGCCCACATTATATTGGTGACCATAATCTCTCAGGTCCTACAAATTTGTTTTGGTGAGAACATGTATTAATGTTACTAGTTGGTACTTATTAATAGAGTTGGACACCTCTTTTCATATTTCCTTAGTGTATCTATAGAAAGTTTTTATAAATATTTCATGACAAATATACTTCGCCCTTTAGGGTTAATCTCAATTATAAACAAGGAGTTGGTAGCTTCACTACTCTTGTTTCCTATTTCTTATGCTTAGTTCTTGACATAGGTGTCATTTGAGGGTTTATGGTCAAAAATAGTTGTTACTTCATACACCACAGATCTAGCTCTTCATTCATTCCCATGGGGGCCATAGTTTGCAGAGTAAATATCCAATAGGATTCTCGCTGTGCGAGCTTCATGAATCTATCCCCACCACGACCTTGTTGTGGAATTTGATCTATGATATATAGAGATATATCTCTTGGATCCTGTTGGTGATGTTTGTAGAAATGTCTAGCAACACTGTGTTTCAGGTTTCCATTGCTGATGTGGTTCTTATGTTCCAAGAAGCGTTCCTTCACAGGTCTGATGGTCCTCCCCACATATTGGAGTTTGCAGGGGCATTCCAATAGATAGACTACATATTCTGATGTGCAATTGAAGAATCCCTTTATGGGGAAGGTTTTACCAGTGGTGTGGCTATTAAAGATCTGAGTCTTGTGTTTTATGAACCGACAGGTAGTACATTGTGTGTGTCCACATTTGAAAATACCCTGAATAAGTGTGCCATCTATTACGCTTCTGAAGCCTTCCTTGTGGTTGTTCTTGTTTTTAATGTTGATGTTGCTTGGAGCTAGACTGTTTTTAAGATTTTTGGACTTCCTGAAAATTATTTCAGGTTTACTGGGGAGAAGTGTGCGTAGGAATTTGTCACCTTTGAGGATTTCCCAATGTTTGCGAAGGATATTCTCAATTTGTTTTCCTGCACTGTTGTATCTCATTATGAATGGGATCACTGGTGCCTTTTTTCTTTTTCTTTTGAGGCATTTATTTGCCACGTTGTTCTGAAGGATGATCTCCCGTGGCGTGTTCTCTACTTTTCTGAGTGCTGAATCAATGTTTTCTTGTTTATAGCCTTTCTCCATAAATTTTCTTCTGAGATCTTCTGCCTGTTTATGGAAAGTATGGTCTTCAGTGCAGTTTCGGCGTATACGATAAAATTGGCTTAATGGTACACTGTTCAGCCAATTAGGATGATGAGCACTTGTAGCTTGGATAAAGCTATTGCCATTCACTTCTTTGTAGTGCGTTTTGGTCACTATTTGATTTTCTGAGTTGACGCTTAGTACTAAATCCAGAAACACCATTGATTGTTGGCTATAATGGGACGTGAATTTTATACCTGAGGTATTTTCATTTATTGTCTGTTGAAAAGACAGCAATTCCTCCTCTCCCCCTTTCCATATAATCAGCAGATCATCGATGTATCTGGCATATAGGCAGAGGTTCGCACCGTATTGACTGTATAGGTGGTGCTCTTCCCAATAGCCCATAAAGAGGTTTGCGTAACTGGGGGCGAACCTCGTGCCCATTGCTGTCCCGCAGATCTGTAGGTAATGTTTCTGTTGGAACATGAAGTTGTTGTGCGTGAGAATAAATCGAATGGCTTTAAGGATAAAATCCTTCTGAATTTTTGGTATAGATGCATCCCGAGTGATGTAATAATCCACTGCCTGAAGTCCCAAATTGTGCTCAATACAAGTGTATAAAGAGCTGACATCACATGTCAACCAGAAGTAATCTTCTTTCCATTCAATATCTTTGAGCTTATCAATGATGTGGGATGAATCTCGCGTATATGATGTCAAATCTTGTACATATTTTTGTAAATATGAATCAATATATTGAGATAAGTTGCTGGTAAGTGATTGGATGCCAGAGATGATCGGTCGTCCCGGTGGATTATGTAGATCCTTGTGAATTTTGGGCAGGTGATAATATATAGCAGTAACGGGATGTAGCACATTGAGGAAGGCAAATTCCTGTTGATTGATTATGCCGTAGTTTTTGGCATATTGAAGTAGCTCGTTGTACTGTATATGAAATTCCCTCAAAGGGTTGGTAGCAAGTTCTTTATAGAAGTGTTCATCCCCCAAAAGGCGTTGTGCTTCTTTTATGTATTCTTGTCTTGATTGAAGAACAATCCCACCGCCCTTATCTGCTTCTCTGATTATTATGTTTTCATTCTTCATCAGTTTATGTAAGCTGTCTCTTTCCTTTTTGGTTAAGTTGGACTTAAATTTCCAAGGGGTACTGAAAAATTCATTCATATCTTTTAATACTAATTCTGAGAAGGCTTCTAGAAAAGGGCCCTTTGAGTTTTGTGGATAGAATCTAGAGGTGGGCTTTAGTTTTGAATGCACAACCTGTGGTTCCCACTGTGCCTCATCTGGTTGTTCCATGGGTGTTTCTAGTAACAAGTGTTCCAAAATTCCCAGAGTTTCCCCATCAGAGGCATCGAGTTCTTTAATCTTTGTCAAATCTTGTATCAAAAAATGGCGTTTTAAGGTCAATTTCCTTATGAATTTATGGAAATCCATGAAAAGCTCAAAGTGATTGGGTCCGCTGGTAGGCGCAAATTTGAGGCCCTTGGAGAGGAGCTTTTCATCTGCTGTACTTAATTGATATCCGGACAGATTGAAGATATTTCGGGACTCTTCTGGGGTAATTTTTGGCATTGGCGTTTTGTGCATCTTTCTCCCTGCTCTTCTTCCTCTTCTATTTCCTTTGGTCTTTTTCCTCTGTATGGGGAATTGTTCGGTGTATTTTGGCAATTCTGCCACTCCTTTCTTACCCAATTCTGTATTGGTTTCCTGGTGCCTTGGGATAAAAAATGTTGTTGTTGTGTATTCTTAGGTCTTGCACCTAGTTCTAGTTTAGGGTTATTTCTCTCTTTATCCAAAACTGGGTTCTTTTGAAGGCTTAAAACTCTGGCTGTTTTGTTGTCTTTTTCGCTGTCTTTTATAGAGAAAAATCTCTGTGTTTTATTGTTGGGATTTGTATTTTTATTCTTATTTTTCTGTTGATGTTTTTTGGGGTTTTTTTATTGTTTATTACCACTTGCATTTGGAGGCATTGTTGTGCTTCTTGTTTCTTCTTTTGAGGATATGAATTTGTTGAGTGCGTTTTGAGTATTGTTATGACTGTTTTGGTTATGCGTTGATAGGGGATCCGTGGGTACACATACATTTTGAGTTTCAGGGTATGGATTTAGGGTGAGGGTTTGATCCTCTTGAGATTTAGTTTGTGTTGCATGTGAGATGATATTGTCAGGGGACTGTGTAACGGGTGTTGTCCCTATGGATTGTGGTTCATTCAAATTCTGAATTGCTTTTGAATCGTATATGGTTTGTAAATTAGATGTAGTGTTCTTTTCCATAGTATTTGTTGACTGTATATTGGATAACTGTGGTGCAATGTATGTTGGGTTTCGTGTATTTGTTTGATTTGTATCAGTTTTTCTTCTTTTATGATTAGGGTATTGTACGTTTCCTTGATGTTCTCTTTTTTTGTTCCAATATCTAACTCTTTCTTCCTTATAATCTTCCTCATCACGTTTAAGTTTTTTGTTTTTCCTTGTGACAACTTCTTTCTCAAATTTTTCTATGTTGGCATTCACTTGTCGATCTATTTCTTTGAACTCTTGGGTGTCTATAAATGGCTCCAGATTTGTTTGTAGTTCTCTTATTTTTTCTTTTAGATCTTCTAAACCCATTTGTCGGTGATCAATGATATGTTGCATTAGATCAAAAGAACATTGATCTAAAATGGATAGCCATTTGTCATGAAATACCTTATTATCTAAGCCATAAGCTGGCTCTTTGATTAAACGTAAACCCCTTGGTATCTGTTTAATTTCTAGATATTTCTCAAGAGTCACAATTTCCCACCAGTAGTTCATTTCACGTTTCAACAGTTTTTCCAACATAAAAAAACTTTTTTTGAAATCCATAGTTGAAGTATTAGATTTCAATTTTTCAACATTATTTTCACATAAAAACTCTGATCTTAGTTTTTCCCGTCGTATGTCTCTATTGAGACATAGTATTTGTGTCGTATTTTCAGATGCATTTTCCATATTGTGCGGCTGCTAGTATTCTTTAAAAAACCCAAAAGGATTTTACTATTAATGGAAAAGAAAAAGTGTCGAGTACAGCGCCCAAGCACAAATGAAAAAAATGCTTTCAATGAGATAGAGCGAGAGGCAAACTTGAACCCCAGGTGGACAAGAAACACACCTCCTATAAATATAGAGTGGTGAGTCACGAGGACCTAGTGGTCAAGTAGACACCGTGTGTGGCTAAGTGTCGCAACAAAAATATATATAGTGGGAAAACTTTCCCTAAAAATATATTAGAGTCTTAATTTTGAAAGCCCCTCTCTCATGCAGCTTGTCCTCCAAAGGATATGTGCGTCCACATATGTACATGCAAAAGAAGAAGGGAGTAGGGGTGGACAGCGCAAAAATTCTCTAAGTGTAGTATAGTTATATAGCTGAACAGAGCAAAAATGTAAGTCTAAAATAATTTATTCAATGTATAGAAGATAGATCAAAAAGTTGCTTACAATCAAAGGAGATAATAGTATGTGCAACATACATAGAGAAACAGTCTGCAATGGTACTGCAACAAAGTATCAAACAATATTGGTTGTATAAGCCAGGGGAATCGCTATCTGGGTTGAATAGTCTGGTTAGGTAATCAAGCAGTCACATAGATAGGATGCTATTAGTAGTGTAGGCACAGGATGTTCTAGTGTATAGAACCTCTACAAGCAATAGTGTAACAATGCTACATCAGAGTAGCCTCAATATATAGGTGTACAAATCTTGCAGTGGGTACATGTATTACTCAGTGCAGCAATAAATGTGAGGACAAAAAAAAAGACAACAAAACAGCCAGAGTTTTAAGCCTTCAAAAGGACCCAGTTTTGGATAAAGAGAGAAATAACCCTAAACTAGAACTAGGTGCAAGACCTAAGAATACACAACAACAACATTTTTTATCCCAAGGCACCAGGAAACCAATACAGAATTGGGTAAGAAAGGAGTGGCAGAATTGCCAAAATACACCGAACAATTCCCCATACAGAGGAAAAAGACCAAAGGAAATAGAAGAGGAAGAAGAGCAGGGAGAAAGATGCACAAAACGCCAATGCCAAAAATTACCCCAGAAGAGTCCCGAAATATCTTCAATCTGTCCGGATATCAATTAAGTACAGCAGATGAAAAGCTCCTCTCCAAGGGCCTCAAATTTGCGCCTACCAGCGGACCCAATCACTTTGAGCTTTTCATGGATTTCCATAAATTCATAAGGAAATTGACCTTAAAACGCCATTTTTTGATACAAGATTTGACAAAGATTAAAGAACTCGATGCCTCTGATGGGGAAACTCTGGGAATTTTGGAACACTTGTTACTAGAAACACCCATGGAACAACCAGATGAGGCACAGCGGGAACCACAGGTTGTGCATTCAAAACTAAAGCCCACCTCTAGATTCTATCCACAAAACTCAAAGGGCCCTTTTCTAGAAGCCTTCTCAGAATTAGTATTAAAAGATATGAATGAATTTTTCAGTACCCCTTGGAAATTTAAGTCCAACTTAACCAAAAAGGAAAGAGACAGCTTACATAAACTGATGAAGAATGAAAACATAATAATCAGAGAAGCAGATAAGGGCGGTGGGATTGTTCTTCAATCAAGACAAGAATACATAAAAGAAGCACAACGCCTTTTGGGGGATGAACACTTCTATAAAGAACTTGCTACCAACCCTTTGAGGGAATTTCATATACAGTACAACGAGCTACTTCAATATGCCAAAAACTACGGCATAATCAATCAACAGGAATTTGCCTTCCTCAATGTGCTACATCCCGTTACTGCTATATATTATCACCTGCCCAAAATTCACAAGGATCTACATAATCCACCGGGACGACCGATCATCTCTGGCATCCAATCACTTACCAGCAACTTATCTCAATATATTGATTCATATTTACAAAAATATGTACAAGATTTGACATCATATACGCGAGATTCATCCCACATCATTGATAAGCTCAAAGATATTGAATGGAAAGAAGATTACTTCTGGTTGACATGTGATGTCAGCTCTTTATACACTTGTATTGAGCACAATTTGGGACTTCAGGCAGTGGATTATTACATCACTCGGAATGCATCTATACCAAAAATTCAGAAGGATTTTATCCTTAAAGCCATTCGATTTATTCTCACGCACAACAACTTCATGTCCCAACAGAAACATTACCTACAGATCTGCGGGACAGCAATGGGCACGAGGTTCGCCCCCAGTTACGCAAACCTCTTTATGGGCTATTGGGAAGAGCACCACCTATACAGTCAATACGGTGCGAACCTCTGCCTATATGCCAGATACATCGATGATCTGCTGATTATATGGAAAGGGGGAGAGGAGGAATTGCTGTCTTTTCAACAGACAATAAATGAAAATACCTCAGGTATAAAATTCACGTCCCATTATAGCCAACAATCAATGGTGTTTCTGGATTTAGTACTAAGCGTCAACTCAGAAAATCAAATAGTGACCAAAACGCACTACAAAGAAGTGAATGGCAATAGCTTTATCCAAGCTACAAGTGCTCATCATCCTAATTGGCTGAACAGTGTACCATTAAGCCAATTTTATCGTATACGCCGAAACTGCACTGAAGACCATACTTTCCATAAACAGGCAGAAGATCTCAGAAGAAAATTTATGGAGAAAGGCTATAAACAAGAAAACATTGATTCAGCACTCAGAAAAGTAGAGAACACGCCACGGGAGATCATCCTTCAGAACAACGTGGCAAATAAATGCCTCAAAAGAAAAAGAAAAAAGGCACCAGTGATCCCATTCATAATGAGATACAACAGTGCAGGAAAACAAATTGAGAATATCCTTCGCAAACATTGGGAAATCCTCAAAGGTGACAAATTCCTACGCACACTTCTCCCCAGTAAACCTGAAATAATTTTCAGGAAGTCCAAAAATCTTAAAAACAGTCTAGCTCCAAGCAACATCAACATTAAAAACAAGAACAACCACAAGGAAGGCTTCAGAAGCGTAATAGATGGCACACTTATTCAGGGTATTTTCAAATGTGGACACACACAATGTACTACCTGTCGGTTCATAAAACACAAGACTCAGATCTTTAATAGCCACACCACTGGTAAAACCTTCCCCATAAAGGGATTCTTCAATTGCACATCAGAATATGTAGTCTATCTATTGGAATGCCCCTGCAAACTCCAATATGTGGGGAGGACCATCAGACCTGTGAAGGAACGCTTCTTGGAACATAAGAACCACATCAGCAATGGAAACCTGAAACACAGTGTTGCTAGACATTTCTACAAACATCACCAACAGGATCCAAGAGATATATCTCTATATATCATAGATCAAATTCCACAACAAGATCGTGGTGGGGATAGATTCATGAAGCTCGCACAGCGAGAATCCTATTGGATATTTACTCTGCAAACTATGGCCCCCATGGGAATGAATGAAGAGCTAGATCTGTGGTGTATGAAGTAACAACTATTTTTGACCATAAACCCTCAAATGACACCTATGTCAAGAACTAAGCATAAGAAATAGGAAACAAGAGTAGTGAAGCTACCAACTCCTTGTTTATAATTGAGATTAACCCTAAAGGGCGAAGTATATTTGTCATGAAATATTTATAAAAACTTTCTATAGATACACTAAGGAAATATGAAAAGAGGTGTCCAACTCTATTAATAAGTACCAACTAGTAACATTAATACATGTTCTCACCAAAACAAATTTGTAGGACCTGAGAGATTATGGTCACCAATATAATGTGGGCAGGTATGGTTGCACATTAACATGTAGACACACAAACAAATGCGGGTATCTGTGCATGTGCACAGCTTTCTCCCTTTTAAATAGTTGTCTAAGACACCTATTAACATTCAAGTATTCTTATTATTTCTTTTGGTCTATGTCACTTTTATTCACTCCAGTACAAGTTTTATTACCCATTCATCCTTTTAGACTTTATTCCACTCTGATTAATAAAAACACCAGTACACATGTACTGTATTTATGTACTTTATTTTCATCACACGAATCAATTCAAATTGTGCTTCTCTCCATTCTTATGACAATTGAATGGAGTGAAACCACGGTGTGTTGCGATATTGACTCTGGTTATAAATGTACGTTCAATTTGTGATGGAGCTTCAATTTGATTGGTCCGTATCTTAACAAATTAGGGACAGTCAGGTTGAGCCCCTCTTTCTCCAGACGAAGGCGCAGTTGTTTGCGCCGAAACGCGTTGAGCCACGTGGTTAGGCCGAGACGCCGACACCACATCTAACTCCTTAACCACCCGCTGGACTGCCAGTGCGGGTTTGAAGCATCGGAAGCAGAACTGTTCAAAGAGAGCCAGAACAGGAGACACGCACGCGACCAGAACTCCAGGATCCAGTACCCAGAAAAAGGAGAGCGATACACTGGGGGAAACGTGGAAGCGAGTGATACTCCAGACAGCTACTGGGACCCGCTAAGAGGTTGGAGAGACTGTGCGATAATACCCAGACAAGCGCTCTTGATCTGGGCATCTAGTAAGCAGACACCTTTTTCTTGTTATGGATTAACACACGGAGCTGTGTACATAGTGTATGCATTATCCTCACATTTATTGCTGCACTGAGTAATACATGTACCCACTGCAAGATTTGTACACCTATATATTGAGGCTACTCTGATGTAGCATTGTTACACTATTGCTTGTAGAGGTTCTATACACTAGAACATCCTGTGCCTACACTACTAATAGCATCCTATCTATGTGACTGCTTGATTACCTAACCAGACTATTCAACCCAGATAGCGATTCCCCTGGCTTATACAACCAATATTGTTTGATACTTTGTTGCAGTACCATTGCAGACTGTTTCTCTATGTATGTTGCACATACTATTATCTCCTTTGATTGTAAGCAACTTTTTGATCTATCTTCTATACATTGAATAAATTATTTTAGACTTACATTTTTGCTCTGTTCAGCTATATAACTATACTACACTTAGAGAATTTTTGCGCTGTCCACCCCTACTCCCTTCTTCTTTTGTTTTTTTACAGTAAGATCTGTTAAATTGTGGAATTCCTTTCCCATGAATGTGGTAATGGCAAATACAATGGATACATTTAAGAGAAGGTTGGATACATTTCTAGCAGAAGGGAACATACAGGGTTATACTGTGTATTGGTAGGAAAAACAAAGTTCTGGTAAACAATAAGACCCATTTAGGAGTTGGGAAGGCTTATATAATTCTTGTTTTTTTGTTCTTTTTTCAAACTAATTTACTATATAACTATGTTAAAAAAAAAAAAAAAATCTACTATAATGTCATGTGTTGCATCCCGCTGGCATATCCCAAGCCAGAGTTATTTTTTAGGATGGTGTGATGAACAGGACTTTCACAGGTCACACGGAGCAAGAGGCGGAGCCTCTCCTACCCCTAGCTGGGATCATGTGGTCACAAATACGGAATGGTATAGAGAGAATAGGTAGGGATTGTCATGGAAGCCTGCTCCAGCCTTCCCCTACCCGGACTCAAAGGCTGTGAGAGGCAGATGACTATCAGCTGAGATTGATGGTTTTATGGTGGGAACAGCTATTCACTGGAAATGTATACATGGTTGCTGTTTGTGCTAATCCCCCTACCCCCCATAGATTTCTACAGGAGGATGTTAGAGTCTTGTGTCCACACCCCCCCTTTAGTAACCTTTCCCTGATGTGAAACCCAGCATGTCATGTTTTGTCCATGTGGTGACTGCCCCCTTCTCTGAACTGTATTAAAGGAATAGTAATGTTTCACAAAAACAGCAGCTACAATTAATCTTCAGCGTATTTGAGCCATAGAGAGTGTTATTTCAATACTGTCAGAGTTGTAGTTCAAGTGTAATTGAATGATAAAATTTCCCCCTCCCGCCCCTTTTACCTAGTGTAAGCCACCTCCCCTCAGATGTGGAATTTGGTCCACAGACCAGACGGCTCACAGCATGGGACAATCTTCTTACTGTGAGAACAATGAAAACCCTCCCCCCCTTGACAGGTCTTTCCCTTATGCTAATTTAAGATTGTCCCTCTCTGTGATCCACCTGAACACACCTTGCTGCTCAGAGCTGAGCAGTGTTACATCAGTAAAAGGGACGGGAGGGGGATACTTTATCATTCAAATATTCTTGAACTACAACTCTGACAGTATTGAAATAACACTCTCTATGGCCCAAATACTATGAAGATTAATTGGAGCGGTTTTTATTGTGAAATATTACTATCCCTTTAAAATGCTGTGTTGGTTGAAAATAAAGTAGTTTGTGATTTACCAAGAAGGAGCTTGTTTGTCTCTCCCTGAAGTAGCCTGGTATATTGCTGTTTGTTGTCCACTATAGAGCAGTTACTCATAGAGAAGTCCAGGAGACTAGATAGATAGAATATCCTATACGAACCGGAGCTATCAGTGCAGGATATCCTGCATTGGTGGTGGATACGCTACTCAAAGTACCGGGTCTTAGTGCTTAGTATATTGGTTAGCTGTGCAGGTTAGCAAAAGAAACCCATGGATGATAACGTACCTGAACTGCTATATCTTCTGTGGCAGAGACGCCAGGGCTGTATTGTCACAAACTGGTGGCAGCGGTGGGATAACCTGTAGTATAGTGACCCCCAGATCCTAAGACAACCCCGTGATGCACACCAGAGCACAGGGCGCTGCTGAAGAACAAGCCATGGCCGAGACACAACCGGAGGCCTCCGGGTCCACCATTGCACCCTTATCTCGGGCGTCCAGGCTGGCACTCAAGGTCCAAGAGTACAGAGAAGCAACAGACGTATGAGCGAGTGAGCTGGACCTGATCAAGAAAGCAGATGCTGCCCTTGACTGAGAGTATCAAGAACAACAAGTAGAATCCTTCCCTGCGGTGGCCTTCCTGTCCATCCAAACAGCGAATCCCCGCCTCAGGGGCTCCGTCCCTAGCTTCTCTAAGTTCGACGACGTGAAAGGTGACATTGACTGACTGATTACTGCAGAATTTTGAGTGGCAGTGTGCATTGAAATGCTTACAGCCCGAGACCTGGGTACCCCTCCTAGATGTAAGGCTAACGGGACATGCACTTGAGGCTTGCTGAGCAATTCTCTGTGAGAAATGGGGGACCATCAGGTCATGAAGCGAGTTGTATCCACTCAAGAGCTACGACCCACCCCAGATGGCACCATCCCAGAGTATTTATGGAAGATTGGACATGCATTGGAGGGGTGCTGGATAGGGAGTGAGGTGCACTCCTGCGAAGACTGCATGCAGGCGGTGATGTTGGAGCAGCTGTATTCCATCCTCCCCTCAGAGATGTAACAGTGGACCCATGATCGTCATGCCACCACAGCTGCTGAGTTCTCGCAACACTTCCGCGAGACCAGCAGAAGGGATCCTGGAATCTATGCTCTATCCAGGACCCCTACAAGTCCCACCGATCATACTTGTGCTGTGGACGGCACCAACACCACACTCAGCTGCTCCAACCTGACTACTTCCCGGCCCCGGGAACATCTACAGCCAGTCCAGACCACATACCCCATCTACTCTGCCTCCCCACCGACATACCCTAGCAATATTCCCAGTCGGCGACAAATGCCAGAGCCAGCATCCCAGAAAGGGAGCAACAGGGCCACTGGGCCCACACAGAGTCCCGGGTTGAGGCACCAGCTTGTTTGCCATGGGTGCCAGCGCCCGGGCCATTTTTTGAGAGATTGTTCCTCCTGGGCCTGCTGCCCTATTGCCCCAGCCAGGCCTGTCCAGCTTGTTGGGGAGTGGGATGGGGTGGAGAATGTTGGGGCAGAAGGGGAAGTGGAGGTAGACTAGTACCAGGACTGTTTGGACTGGCCTACCTGGTCCCTGGGAGTGACACCGGTGATGACCGTTCGGTGGCCCAGAGATGATCCAAGCCTCCGCCACTGCCATCAGGTGCCAGTCAATGGCACCCCAGCGGAAGGGCTGTGGGACATTGGGGCATTCCTGACAATCGCTAAGCCGCATTTGTTGTGAGGTGTCCAGTGCCTGCCCCAGCAAAAGGTGATCTCCGCCACTGGAGGAGGGTGACTTTCAATTCCCATGGCCCATGTTTGTCTGGATTGGGGAGCGGGCATTGGATACAGGGAGGTGGAAGTGTTGAAATCCCTCCTTGTGAATGTATTGTTGGGGTACGACCTGGGCCCCTTGGAGAGCTACTTTGTCCAGGTTGTGACCCAGGGACAAGCTGCCCAAGTCAAGGATTTACCCCTGCGGAATGGATCTTTCCCATCACGGGCTCTGTTTGGCCCCATTGCCGATGACCAGGGAGACCCACAAAGCACTCCACCCCAGTCATCCCACCAGGGCCCTCACCCGGCAGCCCCAGCATCAGCCCTGTGGGTATACAACAGGTGCCAGCAGCTGCTGTCTGGGACAACGACCAATACCACCTGGACTGACCCTATTGTGCTGAGACAGGAGACCCTGGTAGACCCTAGTTTGGCTGGGATGAGGGAGAGGGCAGAGACTGGGAAGGTAAGGCCACAGGGGGAGAGGCTTTTCTGGCATGGGGGACTACTGTAGAAGGAGACCAGCGTGAGGAAGAAGAGACAGGAGTGGAAGGTGACCCACCAAGTCACTGTGCCCTCATTTTGCCGAGCCCAGTTAATGACCCCGTGGCCTATGAGGTCCACATGGCAGGCCACATGGGAGTCACACAGGCCAGGGCCAGGCTGACTAAGGCATTCTACTAGCCACAGGTGGTTTCTCAGTTCTGCAACTCCTTTGATGCTTGCCAGAGGATCGGCAAAGGGAAGGGACAGGAGAAGGCACCGTTCCAATCTATGCTTATAGTGGGGGTTCCCTTTCAACGGGTTGCGATAGACATTGTGGGGCTCTCAGACAAGAGATTCATACTCGTGGTCATGGACTATGCCACTAGATTCCCTGAGGCTGTAGCTCTGTCCCTTGATTACTGTGGTCGCAGTGGCGGACGCCTTGGTGACTGTGTTAACCCATGTCAGGTTCCCTAATGAAATTCTATCCAACCAGGGCACTCAATTTATGTCAGAGATGGTGCATCCGCTCTGGCAACAATGTGGTGTTAAGCAGCTCAGGTCCACTCCTTACCACCTGCTGACCAATGGGAACTGTGAGTGATTTAATGGAAATTTAAAGACCATGCTCCGGAGCTTTGCGGCTGCTCCCTTTGCTACATACCGCAAGGTTTCACAAGAGTCCACAGGGTTCTCAGCATTTGAGCTCATGTTTGGTCAGTGGAGGCCCCTGGACCTGCTGAGGGAATTCTGGGAGAGAGGATTATGACCACGAGGAGGTGCCCATAGTCCCCTATTTGTTAGAACTGAGGGAAAGGTTGGAGGCTTTCACTGGTCTAGTCCAGAACCTGTCAGCCGCTCAGACCAAACAGAAGGTATGGCATGACCAGGGGGCTCGGACTAGGGAGTTCGTCCCAGGGCAGAAGAGCCTTATCCTGGTACCCTTCCCATCCTGGAACAGTCCGAACACAATTGTAAGGAAGCTTAGCAAAACAGATTATGTTGTCACCATGGACGACGGACATAATTTCCAAAGCGTGGTCCATGTTAATGTGCTGAAGGGGTACAAAGAGCAAGACGCTGAGGTCCTAGCAATTTGTCTGCCCGAGGAGTACCTGGGAGAGGAGGACGTGGTTCCCGACTTGGTACCAATGACCGACATAGGCCCCAAGTGCCCCCTGAAACTGTTAGCAGGGGTTTGACTGAGGACCAGGCTCAACAGCTCAGGCAGGAGTTGCTGCAGAGGTGGCACTTGTTCTCGGAGAAGCCAGGTCGCATGTCGCTTTTCTAGCGCAAAGTGCTAACCCCAGGGCAGGTGCTGCTGAGGCAGATGGCTTATAGAGTACCCAAGTCTGTGAGGGGATCAATTCACCAGGAGATATACAGTATGTTGTCCCTGGGCATCTCCTATAGTGCTGGTCCTCAAGAAAGACGGTAGCACCCGCTTTTGCACGGACTATAGGCGACTGAACGATAAGACGGTGACAGACGCCTACCCCATGCCCCTTATTGACGACGTTCGATCTGGCCAGGGGCTACTGGCAGATTCCTCTGGAAGAGGAGGCAAAGGAGAAGTCGGCCTTCATCATTCCATTCTGCCTCTACCAGTTTTTGTTAATGCCGTTTGGAATGAAGTACGCACCCGCCACCTTCCAGTAGTTCGTTGACCAGCTGCTCCGGGATTGCCAACACTTTGCGTGTGCATACCTGGATGATATCGCTATTTTTAGCGCATAGTTGACGGATCATGTACGGTTGTGCTTGACACGATAGGGAGAGCAGGGCTGACCATCAAGCCAGATAAGTGCAGCCTTGCTATGGGGGAGGCCTAGTCTCTAGGCCACTGTGTAGGGGAGGGCAATCAAGGCCAGACCCTGCCAAAGTGGAAGTGATTAGTCAGTGGCCCCTTCCCCAGACTAAGAAGCAAGTCCTAGCCTTCCTGGGTACCGCGGGGTACTATAGAAAGTTTGTACCCCAGTATAGCACCATCTCCAAGCCCCTGACAGACTTGACAAAAAAAAGCCCAGACTGGTCACTTGGACTCCAGAGTATGAGTCCGCCTTCCAAAATAGCCCTAAGCTCTCACCCAGTGTCAGTCACCCCAGACTATACAAAGCAATTCATAGTGCAGGATGCCTCTACTTATGGCATTGGGGCCTTCCTAAATCACGTGAACGAGCAGGGGGATGCACATCTAGTGGCTTTTCTCAGTCTGAAGCTACTGGATTGAGAGGTCAGTTATTCAGCCATAGAGAGAGATTGCCTTGCTGTAGATTTGGCCCTCAAGAAACTACAAACCTATCTCTATGGCCGAGAGTTCACTGTGGTAACTGACCACAATCCCCTCTGCTGGCTAAACTGGGTGGCAGGTGACAACGGTCGACTGCTGAGTTGGAGCTTGACACTTCAGCAGTATAATTTTACCATTCAGTACAGAAAGGGTAGGTCACACTGCAACGCATATGGACTGTCCAGGAAAATGGAGGGATAACCTTGTCCTCCCGCAGCCTGTGACCATGGAGAGTAGGGTTCCAGCCTGACAGAAGGACTTTCTTTGGGGGGGGTGGAGAAGTGTGACAATCAGGACTGTCACAGGCCACACTGCGCAGGAGGCGGAGCCTCTCTTCCCCCTGGCTGGGATTATGTGGACACTGATAGAGAGAATAGGTAGGGATTGTCATGGAAGCTTGCTCCAACCTTCCCCCACCCAGACTCAAAGGCTGTCAGAGGCAGATGACTATCAGCTGAGACTGATGGTTTTATAGTGGGAACAGCTGTTCCCTGGGTCATGTATACAGGGTTGCTTTGTGCTAATCCCCCTCCCCCCTGGGGATTTCTACAGGAGGTGATTAGAGACTTGTGTCCACCCCACCCCCCTTTTAGGACCTTTGATGTTAAACCAAGCGTGTCATGTTTTGTCCATGTCATGACTGCCCCTTTCTCTGAACTATATTAAAATGCTGTGTTGGTTGAAAATAAAGTAGTTCATGATTTACCAAGAAGAAGCTTGTTTGTCTCTCCCTGAAGTAGCCAGGTATATTGCTGTTTGTCGTTCACTATAGAGCAGTTACCCACAGAGAAGAGCCAGGGGACTAGATTGATAGAATATCCTATACAGACCGAAGGTATCAGTGCAATATATCCTGCATTGCCAGTGGATACGTGACTCAAAGTACTGGGTCTTAATGCTTAGTATATCTGTTAGCTGTGCAGGTTAGTGAAAGAAATCCATAGATAACGTGCCCGAACTGCTATATCTTCTGTGGCATAGATGCCAGGGCTGTATCACAGATGACTGTGCCAGAATTGTACAAGCAGGTGGTTAGTGTGTGAGCAAAGGGTTGGAACACTCCTATGGAAAGAAACTTCAACTGACAACAGATATGTGTACAGAGTACAGACTATATGACTGTCACTGCTCACTGAGTTTCCCTCCCACCAGTGGGCAATAATAGATTGTAGCATTAGATCAGAGTGAGTAATCTTGCCTCTGGTTCCGGCATTATTATTAAAGGAGAGCAGCAGGGCAGCCCATACTATCAGCACACCACTTTGTGAATGCAGAGTTTTGAGAGGCAATCTCACAAAGCCATAGATGTGTTAAACTAGAGCAGGTGATAGAGGAATGGCTTGTGCACCACTCCTTGAAAGCTGGTTTTGTGTCTGAAGATAATGGCCTTGAGAATAGATGGTGCATGTACCCTGCTTTGCCCATGTCCTAAATTTAGGTGTGACTAGATTCCACTCAGATTGCAGAACCCCTTATAGACATTTTGCATGTCGCCCACAAAATATAGTCCCATTTTAGTTGCTCATACAGTATTATATTGCATTATATTCCATACAAGAGCATAACAAGCTGCCTCATCACCAACTGAAAAAGTAGGCACGTACCATGTGGAATTCCCCATTGTACATTCTAGAGCTCTTGTACGAGCAGAATAGGGGAGTATAAAATGCAAGACTGGAAGACTTTGGAGGGAGCGTCTTTGGCAACTAATGTATGGCCTGTGTAAGCTGCTGAAGATTTTTGAGGAGGACACCTAGCTGGTTTTTCATGTTGGGGCAGAAATTAGCAAAATGCTTCCACTGATATATTTATTGCAGAAAAAAATTAGTAGCATAGCTGATGAATCTTACAGTAATGATAACACAAACCTGTACCAGTATCACAGTGCCCGTGATCCTTGAGGGACATTGTTACTTCTGGGTTTACACTAACTGCATTCTTATTGGCTCTGGGTTATTGCTCCTCCCAGGGATTGCATTTAAATACGCCCTTCTGTCACTATACCGGTACCCTTTCGTGGTGTCCCCGTATCTAGCGACTAGTTGTTCTTGTTTCCGTGTATGACCCGGCTCGCCTGACTACATTTTGTGCCTGACGCTCTTGTGATCTGATCCCGTTGCTGACCTTGGACTGGCTGACTAACTCCTTGTGTACCGAATTGGCTTGGCTGAGTATCTGATTCCGTTACTGACTAGGACTAGCTGACTAACTCCTTGTGTACCGAATTGGCTTGGCTGAGTATCTGATTCCGTTACTGACTAGAACTGGCTGACTATCTGTTTACACAGATCTAGCTGGGCTAGTGTTGGTGGTCCTGACTGGCTGTGAAGTCCGTGTGTGCCGACCTGGGTGTGCTGCTAGTTCTGTCGCTTACGGTACTAGCCTATTACCTCTGTATACCAAACAGGGAGATACCGGTCTAGCACATGCCTAGCTCCCTCTCGCTTGCCTCTCCTACTGTCTCCTGGAGGCTGTGGGAGTCCCTGCACTCACCAGTGTCTGTGTTGCTTCCGGTAACCCTATAATACCTGGGTCACGCCAATACCACGCTATTGCCAGTGTTGCCTCAGTTTACCCTAGTGACCTAGGGTTGTTACATCGCCAGCATCTGGTGTCTGTTGCCTCCGTTAACCCTAGCGTGCTAGAGTCCAGTCACTGCCAGAGTCCGGTCCATGTTGCCTCCGCTTACCCTAGCGTTCTAGGGTTCAGTCACTACAAGTGCCACAGCCATGTTGCCTCCATTAACCCTAGCATGCTAGGGCTTAGTCACTGCCTGAGTCCATTTTGTCTTGCCTCCGTTAACCCTAGTGTCTAGGGTTCAGCCATTGCCAGAGTACTGCCTGTGTTGCCTCAATTAACCCTAGCGTTCTAGGGTCCAGTTACTGCCAGAGTCCTGCCCATGTTGCCTCTGTTTACCCTCCTCTCCTAGGGTCAGTTCTGTGCCAGTGTTTTGCCAGTGTTGCCTCCGTTAACCCTAGTCCACTAGGGATTGCCCTTCAGTCACCCATCACCTGTGTCACCTATTGCGGTGTGGGGCTGTCGAGGATATTATTGTTCCTGAAAATTGCTGAGAATCTGCCTACATGTCCAAGATCATTAATTTTGTTCGCTGATTACTACTGTGTGTGTAGTTTCACCCTGACCTGCGTCAGATCTGGGAAGTACTCGGTACGGACCTTATCTGGACCTGAGTGGGGCTATTGTACATTATTTTCAATAAAGCTTTTAACCTTACCAAACTGTCTGAGTGTTCTTTTACAAACCGTAACAAACCGTGACAACCAGCTAGTGAAGGACGTGTTAGCATGCTTTTGAGTAGCATCCACGCATAGTGTCCATTTAAAAGAAATCAGCAGCATCTCTTTGAGAAATAAGATCTTGTCAACGAATATTAAGATATGCTTATAGATCGAGTGGAGAGTTGAATTGTGGAGGATGAGAGAGAGAACAGTAGGGAAAAAAAAAATCTGGTAGAAAGCATAGTGAAAAAGAATTCAGCAGAAGGTTTATAGCAGCAGCAGCAACATCATCAACAAGAACATCCCAACATATTGCTGAATATGTCATAATCCTCATCATCACAGGAAGCATTTTATGTGTCTCAGGAGCAGCAATCTAAGATTTGTGGTGGTACATCTCTTTGGGACTTGCTCCCAGAGTATGGGTTGGTAACTGATAACCAAACACTGTGTAGCTCTTAGGAGTGGTCCTACTGCTTGTGAGATGGTTACAGCATACTTGCAGAACAGCTATGTTCTAGACAGGAACAATGATGACCCCCCCATTGACTACTGGCAAACAAAACTGTGTGTGTGTGTGGCCAGCACTGCAGTGAAAACCCTTAGTTTCCCTACATCAGGTTTGCAGTCTGTGTGGGTTTTCAGTGCAGCTGGTTATATTGTAGATGACCATAGGACACGTCTATCAAGAAACAGTGTTGGTGTCCTTGCATTTCTAAATATGATCTAATATCATCTGAAGTGGACAAAGCCACACATGACAGGAAACCCCTTGGCACATGTATTATTAACGGCATCACTGTGGAGCAGGGATTTGAAGGCTTTCTACAATCTTCCACTGTTGGAACCACTACTATGACCACTGATTGTTGTTTCTCAACAATCTGAGAATAACACAAGCTAAAATTAAACTCTGGGATGATATTTTAAAATGATGGTTAACAAGCATAGAAGCAGGCTTACAGTTAGAAAAGCATGAAAACATTTTTATTTTGTGGCCTTACAGAAATGTAAACATTCATTGTGTGTCTTACTAGTGTCAACTGTGTTAGATAGTGCCACTTGTCACATTCTGACATTTGCTACTACTTTAATTGCTGCCACTGAGTCGTCTAAGCTGCAGGAAGATTAGGCTACAGCATGGGACTGGGAGCAACACTGATTTAAGACAGGTACTGGTACAATGATGCTTCTAATTGTCAATAGCTCTACTGTTGCTGAGGCAGCAGCGACACCACAACAAGGCCCCACACTACTTCACGTGCATCTAGAGAGAAGTTGGCCAAATATGCTTCTCCTGCACCTCCTCTAAAATCATGGGGTAACGGAAGCTGAGAAGGGACCGTGTCACCTTCTGCTGTCGTTCCAGGGTCTCTCCCTCTCAACGCCGTTGGATGCAGCAGTTGAAGTATGGACGGTCACTGAAACAGTCGCAGGATCGCTGGAAGCAGGGAAATACGGGCAGTAGAGAGTGCGGCCTCTACTCCCAGTCAAAGGATCACTGGAAGATGCCTCAGGAACACAAGGATGAGAAGATGGAGCCTACGTCACCGCCTGACAGCATATGAATTGGGTCACAGGAAGCTGGCAGCAGGCGGTCAACGATTCAGGATACTTGGCGCAGATGGGTATCAGAGTGGACACTTTAGACCATAAGCAATACAAGACTCCAGGGCTCCTTGTTGACTCCAAACATAACTCACTTTATTGGCAAAGACCACAGATATTTATACAGAAATCTTGCATTGGAACTGATGGGGAAAACCAGATACAAAAGGGCTTAATCCAATCATGTTACATGAGACAAAAGGCCAACAGCAGATGGTCTTAACAGATAAAATAACTTAGACAGGATTACATTTCAGATACAAAAGGGTTTGATTGAACAAAGACTTGAGGGGTTGAACTGATTACCACACAGCAGGGGGTCTGACTGCAGTTCACAATGGCTTGGTTAACACCCAGCAGGAGGTCTTGCTACAGTACACATAATCAGTGCCTTGAGGGACTGCAATATACATTGGAATAATTAACCCCTCACTGCCACCAGTCTACCACAGGGCAGTTGTGTGTAATAGGTCCATTAATGTATCCCCATAACGCGTATTCAAAGTATTTTTAGTGCACAACCGGGAAAAATGTCCCTAGTTTTTGGTTAAACAGTCTTAGGGCCAGACAAGGGCTCAAGTAACGGGTAGGATCCGTTACACATGGGTGTGGTGAAATACTAATATTTTGCTTGAAAGCTGGAAGCAACTGTGCCTTTCATCAACAACGTGCTATAAATTCTACCGGCCACCAGCTTAGCGTATTCATTTAGATGGAATGTCTGCAGATACTCCCTGATGCCCTGGATTCAATTGCTTTCCACCGCATTGACATGTCTGATCAGTTCAGATCCTCACATCTATAGAAACGCCGTCAGCTGGTAGGGAAGGTATCATGGTGCCCGTTCTCTTTTCAGCCACTCTTTGTGTGGTGCGCTCCCATTGGCTGAGCTTAGTTTGGCCCGCCCAGTATGGCCTTTTTATACCGGGCCTCTGGCACCTGTCAGGTGCCCTTTTGTGGTGTTCCTGTACCAGTGCTACTGTGTTGCTGTGTTCCTGCGTTCCTGTGTACCGACTTGGCTCGTTTGACTACTCCTTCTGGTTCCTGCTCTGTGATTCGACCCGGCCTGGCTGACGTTCCTGCTCCGTGACCTGACCCGGCTTGTCTGACGTTCCTGTGCTGTGATCCGGCCGGCTATTCTGATCCTGTTCTCCGTGTCGCTTGGGCTACATTCTTACTTCTGTATTGCTGGTCTAGCAGACTGAGTGTTGTGGCCTCCATCCCATTGAGCCTTCCATTAACTCTTGCAGAACACCGTTGCCTCCGTTATCTCTGAGCCTTCCGTTAACACTTGCAGAGCACTATTGCCTCCGTTAACTCTGAGCCTTCTGTTGACACTTGCAGAGCACTGTTGCCTCTGTTACACCGAGCCTTCTGTTAACTCTTGCAGAGTACAGTGTTTCCGTTACTACACCAATCGGGTGCTATTGGCTCTATTCCATCAGCTCTGCAGTGTACAGTGTCTCCGTTACTGCACCGGTTGGGTGCTATTGGTTCCAGTCCTCCAGCTCTTGCAGTGCACAGTGTTTCCGTTGCTACACCGGTCGGGTGCTATTGGCTCCAATCCTCCAGCTCTAGCAGTGTACAGTGTTTCCTTTACTGCACTGGTCGGGTGCTATTGGCTCTAGTCCATCAGCTCTTGCAGTGTACAGTGTCTCCGTTACTGCACCGGTCTGGTGCTCGTGGCTCAAGTTTGTGATAGCTCTAGCAGAGTATTGTGGCCTCCGTTTCTGCTCAGCACAGGGTATAGTCTCAGTCCTGCTTTACAGACTAGGTGCTTCCACACCTCGCACCACAGTCTTTTGCTATCATTACCATCATACTGGGCGTTGTCAAACATACCACATCAGAGACTGATTACCATCTATGAACTTTAACCCATGTTGTGCTGAAGTTGCCTGGTTATGCCTGACCTGTGACAGTATCTAACTCTCTACCATTGTATACTGGGCCTGTGAGGGCATATGTACATGATTTATATTTTCCTGTGATTCACTATAGCCTGTACTGGGCATTCACATTGTGTCTTTTAATAAAACTGTGTTTTATTCTAACCTACTGTGTCTGAGTGTCGTACAAACCGTTACAGAAGGTAACCGTGGCAAAGGTGGTATGACAGAAGAGGCTGAAGCGGATACGGAGAGTGCTGGGGTGAAGACAGTAGGTACATTTTTCCACACTTGGCCCCTACCACAAGAAGACGATACTGATGCAAGTGTTATGCTCATTATCATTTTCAAGAAGGAAACGGGAAGGGAGTGCTCAACAGATCTGCCACCAGCAAACAACTAGTCATCCAAGTAGGGATAAAAACATTACAGTTTTATTGTAGAAATAGTTTAAAAGTGACTCCATACAGGTTTCATTAGGAGATGATACAAGAATAATCAAATGGACCTTACGACATTCGTGAAAGTATCACTTTGTTATAGGCTGGGTACAGCACAAAACATTAAGACATAAATAATACAAATACAGTTGAATAAAGTTTAGATAATTAAAGGGATAGTAATACTTCGTCTTCTCTCAAACCTGTATGGTTTGAGCGATATTCAAAAGCAAGGTTTCCCCTCCCGACCCATTTACCTAGTGTAAGCCATCTCTTCTCAGATGTGGAATACAGTCCATAGACCAGACAGATAACAGCAGGGACCAATCTTCTTCCTATGAGAAAAATGAAAGCCCTGCCCCCCTTGACAAGTTTTTCAGGTTTTTCCCTTATCTTAAATGAAGATTGTCCCTCTCTGCAGTCTACCAGGGCACCTCCCTTCTGCTCTGGCTGAGCAGTGTTACACCCGTAAAAGGGGCAGGAGGGGGATATTTTGTCATTGAATTACTCTTGAACTACAACTCTGACAGAATTGAAATAACTCTCCAAAGTCCAAATACTATGATGATTAATTAGAGCTGCTTTTATTATGAAACATTACTATCCCTTTAAAATCAATTAGGTCTAACCATGTAGGAAAAGCATACCCGTAACAATCCATTTTAATCATTTGAATACTGGAATATCCCATAATGCAATGGGCCAAACGGATTCTTTCACCCATGTTCTAACTATGAATGCTCAGTCCAAACATACCAAAAAAAGAATGCAAAATCATGGATAGCAACAGGGGAGGGCTGGCAACTTGTGGCAATCAAGAGGCCCAATTCTACTATCATTCCAGCCCACTGTCCCAGCCCACCCTCTTTTATTAAATTTTAAAATTGCCATTAACCCTTTGAGTGCCAGAGGGTGTGTGGCATAGCCCTCTGGCACTCAAAGGGTTAGTGTTGTGAAGTAAGGCAATACCACAAAGCTTACAATTGAAATGGGGTTACACTGGTGCAAGTACAGAGCTTACAATTTAAGTAAAGCTGCACTAGTGATACTATAGAGCTAACAAGAGAAATGGGTTATGTTACTAGTGTAGCTTCACTTGGATTGTAGCTCCATTTCAATTGTAAGCGCTGTGGTATCACTAGTGTAGCTACATTTGCAGCAACAAGTGGGAGTGGTCCACCAGCCTAGACATAGGACTGGCCCAGGGGGCAATTGGCCCCCTGCCCCCCAGGCCAGCCCTCCCCTGGATAGCAACATCATTGATCAGACAGTGTACAGGCTGTTTGACCAATGGTTTCTAGTCATGATTTTGCATTTTTTTCTTTCATTCCAGGATTCAAATGATCAAAATGGACCATTGCGTATATGCTCCATGGAACTGTTTGGGATAACAAGTGTGACCAACGGTCCCCTGCAGTCACACTTGCCATCTCCTCCTAAGAAAATACACTGGCAGCAGCAAGCACAGGTAGTTGACGTGTGCTGCTCATACTGCTAACCAGTTCGGCTTTCTTAATATAGATCCCCACATCCCAAGCAACTGGGGTACACTGGGTAAGGGGAATGTAGGCTCCCTTTGCCACTGGTGCTGCTGACTTCCTCCTCCACCTCTGTATCAGCATCCGCACACACTTGCCATCTCCTCCTAAGAAGATACACTGGCAGCAGTAGCACTAGGCAGAGGTAGTTGACATGTGCTGCTCATACTACTAACCAGTTCGGCCTTCTTAATATAGTTCCCTACATCTCAAGTGTCTGGGATACATTGGGTAAGGGAAATGTGGGGTCCCTTTGCCACTGGTGCTGGTGACTTCCTCCTCCACCTCTGTATCAGCATCAGCAGTAGAGTACATACACCTTCTCTTATTGCTGCTGGTTTTAGTGCTAGCCACTCCAGCACTCCAAACAACTTTATTTTAATTTTTATTTTTCTCTCTGTTCTTTCTCTCTCTGCCTGCTTCCACTCTTTTTCTCTCCTAAACTACACAATGCTGCATGGTAGGAAATTCAGAGTTTTTAAAGTATGGAAAAGAAGTTTTGCAACCATTGGAAACCATAAGTGGGAAATGGAACCCTTCTTGTGTGAAGTTCTGTGGTGTTAGTGAAACAGAAAATCTGTGGGTTTCTCTGTTGATGGGAATTCCAGCACGAAAAGCAAAAAACTGTGCTTTTTCCAAAAAATGTTACACAGGAACAAAACTGAACTTTTTACTCATCCCTAGAAATAAGGGTTTCTCTGTATCACAGTGCCCGTGACTGCTGCAGTTCTCAGTCTATCACCTGCAGGGGGCTCCCATTGGCTGTCTGCAGTCAGCCCGCCTCTGGTTGCCTTTTTAAACTCAGTCTGGGCACCCTTTAGTTGCCCTTTCGTGGTGTCTCTGACAGCATTCACTTTGCCTGTCTGCTGAAGCTATTGGGCCTGTTCCTGAGTTCCTGAGTTTACCTGTTCTTGTGTTCCTGCCTGCTTGTTAGTTCCAGTCCAGTTCCGGTTGCTGTCGTTCTGGTTGCCAGCCGACTTGCGGTGCTCGTCCCGGTTGAGTCTCGGCCTGCTCCTGCTGTTTCCTGTGTTCAGTTCCTGTGGCGATATCTCTCTTCTGTCACTCCGGCGACATTCTGTCTGTTGGTCCCAGCGTGCGGACGCTGGTTTACTTCATTAGCCTTGCGGCTCACAATACTGATTGTTGGTCCCAGTGTGCAGACGCTGGTTTACTCCATTAGCCTTGCGGCTCACAATACTGTCTGTTGGTTCCAGCGTGCGGACGCTGGTTTACTCCATTAGCTTTGCGGCTCGCTATACTATCTGTTGGTCCCAGCGTGCGGACGCTGGTTTACTCCATTAGCCTTGCAGCTCACAATACTGTCTGTTGGTCCCAGCGTGCGGACGCTGGTTTACTCCATTGGCTTTCCGGCTCGCTATACTGTCTGTTGGTCCCAGCGTGCGGACGCTGGTTTACTCCATTATCCTTGCAGCTCACAATACTGTCAGTTGGTCCCAGCGTGCGGACGCTGGTTTGCTCAATTGGCCTTGTGGCTCATTCTACTGCCTATTGGTTCTAGCGTGCGGACGCTGGTTTACTCCATTTGCCTTGCAGCTCAAGGTACAGTTGTTGGTCCCAGCGTGCGGACGCTGGTTTACTCCCTGACTTGCAGTCAGGCTTCTGGTGCTGTCCAGTCCTAGCAGCACTTGTTTCAGATGTGTGACACTAGCCTCTCCTTGGGTGAGACAGCATGACCGTATTCTCTATTTGCCATCCTACTGTCATTGTCATCTGACAGTCACTGGTCTTAGTGTTGTCTCCCTTCTTGGGCTGCCCTGCCCGGTATTGGGAAGGCCGGTAGAACCTTTCATGTTGCCACCTTTAGGTTGCCTTACCCGGTATTGGCAGGGCCGGTAGAGCCTACTTATTACTATTCCTTCAGTATCGCTTAGGTTGCCTTGCCGGTATTATTTGCAAGGCCGGTAGAACCTATCTCAATTGTCAATTGCTTATATATATATGTGATGTTTGTATGTGTATGAAAACCCTATGGGATTGCCTTAACTTTTCAATAAAGTTATGTTTTTACCTAAACCTTACGTCTGAGAGTCTTAACAAACCGTGACAGTACGAAAGGGCCATGACCTCAGACAATAAGAGTGACGGTAATACGCAGAATATCCATTGGAGGATGGATATGCATGAGTAACTTTTGGATCAATTGGCGGTTGCAATCCAAACTATCCTTGAACGCACTGTACTTGCTGACAAGTCTGGTTCTAGCCCGGTGGTCTCGCCAAGTCAGACACCGGAGATTGATACAAGGCCCTCAGGGGCTGCAGTCGAAGGGTTAACGGTTTCTGCACCCTTGCCGCTAAGGTATGACGGTGACCCTCATCTCTGCAGAGGGTTCATCAACCAACTCAAAATATTTATGGAATTGACGGCACACGTGTTTCCTAAGGACCGTAGTAAGGTTTGGTTCATGATATCCCTGCTGACTGGTAGAGCATTGGCTTGGGCTAACCCATTGTGGGAAAATGCTAAACCTTGTACTAAGTGAATTTGTGCAATCCTTTCGGAGAGTGTTTGAGCCTCCTGGTAGAACCACCTCTGCTGCTAAATGTCTTATGGAGATACAACAGGGCAGGCGCACGGTGGGCGACTATGCCATTGAATTCCGCACCTTGGCAGCAGAAGTGGGGTGGAATAACGAGGTGTTGTTGGTAGCCTTTGCCCAAGGCCTGAGTGACCAATTAAAGATGAAATTGCAGCAAAAGATTTGCCTACTGACTTAGATGACTACATTGAGTATGTCATTCTAATTGACTCCAGAATACGTGAGAGACTAACCGCCAAAGATCGTAAAGTACGGTTAAAAAATAATGGGTCTAGTAGCATATTTTGCCCACCCATCCCTCCCTTGGCATCTAAATCTAGTGAACCAGTACGGGAACCAGGTGAACCTATGCAAGTAGGTTTTACTAGGCTAAGCAAGGAGGAGAGACTGTATCGCAGGAAGCAAGGGCTGTGTTTGTACTGCGGTAAAAATGGGAATTTACTAAGATCCTGCCTGGTACGTCCGGGAAGCGAACACACCTAGGGTACCTTGGGGGACAGGCCCTAGGTGGTGTCCAATTGTCCCCAGTGATTGGCACACTTAAACCCACCATACAGGTGGTACTATCTTGGGCGCAACGTTCAGTGGAGGTTCTGGCCCTGGTTGATTCTGGTGCAGCTGGGTATTTTATGGATAATACCTTTGCTGAATTACATGGTGTACCACGTATTGAAAGAGAAACCCCTCTGGCTATTGAAGCAATTGACGGTAGACCCCTGGAACCCACTCAAGTTACATTTGAAACCATGCCATTGTCCATGACTATTGGGGCTCTCCATAAAGAAGAGCAGCAGTTTCAACAAATTAACTCTCCTCACCATGCTGTAATATTGGGTTTTCCTTGGTTACAGTTGCATAATCCACAATTTGGCAGAAATGCGAGATCTCCGCTTGGTCTCAGTTCTGTATGGATAAGTGCGTCACCCATCCAGTTAAGGTCTTGTGCACCTCCCCATCACTACCTGATGTATACCAGCAGTTTAGCAATGTTTTCAGTAAGGGAGAGGCTGGCACTTTACCCCAGCACAGACCATATGATTGTTGCATCGACCTAATGCCTGGAGCGGTGCCCCCCAGGGGACGCACGTACCCATTGTCTTGTGAGGAGAACCAAGCTATGGAAGAATACATTTCTGATGCCCTTAATAGAGGGATCATAAGGAAATCTACCTCTCCGGCTGGGGCCGGGTTCTTTTTCGTTAAGAAAAAAAATGGCGAACTGAGACCATGCATCGACTAACGTGGGTTAAATAAACTGATGGCTAAGAATGCTTATCCGATACCACTCATCACTGAGCTTTTTGACAGACTCAAGGGCTCCTCAATTTTCACCAAATTGGACCTACAGGCAGCATACAATTTGATACGTATCAGAGCCGGTGATGAGTGGAAAACTGCCTTTAACACGAGATCTGGGCATTATAAATATCTAGTCATGCCATTTGGTCTGTGCAATGCACCCGCAGTATTTCAAGAACTGATTAATGACGTTCTTAGAGATATGTTACAGTCATGTGTCGTAGTCTACCTTGACGATATACTTATTCACTCCAAAGACTTGTCACAACACATCAAGGATGTGTCTGAAGTATTGTTGCGCTTACGAAAAAATAAATTATTCTGTAAATTGGAGAAATGTGAGTTCCACAAAACCAGTGTACCGTTCCTGGGGTTTATAATTGGCAAAGACGGCATTGCCATGGACAAGGAGAAGTTGACAGCAGTCTTGCAGTGGCCTAGGCCTAAGAGTCTGAAAGCTATCCAGCGATTTCTGGGTTTCGCAAATTATTATAGGATGTTTATTAAGAACTTCTCGTCCATTGTTAAACCCCTGTCGGACCTCACGCATAAGGGCGCTAATCCATCTCTCTGGCCAGCGGCCGCGGAGGAGGCCTTTGAAAAACTGAAAATGGCTTTTGCTAATGCTCATGTGTTATCCCACCCCATCCCATTACTCCCGTTCACCTTGGAGGTTGACGCCTCAGATATTGGGGTTGGGGCAGTACTTTCCCAACGGCAGGTCAAAGGTGTAACGCTCAGACCCTGTGGGTTCTTTTCGAAGAAGCTCACCAGAGATCAAAGCCATTATAAGATTGGTGACAGAGAATTATTGGCCATTATCCTCGCTCTTAAGGAATGGCGCCACTTGCTCGAAGGCACAAAAAATCCTGTTTTAATCCTGACGGATCATAAAAATCTAACTTCTCTCTCTGAGGCCAAGAGATTGTCCTCTCGCCAGGCCAGATGGGCATTATTCCTGTCCCGATTCAATTTCAATGTATCATATTTGCCGGGATCTAAGAATGTTAGGGCTGATGCTCTGTCAAGACAATTTGAGGCAGAAATTGACAGAGAAGAGGCACCAGCACCTACCATTCAACCTGATCGAATATTGGCCACCATACACACTAGTATCACTTCACCACTAGGGGATGAAATTCTGGCCTCCCAGGCCTCCGCTCCCCAGGAAACCCCGGTGGGCAAGTGTTTTGTCGCTGAACCATTACGTACTCGATTACTTCAAACCTACCATTCCTCTAAGGCTGCGGGACATATTTGTAGAGACCAATTGTTATGGTCCCTCTCCCAGTTATTCTGGTGGCCTTCCATGAGATCAGATTGTGCCGATTTTACTAATGCCTGTGCCACCTGTGCTCGTGCTAAAACCCCTAGACATCTCCCAGTGGGCTTGCTTCAGCCGGGGCCTAATGGTGAACGCCTCTGGTCTCATGTTTCCATCGATTTTATGGAAGAATTGCCCAGGTCTAGAGGGTATTCCTTCATATTGATGGTGGTAGACAGGTTTTCTAAAATGGCTCACTTCGTGCCTCTCCGTGGTCTTCCCTCGGCTAAAGAATTGGCAATAGTGTTTGTTAAAGAGGTGTTTCGGTTGCATGGAGTACCCAGGGTACTGGTGTCCGACAGGGGGAGCCAGTTTGTGTCCAGGTTCTGGAGGGCATTTTGCGAACAGATGGGCATACAGCTATCCTTTTCCTCTGCATATCATCCCCAGACTAATGGGGCCGCTGAACGTGCCAATCAGGATTTGGAACAGTTTCTGCGCTGTTTCGTGACTGACCATCATGACAATTGGGCCGACTTGTTGCCTTGGGCGGAGTTCGCCAGGAACTGTGCTGTCAACTCTTCTTCCGGGAGCTCTCCGTTTCTGATCAATTATGGCTTCCAACCCTGTTTGCTCCCAGATTCCTTTCAGACACCACAGATTCCAGCTCTGGATGAGCATATCGAGCAACTCCGTTCCACATGGGCACAAGTTCAGAGGGCACTGGGCCAGTCATTTCAGCTCCATCAGCGCTATGCTAATCGCAGAAGGCTTCCAGTGGTTTCCTTCCAAGTTGGGGATAGAGTATGGCTTTCTTCCAAGAATCTTAAGCTCCGAGTCCCATCTAATAAGTTGGCACCTCGGTTTATTGGTCCTTACAGAATCATTTGCAAAATTAATCCTGTTTCCTATGCCTTGGACATACCTGCATCCATGCGCATTCATAATGTATTCCATGTGTCTCTCCTTAAGCCTCTTGTATGCAACCGTTACACTACTACACCCGTGATGCCAGGGCCCGTTGAGGTCGAGGGTCAGGAGGAGTACGAGGTGCAGAGTATCATTGACTCCCGTAGGCTTAGAGGAAAGGTACAGTACATGGTGCATTGGAAAGGTTATGGTCCTGAGGATCAATCCTGGGTGGATAGTAAGGACCTTCATGCACCCAGGCTACTGCGGATTTTTCATGCCAAGTACCCTCAGAAACCCAGACCCTATTCTAGGAGAGGGGGTCTTTGAAAGGGGGGTACTATCACGGTGCCCGTGATTGCTGCAGTTCTCTATCACCTGCAGGGGGCTCCCATTGGCTGTCTGCAGTCAGCCCGCCTCTGGTTGCCTTTTTAAACTCAGTCTGGGCACCCTTTAGTTGCCCTTTCGTGGTGTCTCTGACAGCATTCACTTTGCCTGTCTGCTGAAGCTATTGGGCCTGTTCCTGAGTTCCTGAGTTTACCTGTTCCTGTGTTCCTGCCTGCTTGTCAGTTCCAGTCCGGTTCCAGTTGCTGTCGTTCTGGTTGCCAGCCGACTTGCGGTGCTCGTCCTGGTTGAGTCTCGGCCTGCTCCTTCTGTTTCCTGTGTTCAGTTCCTGTGGCGATATCTCTCTTCTGTCGCTCCGGTGACATTCTGTCTGTTGGTCCCAGCGTGCGGACGCTGGTTTACTCCATTAGCCTTGCGGCTCACAATACTGTTTATTGGTTCCAGCGTGCGGACACTGGTTTACTCCATTAGCCTTGCGGCTCACAATATTGATTGTTGGTCCCAGCGTGCGGGCGCTGGTTTGCTCCATTAGCCTTCCGGCTCACAATACTGTCTGTTGGTCCCAGCGTGCGGACGCTAGTTTACTCCTTTAGCCTTGCAGCTCACAATACTGTCTGTTGGTCCCAGCGTGCGGACGCTGGTTTACTCCATTAGGCTTGCGGCTCATAATACTGTCTGTTGGTCCCAGCGTGCGGAAGATGGTTTACTCCATTAGCCTTACGGCTCGCTATACTGTCTGTTGGTCCCAGCGTGCGGACGCTGGTTTACTCCATTAGCCTTGCGGCTCACAATACTGTCAGTTGGTCCCAGCGTGCGGACGCTGGTTTACTCCATTAGCCTTGCAGCTCACAATACTGTCAGTTGGTCCCAGCGTGCGGACGCTGGTTTGCTCCATTGGCCTTGTGGCTCATTCTACTGCCTATTGGTTCCAGCGTGCGGACGCTGGTTTACTCCATTTGCCTTGTGGCTCAAGATACAGTTGTTGGTCCCAGCGTGCGGACGCTGGTTTACTCCCTGACTTGCAGTCAGGCTTCTGGTGCTGTCCAGTCCTAGCAGCACTTGTTTCAGATGTGTACCGACACTAGCCTCTCCTTGGGTGAGACAGCTTGACCGTATTCTCTATTTACCATCCTACTGTCATTGTCATCTGACAGTCTCTGGTCTTAGTGTTGACTCCCTTCTTGGGCTGCCCTGCCCGGTATTGCTAAGGCCGGTAGAACCTTTCACGTTGCCACCTTTAGGTTGCCTTACCCGGTATTGGCAGGGCCGGTAGAGCCTGTCCTTGGGTATCCATTCTAGGCTGCCCTGCCCGGTATTGGTAAGGCCGGTAGAACCAGTACGTTACCATCCACGATTGCCTTACCCGGTATTGGCAGGGCCGGTAGAGCCTATTCCTTGTGTATTCCTCAGGCTGCCCTGCCCAGTATTGGTAAGGCCGGTAGAACCAATACGTTACCATCTTACGGTTGCCTTACCCGGTATTGGCAGGGCCGGTAGAGCCTACTTATCACTATTCCTTCAGTATCGCTTAGGTTGCCTTGCCGGTATTATTTACAAGGCTGGTAGAACCTATCTCAATTGTCAATTGCTTATATATATGTGATGTTTGTATGTGTATGAAAACCCTATGGGATTGCCTTAACTTTTCAATAAAGTTATGTTTTTACCTAAACCTTACGTCTGAGAGTCTTAACAAACCGCGACACTCTGGTCCTGTCATTGCTAAAATGAAACAGGTTTGCAAGGAAGTTTCCTCTAAGGGATATCACAGGATATGATCCCTGCTATACAATTGTTGTGTGGATTGGGGGTTGTGGCCACAACCTTTTCATATTCTGGTTGTTTTAGCCTTTCTTCAGTATGGCCTGCTAAATGGGCTTGTCATTATTTCTATTAAAATTTGTGTTCTCTCTGTCTTTTTTGAGATGCATATTACCTCATTGCCTGATGTACAAATATTTGTCCAAGGTGTGGCTCACACCCACCCAGTCTTTTGGGATTCCATGACTGGGATCTGAACCTGGTTCAAGGAGTGAACTTTCCGGTGCCCTTTCATGGTGTTCCTGTACCAGCGCTTGTTCCTGATCTCAGTGTATCGACCCGGCCTGCCTGACTACTCTGCATCTCGTCTCCTGCCTGTGAACCGACTCGGACTGCCTGACCATTCTGCTTCTCCTTCTCCTGTGTACCGACCCGGCTTGGCTGACGTTCCTGCTCCATGTACCGACCTGGCTTGGCTGACGTTCCTGCTCCGTGTACCGACCCGGCTTGGCTGACGTTCCTGCTCCGGTTGCCTCTGTGTCGCCTCTGCGACATTCCTATTGGCTTGTCATTCGTGACGCTCCCGGTTGTTTGCCACCTCAGGGCGAGTTGCTCAGTTGCTCATTCCGTTACTGTCACGGCAGTGCTCAGTTGCGCAGTCTCCATTACTGCCACGGCAGTCTCCAGTCACTTAGTCTCCGTTACTGCTCCGGCAGAGTGCAAGTGGCCTAGTCTCCGTTACTGCTACGGCAGAGTGCAAGTGGCCTAGTTTCTGTTACTGCTCTGGCAGAGTGCAAGTGGCCTAGCCTCCGTTTACTGCTAAGGCAGAGTACAAGTGGCCTAGTCTCCGTTACTGCTACGGCAGAGTGCAAGAGAGCTATTCTCCGTTTACTGCTACAGCAGAGTGCTAGTGGCTTAGTCTCCGTTTACTGCTACGGCAGAATACAAGTTGCCTGGTCTCCGTTACTGCTACGGCAGTGCCCACGTCTCTGTCTCCGTTACTGCTACAGCAGTGATCACGTGGCCTAGTCTCCGTTACTGCCCCGGCAGTGCTCTATGTTGCTGTGCCTCCGTTACTGCTCAGGCAGTTCACCATTCTCTGCTAACCTATTTTTGGGCGTTACTCTTCTTTAAGCTCTCTATCCTAGGTGAGCTTCTTAACAGACCTCTCCTCACGTGGGACTGTTTACACTCGCTGAAGGCCATTAACCCATGCAGTACCGATACACTGAGATTCCTTCAAATTCTGCCTGACCTGTGTCAGTGTATCGTGTTATGGACTCTGTTTATACTGGACCTGTGTAGGCATATGTAAATGTAACCTGTCTTGTGTCTGTATTATACTGAAAATATACTACAGGACCTGTGTATCACGGTCCCTGTGACTTTCTGTCAATCTGACCTGATTTGCCTGTGCATTGGTGGAGACTGATTGGCCCGCCCAGGATGTGCCGTTATATTCTGGAGCTTGTGCACTTGTCAGTTGCCCTTTCGTGGTGTTCCTGTTGCTGCGCCTTGTTGCCGTATTCCTGTGTCTCCTGTGTACCGACCTGGCTAATCTGACTCTTCTCCTGCTTCTGCTCCGTGATTTGACCCGGTTCTGGCTGACGACCCTGCTCCGTGATTTGACCTGGCTCTGGCTGACGACCCTGCTCCGTGAATTGACCCGGCTCTGGATGACGACCGTGCTCCGTGACTTGACCCGGTTCTGGCTGATGACCCTGCTCTGTGATTCATTCCGGCCTGCTTGCTGTTCCAGTTACCGTTCCGGTTCTGCCTGCTGTTTTGGTTGCCATTCCGGCCTGCCTGCTGTTTTGGTTGCCATTCCGGCCTGCCTGCTGTACCAGTTACCGTTCCGGTTCTGCCTGCTGTTCCGGTTGCCGTTCCTGTCTGCCTGCTGTTCCAGTGTTCCTGCATCATTCCTGTCGCTCCGGCGACATTCTGAACTGTTTAAGCGACTCACTGTTCCTCTCACTAGTCAGTAGCTGTAGCCTGAGGTTGCTTTGCCTTCTGCTGGTTGCCAAGGTGCTCGCTCCTGTGCAGAACCACTTAACCCTTGCAGTGCCTGTAGTCTCCGGTCTAGAGCCTCCGATATATCTTGCCAAGCATACGTTTTCTGACTTGAGCCTTTACTTTGAGTGCTTCTGTGTGTCTCTCATTCACCCTCAGAGCCTTGTCTGCTCTGTGCTCGTATTCTGGTAGCCTGTTCGCTCCTACTGTGTTCATTTGGTACGGCACCAGAGGGGTGTTCGGGCTCCGGCCCACAGATGCTGAAGTTACATTTCCCATTGCACTTCAGAGGGTGCCGGCTCTACTACAGCTTGTGCAGTCACCATCAGTATAGCACCCAAGGGGTGTCAGGGCACAATCCAAGTGGCACACGCAGGGTTACTACTTTTCCAGTTAAGGGCGATTTTGGTTCTGATCACTACAGCGTGGCAATAGCATTCCTCTGTAGCCCACGGTGGTGGTATTAGCTCAGCTCTGGACTTTGCTGCGCTACTATACCTACTTGAAAGTGTATTCAGTGCAGTTACTTATTTCTATCCAGCTATTGAGAGACTGTGTTCCAGAGACTGCTAATTATCCCGGGCGTTGGCCAATTTTGCTTATATCTCACCTATTGTATTTGTTAACCCTTTGGGGGAATATTCCCTATCCATTCATAGCACCTATCACTATCATTGTGTGCATTCACTTTGTCAGTATTGCCATTACTGCTATTCCTTACTGGCCTTTAGGGGCATTGTTTTATTTTCAATAAAACTGTGTTTTTACTTCATACCCTGGTCTGAGTGTCAGAAAACCGTAACAGCACGAAAGGGCCATGACCTCAGACGGGAAAAGTGACAGTAATACACAGAACCTCCACTGCAGGATGGATGTTCACGAGCAACGCCTAGACCAATTGGCGCTGGCCATGCAAACCTTGCTTGAACGTACGGTACACCTCGATCAACCGAATCAAAATCCGGTGGTCCCCCCAGTTATGACACCGGACAATAATACTGGGCAATTGTTGGCACCCTCTAGAAGTTTTACGGCGGCGGCGCCTTTACCGTTAAGATACGATGGTGAACCCACACTGTGCAGAGGTTTCCTGAATCAACTAGAGATATTCCTAGAACTTACACCCCATGCTTTCCCAAATGACAGTAGCAAGGTGGGGTTCATGATCTCTATGATCTCTAAGCTATATCGAATTTGTCAAACAGTTTCGCAGAGTATTTGAGTTACCTGGGCGAGCTATCTCTGCGGCAAAAAAATTGACGGTAATACAGATGGGCGACCGCACTGTGGCGGAGTATGCTATAGAATTTCGGATTCTAGCAGCAGAAGTAGCCTGGAATAATGAGGCACTCCTGGCAGCCTTTGCACAGGGCCTATCCGACTCCATTAAGGATGAGATTGCTGCCAGGGAGGTACTTACTGATCTAGATGAGTATATAGACTATGTGATACTCATTGACACCCGCATGCGTGAGAGGCGATTGACTAAAAGGGCTAGTCCCAAGACCTATGGGCACGAGAGGTCTTTTAACCCACCCTCTCCTACCATTCCTCCTGACCGGGCACTTGAAACAGGGGAGCCTATGCAGATTGGCTTTACCAGGCTGTCTAAGGAGGAGAGGGCCCACCGCAAAAGACAAGGGTTATGCCTATATTGTGGTAAAAAGGGGCATTTAGTAAATACTTGCCCGGTACGTCCGGGAAACGCACGCACCTAGGGTACCTTGGGGGACAGGCCCTAGGTGGTGTACAATCGTCCCCAGATCCTGATTACAAGAAACCCACCATTCCAGTGAGTTTTCTCCTAGGCGACCAAGCTGTGGAGGTACTAGCACTGGTAGATTCTGGCGCAGCAGGCTATTTCATGGATCGGGCATTTGCGGAAAGACACAATATTCCTTTGTCTAAAAGAGATACTCCGCTAGCCATTGAGGCTATTGATGGCAGACCTCTCGAACCAGCTCTTGTCACCATGGAGACTACTCTACTCGTTATGTCTGTTGGGGCCCTCCATAAGGAGGAGGTTCGTTTTCAGATTATTCATTCACCCCTTGGTTAATGCTGCATAATCCCCAGTTTGACTGGCAAACATGTGAAATTAAGTCATGGTCCAACCATTGCTCTGGTAATTGTCTATCTCGTCCTGTCAAGATTATGTGTACCTCTTCTTCTGTGCCAGCAGAATACAGCAAGTTCTGCAACGTGTTCAGTAAGGGTGAGGCCAGCGCATTGCCACAGCATCGGGCATATGATTGCGCTATTGATCTGCCCCCAGGAGTGGTGCCACCGAGGGGTAGGACATACCCATTGTCCTGTGAGGAGACTAGGGCTATGGAGGAATACATTGAGGATGCCCTCAGACGAGGGATTATTCGTAAATCATCCTCGCCTGCAGGTGCAGGGTTCTTTTTCGTGAAAAAGAAGAGTGGCGAGTTACGACCTTGTATTGACTACCGTGGACTCAATAAGTTAATGTCCAAAAATGCTTATCCCATTCCGCTCATCAGAGTTATTTGACAGGTTGAAAGGCTCCTCTATCTTTACGAAACTCGATGTACGTGCCGCCTATAACCTAATAAGAATCAGGGCCGGTGATGAGTGGAAGACGGCATTCAATACTAGGTCAGGCCACTACGAATATCTTGTTATGCCATTTGGGTTATGTAATGCACCTGCCGTATGCCAAGAGTTCATTAACGATATCCTCCGCGACTTGTTACAGTCTTGTGTGGTTGTGTACCTGGACGATATATTGATCCATTCTGCTAGTTTAACCCAACACATCCAGGATGTTTCGGAAGTTTTACTCAGATTACGCAAGAACAAATTGTTCTGCAAACTAGAGAAATGTGAATTTCACTGTTCCCAAGTACACTTCTTGGCTTTTGTCATATCTAAGGATGGCATAGCCATGGACCAAGAGAAGTTGGCTGCAGTCCTACGTTGGCCACGACCCAAGGGGTTAAAAGCTATTCAAAGGTTTCTAGGCTTTGCCAACTATTACAGAAAATGTATTCAGAACTTTTCTACCATTACTAAACCTCTGTCTGACCTGACGCATAAGGGTGCGAATCCCTCTCAATGGTCTGAGGCAGCTGAGATGGCCTTTGAAACCCTCAAGAAGGCGTTTGCATCCGCCCCTATATTATCCCACCCTAACCCCGCCCTGCTGTTCACACTAGAGGTTGATGCCTCCGAGTTTGGGGTAGGGGCAGTTCTCTCCCAACGCCCTAAGGAAGGGGGTAACCTGAGGCCGTGTGGATTCTTTTCCAAGAAACTGTCTAGTGCCCAGAGCCATTACGAAATTGGTGATAGGGAGTTATTGGCTATCATCTTGGCATTAAAGGAATGGCGACATCTTCTGGAAGGCACAAGGACCCCAGTATTAATCCTCACGGACCATAAGAACTTGATTTATTTATCCAAGGCCAAAAGGCTGTCATCTCGCCAGGCTCGATGGGCTCTATTTCTGTCCAGATTTAATTTCATAGTGTCATACCTGCCTGGGTCCAAGAATATTAAGGCAGATGCCCTGTCGAGACAATTCTGCACAGACATTGAGAGGGATGAGGCCCCGGTCCCCATTATTCAGCCAGATAGGATCCTGGCTACTATTCGTACCAGCATCACTTCGCCACTGGGAGAGCAAATCTTGGCATCACAAGGGCATGCACCTCCGGAAACCCCAGCTGGCAAGTGTTTTGTGGACAAGCCTTTCCGTACCAGATTACTTGAGACCTATCACTCATCTAAGGCAGCTGTGCACATTGGCAGAGATCAGTTGGCATGGTCATTGTCTCGAACATTCTGGTGGCCTTCACTGAAGGCCAACTGCTCTGCATTTACTGCTGCTTGTACCACCTGTGCCCGTGCCAAAACTCCTAGACATCTCCCAGTCGGACTGCTCCAACCGGTGCCTAATGGTGACCGTCCTTGGTCCCACATTTCTATAGATTTCTTGGGAGAGCTGCCTAGTTCTAAGGGCTATACATTTATCCTAATGGTGGTGGATAGGTTCTCTAAAATGGCTCACTTCGTGCCCCTCTCTGGTCTTCCCTTGGCCCAGGAGTTGGCATTAATTTTTGCCAGAGAAGTATTCCGCTTGCACGGGGTTCCTAGAGTGATAGTGTCCGACCGGGGGAGTCAATTCGTGTCGAGATTCTGGAGGGCATTCTGTGGCCAGATGGGCATTCAATTGTCCTTTTCCTCCGCCTACCATCCCCAGACCAACGGAGCCGCCGAGCGTGCCAATCAGGGACTGGAGCAGTTTTTACCCTGCTTTGTGACTGATCATCATGATAACTGGGCCGACCTGTTGCCGTGGGCAGAGTTCGCCAGGAACTGTGCGGTTAATTCATCGTCTGGGAGCTCTCCGTTCCTTGTTAATTATGGGTTCCAACCCTGTCTACTCCCAGACTCATTTCAGTCCCAACAGATTCCGGCTCTGAATGAGCACATGGAGCAGCTCCGCTCCACTTGGGCACAGGTACAAAGGTCCCTCAGTCAGTCCTTCCACAGACATCAGCGGCATGCCAATCGCAGACGGCTGCCAGCGGTTTCCTTCCAGGTTGGGGACAGGGTATGGCTTTCCTCCAGGAATCTCAACTTACAAGTGCCCTCGAACAAAATGGCCCCCCGGTTCATTGGGCCATTTAAGATTATTTGCAAAGTCAATCCTGTGGCATACGCATTGGAACTTCCTAACACTATGCGTATTCACAATGTGTTCCATGTGTCATTGTTAAAGCCCTTGGTTTGCAACCGCTATACTACCACTCCAGTGGTTCCTGGGCCGGTGGAGGTGCAGGGCCAAGAGGAATACGAAGTTCAGAGCATCATTGACTCCAGGAGATTTAGAGGCAAGTTGCAATATTTGGTCCACTGGAAAGGGTATGGGCCTGTGGAGCGCTCTTGGGTTGACCACAGGGACCTCCATGCTCCACGATTGTTGCGCAACTTTCACTCTAAATTTCCGCAGAAACCCAGACCCCCCAGCAGGGGAGGGGGTCTTTGAGAGGGGGGTACTATCACGGTCCCCGTGACTTTCTGTCAATCTGACCTGATTTGCCTGTGCATTGGTGGAGACTGATTGGCCCGCCCAGGATGTGCCGTTATATGCTGGAGCTTGAGCACTTGTCAGTTGCCCTTTCGTGGTGTTCCTGTTGCTGCGCCTTGTTGCCGTATTCCTGTGTCTCCTGTGTACCGACCCGGCTAATCTGACTCTTCTCCTGCTTCTGCTCCGTGATTTGACCCGGTTCTGGCTGACGACCCTGCTCCGTGATTTGACCTGGCTCTGGCTGACGACCCTGCTCCGTGAATTGACCTGGCTCTGGATGACGACCGTGCTCCGTGACTTGACCCGGTTCTGGCTGACGACCCTGCTCTGTGATTCATTCCGGCCTGCTTGCTGTTCCAGTTACCATTCCGGTTCTGCCTGCTGTTCCGGTTGCCATTCCGGCCTGCCTGCTGTTCCGGTTACCGTTCCGGTTCTGCCTGCTGTTCCGGTTGCCATTCCGGCCTGCCTGCTGTTCCAGTTACCGTTCCGGTTCTGCCTGCTGTTCCGGTTGCCATTCCGGCCTGCCTGCTGTTCCAGTTACCATTCCGGTTCTGCCTGCTGTTCCGGTTGCCGTTCCGGTCTGCCTGCTGTTCCAGTGTTCCTGCATCATTCCGGTCGCTCCGGCGACATTCTGAACTGTTTAAGCGACTCACTGTTCCTCTCACTAGTCAGTAGCTGTAGCCTGAGGTTGCTTTGCCTTCTGCTGGTTGCCAAGGTGCTCGCTCCTGTGCAGAACCACTTAACCCTTGCAGTGCCTGTAGTCACCGGTCTAGTGTCTCCCGATATATCTTGCCAAGCATACGTTTTGTGACTTGAGCCTTTACTTTGAGTGCTTCTGTGTGTCTCTCATTCACCCTCAGAGCCTTGTCTGCTCCGTGCTCGTATTCTGGTAGCCTGTTCGCTCCCACTGTGTTCATTTGGTACGGCACCAGAGGGGTGTTTGGGCTCCGGCCCACAGACGCTGAGGTTACATTTCCCATTGCACTTCAGAGGGCGCCGGCTCTACTACAGCTTGTGCAGTCACCATCAGTATAGCACCCAAGGGGTGTCAGGGCACAATCCAAGTGGCACACGCAGGGTTACTACTTTTCCAGTTAAGGGCGATTTTGGTTCTGATCACTACAGCGAGGCAATAGCATTCCTCTGTAGCCCACGGTGGTGGTATCGGCTCAGCTCTGGACTTTGTTGCGCTACTATACCTACTTGAGAGTGTATTAGTGCAGTTACTTATTTCTATCCAGCTATTGAGAGACTGTGTTCCAGAGACTGCTAATTATCCCGGGCGTTGGCCAATCTTGCTTATATCTCACCTATTGTATTTGTTAACCCTTTGGGGGAATATTCCCTATCCATTCATAGCACCTATCACTATCATTGTGTGCATTCAATTTGTCAGTATTGCCATTACTGCTATTCCTGTACTGGCCTTTAGGGGCATTGTTTTATTTTCAATAAAACTGTGTTTTTACTTCATACCCTGGTCTGAGTGTCAGAAAACCGTAACACTGTGAGGGTTATTGTATTGCTGATTGCTTAATAAAACTGTGTTTTATCCTAACCTACTGTGTCTGTGTGTCAAACAAACCATTACAGCAGGACCTTCACCTTTTGGACATGATTCAGTGCCTGAAGTACTATGTCCATCACCCGCAGTCTTTCAGGAAATCAGATTACCTATTTGTCATCCCTGATGGTCCATGGGTGGGCCTGGCTGCGTCTAAAGTGGCAGAACCAGGTGTATGTTCTGTGGAAGAAGCCATATCTGTTTTCGGTTATGGAGTGGTCCATCAGGTTGATGAAAGGCAGTGACATGGTTGTCCCTTCACATACTTGTCAAACACTAACCATGTGTTTGCTTCAGCTAAAGCCAGCTTTGGACAGAAGGTCCTTTAGGCCCTCATGTCTCTGTAGGTGTCCTGATTGCTGTTGGACCAGTACCTTGTTGGATTCCGTTCATTGGTTTGTAATGTTGTATCCATTGACACCTGTGATTCATGTTATACCAGTTTGTTCCCATTGAAACTGGCTTGTGTTTTGAGGGATTTTTCCCTCTTTTTTTTTTTTTTTCTTCCCTGCAGTCATGGTGGATGGTATATCGCCTTTGTTCCTGTTCCACATAGGAGGAAAGAAATTGTGAATTTCTGATAAATCCTTTTTAGTTCTCCCAGAGAAAAAAACACTGGTTAGAGTCCCAGGCAGGGGAGTCTGTTAGGGACCAGAACCAGACAGACACAAAAATGTGAAGCGCAAATCACCTTTATTAAAATAACCAAAAGCAATCAAAGCAAAATTGTGATCCAGGAGCGTAAACCAAAAGACAAGCTGGGGTCAGGAACCAAGATAGGCACTCAGACAAGCCGGGGTCAGGAATACGGAGGTCAGTGATATCAGGAACAAGTCAGGAGCCAGATGGGACGTCAGTGGAAGCCAGGTCATGCACGGATAATCAGGAACTCAGGAGAAGGCACTTGCAGCCAGCAACAACACATGGGCAAGGAGGAAGTGAGCCTAGCTGCTTTAAATAGCCTGGAAGGGGTTGGCTGATAACCATCAGGTGAGCAACCATAGTGTAACGGTTTGTTTGACACACACACACAGTAGGTTTGGATAAAACACAATTTTTATTGAACAATAAAAAAAAACAATAACCCTCACGGGTCCTGTAATATATACATAATATAGTACAGACACAAGACAGGTTATACAGAGGCAGGCCCACACAGGTCCAGTATACGCAGATAGTCCAGAGATCAATATACTGACACAGGTCAGGCAGTTCTTGTGTGAGTCTCAGTTTAACAGTACTGAATAGGTTAATATTAGGCAGAGAGTGTTGACAGGCCCTACTAGTGCAAGGCCCTTTAAGAAGCTCAAACAAAGGTGAGAGCTCCAACTCGAGTAACGCCCAAGATAATGGAGACCAGACAAATGTGGACTGCCGTAGCAGTAACGTAAACTGAGCAGCTTGAGCACTGCCGTAGCAGTAACGGAGACTGAGCAACGTGAGCACTGCCGTAGCAGTAACGGAGACTGAGCAACTTGATCACTGCTGTAGCAGTAACGGAGACTGAGCAACCTGAGCAGCACCCAACCGGGAACTGCACTGGAGGCAGACGAATAGGAATGTCGCCTGGGCGACACTGAGGCAACCGAGACCAATCTGCAGCGAGCTGTCCAGAGACAGCGAAGGACTGACACTACCCTAACCGGAGACCGGCCAGGGCGTACAGAGGAGGCACGTCAACACAGCAGCCCATCCGGGCAGGATCCCCACACACAGAGCAGGAACGTAGACCAATCCGAGTCGGTACACCATGCAGGAACGTCAGCCAATCCAGGTTGGTACACGGGCAGAGACGAGAAGCAGAATGGTCAGGCAGTCCGGGTCGGTGCACAGGCAGGAGACAAGATGCAGAGTCGTCAGGCAGGCCAGGTCGATACACTGAGATCTCACAAAAAACAGGAACAAGCTCTGGTACTGAAACACCACGAAAGGGCACGGGAGAAGTGCCAGAACCCAGCATTTAAGGACAATAACAGAGTAGCCAATAGCGTAAGTAGGAATGGAAACTGACAGAATGTCACCATATAGCACGGGTACCGTGATAGCACCCCCTCTCAAAGACCCCCTCTCCTAGAAGAGGGCCCTGGTTTCTACGGATATTTGGTATGAAAAATGTGCAGCAATCTAGGAGCATGAAGATCACTCTGATCAACCCACAAACGCTTCTCAGGGCCATAGCCCTTCCAATGGACCAGATATTGCAATTTTCCTCTGAATCTACGTGAGTCAATGATGCTTTGAACTTCGTACTCCTCCTACCCTGAACTGTCACAGGACCGGGGACCGCAGGAGTGGTAGTGTAACGGTTGCATACCAGAGGTGGAACACATTGTGAATCCGCATGGATGCTGGGAGGTCCAGAGCATATGAAACAGGGTTAATTTTTCGGATCACCTTGAAGGGACCAATAAACCGGGGAGCCAACTTATTACATGGAACTTGCAAATTTAGGTTTCTGGAGGAAAGCCATACCCTGTCCCCAACCTGGAAGGAGACCGCTGGAAGCCGTCTGCGATTAGCGTGGTGCTGATAACATTGGAACGAATTACTGAGGGCCCTCTGAACCTGTGCCCAGGTGGAGCGGAGATGCTCTATATGCTCGTCCAGAGCTGGAATCTGCTGCGACTGGAATGAGTCCGGGAGCAAACGTGGCTGAAACTCATAGTTGATGAGAAACTGGGAGCTCCCAGATGATGAATTAACCGCACAGTTCCTGGCGAACTCTGCCCATGGCAAAAGGTCGGCCCAATTATCATGATGATCGGACATGAAACAGCGCAAGAATTGCTCCAATCCTTGATTGGCACGCTCAGCGGCTCCATTGGTCTGGGGATGGTAGGCAGATGAAAAGGATAGTTGAATGCCCATCTGGTTACAGAATGCTCTCCAAAACCTGGACACAAATTGGCTCCCCCGGTCCGACACCAGCACTCTAGGTACCCCATGCAACAGGAACACCTCTCTAGCAAAGACAACCGCCAACTCCTGGGCCGAGGGAAGGCCAGGAAGGGGCACAAAGTGAGCCATCTTAGAGAATCTATCAACTACCATTAGGATGAAAGAGTAACCCCTAGACACTGACAGTTCTCCCAGAAAATCAATGGACACTTGGGACCAAGGACGCTCGCCATTAGGTACTGGTTGGAGTAAGCCCACTGGGAGGTGTCTAGGGGATTTGGCACGAGCACAGGTGGTACAGGCTGCAGTGAATGCAGGGCAGTCGGCCCGTAGGGAAGGCCACCAAAATATTTGTGAAAGAGACCAAATTAATTGATCCCTCCCAATATGCCCAGCAGACCGAGATGAATGGTAGGTTTCAAGCAAGCGGGTACGAAATGGCTCATCTACAAATCACTTGCCTACTGGGGTAGCTGGGGGAGCCACAGCCTGGGTAGCAAGAATTTCCTCCCCCAGTGGCGAAGTGATGCTAGTACGTAAGGTAGCCAAAATGTGATCAGGCTGAATGATAGGTACAGGAACCTCATCTTTATCCATCTCTGGCCCAAATTGCCTGGACAGGGCATCTGCCTTAATATTCTTGGAGCCAGGCAAGTAGGATACAATAAAGTTAAAACGGTACAGAAACAAGGCCCATCTGGCTTGTCGTGAGGACAATCTCTTAGCCTCCGAGAGATATGTCAGATTTTTGTGGTCTGTCAGGATTAATACAGGAGTTCTAGTACCTTCTAGCAAGTGACACCATTGTTTCAGAGCAAGAATAATAGCCAGGAGGTCTCTGTCCCCAATTTCATAGTGACTCTGGGTACTAGACAGATTTTTAGAGAAGAGCCCACATGGTCTCAGAGTACTCCCAACTACTAGACGCTGTGACAGTACTGCCCCTACCCCATTTTCAGAGGCATCAACTTCCAACGTAAATGGAAGGGAAGGGTTGGGGTGGGACAGTACAGGAGCAGATGCGAAAGTGGACTTGAGTGTCTCAAAAGCTTGATCAGCTGCCTCAGACCATTGGGACGGGTTGGCACCCTTATGCGTGAGGTCAGACAGTGGTTTCACAATAGTGGAGAAGTTCCGAATAAACTTCCTGTAATAATTCGCAAACCCAAGAAAGAGCTGAATTGCTTTTAACCCTTTGGGTCGTGGCCATTGCAATACTGCTGCGAGCTTCTCCTGATCCATAGCGATGCCATCTCTAGAAATCACGAAGCCCAAAAAAGGTATCATGGACTTGTGAAACTCTCATTTTTCAATCTTACAGAAGAGTTTATTCTTGCGTAATCTGAGCAAAACTTCAAGCACATCCTTAATGTTTTGAGACAAACTAGACAAGTGTATGAGTATATCGTCCAGGTAAACTACTATACAAGACTGTAGCATATTTCGGAGCATATTATTAATAAATTCTTGGAATACTGCGGGTGCGTTACATAGGCCAAAAGGCATTACTAGGTATTCGTAATGTCCAGATCTGGTATTAAATGCCGTTTTCCACTCATCTCCAGCTCTTATTCTGATCAGGTTATATGCAGCCTGTAGGTCCAACTTAGTGAAAATAGAAGAACCTTTCAACCTGTCAAACAGTTCAATAATGAGTGGTATGGGATAGGCATTCTTGGACATTAGTTTATTCAGTCCCTGGTAATAGAGGCAGGGTCACAACTCGCCATTCTTCTTTTTGACAAAAAAGAAACCAGCCCCCACTGGCGAGGTAGATTTCCTAATAATGCCTCTCTTAAGGGCATCATCAATATATTCCTCCATGGCCCGATTCTCCTCACACGACAATGGGTACGTGCGACCCCTAGGAGGCACGCTACCAGGAGGCAAATCAATAGCGCAATCGTAGGCCCTATGTTGAGGCAAAGTGCTAGCCTCTCCCTTACTAAAAACGACACTGAATTGATGATACTCAGCTGGCACGGAGGGAGAGGTACACATGATCCTAATGGGATCAGTCACACAATGCCCCATACAATACTCAGACCAAGATGTGATCTCACAAGTCTGCCAATCAAACTGGGGATTATGTAAATGTAGCCATGAGAACCCCAGAATGACCGCATGATGGGGAGAATGGATAATCTGAAACCGCTGTTTCTCAGTGTGGAGAGCACCAATAGTCATGGAGAGCAGAATAGTTTCCATGGTGATCTGAGCTGGTTCTAATGGTCTGCCATCAATGGCCTCAATAGCTAAGGGGGATTCCCTCTCGACCAACGGAATCTGATGTAGCACAGCAAATGAACTGTCCATAAAGTATCCGGCTGCACTGGAATCAACCAGGACCAGAACCTCCACCGAGTATTCTGCCCAAGAAAATGCCATCTGGATCGTGGGTTTCTGCATAATAGAGTCTAGGGACTGCTGAACACCACCTAGGGCCTGTCCCCCAAGGTAACCTAGGTGCGTTCGTTTCCCGGCCATACAGTTTAACAGTACTGAATAGGTTAATATTAGGCAGAGAGTGTTGACAGGCCCTAATAGTGCAAGGCCCTTTAAGAAGCTCAAACAAAGGTGAGAGCTCCAACTCGAGTAACGCCCAAGATAATGGAGACTAGACAAATGTGGACTGCCGTAGCAGTAACGGAGACTGAGCAGCTTGAGCACTGCCGTAGCAGTAACGGAAACTGAGCAGCTTGTGCACTGCCGTAGCAGTAACGGAGACTGAGCAACTTGAGCACTGCCGTAGCAGTAACGGAAACTGAGCAACGTGAGCACTGCCGTAGAAGTAACGGAAACTGAGCAACGTGAGCACTACCGTAGCAGTAACAGAGACTGAGCAACTTGACCACTGCCGTAGCAGTAACGGAGACTGAGCAACTTGACTACTGCCGTAGCAGTAACGGAAAATGAGCAACGTGAGCACTGCCATAGCAGTAATGGAGACAGAGCAACTCGCCCTGAGAGGCACCCAACCGGGAACTGCACGGGAGGCAGACGAATAAGAGTGTTGCCTGGGTGACACCTAGGCAGCCGAGACCAATCTGCAGCGAGCTGGCCAGAGACAGAGAAGGACTGACACTACCCTAACCGGAGACTGGCCAGGGCGTGCAGAGGAGGCACGTCAACACAGCAGCCCAGCCGGGCAGGATCCATACACACAGAGCAGGAACGTAGACCAATCCAAGTCGGTACACCGTGCAGGAACGTCAGCCGGGCCGGGTCGGTACACAGAGCAGGAACGTCAGCAAAACCAAGTCGGTACACAGAGCAGGAACGTCAGCCGGGCCGGGTCGGTACACAGAGCAGGAACGTCAGCCAGTCCTAGGTAGGTACACGGATAGAGACGAGAAGCAGAATTGTCAGGCAGTCCGGGTCGGTGCACAGGCAGGAGACAAGATGCAGAGTCGTCAGACAGGCCGGGTCAATACACTGAGATCTCACAAATAACAGGGACAAGCGCTGGTACTGAAACACCATGAAAGGGCGCTGGAGAAGTGCCAGAACCCAGCATTTAAGGACAAATGCTGGGCAGGACAATAACAGAGTAGCCAATAGCATAATAGGAATGGAAACTGACAGAATGTCGCCAAATAGCACGGGTACCGTGATACATAGAAACAGAGGGGTCAAGGCAGTTAGTTAATCATCAGCTGAGTCAGCCTGACACAGGGAAGGAAAGGCAGCAGACTGTATGAGCATATGAGCCAAACCATAAGTGTCCTCTTGGATTCTCTGTTCAGGGATTGCCTGTCTTGTTCCTCTACTACTTCTTGTCTTTTTTATTTTTGTTACTTCAAAAGAGCTTTATTGAGACAACATATCAGGCACACAGAAGTGTGAAATACACAAAGCCACATAAAAATACACAATGCAGGTCTAAGGAAGTGCAAAGTAAACAAATTCTCTATTAAAGCACTCGGTGTCACTTGCATGAAGATAAAGAACAGGATCTGGGTTGTCCTTCCATGGTCAACCACAACTCCATCAAGTCCCACCCACATTGGAGTGGGGATAACAAGCAGGTAAACGAGAATGGTAGTGGAAACTATGAATGCAAACAACAAATGTTGGGGGGGGGAGGGAGGGAAAAGCAATTTGCCAGCCCTGAGCATCAGGATGGCACAGGTCAGGAGCAACATAAGGACAGCCCAGTCTAAGAGAAAGCAAGGTGCAGGAGTGGTTGCCATCTGTTCTTAAATACCCAACGAATGAGCCTGTAAATGTTCTAAGTCCCTAAGTGAACAGTCCTTGTACCGCCACTGTGACACCTTTTATTTCCTATCTTGATGTCACCTTTTCTGTATGTCATCCTGAGTGGGTGAAGTGGGGCAGGCTGAGAAAACCTCAGAGAGATCTTTTTACAAGTGCCCTGCCCTCCTGCAGACCATGGTTCCTGTGTACTACATGAAGCTATAAAATTCTCAGTCACTGGGGTATGAGGCACAGGTTGACCTTGATGGACTTGTGTCTTTATTCAACCTAATTTACTATGTTACTATGAACTAAGAGGAAAAGTATTTATTGTTAAGTATAGAAAAATCCCCCCTTTTCAAAGTATCTATAATATAGTCAAACACAAACTCCTGAGACAAATAATTTCACAACATGAGAAAACGCATATATATATATATATATATATATATATATATATATATATATATATATATCTCAACATATGTTTAAAGACCTGTATATACATCCAAATGTGTACACACACACACAGACATACATGCCCATGCATATACAGTATACCCATGTATACTCTCCATAAACAACCCAAAAAACCACCCACAGCAGTTAAGACCCTAAGGACTAGATGACCACAAAGTGCCAACACCCCATTTACAATACACGAAAAAGCAAGCCACACATACATGCAGAAAAAAATGAGGAGCATAGCTGAGGATTCTTACCATAATGACAACACAGACATGCACCAGCTGGTAAATGACATGTTAGCGTGCTTTGAACAAGATCCTTGCATAGTGTCTATTAAAAGCATTGTAGAATACATTTTTGCCACTTTGCTGGACACACAATTTCAGAATTTCTGCCAAAGGTCCATCAGCAGTTTGTCATAACAAGGAGTCATGATGATCGTCAGCAACTCTCCGAGGAATCAGATTTGATCAAGTAAAATCAAGATATGCTTATTGAAGGAGTGGAGGGCTGCATTGTAGAGAATGAGAGGGAGAAAGTGAGGGCACAAAAAACAGCTAGACAGTACAATGAATAGGCATGCAGCAAAGCATTTCAACCAGCAGAAGCAGATACATAATCAGAATATCCCATTCAGAACACAGGGCAATTCATGGGTCTCAGCAGGGGCAGCAAAATCCCAACATTGGTAGTGGCACATTTCATTGGGACTTGCTCCCTGAGTATGGTTTGGCAACTGACACACAGGAACACAGTGTAGCTCCTAGAAGTGGTCCTACTGCATGCGAGATGGTTTCTGCATACTTGCAAGATAGCTATGTTCTAGACAGAAACAATGACCCCCATGGACTACTGGCAAACAAAGCAGTGTGTGTGGTCAGCATTGACACATACTGCAGTGGAAACCCTTAGTTGTCCTCCAGCAAGTGTGGAGTCTGAGGGGGTTTTCAGTGCAGCTGGTTACATTGTCAATGACCGCAGGATTCGGCTATCAAGCAGTAATCTTGGGAGACTAACATTCTTAAAAATGAACCATCATCTCATACCATCTGAGTAGCAGAAACCACACGACAGAGAACTTTCGCAAAAATAGAGAAAAATCGGCCAGTTTTCGCGAAAAGTAATGTGGGAACCTTTTCTCACTTTTCACCCATCATTATCTAGGAGAATGATTCCAATAAATTAGAAGCAACCAAAATACAACAAAAAAACAATACTATTCATAGAAATTAACATCTAATATATCAAAGGGGAGTCACCCTATAACTGGGAAAAATGTCTAAAAAAAACAACACATCCATATAGACATGATACTAATTCGCACCAGCAATACACATACAAATGTCCATTGTCAATCAACTGGATAACTTATAACTGATAGAATAAAATGGAAACAGAAAATGTAATATTGTATGATATTGTATGATCTAATGAACATTTACAAACTGAAATATAGACCTGAATGAAAAACAAACAAACAAACAAAAATATATATATACATTAAAGAGGGTGATGAAGGACATAAAATGTAGTATGATGCATTCAGCATCAAAATCGTGATACAGTAAAAAGAAGGCATGAGCTAACGTACAGAAATATGATATGCATTGTATAGATATCTACCAAAATAGCATAAGCTAACTTTTCCCTCTTTCTATATAACATTTTACATATATACACACACACACATGTATCCTCAAGAAAGCCAATATATATCAATCACCAAAAGATATCAACCAAAAATAAGAAAATATTGAGAGATCAAAGATATAGTGATTTTCCAGTTTTTATAACTAAATTTAAGAATACAACTAAACTCATGGTCAACAGTCTGCAAAAATATTAGGGGTGTCCTCCAAAAAAGATCCTCATTTAGTGGAGATCATTCTCAGGGACCCAAGAGTGGATTTCAGACTAGCACCAAATCTGGAAAACATTTTAGCACGTTCCAAATGAAGACAATCCAGAAGAGGTTCTTCAGGTGAGTTGCAGATGACTATTGATGGGAATAGAGATCGTAAGACAGGGTGCTCCAAATGACGGGTTAAGGGTATTTACAGATCTGGGGTGAGGAACTGTCTGACCTGCACACATATCATGGATGGGCCCAGACATTTTTCATCTTTTGTGACATCTGAAATCTTTAATATTGGAGCCATGATGAATTGTGGTACCAAATATGAAGTATGTCTTCTTTCCTGTGAATGTGGTCTGCAATACACTGGATGCTCAATAATGTGCAAAGGTTTTAGGCATGTTTGAAAAAATGCTGTAAAGCAAGAATGCTTTCAAAAATAGACAAGATAATCGTTTATATGTATGAATTAATAAAATGCATAGCGACTGAACAGAAGAAAAATCTAAATCAAATCGATATTTGGTGTGACCACCCTTTGCCTTCAAAACTTTATCAATTCTTCTAAGTACACTTGCACAAAATCAGGGATTTTGTAGGCATATGGTCGGGTGTATGATTAAACAATTATACCAAACAGGTGCTAATCATCAATTTAATATGTAAGTTTAAACACAATCATTAACTGAAACAGAAACAGCTGTGTAGGAGGAATAAAATTGGGTGAGGAACAGCCAAACTCAGCTAACAGAATTAATGGTCTCCTCATTGCTGAGACGTACAGACAGATACTTATCCATCATGTAGGCATCTGATTGGCCCCAAATGTATTCTGCTGCATGATGACTTTAAACATACAAGGAGTCCTGAAAGTGATGGTATGGCCCTCCACAGAGGTCTGATCTTAAAGGGGATCTCTCACCCCTATAAAAGTTAGGCTTATTAGGTGCAGTAAATAACAATAATGTTGAAAACTTTATTTATTTAAAAAAAAAAAAACGCTATTTGGACTAAAAGTATTGCTTACAGAGTGCCCTGCACCCTACTTCCACATACGCGGGTGTTACCGCTTTGTCTCTGCTCCCTTCCCGCTACCCAGCCTCCTCCGATGACGGAGTCTTTCTGTCTGTAAGCTGGAGCGTTCTCATTGGCTAGATATCGATCTCTGCCAATGAGATCGCTCCAGCTTACAATCAGAAAGCCTCCGTCATCAGAGGAGGCTGGGTAGTGGGAAGGGAACAGAGGCAGTGCGGCAAGCTGCGGTAAGACCAGTGTATGCGGAAGTAGGGTGCAGGGAACTCTGTACGCAATACTTTTAGCCAAAATAGCGTTTTTTTTGTTTTGTTTTGTTTTTATGATTAACGTTTTCAACATTATCGCTATATACTGTACCTAATAAGCCTAACTTTTATAGGGGTGAGAGATCCCCTTTACCATCATCAATGTTAGTCATCTGCCTAAATCCACAGAAGAACTGTGGTTAGTTCTCAAAGATGTTTGGAACAACCTACCTGCCGAGTTCCTTAAAAAATAATTTTACCTAGAAGAATTGATGCTGTTTTGATGGCAAAGGGTGGTCACATCAAATATTGATGTGGTTTAGATTTTTCTTATGTTCACTCACTATGTATTTTGTTAATTGATAAATCTAAACTATTAACATATCTATTTTTGAAAGCATTCTTACTTTATATACATTTTTTCATACCTGACTAAAACTTTTTTACATTACTGCACCTCTCAACATTTTCATACTCGTTTAGAAGGAATATAACTAATAGATTCCATCATCATAGTGTTTCAAGATGCTTTGCAGAAAAACATAATGGAGAAGTTAATGGAGTGAGCGTTATCCCCATAGAACATATTGCCCTGTCTTCAAGTGGAGATAGAATGAGGAATCTAATGATGAGAGAATTGGATCTTCCAATTGAATCCACTCAACCCAAATGGTCTAAATGAAACTGTGGATACCTTTTGGTGATATATTATATCTTAGCTCTCTTGAAATAATATTTATATATTAGGTTTATGTTATATCGAAAGAGGGAAAAGAAAGCTTGTTCTATTTGGGGAGATATCTATACAATATATATCAATATATGCGTGAGTTAGCTAATGCCTTCTGTTTTGATGCTGGGTGCACAATGGATATTTTTATGTGTATTTCTGGTGTGACTTCATATTATTTATTTGTTTCTATGATTGATCTTTAGGCAGTGCTAGTCAAGTCTGTTTGGATATGTTGTTTTTTTTTTAGACATTTTCCCATTTATAGGGTGACTCCCCTTTGATGCATTAGATTGTAATGTCTATCAATAGTATTGATTTTTTTTAGTGTATATTGGTTGCTTCTGATTTATTTAAATCATTGTCCTAGATTTGGATGTACGTTTATTACCATGTGTATGTGCTCGTGTGTGTTTACTCTTTATGTATGACTTGCTTTTTCATGTTTTGTATATGGGGTGTTAACGCTTTGCGGTCATCTAGTCCTTAGAGTCTTAACTACTGTGGGTGGCTTTCTCCTTTCAGATATATTGCATGATTATTGTGTAGTTCATGGAGAGTATACATGGGTATATATGCATGGACATGTATATCCATGTACATAGATGGATGTATGTACAGGTCTTTATACACGTTTTTTGACTTATAAATATATGTGTTTTCTCATATTGTGCATTTTACTATTCAGATTTTCACATATTTTGTATTATACCTGGTTGTGAGCCATTTACATTCGAGTGGGAACGACATATGTCTTTTTTTTTTGTATATTGTCTTCTTTGGTGAGCATGAAGGGGTTCTGAACCATTGGTTTGGTTTTTTTGATATATTATATTGTTGATTCTGTATATCATATGGAGTGGGTCTGGGCAGGTGTTGGCTCACTGTCCTCCAATTTGACACATAATTTTACTTTAAGCAGCCTCCAAAATGATATATACTTACAGCAGTGAAATCTAACACTCCGATTTTTACTATTCAACATTAAATGGATATTTTACCAGTTGTAAACCGATGAAATATGTGCTCATGTTGGACGACTCTGGATTGTCGCTGACCCAGATATATTATTTTGCAATATATGTTATGTTTTTATTTATATAGATGGATTTGATATTTGTTGAATGACATATTCATTTGTGTATATCCGGACTCTTTTGGCTGTTTCGAGGTGTATATATATTCCTGGCTGCCCCAGAGGATCATATATACATATGTTTTTTGAGCTTTATCTCTTACATTGGTCAAATCCAGTTGAGACATTGTCTAATCACGTACTGTTACATAGTTTTTAAATAGCTGTTTATGTAGATGTTCTCTCCTTTGTCTGTACATACAGGCCTGTGCCATTCAATTTGATAAAGAGGCAAGTTATGCTACGAGATGCGTAATCCTTCATTGTGTGTTTGTTATTTTTCATTATATTATTATATTGACTATCGTGGAGATTCCACCTGAGATCAGTTACCCAAGAAGGGATGGGTAAAGTATCCCTGTATGCATAATTAGTTGATTGCAAGTATAAGCCTATCTTTCAACATTATGTTAATGTGAGTGTACATTTTATATATACATTGTTTTTATATATTTACCTGGGATAAAACACTATTGGTGTCCCTTCCAATTTTCTTTTCTGCATATCTTCTTCCATGGAGTGGAAGTGGAGTGGAGTGGAGCTGCCTACAATAATCTCAAGTAATATCTATGATACTGCTTGAGGGGAGCAGGTTTATTATCCCCCACACATTTACGATGATCAACACTTATTTGCTGTTTCAGATACTATTTTTGTGAGTAAATTTCTTTCAGTGATGGTGTGGTGATCATCTGTGTGAACTTATTACACTAGGGATGCCTGTTATTTTTTGTTTTGTATTTTTTTCTATATTAACATATAAACACATGCCCATGAATACAATAATGGCTCATTATCCTGCATTTCCATATGGAAACTACTAAATGTGCTGCGTTTCCAAATGGAAATAGGCCATTGTCAATGTGATGAGTGAGAATTCGTAAACCAGTTGAAGGCTTGTCGGACTGATGTCGATGTAGGCAGATTTGTCAGATTGATGGGTAAATGACGTCAAAGTAAATTTTAGTGCATACTGTCAATGTGCCTTTGACACTGTTCCCACAGGACATCAACATTATTAGCCCTCTTTGAACTTTAGTGCATCTTCCCTATAGTACTTTTTGCATATATTACAGACATGTCATTCATACACCATCACACATACACACACACACACACACACACACACACACTTTGTTTTAACACATTTTACATCCTTTATATTTTATTTCATATGGTGTGACTGTGTGTGTGTGTGTGTGTGTGTGTGTGTGTGTGTGTGTGTGTGTGTGTGTGAGATGTAGGATGAATTATACTGAGATAGCAAGGAGAGGAGTAAGGAGAGCAGAGGGGCCCCAATGAGGGAGAGTAGGAGGGAGGATAGAGATGGCAGTTGAACATGAAAGGAGATACCTAGAGAGGCTCACAGACAGTGAGGGCTAGTTCAGGTAGGGTTGAGGTGCACACAACTAGACAATTTTCTAGGCATCCTAGGTGGTATATGGATGCGGTAAGACTAAGGGAACCCACCTACATTTATAAAGAGAACATTACATGGCACTGGTACATAGCATCCTTTAAATGGGAGCACATACTGTTAATCACAGAGAAGAACAGGGGGATAGGTGTGAGGAAGAAGGAAGATTGGCACCAGGTGGAGGCTGCACCTGCTCACCACGGAGGTAAGATGGGGCCACTGCTTTCTAATTGCATTATAGTAAATACATGTTCACCTTAGACTTGAGGTAGATATCTGAAGTGCCTTGACAGGACAGCAAGCTTAACATGGTTAATGTGTCACAAACATGTAACTAAATCTCACTGCTTATTGTCTGTAGTAGTTGAGGTTATTTATTGATAAGTGTCAGAATTTGATGTGCAGACTTTTTGTATATGTAAAAAAGATATAGTTCTTGCTGCTGTCCTATTATACATGTATGTAAGGTTGCTTGCGCTCACAGGCAAGGCCCAATTCTCAAACCTATCATCAAGCCTCCACAACAGAGCATGTTTACTGGATATCCTCAATTAACCCCTTAAGATTGGTGAAGTGTCAGGACTGTCATGACTGTCCCCCAATTAAGGACCAGTGACAGCTCTGGCACCTCATGACTTTTTTCATCACAGTGCACCTACAAGGTCTACACATAATTCTGAATACTGACAGTTGGTAATCCTTCTAGTACCAGCATAATCTATATTATGTGTGCAGCGCCACTAAATACCATCAGACTTTCCTTAAGACAACATATATATATCTAATCACCAAAAAAGACCGCTGTGTAGTAGCACTGGCCAGCAGTCCAAAAAACCCCCTGTATAGTAACTAATAACCAGTAAGACTCAGTTCGCAGAATCAGTCCCAGTCTGTTAGTGGACAGATTAAAAATGAAAACCAAAGAGAAAACAAGGACTGAGCTCTCCGTGTCTCACTAGAAAAAAAGATTTATTGCACAGTATACATAAAAAGAATGTAATACAAGGTAAAAATTACACCAATATCAAGTGTGCAACATACGTTAGAATTCTGGTACCAAAACAAAACTACCGACCTCGGTATAATAAAATTATGAAGCAAACATATGGGAGCATAAATATAATATGAAGCCCAGCGGGTAAATGAATTTCCAAGATCAATATAAAGCAGGCAGGTAATAGATTGAGGCTTTCTCTCCTGATCTAGAAACAAAGGGCTCGATTTAAAGGCAGCCGTTAGTAAAAAAAAAAAAAAAAAAAAGTATTAACGGGTGCGTTAAGTTTCATGTAGCAATTCAGAGATCCATCTAAAGAACAGCTAATGGCAGTTGGAGAATCCTTACGGCCGATACACTTACGTGCATTGAGACGCCTAGAACAAGATTCCCCAGAGCCATTCAAAGGCTTGCGCTACTGCTAACGGCTGAAAAAAAGATACACTTAACGGGTAAAACTTAAGACCTAGTTCCCTTAGCCATTAGACACATAACGGGCAAAAAAAACAACCGTTACATAGCAAAATACACAAAATGCTTACCGCAGAAGCATATAAATGGGAAAATTAACCTGTGCAATGCCAAAATATTACAAAATCAAGGACAGACAACACAAATCAATGGCACACACAATAACAAGCAACACCACAGGGACAAGGACCTACAAGACAACACCAACACAACATGGCATGGAACAATGGGGGTTATCACACGACACAGACACCTGCAAATACAAAACAAGCTCACCTGTGCAGCATCACCATGAGATGCACATACAACCTGCACCCCACAATATCACACCTGCAAATGGCAGAGACATACCAAGCTCAACACACCACATCTTATAACACACACACACCTGCAAGGATATCAAGCACATCCCCAGTAGAAACAAGGTACAACATATAACCCATGTTCATCACCTTACAGGGCTTGACTGACAACAACTTACTTGATTTGCCTTGATCATAGCCAGAGCAACTATGCTGGCCTTGTAGCGAAAGAGTGTTATCCAATGCTATGCATTGGATAACTCTCTGTCACATCAGGGGTTAAAGGGCCATTGAACTCAATATGGGACCTGTACTATGCTAGAGATGAAAAGAGCAGCAGAGGGGTGGATGTACAGTGGTATTGTTACACAATGTAGAGGTCATGAAACGTAGATCTGATCTCCAGGGACACCATGCTGACCTGTGAGTGTTCAGAGATATGTGCCCCTGACATGAATACACACATCAACATTACTTCCATGGGGCTCTCAGAACATACTTGTTGATGTGCTTATTCATGTCAGGGGCACATATCCATAGGGCTGGTGCACATATCCTTACTCCTCCACATAATGGGTTACAGACAAGTACACAACACATTACAAAGCAATGGTTTGTGTACTCACCTGTAATGAAAAAGATTGAGGGGATTATAAAGTCGAAATTGTTGCTTGATGGTTAGTTCGAGGCTGCTGCTCCAAATCCTGTCCTCTTGTCCCACAGGCATCCATAGCATGATCTTGAACTGAAGATTTTCCATGTGACTGTACTGATGTCTTGACAACACTTATATGAAGCTCACCCCTTGTTGTTTCAAGTGATTGTGTTGGTGATGCAATGTTTGACATGATGTTCACAGTAACCTCTACTGGAACATTCTCATACAGACACAGAAAACACAAATTCATGTGTGTACTAACATCCAGATATCAAACCTGTGCAATTAGAATGCTCATCTACAGAGTTGTCAAACCTTGTGGACAACACATGAGCAGGACAGTAGTGTTTCTAAAGTAGTAGTATTTTGTTTCAAAGTAAATTTAGTGTTCTCATATAAGTGTTTAATGCATATAGGCAATATACCCAGAAAACACATGTATGTACTAATGTACTTTGAGACACAATAAAGAAGAACCATCACTATTCAATATGTGTCTGTATGAAGAAATGTGCAATTACACATTTGTCAATGCGTAAACACACTCAAGGCTACAGTATCCCCCATACACAGGAAGCCATGACCCACATCACAGGAGTTGACTACTTGTCTGCCAGTGAATGGACTCTGTGATGTACTCATGCAAACAGATAATGGCAGTGATACACTAATGTGTTTTGGGAGTAATGAAGAGGTGATACAGGGGATATACTTCCACAGTGATTTCATGTCCACAGTTAATGTGTTGCTCAGTGTAATCAATGTTCTGAGATTGCTTCACTTTGACATATCTCAGTACATGGGCTACATCAATGAACAACCAGACTAAGTGGACAAGTGTTATCACTGGTGAGGTGTGTGTGTCAACCTTAGGAAAACAACAACTCAACTTACTGGAGAACCCAGTGCTCACCCCAGGATTTCAATGTGTGTGCTACACGTTGAAATCCTAGGGTAAACATTGGGTTCCCCAATAAGTTAGGCTGTGATTCACACTGTTATTGCACAACTGACCTACTGGAGAACACAATGCTCAACCTAGAATCACCATGTGTAACACACACATTGATATCCTAGGGTGAACATCGGGATCCCCAGTGAGTCAGTTGTACAATGAGAGTTGAAATCCAAGACTATATTGAGGCATGTTCCATCTGTCCTGCAGGTTTAATTCATCCCTTGGTCTCATTGACTGGGATAAAATATTTTCATGAAAATACACAGAAGGTAAGTGGAATGCCTTCAAAATAACATTGCAAAAATACACATATAAATTTATCCCTGTTGGAAACAAATACAAAAGAAGCAAATTAAAACCAATGTGGCTAACCAGTAAAGTAATTCATGAAATAAATAACAAGAAAGTGGCATTTAAACATTATAAAGCTGAGGGATCAGCAGAGGCATTTGCAGAATACAAAAATGCCAAAAAAACCTGTAAAAAGGCGATTAAATTATCTAGACTGGAGAATGAAAAAATATTGCTAAGGAGAGCAAGACAAACCCAAAAAAATTATTTAAATACATTATTGGCAAAAAATTAAAATCTGATAATGTTGGGTCCTTGTAATCTGAAATGGGTGAGATGGTCAAGGGGGACAGAGAGAAGGCAGATATTTTAAATAATTTATTTTCTTCTGGTTTTACCAAGCAAGACCCAATGGACAAGAATCTGCAAATTACTTTTACAGAACAGTCACAGCAAGCATGGGACTGGCTAACAAGAAAAAGTGTTAAAACAATTGAATGGTGTTAAGGTAGACAAAGCCCCGGGGCCAGATAGTATACACCCACGGGTACTTAAAGAGCTAAGCCAGGCCCTGGCCAGACCGTTATATTTGATTTTCAGGGATTCCTTTATTTCAGGTATGGTGCCCATGGATTGGCGTAAAGCAGATGTGGCACCCATATTTAAAAAGGGATCAAAGTCATAGCCAGGAAATTACAGACCTGTAAGCTTGACATCTGTGGTAGGGATGCTGTTTGAAGGGTTGCTAAGGGAATATATTCAAGAATTCTGCTGGAACAGGAATATCATTAGCAGGAGCCAACATGGCTTTGTGAAAAACAGGTCTTGTCAAACTAACTTGATCGCATTTTATGAAAAAGTGAGTAATAATATAGATGCGGGAGCGGCGGTTGATGTGATCTATTTAGACTTTGCCAAGGCATTTGATTCGGTTCCACACAAGAGGTTACTGTACAAATTGAATGACATAGGCCTAGGGGAAAATGTTTGTGTGTGGATTGGAAATTGGCTGAAAGATAGAATGCAAAGAGTGGTAGTAAATGGCAAGTTCTCCAGTTGGATAAACGTGATAAGTGGAGTACCTCAGGGATCTGTCCTGGGTCCTCTTCTTTTTAATTTGTTTATTAATGACCTCCCAGAGGGCATAGGGAGCCATGTATCAGTGTTTGCCGATGACACAAAATTAAGTAAGGTAATAAAGTCGGAACTGGATGTGTCTTCATTACAAGAGGATTTGGACAAATTGAGTAACTGGGCAGGCAAATGGCAAATGAGATTCAGTATAGACAAGTGTAAAGTTATGCATTTTGGGTATAATAATAAAAATGCAACATATAGTTTAAATGGTGTTTCTCTGGGGAAATCTACAAATTAAAAGGATTTGTGAGTAATGGTAGACAACAGACTTAGCAGTAGCATGCAGTGCCAGCTGGCAGCTGCAAAGGCCAATAAGATATTGGCATGTATTAAAAGGGGTATTGACTCAAGGTAGGAAGATATTATGCCTCTTTACAGTTCCATGGTAAGACCCCACCTAGAATATGCTGTTCAATTCTTTGCTCCCTTTCTGGAAAAGGACATTATGGAACTAGAGAGAGTGCAGAGGAGGGCTACAAACCTAATAAGGGGAATGGAAAGTTTTGGGAAAGTTTTAGTTATGAAGAAACGCTAGAAAAGTTAAACTTGTAGACACTAGAGGGGATATGATAACACTTTATAAATATGTTCAGGGCCCATACAAAGGGCTCTCCAAAGACCTATTCATTAACAGAACAGTACATAGGACAAGGGGCCACCTGCTTCGACTTGAGGAAAGAGATTTAATCTACAACAGCGGAAGGGTTTCTTTACAGTAAGGACAATAAAGGTATGGAATTCCCTGCCTGAGGAGGTGGTGCTATCAAATTCATTAGATGCCTTTAAAAAGGGCCTGGATACTTATTTAAAAGAGCATAACATAGAGGGCTATGTACGTTAGTATTGGGATTAATATTTAGTTAGGGCTTGTTGATCAAGGCAGAATTTGAAATTGCTATATTGAGGGGGTTTTTGCCTTCTTTTTTATCAACGATGGTAAACAGGAATAGGAAAAGGGTTGAACTAGATGGACGCAAGTCTTTTTTCAACCTAAATTACTATGTATGTTATTTCACTGCTAAGTCACCCAGCTGTTTGTTTGGTTACTCCCTTAAACACAACAATTGATGCAGACAAATGTTCAGTGTTGCACCATTTGTTGTGCTAAGGGGTATGTTGTTGGTCAAATTCAACACAACATCGCCATATAACACTGTTGTGTAATATGGCTCCAGGGATGGATTGCCTGTTGAATTTGTACAATGGTGTGTGTGTATGAACCAATGTTGTAACACGCCAAAATTTTTTTACCTAGGCAGAAGTTGTGTTCACTGCATTGTTTGGCAATGCATTGGAGACAACTCTGCCACCCAATCTATACCCAAATACAAAGCAGATCAGACAGGATTCAAAAGCACAATGTTCCTTTATTAAGGGGGAATGGAACATGTTGGGCATTTTATTTTATTTTTTTTAGACCGTATGCCAGATGTGGATGCCTTGTATGATCTCCTGGTCACCCTTTGCCCCCTAGGTGTGGCTTCAGGGGTCACATTGGAGGGGGGAGGTGGGTGCAGTGGACCCCTCTGTGGAACGCAGGTTCTCCCTCTCTAACCATATGTTCTCCCTGTGGTTCTGCTCTCTCAACTCCACCAGCACCTGTGCAAACATGTCCATCCCCCCCGTGTGGAGCTGATGGAGTTGAGTGTTGATCCTCATGACCTCCGACTCCAGGGCATGTATCCTTGCCTCAATCCTGTTTGTGTTTCTCCGGGATTCCCTACAGCTTCTGGTGATGTTGTCATTGGTGCAGTGGCTTGACTGGAGTAGTTTCCTTTGTAGGGCCATACACTCTGCCTCCTAACCCGTGGGGTGTTCACTGCTGGAGATGGTTGTTGCTGGTGACTCAGCTGCAGCTGTGTCCTCCTCAGCTGCAGCTGTGTCCTCCTCAGCTGGTGCTGTGTGTGCTGCAGATGGGTTGATGCCCACCACATCAATGGACTCACTGCTGCCCACTGATGTCTGTGCTGGTGGAGGTAGTGAGGTAAACAGGTCCCACTGCTTAGGGTACTGTGGCTCCCCAAGCAGGCCCAGGTGTTGGTAGTCGAGTGGCCACGGGTCATACCTTGGCCACTGGTATGTGCTTGGCCCCCACCTTGGATCATACCTGGGGCCATGTTGGGGAGCCATCCAGGAGGGCAGGTCAATCTGTGACGAATATGGCCCGTATTGGGTGATGGCCACATTCCTGGGCAGCCATTGCCTCCCTGGTGGTGGTGGTGCTGCTGCTGCTGGAGGGAAATAGCTCCTGGAGGTGGTGGGATGCATCCACCTCTCCTCCTGTTGCATCCAGTCACTGTAATACGGTGGTGTAGCCAGAGGTGTGTAACAGTTTGTTCGACACACAGACACAGTAGGTTTGAATAAAATACAGTTTTATTAAACAATTAAGATCACAATAACCCTCACAGGTCCTGTAATATACACTTAATATAGTACAGCGACAAGATAGGTTATACAGAGGTAAGCCCACATGGGTCCAGTAAAGTATAGAGTCCATAGAACATTATACTGACACAGGTCAGGCAGATCTTGACTGAGTCCCAGTATATCGGTACGGCATGGGTTAATAGCAGACAGAGAGCGTAGACAGACCCATGTGTGGTAAGGCCTTTTAAGGAGCTCAGATAGAGGAGAGAGCTGTAGGAACGTCAGCCAAGCCGGGTCAGTACACGGAGCAGGAACTTCAGCCAAGCCGAGGTGGTACACAGGAGATGAGAAGCAGAATGGTCAGGCAGTCCGGGTCGGTGCACAGGCAGGAAACAAGATGCAGAGTAGTCAGGCAGGCCAGGTCGATACACTGAGAGCACACAATGATCAGGAACAAGCGCTGGTACTGGAACACCACGAAAGGGCACCGGAGATGTGCCAGAACCCAGTATTTAAGAACAATACTCGACGGGACAATCACAGTTCAGCCAATAGGTGTTAATCAGGAGTGTAGACTGACAAAATGTTGCCGAATAGCATGGGCACCTTGATAAGGTGGGGCAGCCAGTTGCGGAGGAGGTGTGGATGTTGGGTATGGTGCCCACTGGCTGGTCCCCTCCTACGTGTACTCCTCACTGGGTGGTGTAGTAGCCTCCTCCATGGGCTCCTGCTGTGCTGGAGGCACATAAACTGTGTGGAAAATTGAGATTGTGTGATCAGTAAAAGTAGCCATGATGTTGTCAAATTAATATTAATACTTGAAATGTGGAGAGGGAAATATATGTTGTAGGGTTTATCCCCCTGAGTGAAACAGTAGTCCCACTGTTGAAGGGTGTTTTATTAGACATGTATCACAGCTCAGAGTTGAATTCCTTTGGTGCCACATCCCAGTGGTCTGAAATTGTACATTGGCGCTGTTGCTAAATCATCCTATGTGGATTTATGGTCCCTGGACCAAAGCTGTCCAGAGGATGGTCTAGCAACATCGGCATTGTACAATTTCAGGACACTGTGATATTGCCCCTGAAATATTCAACTTTGAGCTGTTATACTTTTGGAATAAAACATCTTTCAGCAGTGGGAATACCCTTGCTTTACTTGGGGGATAAATCCTAGAACATATATTTTTCCTTTCACATTTTATGTATTACTATCCCTTTAATGGGATAGCAACAGTTAATTTCACCTTGATGTAACATTGTGGGCATTATAGGGAGATAGTTAGACAGATATTGTTGTATGTGACAACTGGAGATATCAGTCATTTGATCACACAGAGGCTCTTCAGCAGAGCCATTTATCCATTTGGAGATGGATACTTCATTGGAATGGTCCACAGAGTGTGCTTGCAAACCAGGCACTCTTTGTAGACAATTCCAAAGATGTATTTATCTCCATATGGGTCAATTTTGGCTTTGCTGAAGAGCCTCTGTGTGGTGAAATGACTGATATCTCCAGCTGTCGCATACAGCAATATCTGTCTAACCATCTCTTAATAATGTCTTCAATATTACATCAAGTTGAAATTAACCATTGCCATCCGGTGCAAGGTACATAGAGAGGAATATGGTCTGATATGTGTGTATATGTATCTTTCATGTGGGTACAAACATATCTTTGATAGATATGAACCCAGATATCCGTTCAGTACATGTGATTGTCTTACTGCCTATATATGTGCACCCATCACAAACTAACTTTCATTGATTTCATGAATGAAAACATACCTCGTGTATCCCATCGAAGTAAGGTGTAATATATTAGATATGTGTACTCTGATGATGATATCAATATGAGTTACTTTGTGATGGGTGCACATATATGGGCAGTACGGCAATCACACGTACTGAACTGAACTCTGGGTTCACATCTTGTTGGGACATATTTGTACCCATTTGAAAGGGACATATGCACATACATATCTGACCGTCTTTCTTTCTGTACATATCTTTTTTTAATTGATCTGCAGTGTGATTCAAGTGGTATTCATCCCTATGTTATCAGTTTATCCAGTACAGTGCAGGATGTTTTCTGATTTGACATGTCACTCTCTGGTTGTCATGATGGTATCCTATGCGTTGCATTGTGATGCATGGGATACCGCCGTGGCAATCAGGGATTGATGTACTTGACAGGATCCTGTCCATGAGGTCTGTTCAAGTTGAATCCCGAAGGGCAACAATCAAGCCAGTATTGAAGGATATCTTTGATTGAGGGCTGTTTTTTTTCCTGGATCAGCCCATCCATCCTTCTGTGTGAGGCAGCCATACCCAATCATAGATATCCATCATTCATGGCCTGTTATTGACCAAATTACAATGGTTCATATTTGTTTCCCATATGTATCCTGCAAATAGTGGCTGGTGTACCATCCACCCATGGCATCAGTACTCCTGAGGGATCCATGGATCCATGTGTGAATCAAATGTGAGATATGTAAATTCAGGTTAAATTATTGCATACACAACACCAAGGCCAGCGTTTTCACCTTTAGTTAGGTATAATTGTTCTTGGCCTGTGTGTTGCACATACAACCAGTTATTCTCAGTGGCACTGTGATTTGTGACCTGCTCCATCCTTTTTGTGATTCAGTAAGCAGTTAAGTAGACCTGATGAACTGAACATGATGCTGACTCCAGTGATCTCATTTCCCCATTTGCAATATTTTCTATGGAGTCTATACAATGTGACTTTTGCTACTTGATTCGTGGTATTGAATATTCTCCATAGACTAACATAGGGATTGGTGAAGTGAGGGGATGTAAGTAAGTGTACATTTCTCTCCATCAACTCTTTTTCACCGCTTAGTGAATATCCCCTGTATGGCATTTAATCGTTACCCTATTGACTTGTATTTGTTGTCTGGTTCACCCTTTGAGTACCGGAGAGGTTGCCAAAGCATTGTTGATCAATGCATTGATATTCCCTCTAGCACTAATGGGATTATGTGCTGGTTTCCCTGTGGGTGCATGGGTGACATTGTGTTGGAGCAGTTCTGCTGTTTAAAGGGATAGTAATACTTCGTTTTATCTGTATTTTATTTTGTAGGCATTAAAAAAACATGAGAAAAGGTTTGAGAGATATTCACAAGCAAAGTTTCCCCTCCCGCCCTTTTTACCTAGTGTAAGCCATCTCTTCTGAGATGTGGAATGCAGTCCATAGACCAGACAGATAACAAAAGGGGACAATCTTCTTCCCATGGAACAATGAAAGCCCTGCCCCCCTTGACAAGTTTTTCAGGTTTTTCCCTTATCTTAATTGAAGATTGTCCCTCTCTGCAATCTACCTGGGCACCTCCCTTCTGCTCTGGCTGAGCAGTGTTACATCAGTAAAAGGGGCGGGAGGGGGATACTTTGCCATTGAATTACTCTTGAACTACAACTCTGACAGAACTGAAATAAAACTCTCCAAAGTCCAAATACTATGATGATTAATTAGAACTGCTTTTATTATGAAACATTACTATCCCTTTAACATACAACACTTTTCTGAACATGGTTTGTGTGTATTGCGTGTGATCAGCACAGCAACATGAGGGTTAACCAGGGAGTTGGACAAGTTTGGCCCTTGTTGAACCTTGACATTTGTCCTTGTCTTGCGTCCTGTTAGAACCCTCAGGGTGCTGTATTGGTGCAGTTGTGTCGATGAATGATGGGCAAATGTTGGGATGTGACTGTATTTGTTTGTGATGGGTGTGTGGTTTGAGGTGGTTTGTGGTTATGGGTTGATGCACTTACCGGTAGTGTGGAGGCTCCTCACATCCCCAGTGTCTGATCCTCCAGGGACCCCCTCAATAAGCATCGACGACAGGGTCTGCCTCAGGCTCTCCTCCCATCCGATGAAGGTAATGGGTACAGGTGGACCACCTCCTATGTCTCAGGCGTGCAGGGCGGCATCCCCCATCTTCTTCTTAATCTGCCTTTTGCAGTCGCCCCATCTCTTTTTGATTGAGTCCACATCCCATCTGCAGGTGGCCACCGGATTAACCCGGATGCAGATTTGGTTCCATGCAGCTTTCCTCCTCGCAGCCAGTCCAGGGACCCTCTCCTTTGGAAAGAGGACACTCTCCAGCACAGCCTCCATGAGGGCCGTGTTCTCCTCCTCGGTATATCAGGTATTCCTGATCCTGTCCCCCTCAGCTCCGGCATGTGAGCAGTCAGAACCAAAGTGTCCTGTCTGCTCTGCCCCTGTCTGTGTGTGGTGGTCCCCAGGAACTACCCCTCGTCCCACTGCAGGTTCTGTCCCTGTCCTCCATGTGCCTGCTCTTCTGGGCCTGGTCCCCGTCCGCATCTCCCTCTCCCACTCCTACTCTCTACAGGGATGTCCTGTTCTCCTTCCTCCTCCTCCACTACTCTCCCCATCCCTCTCTCCTGTCCTCCTCTCCTCGCCATCATTCACCCACTCACACCCAAGCACTCCCACAGGCCCTCACAGACACACTTGATCCCATTCACTCTCTGTCACACACTTTCACTCACGGATTCACGCTGTCAAACAAAAGTTTAAAAAATGTGTGAGGTATTGTAAAAAAAAAAAAAAAAAGACTATGTGTATGTGTTTGTATGGATGTATGTAATATGTGCAAAAGTGCGATATGTGTCGAATTAGTGCATCTCTCTCCAAACTCCAAAAAACTCCTTCTACCTCCAATGTCAGCTCCTCTCTCCCTCTCTCTAATCGCTATCCTCTGCTCCTGAGTCCTGTGCTCTAGCTCGCCAAAACTCGAAACACAGACAAGGTGTGACCATTATTTTGGGGTATATATAGGTGTATTTGAGCATTTTTGCTACTTTGGGGCCTTGGGATTGGCTGTAGGTTTGAATTTTGTTTGTGCATCTATCAGGGTTGCTAAACATCGGCAGCTATAATGTTACATTTTGACTTAAGTTGTGTTTTAACGGGTGTTTGGGATGCATGGTGTTGCGAAATCAGGTGCGACGCTGGTTTTTGTGTAACGTTTTTTTGTTGTGCCTACGCTCGATAGATATTCTTGTGCTCTTACCTTTGAATCTACATTAAATTGTGTTATTTGCGGCCGAGGTGATTTTTTTACTTGGCGGCTGGTTTAACAGCTGCCTTTAAATCTACCCCAAAGAATCTTTACTGGGTATAGGCAGATAGATGTCTGCTCCGGGACTATCTTCCCATCATGCTACAGATCAATCTCACCATGTATGAAGTCAAACTCCTGGTGAATACTGAGCTAGAAGTCCTTTTAGCTTTACCTTCACAGGTGTAATATCTTGGTGCTGTTTGGTTAGGCATCTGTGATAATGAGTAGCATAATATGAAAGCGGGTAGAGGGCCTTCACAGATAATGTCCTCCCATCTGAATTAGGTATGCTCCAACTGGGTTCAATGAAGTATGATGCTCCACACTGGTGTGGGTTAAAATCAACATGTTTCATACCACTATACTGGTTACTTCCTCAGACATCCTGAGGAAGTACCTAGTATAGTGGTACAAAACGCGTTGATTTTAACCAACAACAGTGTGGAGTATCATACTTCATTGAACCCAGTTGGAGCATACCTAATTCAGACAGGATGACATTATCTGTGAAGACTCTCTGCCCCTAAACTGAGGAAGTACCCAGTATAGTGGAACGAAACGTGTTGATTTTTACTGACACCGGTGTGGAGCATCATGCTTCATTGAACCCAGTTGGAGCATACCTAATTCAGACAGGAAGACATTATCTGTGAAGGCTGTCTGCCTGCTTTTATATTACACTACTCATTATCACAACTGCCTAACCAAATAGCAACGAGATATTACACCTGTGAAAGTAAAGCTGAAAGGACTTCTAGCACTGTATTCACAGGGAGATTGACTTCATATACGGTGAGATAGATCTGTAGCATGACGGGAAGATAGTCCTGGAGCAGACATCTATCTGCCTATACCCAGTAAAGATACTTTGTTTCTAGGTTGGGAGAGAGAGCCTCAATCAGAACTATTACCTGCCCACTTTATACTGATCTTGGACATTAATTCATTGGGCTTCATATTATATTTATGCTCCCATATATTTGCTTCATAATTTTATTATACTGACGTCAGTAGCTTTGTTCTGGTACCAGAATTCTAACGTATTTTGCACACTTGATATTGGTGTCATTTTACCTTGTATTACATTCTTTTTTATTTATGTATATTGTGCAATAGATCTTTTTTTCCAGTGAGACACGGAGCACTCAGTCCTTGTTTTCTCTTTATATATGTATATCTGCCCAATGATTAGACACAATCACCATCTATATGGAAGACATATAAATGTATTTTTTTATAAAAACATAAAATAATATAAAATATAAGTGCAAAATCAAACAGTGAATAATACCTGATTAGCTACTTATAAATATATATCCACATTTATTCCAATATTTTGTGACTAACTCTAGTCGCCACTGGATGTGAGTCGCCCCACCACACCACACCTCCCATTATCCCTTGCACACATTCTTACTCCACCTGGACAAGGTAGGTGTGCTGTGTGTTACCAGGATTTCGGTCTGTGTATGCGGAGAGTCACATCCACCATATATGGCATATACATTGAAACATATCCCCTTGTGTATACAGCTAAAAAATAGCTCTCCACACCATCGCCCTTTTATATCTTCTAGTGCAATAGTCACATGTGTGGCAGCCTACCAATATAGTAACAAAACAACCTCTATCTCTATATCGGACACCCCACATGCGGCAACTGCACAAAGAACATATATCAACCCTCAATATAGTGACCTCTCATTACACCATTAGTAATAATAGACTCTAAACAAAATATGTGGCCTATATATATTAAATCTACTAATACAATAATATAGTGGACTTCTAAAAATATTTTTGATTGTTGGCACAATACAATGAGCCACCCACCCGAATGTTCCTATCTTCCCTACCTATTTATTAGGTACACCCCTATATAATATACAGCCCATAGTGCAAATAACATATTGGGTGATCTGGTGTTAGCTTAATACAATGGGGTCCCGTATCTACCAAATAATACTAGAGCAATACTGGAATACACTATAAATAAAAAATAAGCAATAAAGCAATATATAATCCAGAAAAGTACAATAAATAATAAAAAAGGAATAATAATCATATAGATGAAATACAGTCCTTATTGTCCCAAATATTTATTGTCATCGACACAATACTAAAATGGCATATAGATAATTCTTAACCATTTGGGTGTCAGAGGGGTACGCTCAGTGAAATGCATTGCGTACCATACTGGCACTCGAAGAGTTAATGTGAGCCTGACTGACACAGGACTATATATAATGTATATTAAGGTACTCACAGGAGTGTATATGTAATGAATATTAATGTACACACTGTACACACAGGAGGATATATAATGTATATTAATGTAGACACAGTAGTGTATAATGTATAAGAATGTACACATTCTACACACAGGAGTGTACTACACACTGTGTACATTAATTATTTTACATATACACACACCATTGTGTAGTGTGTACATGAATATACAATATTTATACTCGTGTGTAGAGTGTATACATTAATATACTTTATATAGACACTGCTGTTTGTACTTTATCTATACAGTCCTGTACAATGAGACTCACATTAACCTTTTGAGTGCCAGAGGGGTACTCAATGCATTGCAATCTGTTGTGTACCCCTCGGCCACACAAAGGGTTAAGCATTGCTTACAAAACAAAGACATGGGCAACCCTCCCACACTACAAGTATATACAGACCAGTGTTGGTGACAGTCCATGCAGACTGCAGAGAATGTTGAGGGAATTGCAGTCTGTGTACGGAGCTGAAGAGGCAGTTAACCCCTTAAGGAAATATTGCAAAGAACTATGTTCTTTAAGGTGTTAAGTCCTATAAATGTGTACACAACAAGTGTGTCAAAAGAAATGAGAGGGAGTGTTTTTATTGAAAGTATTTTGTGGTTGATGTGATTTTTTTTTTTTTTTTTTTTTTAATTTTACTTTGTGTAGCTGAAGAAATATTAAGCCCTTACAGAACAGACTGTGGTTGAAAGTGTCAGAGCAAAGGATGCTGATGTTACTGAATTATGATTTTTCAAGGATGTGTGTGTGTGTGGGGTTGACTTGCACAGGAGTTATTACCGGGAGTAAGTCCTAATTAGGGTTGCCACCCTTCCCTCAAAAAAATTCCGGCCATAGTTGTGGGTTGGTGAGGGAGGGGCCACAAAGGGAGGAGCCAAAAAAGGGAGGAACCACAAAAGGGGCAGAACCACTCAATGTTGCATGACCCTACAAAATTGAGCTTCAGGCTCCTTGTTACAGATACCAGGTGCCAGGAGCTCAGTTCTCATAAAGCACTGCAGATTAAGTGTCCCTATTTGAGACCCAGATCCCTGTATCACTATTTCCCATCCTGGTGTCCCTCTTTATCACACTGCTCCACAGCAATAAAACTCATATTAATGATTGCTTAAACTTTCGTGTTTGTTTATAAATGAGTCTGTTTAAATAAAATACATTGGCCTTGTTCTTAATCATTTATTCCTTTACACAAAGAGGTGAAAATAAATTATAAAATAACCAAATTTTTCGGTAATGCCCTGCCCAAAAGTCACACCACCTAAAACAAAAGTGTCCCTCTTTGGCCATTTGAAATGTTGAGAGGTATGTCAATGAAGAATAACAACACAGTTGGCATGATTACTAACATGCTGTAAACATTTTTATTTTTTTAATGAAAGGTAAAAATAATAATGTTTTATATGCACAAAATGGAAAGTTGTGGGATTTTGGGCTACAGCAACTGCACCGTAGGCCAGTCTCCACTGAGAATGACTTCACTAGCATTCAAGTGTTTAACAACCCAGTTGAAATGAAGGTGGATTTTTATTGCTTCCCTATGCTGAACTGGTTTCCCCCAAAACTGGACATCTTTTAATCACATCTACTTATGTTAGCACTATGAATACATCTCTCCCTTTATTCTCTTGGTCACTGGAACAAACCAACTGAACTACAGGGCAGAGGTCATTAAACTTTTAAGATTTTTCATTATAAAGATATTCCCTCCACCCTTGTACATACTTACCAAATACTAAGATGTTTAGGACAGATATATTAGATTGCAGGCCTCACAGGAAGTCTTTTGTACCCATCCCCAAGGGGCCAGCCATAGGCAACAAATAGACATTCAACCAATTTCTAATTATTTAAATTGACTCACTGCATGACCTCTGTAGCATTCAAGGGGTTAAAATTCCCATTCAGAGCACTAGTAATTTTACTGTAATTATTCCCTGTAGACTATTGTGCAGATGGTTTGCTACCAGAACTTCTTTTATTAGTGAATCAGATGTACTGCGATTGCTGACCCTCCAGCCACTAGATGTAGCTGTGTCAGAACCAACACAAAGAAGGAGCCGGTCTAGGGTGTGTGCTGCAAAGAGAATGCTAGTGTGATAGAGCTAGAAACCGGTGGACAGGTTGCGTAGCTGCACAGCAGATGAGAGAGAAACTAAGCTAGAATGTAAGAGAAGACCGGGAGAGAGTTTGCAGGGAAAAAAAGATGAGAGATATGGGCATCCATGGAGATAGCCCGGACACACACAAATACTGACTTTTCAATTGCCATTATAGTAGTTATACCGGTACTTTCTCCAGTGGTCTGATTACCGGCTGTGCCAGTAAAATACCAGCCGGGTGGCAACCCTAGTCCTAATGTTTAGATAAAGAGTGATAGGGTGAAAATGCTTGCAGGGTATGCTTTGGCTGAAGCATGTGGTACTTCAGGCAAAGCATTCCCTGCTCTATGGTGTCCGTGTTTGTGTTACTGAGGTGGTAAACCTTTCTGCAAGGAATGCTTTCAGCATGATAAATGTTCACCATTGTTGTTTAGGAAATCTATATCCTATAACATAAAGTGGTAGAATGCGTCGCTCTCTGTGAGCCGTAACCGCACATGTGCAGTAGAGAGTCTCTACTGTGCATGTGTAGTTTCGCACACAGGGAGCTACGCTGTGAGCCGTCTGGAGCTCCCAGCTAAGGATCAGCACGTTCGGCGAGTCTCTACTGCGCATGACTACAGTCATGCGCAGTAGAGACTCACTGAATGCGCTGCCCCGCTCCAGATGGCTCATGTCATGTCTTTGCTCCCGGCTCCAGGGCAGAAGCCGGGCAGCTGGGTGCACTTTAGCCTCTGTATACGGGCTTCCATACTAGTTATTGTATAAAGAATGTAATGGCAGTCTAGTGCTCTTATTTAAAGGGATAGTAATGTTTCACAAAAACAGCAGCTCCAATTAATCTTCATAGTATTTGAGCCATAGAGAGTGCCATTTCAATACTTTCAGAGTTGTAGTTCAACAGCAATTGAATTATAAAGTTTCCCCCTCCTGTCCCTTTTACATAGTGTAAGCTACCCCCCCTCAGATGTGGAATCTGGTGTTGAGACCAGACAGCTCGCAGCATGGGACAATCTTCTTACTGTGAGCATAAGGAAAACCCTGCCTCCCCTTGACAGGTTTTTCAGGTTTTTCCTTTATGCTGATTGAAGATTGTCCCTCTCTGAGATCCATCCGGACAGTCGTGGTGCTCTGAGGTGAGCAGCGTTACATCAGTAAAAGGGGCGGGAGGGGGATACTTTATCATTCAATTACTCTTGAACTACAACTCTGACAGTATTGAAGTAACACTCTCCATGGTTTAAATACTATGAAGATGAATGCTTTTATTGTGAAACATTACTATCCCTTTAAGTTATATCTTTTATGACCTATCCAAAATAATCTGATTTATATTTCCACTCATCATAGTTTACAGTTTCCTGTTTGCATTCCCTTGAAATCATCTGCTCCATGATTTGTCACTCAAAGGGTTAATGCCGCTGTATACCTGTACTCAGGCACTGCCCCCGGAAGGACCATTACAGCATTACAGAGTGTCCCCTGGCTGCTACAGACAGTAACCCTTTGAGTGCCAACTCCCGTAGGCAAACTGAAATTGTCCAACAAATTGATCAATGGCACCTAGTGTACCTCCGTGTTCTGATGGATCTGACAGCACATAGGCGCCAATTGAAAACCATCATAAGCCTGCATTTGCACGGCGAAGACAAGAGGCTAAGGCTCCAGGAGCGGTGTAAGATATACTCTGTCTACAAATGGGGCGACTGAGATAGGCAGGGTAAAAGCAGGCCGCGACAGGTAAACTGGAGGAAAATGCATGAGTATGTACTGGCACTCTTCCCACAGGACAGTGGAACCGGAGTGTGGGTGGGTACGATTGAACATTAATTTTACATTGACACTTAACCCATTGACTGCCATATAGGTGTTCAATGCCACACGTGTGTTGGACACCTCTGTGGCAGTGAAAGGGTTAAGTGTGAAAGTACAATTAACGCATTCAATGTGATTTGGGCCTTTGAAAAAAATGTGATATAATGTGACGTAATTTTAATATGGGCCAGTGGAAGCAGACTGTGGGTGCACACAATGTAGCGTTAATTGTACATGTTTACTTAAAGAGGAACTATCACCCTAAATAAAGCTCCCCAATAATTAGGCATATAGTGATAACCTTAGAAATAGTTCTATTGTCAAACATAAATAGCACATTATGAAGAAATACTTCTTCTTCTGAGACTGACGGCCAGGTTGGTTAATTTTAATAGGGGAGGTCAGGAGAAAGGCTTCCTTGGGGAGCACAGGGTCCCCGTTTGAGTGCCAGAAGGTAGGCAATACATTGCAAAGCAATGCACTCAAAGGGTTAAAACAGAATTCTTTTACTTGCAGAATACACACACACACAGTTCTGAGCTTTCGTGAGCCAGTTTGTATGTGTTGTTGTAGAGGCGAGAGTTGGGGCTTGAAGCTTGTATGTAAGTCAGAGCAAAGGTTTAGCAGAGGCAAGCTTGTCGGAACAGAAATGGCTATTATCAACTTGGAACCTCATGTAATGGGTCCCTGGTGTATTTGTGTTTTGGTTGAATATGCTTCATTGACTTTGCAGGTAAAGCTTTCGTAATCAGGACACAATGTGCTGATGTCCATTAATATGCAATTGTAAATTAGCTTGAAGCAGAACTCCATTGTTATTCAATGAGGCTGATGTACAAAGCAGAAGTAGAGTAGCAATGCAACTTTAGCGTAGGGGAGACATACAAATTACCAGAATTCTGCATTGCGTGTTGTGGATGTGATTAGCATCAAGCAGCAGATCTCACACAAGCCTCCATTTAGCCTTAACATTCCCAGTCCCTCTGTCCATAGAGTTAACTGCTTAATAAGCAGTAGGTACAGAAGTGATTGTGTGTGGTAAATGATTTCTCCAGTCATTGGTTAAACCCAACTGTGTCCGTCATGCTGAATGGTAATGTGGAATGTCCAGCAAGGCATTGGTTAATTAGAGCCTGGCCTCTTGTGACTGCGTTGATTTGTTAAAGGGATAGTAATACTTAAAAATTACTATCCTGCATTTTGTAGCCCTTAAAAAACTGAGTAAAATGACACCAGCGGCATCTCTCAAACCTTTATGGTTTGAGAGAGATCCGCTTTCAAAGTTCCCTCTTTTTGGCTTTTCCCTGACGTTGGCATTCTAGCTGAGAGCAGGGGAATCCTCTCCTGGGATCACGTTAATAAAAAAGAAATCCTTTACTAAAATGGTCTTCTACGTGTGCTTGGTTTGCAAGCACACATAGCAGACCTTTTAAGTTAAGGATTTATTTTTTATTAACGCGCTCTCCGCACTGCTGCAGAGCTGCCACCGGTCCCAGGACCGGATTCCCTTGCTGTCAGCTAGAATACTGATGTCAGGGGAGAGGGAACTTTGAAAGTGGGTATCTCTCAAACCATAAAGGTTTGAGAGATGCCACTGGAGTCATTTTACTCAGTTTTTGAAGGGCTACACGGTAGCAGGATAGTAATTTTTAAGTATTACTATCCCTCTAAATAAAGAAAAAACGTATACACAAAATACAATGTAATTGACACACTCAGATACATAAAAATAGACACACACACAGATATCAAATTAACCCCTTGAGGACCAGACAGGTAGTGTTCGTAGCACATCCCTGTGGTCGTGAAGGGGTTAATATAAATAGAAACGGCTCAGTTGAGAGTGTTATTTTGAATGCAGGAATTACAGACTGTGCATGGTCATTGAGGTATGCGGCAAAAGTTTTTTAGGTTTTTTTTTTCCAAAGGACATAGTGAGGATGTGAATAGTGTTTAGCGAATATAACATACTGAGGAGGGGAATTTTGGGCTGTGTAAGATGAAGGACATGTGGAAGTGTATTCTGTGTTGAGTTTCTAAGGAGGTGTGAGTCTGCGGGAGTGAAAATGCTGCCTGCTGTATAACATGAGGGAGATGTAAATATTGATTATTTGGTGAATTTGTAAGAAGGTGTGACCTCACTCCCCTCTGTGTGTTCTGCTGATACATTTAAGAAAAGATTAGATACATTTCTTTCAAAAGGGAACATACAGAGTTATACTGTTTATTAGTAGGCAGATCAGGAAGGCCTGATAAAGACTAACTTATTTGGTAGCAGGAAAGCTAAAAAATTCTCAGTCACTGGGGTATGAGGCAAAGGTTGAACTTGATGGACCTGTGTCTTTATTCAACCTAATTTACTATGTTACTATGAATGTAGTAGATATACATATCTCCTCATTGTACACGCCCCAGGGTATGTGTGGCACATCTGGAGAATAATGTTCTTGCTATTACTGAACTTAAGTTTCTTAAGTACCCTTGGGTGTATACCATGAGGTCCAGGTGCTTTATTCACCATAACCTTTTCCAGTCTCTTTTGGACTTTGTCCTCCGTAAGCCTTTAGTTGAACTTGGTGATAATGATGGTGTTTTACCCTTTGAGAGACACAGGGTTATGTAACGCATTGCACACCAGTCTGGCTCTTAATGGGTTAGCTGAGAATCACACAGCATTTTTCTGGTGGGGATGAAAGAGCAATTTTAAAAACCCCTCAGTCCTCTGGCAGAATTGAGGCCCTTAAATAAAGGTACACATTTAGAATCCACCTAGGTTTAGTTATAGCTTTCCTTTTATTGCCTTCCTATTTGTTGGAAAAGCAGGTGTATTATACACCCCAGACAGTTTCAGACCCTCCTGATCACAGGGTTAAGTAGGTTCCTTTCTGTAAAACTGGCACTATTGGGAACCCTAGGTGAGACCCCCTTAAAAAGGAGACCCTGTGGAGGAGATTGTAGTATTGACCCATTAATTGGCAGATGGGTGTGTAATACATTGAAAAGGAATGAGTTGCACACATATTGGGCACTTAAAAGCTTAATTGGGGAACAAAAAAACACAGCAATTATCTTGGATGGGGAGATAAGTGTGCCAGAGGGTTGTACAATGCATTGGAAAGCAATGTGTTGCACTACTCTCAGCAAACAACGGTTAATGATGATCAACCTGTAACTCTCCAGCTGCTGTTGGACTATAATACCCATCATCCTGAGCCTAATGTTGACCAGAAGGGCATCGTAGAAGCTAAAATACAATAGCAGCTGGAGGCCTACAGGTTGCCTATTGCTGTTATAGGAAGGGGACATGGACCAGAGAGGGGCCTTACCCTTTCTCTACTGCTGGCTTGCAAGTAATTTGGGTAGAACATGGCAATGGTGGCTTCGACAACTCCCCTGTCGATTTTTTTGTTTGTGAACCCCCTCATGATTTTCATATATTTCATATTTAAGTTTTAATAATAATAGATAAAAATAACCTAACTAAACAAATGGCACACAAACATACTTTTTCAAAATGCATACACAACTGGTTCAACATTCAATATCCATGCGTTAAAAAGTATGTGAACCTTTACATTCAGTTGAGTGTGTGTATGCACCTTTCACTTTTCACTAAGGCCTCAATTCAGTCCCCCCCCCCTCTGCATAAAGAAACAATGCCAACATTTTTTTCAAGCACAGTCTGCCATTCAGTTACCAGTGCTATGAAGAAAAACCGGCAGAAGAAAAAACACGTTGCCAGCTAAAGTTAGCACTCATTTAAACCCATTAAAACCAAATAAGTGATGGGCATTTTCTCACCCAATTTCATTCATTAGGCAGAAACATATGTTAAGGCACCCCGGTTTGTTGGTAAAAATCTAGACCCAGTTTTTTTTTTTTTTGTGATGATCCCATTATCACATGTTTTAATCTGCTGACGCAGGAATGGAAAGGGGGGAAAAAAGCCAAAAAGAAACATAAGTGACTAGTGGATGTATTGATATGGGGCCCTAAGCCCCATATCAATACATACAGAGTATGAAAAAAATGTATAATCTACCAAAAAAAGTTTAGCGCTCAGTAACCTTTTAAGGATCACGGAAACTATAATATAATATAAAAGACTGTTTATTGTTATATAAAAACCTCCCAAAAGTATTTTGGGTAAGTATCACAGAAATATAATGTATCTACTAATACAAAGCGTTATATAATAAAATATCTCAAAATGTCCTAGATGACATGTCCATATATCATCCAATAGTAACTCCCACTGGAGGATATGTAGCAAAGGGAGCTCAATCAGACTAGCGCTAAGATATAAGACTTATATCCCATATAATCTATATGGTTAACTCCCATCCTGCGCTTATCCGATATTTAGAACTGCAATCCCCAATCTCCTCCACCGGAATGTCCACTATGGTGAATAGGCTAATTATTAATACTGGCACTATTAAAGATTAATAAAACCACATATATAACATGCTTTAAATATCCCTTAAGGCAAATATTGCAACATACTATGTCACTTGAACCTAAATGTAGTCCAATCACTTCTCTATGATCTGCCACTTCCACCCGACACCTTATAGAGGAATCAGGAAGTGGCTTTTCAAAACATTTATCCTAATATACAATTACTAATATAGATGATCATCCCCAAAAAATAAAAATAATTACAAATATATAAAAAACAAACAATTCTGCAACACAATAATCAAAACATTTTAAAACTTCTGTTTCCTAGGGATAAGCAGAATAATATTGTGAATCGTTCCAAAAAAACAATCTCCTGAAAAGTTGCTATAAAAAATAGTATCAGTGAATCAATCTTGTAAAAAGATGGTAGATGTAAACTTTTATATGACCACCTTCACAATTTTTAGCGATGCCACTATTGCTGTAACATAAATATTTCCAGTATATATATATCGAAAGTATGAATCCTATAACATTGTGATCTTGAATAAAAGATAGATGTAACTCTTTTCTGACCACCTTCGATCTTTCTCGGCGGTATTTCAATAGATATACTGTTATTGAAATTACAATGTTTATACTTTTTAACAATTCACGGTCAGACTTCTGAAACATTTAAGTAGGAGGTTGGTTATAATTTCTCCTCAACACTTTGAGTCTTTCTTTGACAGTGTTTCCATACAATATTTGACACGTCAAACGTGTATATCCAAATCAGACATCCAGTGCATTCCACTGTATAGGACAATATGACTTTTATAACTTCTATATCCGACCCACATCCTTTTAAGGCAATATCAATGTACGTTCTCACAACCAACTTAGTATTTCTTCAATCTTAATGTTGCGGTGTAACAAATTAAACAGTCCATACCTTCTTCTTCCGCCTCGTGTGCTTTCAAGATAACTTACTGGTCACCTGCGTTTGTTTGTTTCGTGTGTTCACCGTTTGTCTTGCACCTGTTGTTTCCTTAATTGGCGTCTTGTTGAATCTATAGTATGGTTTCCGGTTTCAACAATAGTTGGTATTTCTTCTTGGGGTCTCGTGTTCTAAGTCAATCCTCTATTGCACTGTTTGTCTCCTGTCCTCTCCAACGCGTTTCGAAGCACAGACTAGCTTCTTCCTCAGGGACTCTTTTTCTTTATCAACAAGAATCTTTTTATAGTCTCTTTTGCAAAAACGGAACCGGAAATATTCAACTCAATCCCACTGTTAACTCTCTATATAACTACTCTAATATCTTCAATCTATTCCCCTATCCCTTTCCCACAGTACAATAAACTTACATAATCACATGATTGATGGACTACTGTATCGAATGGAAAATGCATAACAACCGTGACAAAAATCTAATTATATAATTTCACATTTTTTATTATTCATATCCCCATGATACTCATCCCAAAAACTCACACCTACCCATGTCTCAATAGAACGCTAGATCCAATCGTATATGGTGATTAAATGTATATACCCTGAACATAATTACTATGTACATGATAATACTTCTCCATACGTTCCACATTGACATGATATCATGTGTGCATAATATTGGGACAGATTAGGTATTGGTAATCACAAAAAACCAAATGATTCCCCATCTAAATTCAAGCCATACGGTTGTACAGTTTTTATTTTGAAGATCCATTCGGTTTCTCTTCTGGACATTGACTGTATGTAGTCACCTCCCCTCCAGTCTTTTTTCACTATATCTATAGCTGTAAATGAGAGATCCTTAATATTAGAAGAATGGCACTCCAAAAACTGGGCTGATATACTATGCTGTTTGTATCCAATTTTAATGTTGTAAATATGTTCCCTTATTCTTTCTTTTAATTTTCTTTTAGTTCTACCAATGTACTGCTTTTTGCATGTACATGTGAGTAAGTATATTACCCCCTCTGTATTACAAGTGATCCCTTCATTTATTTTGAATATTTCACCATTGGCTGTTGATGTGAAATTTTTTACATTTTTTTTTGTAAACCACAGTTTTTGCAACCAATACAATCCCCACATCTATAGAACCCCGGACTACTCTATAGCCAATTTTTTTGGTTCTTCTTATGAGTCTTAACACTAGGTGCAATTTGAATACCCAAATTTGAAGCCCTACTGAACACTATTTTAGGTTTGGTTTGCATAATTGGATTAAGAATCTTATCCCCTTTCAGCACATTACAATGCTTATAGATAATTTTCTTGAAAACATTACATCCTACTGTATAGGGGCAAGTTATCATAAGGGGAATATTTATCTTAGATTCTTCCTCCCTAATTTTTTCTTTTAATAAATCTTCTCTTTTCACGGTTCTAATCCTCTGTATATCCTCCTCCAATTTCCTCTCATAATTTCTCCATAAACCTGTCTTTTAATATATTTGCTTGTTGATCATAAATCTCCATATCTGTGCAGTTTCTGCGTATTCTATTAAATTCCCCTTTGGGGATATTCTGAAGCCAAGGCGGATAATGGCAGCTGTCCATATTAATATAACTATTCACATCAGTCATTTTAAAAAAGGTTTTGGTTTTTAGTTGTCCTTCCTCCACATATATGGTCAAGTCTAAAAAACTGACTTTACTCCTACTATAATCTACTGTAAATTTCAGATTATAATCATTCCTGGAGATCTTCAACAGGAAACTCTGTAAAAGTTCTTTCCCTCCTCTCCAGATAAAGAATATATCGTCAATGTATCTCTTCCAGATTACCAGGTTAGTGCCGAATGTATTGCCATTCCATATACTATGGAATTCCCAATATCCCAGGTTGGCATAACTCGGCGCGAGCCTGGTCCCCATTGCTGATCCAAGTGTCTGTAAATAAAAATCCTGTTCAAACCAAAAGTAATTGTGCTCCAAAATAAATTTAATCCCTTTAATAATAAACTGTAATTGTGTATCAATTAATCATTTATCCCTATCCAAAAAAGATTTTGTAGCCTCATACCCTTTTCCGTGTTCAATAATCTTATATAACGAAGAAACATCCATGGTAACTAATATATCTCCTTCCTGTATTGTAACCTCCTTCAAAAGTGTTATAATGTGAGTTGTATTTTTAAGATATGCTTCCAATCCTTTAACTTTTTCTTCTAAATAAAAATCACTAGTAAGTGATCGAATCCCAGATACAATCGGCCTCCCAGGTGGTTGTTTTATGTTCTTATGAACTTTTGGCAAAAAATAAAAAATGGGGATATGTGGATTAGACACAGCAATAAATTCCTTCTCATTTTCTGTTAATAAGCCCTCTCCATATGCTTCCTGCAACATCTCTTTCAATTGCATGTGATATTCCTCAGTAGGATCTTTTTTCAATTTTCTATATGTATTAATATCTCCCAATAGCCTTCGAGCTACTATATTATATTGCTCACATGACATTATGACAATCCCCCCCCTTTATCCGCTGGTCTTATAATGATTGTTTCATTCTCTTGTAATCTTTAAACTGCCAACAGTTCTTACTTGTTTTAGATTAAATTGTGGTCTTTTCACATTAACAGCCCTAATATCCCTTTCAACCAAATTTTGAAATGTTTGTATACTCTCACTAATTTCATTACGTGGAAAAAATTTTGATTTGTTCTTAAAATCCATATGTACATATCTAGACATAGTTTCTTCTCTTTCGAAAGAGTTTTTCATAAAATGCTTTTTCTTCCGTGTCCTCCACCCGGCACTAAAAGGGTTAATCCCCGCCTTCCAGCTGGTAGGACCAATAGTTAAAAGCGCGCGTCTGCAGTTCTCGCCAGTTTCTTAACATGACCATTTTTTCCCCTATAGCGGTGGAAAAATTAAGCAAGTACAGAGAACTGGTTTTTACATACCGGATGACTCCAATGGCATGGTCAGTCCGGTAGAGCGCAGTATCACATGTGCATCTGTAACAGGAAGCAGGAAACCGGATGCTCTTCTCAACTCGGTTGGAACCGGAAGCGGATGCACGTCTGCATTCCAACAGTGAAATGCACGCTGTCTCAGATGCAGATGGGTCCACACATAAGAGCAGCGGTTACCAGAAGCTCACAATAAGGTTAGTGCACTTCAGATTTCTCAGGGTTGTTATTATGGCTCACAAAGCAACTAAGGAGAAGGAGAAAGGCATGGAGGATATTAGAAAATGCTCTGCATGTGGAAAGGAATTGTCTGAATCTGATACTACAAACTTATGTTCAGATTGTTTGAAGCAGGCTGCAGGGCAAGATATGACTTTTAATGCTATGCAGGAGTCTGGCCCACCTAGGAAGAGGTTAAGGCAGGATGACCCTGATGAAGGGCCCTCTGTCAGATCTCAAAACCCTGAGGATCTTTTTAGTATCCAGGATTTAGATTCTCCCTACTCTTCTGAGGAGGAAGGTGAAGTGATTGAGGATTCTGGTTCTTTTAATATAGATAAGATAGACTCTTTAGTAAGATCCATGAGGAAGTCTTTAGGTCTTACGGAGTCTCCCATACAGCTGGATGTTATAGATGCAGCTTTTTTAGGTAATAAGAAATCGGTTCCGGTTTTCCCTCTCCACAGTTCAGTCAAAGAGTTAATAAAGACAGAATGGAACAAGGTGGATAGGCGTTTTACTCTATCCAAAAAGTTTTTAAAGATGTACCCTTTTGAGGAGTCCGAGGTACTATCTTGGGTTACGCCACCTAAGGTAGACATAGCCATATCCCATTTAGCAAAGAAAACCACTCTTCCTATGGAGGATGGTTCATCTTTGAAGGACCCTATGGAAAGGAAGATAGCCTCAGTTTTAAAGAAACAGTTTGTGTTATTAGGTCAGAATTTAAAGGTGGTTACAGCCTTAGCTTGTATGACCAGAACAATGAGAATTTGGTTAACTAGTTTGGAGGAAAAGATTGACTCCTCAGTATCTAGGTCTAAGCTCCTGAAGGAGGTAGCCATTCTTAAAGAAGCAACAAATTTTTCCTGTGATTCTTCTTTAGATATGGTGAAATTATTAGCCAAGTCATCAGCTCTTTCTGTAGTAGCTAGGCGATCTCTATGGCTTAGATCATGGGGGCCAGATTCTTCTTCTAAATCAAAATTAGTTTCTCTTCCTTTTTCTGGTGAGTTTCTATTTGGTTCTCAGCTTGATGAGCTGGTTAAGAAAATTTCAGGTGGGAAAAGTTCCTTTCTGCCTCAGGATAGGAGAACTAGGTCCCCACAGAGTACCTCTCGGAATCAGGGTTCCCGCTCCCAGAGACTTTCCTTTAAGGAATCTAGGAGATATCAACCTCAGAGGACATTTCATCAGTCCAGATTCACGGGTCAGGTACACAGAGGATTTAGACGAGATTTCCCTAAGAAATCTCAGTCTAGAAAGGAGTCACAATGAGATTCAGCGGGTCCCTTCTCTGGAGTCAGTAGGGGGCAGACTTGCTCAGTTTGCAAACAAGTGGAAAATGCCTTTCTGTTCGGACAGATGGGTAGTGCAGACTATAGAGAAGGGATATCCGCTGGAATTCATTTCTGTCCCAAGAATGAACTATTTCAGACAGACCAGGTTGCCGAGCAATCCTCAGAAAGCAAAGGCTATGCTTAGCTCAGTACAGAATCTATTGAGAGAGGGGGTAATAGAGACAGTTCCGGTAGATCAGCAGTTTCAGGGTCTGTATTCAGTACTCTTCCTGGTTCCCAAGTCATCAGGAGGTTTCAGGGCTATTCTGGACTTAAAGCATTTGAACAGTTTTATCAAGCCTGTTTCATTCAATATGGAGACAGTAGCTTCAGTATTGAAGGTCATCCCTCCTCAAGGTTTTCTAGCATCAATAGATTTGAAAGATGCTTATCACCATATCATGATAAGGCAGTGTCACAGATGATTCCTACGGTTTGTAATAAAATCTCAGCATTACCAATTCAGAGCTATTCCTTTTGGCCTATCTTCTGCACCCAGAGTTTTTACCAAGGTGCTAGCAGCATGTTTGCAGAATTTAAGGAAGCATGGAATCCTGATAGTGCTTTATCTAGACGATATCTTGATAATAGCAGATTCTCTTCAACAGGCATCCATGTCCATCGAGAGGACTCTAGAACACCTCAGACAAGTAGGATGGATAGTGAACCAGCAGAAAAGTCAGTTGGTTCCAGTGCAGCAATTGGTGTTTTTGGGTATCCAATTGGATACACGGCAAATGATGGCATGTCTGTCTGCAGACAGAATAAGGAGACTGAGACAGAGGGTCCAGAGGTTCAGAGCTCAGGTGATAGTTTCAGCTCAGGAGTTCATGCAATTACTAGGGACCTTAACCTCCACCATTCAGATTCTTCCCTGGTCTCTTTTCCATCTGCGCAGCTTACAAAGCAACTTCCTGATTTTTTGGAATCGGGATCCTTTCAGTCCCAATCAAATAATTCCTTTGCTGCTGAGAATAAGGAAGGATCTAACATGGTGGCAGAAGAGCGAGAATTTGCAGAAAGGTCAGTCCCTTCTTCCCCCAGTTTGGGAAGTTCTGACTTCGGATGCCAGCCTCAGCGGCTGGGGTGGAACTTGGAATTCCCAGACTGTTCAGGGAAGATGGTCAAGTGTGGAGGCAGGTTTACACATAAACATTCTAGAAATGAGGGCTGTGAGGAAATGTTTTCAAAGGTTCCCCTTACTCAGAGGGAAGGCTGTGATGGTGAGATCCGACAATCGAGCAGTGGTCAGTTATATCAGGAATCAGGGAGGTACAAGGAGCAGAGCTCTAATGAGCGAAGCTCACAGATTACTGGCTTGGGCAGAAATCAACTTAGTGGCCCTTACAGCAACTTACATTTCCGGGAATCTAAATGTAGTAGCAGATTATTTAAGCAGAACAAGGATAGATCAGACAGAATGGTCTCTCAAGACAGCAGTTTTTCTTCAGATTTCACAGAGATGGGGTCCTCCAGAGGTAGATCTAATGGCGTCCCACCTCAATTCCAAGTGCAAGAAGTTCTTTTCAAGATGGAAGACCCGAAAGCTCTGGGTCAGGATGCTCTAAGACAAGCGTGGGAGTTCAGGCTAGCCTACATTTTTCCTCCAATACCCATGTTACTGGAGGTTCTAAGGAAAATAAGAAGGGAAAAAGCAGAGGTTGTGTTAATTGCCCCAAACTGGCCAAGGAGGGTGTGGTACCCTCTCTTAATCCAGATGGCAATAGAACCACCATGGTCACTTCCACTTTGCAGGGATCTGCTATCTTAGGGACCACTTTGTCATCCCAACCCAGCATTTTTACAACTGATGGCATGGAGGCTGAGCGGAGGTCTTTGCTTGCAAAGGGTATCTCATCAGCAGTAGCAGAAACCATTATTGCAGGAAGGAAACCATCTACGGCTAAAGTTTATGGTCGAGTATGGAACATTTTTAAGACCTGGTGCTTAAAGAATAAGATTTCAGCTCATGAGATATCAGGTTATAGGATTTTGGATTTCCTTCAGCATGGGTTCGTTTTGGGCCTTAAACCAGCATCCCTGAAGGTGCAGTTGTCAGCATTATCGGCGATTCTGGCAGTCCAGTTTATTGATGACCCCTTAGTGAAGAAATTTGTTAAGGCATTAGGGAAAGTTAGACCTACTATTAAGAAGGTTTTTCCCCCTTGGGATCTTAACTTGGTCTTAGATCAGTTAGCTAGGTCAAAAGTTTTTGAGCCAATGCATAGCATTTCTATTAAGAATTTGACTATCAAGACAGTATTCCTAACTACAATTACGTCAGCTCGCAGAGTGGGGGAAATCCAGGCATTGTCATGTAGGCCTCCTTATATGGTGTTCCATAAAGATAAAGTAGTTCTTAGAACTAAACCATCTTTTAGGTCTAAGGTTGTGACGGATTTCCACCTTAACCAATAGATTGTGTTACCTTCCTTTTGTCCATCCCCTAAAAATGACAAGGAGCTAATTTTTCATAATTTAGACTTGGTTAGATGTCTTTCCTATTATCTAGACCGAACCAAAGAATTCAGGCAAACAGAAGCGTTATTTATTCACTTCTTTGGTAAATACAAAGGAAAACCTGCTTCTAAGGCATCCATATCCCGTTGGATAAAGGAATGCATTAAGTTGGCCTATGAGGAGGCAAAGGCAAAGGTTCCAGAAAGTGTAACTGCTCACTCTACAAGATCGCTGTCTACCTCCTGGGCTGAAAAGGCTGAAGCGTCTGCTGCAGAAATTTGTAAAGCAGCCACTTGGGCATCCATTTCCACCTTCATTAGACATTATGAAGTAGATGTTTTAGCATCAGCAGATGCAAAGTTTGGAAGGAAGGTCCTGGAAGCAGTGGTGCCCTCATGACGGTAAAGTAATTTTGTTTTTTCCTTTTAAATTATTTGATCTTGTATGAGGGTACATTAGCTTCTATGGCACTTAGAATTCCCTCCCCTCTTAATTCACTGCTCTGGTATGTCCCTTTTAGTGCCGGGTGGAGGACACGGAAGAAAGAGGGAAATTTACTTACCGATATTTCTTTTTCTTCAGTGTCCTCCACACGGCACACCCTACCCAATTTTTTTCTTCTCACCTATCCTGGTTAATTTTTTACAGCTTGCCCAAGAAGGATAACTGGCGAGAACTGCAGACGCATGCTTTTTAACTATTGGTCCTACCAGCTGGAAGGCGGGGATTAACCCTTTTAGTGCCGTGTGGAGGACACTGAAGAAAAAGAAATATCGGTAAGTAAATTTCCCTCTTTCCTGCTGTACTGTAGAAACATCACCATTGGCGCCTCATATTTGATATAAAAAAAATGTGTCCCTCAAGCCTCTCAGGCCTTTCAGGCCCACCTTGCCCTAAAGCCCAAACAGGTTTAGCAGAAGAAGAACTCAGAATCTTAAGGCTGACAAGCCCACCTTCTCGTGGCTCACTGACAAGCCCCACTCTATCTGTTGGAGGTTGCCTCCATCTTTTTCAGTTATGGACTAAGGGATATTGCAGGTAATTTCTGAAGGTACTGAATAGACCTCAAGTTCCTCCACCACACTATTTCTTTTTGTCCAGAGTTCCTCAGGGCCTGGTTCTAGGGCGTCTGTCATAGACGCAGTAGCTACCTTTTTTTTTCTCCCTCAAGAAGGATGGGGGCTGCTGCCCTATTCTGAAGTGTCTCAGCCATTATGCTCTAGCTCCCTGCTTTAACATGTGCTCTGTCATCGCAGACATATTTGGGGGAATTTCTTGCCTCTCTGAACTTCTAAGATGCTTAGATTAATGTTATCGTTAATCCGGACCATCAGAATTTCCTATGCTTTGCCTTTGAGATCAGTCACTGCCATTTCATTGCACTTCCCTTTGGTCTAGCGTCTGCTCTAAGGATCTTTACGAAGGTCATATCTACTTTGGCAGTTCACATCCACCCTGAAGGAACATCCTTGACTCTTTACTTAGATGACCTTTTAATCAAGGCTCCCTTGGAGGCTGTTCCTTGCTCACAGATTCAGGACTATTTCATAGTTACATAGTTACATAGTTACATAGTAATTTAGGTTGAAAAAAGACTTGCGTCCATCCAGTTCAACCCTTTTCCTATTCCTGTTTACCATCGCTGACCCAAAAGAAGGCATCTGACTCCAAATGGCAATCAGATTTCTCCCTGGATCAACAAGCCCTAACTAAATATTAATCCCAATACTAACGTGCATAGCCCTCTATATTATGCTCTTTTAAATAAGTATCCAGGCCCCTTTTAAAGGCATCTAATGTATTTGATAGCACCACCTCCTCCGGAAGTGCATTCCATACCTTTATTGTCCTTACTGTAAAGAAACCCTTCCGCTGTTGTAGACTAAATCTCCTTTCCTCAAGTCTAAGCGGGTGGCCCCTTGTCCTGTGTACTGTTCTGTTAATGAACAGGTCCACATCCTGGAAAAACATGGTTGGGTACTTCTCGAGAAGTACTCTCTGGTACCTTCACAGATGTTGAATTTCTTAAGCATGAGATTCAGTACCCTACAACAGAGGGTGTTTCTGCCAGAGGACAAGATGCAGTATCGGTCCTTGCAGGTGACTCAAACAACATCCATACCATTGGCATAGGTAAGATAATATAAGTATACTGGGCCTCCTGGTCTCAGCTTTGGAAGCTGTTCCCCAAACTCAATTTCACACTGGAGAGCTGCAATTGTACATTCATAGGAGCTGGTGGAGACAATGCTCTCACCTGTCTCATGCTATGTGTCTGTCTCCACAGACAAAGGAGGATCTTTGTTGGTGGCTCGACCATTCCGATCTAATGCTGGGATGTCCATTTGTCATCCAGGAATGGGTAATGGTCACCACTAATGCCAGCCTGACAGGCTTGGGAGACCAAGGCATAGGGTCTCTGGACCACGCAGGAGAGTCTTCAGACCAAAATTTAGGAATATGGGCGATTCACCCAACACTTCATCACTGGTCCTATATCCTTATGGGATCATTGGTGAGGGCTCAGGTGAATAATGCAACAGTGGTTGTATACATCAAATCCCCAAGAAGGAACTCAGATTGAGATTTGGGAGATCCTTCAGTGGGTTGAAGCCCGTGTGCCAGCTGTCTTGGCGGTTCACATGCCAGGTGTGGAAAATGTGATACAAAATGTTATAAGTCATCAACTTCTAGATCCCAGGAATTGGGAACTCAACCGGAGTGCATTTGACCAGATTGTTTGCCACTGGGAACTTCCATCAGTGGATCTCATGACCGCTCATGAGAATCGGAAAGTTGCTCTGTTTTGTACCAAGCTAAAGGTTGATCTAGCATTTGTGATGGATGCGATTTCCATACCATGGAATTTTCATCTGGCATATGTGTGTCCTCCAATTCCCCTGATTCCCAGAGTACTGAAAAAGATCAAAAGAATAGGTCAGAGATGCTCAACTAGGCTAATGAACCTGCAAGGGTATGCAAATGGCTCGCTAGAACTAGTGTCCACCAAAGGTGCATTCTGAACAATATCATACTGGTGCTCCCCAAATAACAGTCTAGTACAAAATGCCAGACAATTCCTCTCTGATTAAAAGAAGCATCTAACCACAGATGTACGTTTCAGCCTTATTGGGCCTCTTTGGTGAGGTGCAACTGATCTCTCTATGACTCTGTGAGCAAAGGGTCCACATCTAGATTCCCCCATTACTATTAGAGTGACCAAGCCCAAGGGAAATTTACATGTACAAAAGAATAGGTCTGAGATGCCTGCAAGGGCATGCAAACAGCTCACTAGGACTGGTGTCCTGTGCCCAGGGTGCAATCTCTTTTAGCTCACCATACTAAAATAAGTATTCTTAAACAGGCCCAATAAGGCTGACACACATGTCTGGGATTGGCTGCTTCTCTTGTTAAGAGAGGAATTTTCTGGCATTTCGTAACTGGGCTGTCATTTGTGCAGGACCAGTATGATCTGCTTTTATAATATTTCTTCTCTGTATATGGCACTTGTGAGCTAAAAGAGAATGCACCCTGGGCATAGGACAATAGTCCTACTGAGTTGTTTGCACACCCTTGCTAGTTCATAAGCCTAGCTGAGCATCTCCGGCCTATACTTTTGCACGTACTGAGAGAGATCAGGATGGAGAGAGCTCAAGTTTTCCTGGTGGCCCCATTTTTTGCCCCCTTAGCCCTGGTTTTCTGACCTTCTCGATCTGTCCACTGTGGAACCATTTTGCCTTCTCCTGAGTACTGATCTCCTGACCCAGGGTCTGGCTTGTCATCCTCTGATGGAAATGTTGGCTTTGACAGCACGGCTCTTGAGGAAGAAAGTTTTTTGGATGCTATCATCTTTACTATGCCCCAAGCTAGGAAGCCTGTTTCCTCTAAGGACTATAATAGGATTTGCTCCTTATACTACTGGTGGTGGTCTGACAGAGAAGCTGCCTATCCCATGCTTACCCTGTCTTCAGGGATCTCACCTCTCCGTGGGATTGGAATTTGGTTTTAAAATTCTCCTCTTTCAGCTGCTTCATTGAGTCTTTTGATGCATAAGATGGCCTTGCCTCTGGACATCATATCCATTTGCAGAGTTGCCAAACTACAGAGTTCAACTTGCAAACCCCCTTTTCTGTTTTTTTTCACCTGAACAAGGGGGTTTTTCCTACTCCCAGGTGCTTTCTGCCCAAGATCATCTTGGATTTTCACATCAAACCAGGAAATTGTTCTTCCTTCCTTCCTTCTGTCCTGATTCTTCTAGCAAACTGGAGCAGGAACTTCATCTGTTGTAAGTGGTAAGCTGTCCAAAGTACTACATTCATTGTATGCAGTCTTTAAGTATATCTTTTTTCCCTTTTCATCATTCCTGAGGGTTCCCGTGCAGGATAAGCTGTGTCCAAGGTTACCATTGCTTCCTGAATCAAGGCGACCATCCAACATGAGTACATGATCAGAAAGAAACCTATTACTTTTCAAGTAATGGCACATTCCACCAGATCATTGGGTGCCTCTTGGGTCAACAAGAATCATGCCGCTGCTGAGCAGTTGAGTAAGGTGGTGATGAGGTAGTCTGTGCACTCCTTTACCAAATAGTACTATGTCAATGTCCTGGCCTCTGCTGAAGCCAGTTTTGGCTCGAAGGTCCTTCAGGTGGTGGGGACTGTTTAAGTTTACATCTGTTCTTCCTTACCGCAGAGTTCAGAACAGTGTTGTTTTTTTTTCTTTATTTGTTGCTGGTGTGCAAGTTCAGTCTCCATTGACACCTGAGGTTTTGTAGGTTACCAGCTATTCATATGGAATACTGGTGTACAGTGGAGGGGTTTTCTCTTTCACAGAAATTATGGTGTATGATTTGGCATATCCCCATGGTTCTTGTGTTCCACATTGAAGGTAAGAGAAAAGAGGAATTTAGTGAACTTACCATTAAATCCTTTTATTTTAGTCCATGTGAATATAGGACTCCCACCTGGAGAAAAAAACATGTGGGGTCCTCTTTGGGTCTTTGTTCAGGAGATTTACTTCTTTCCTCCTGCTTTTTTTCTTTCTTCTACTTTGCTATACTTTGCAACTGAGAAGGGGGGGGGGTAAAGCTGGATGGTCGTGGGGAGTCTCTGCCCCATTTTCCTGTGTTCCACTAAAATCCACTTTTCAAACATAAACAGCAAAACTAAAGGAGTGAATTGGACTTCAACAAATAACAATTACAAACCTACCTTTAACAGATGTATGGTTTACACAAGAAGAGGTCAGGGGAAAACTGTACAAAATTAAGACTGACAAAAGCACCTGGTCTCAATGGTACATATCCAAGAGTTCTTTGGCATGACCACTGTCTTCAGTCTTTAACCCTTTAAGGATCAATGATGTGTCAGGACCATCGCAGAATTTGGTCCTTTAGAGCACGCAGTGATCATGTTAGTGAGGCGGTAACTGACTGGTCCAGGACCAGAGCAGTCCATTTCAGCCTTTCCCAAGTGGCATCACACATATGACTGCTGCTATGTGATCGTGAGGAAAAGAGGAGAAGAGATATGAAGTGACAACAGGGAAAATAGCCAAAGAGAGAGCACTATCATTTAAATTGGTGGTACTGGGGGCAGAACTAGGGGTAGGTCACTTGATAACCTATTGCACAATTTCTTGTTACTGAATAAATAATTTAGAGCAAGGCCAAATAATTTTTAGTCAGCCAGTCTAGTTTATAAACATATCTACTGTATTTAAACACACATGTGAGTTTTATTACTCTGGATCAAGGTGATACACTAATATACACACCAAACAGTCGGATCTCCTAAAAGAGGGACACCAGGGAGGGAAAGAGGGACATAGGGATTTTTGTGGCAGTACCCCCCCTAAAAAGGCACATTTGGTAGGTATGAACGAACATTCATACCTTTTACAGTTATCTGAGTACAAATTATCATAGAAAAACCTATAAAAATGTTGTTCTGAAATTAAATTGTTGGGTTACACATACAAATGTGGTATCAAAGGAAAGCTATACTTATGCTTAATAAATGGTAGATATTTGTATGGGTATACTAAATAAATTAGAGATAAAATATGGTTAAACAAAGTCATACTAAAAGGCCAAACTTGTTCTGGTCCTCTAGTGTATAAAATACCTGGTCACTAAGGGGTTAAAGACTATATTCACCAGTACAGTGCTACAGTGAGGGAAAAAAATTATTTGATCTCCTGCTGATTTTGTACATTTGCAGGGACAAGAATGTAGACCTACACAGGGCTGGAATGGGCTACAAGACCATCGCCAAGCAACTTGGTGAGAAGGTGACAACAGTTGGTGCAATTATTCGCAAACGGAAGAAACACAAAATAACTGTCAATCCTCCCTCGGTCTGGGGCTCCATGCAATATCTCACCTCGTGGAGTTTCAATGATCATGAGAACGGTGAGGAATCAGCCCAGAACTACACGGGAGGATCTTGTCAATTATCTCAATGCAGCTGGGACCATAGTCACCAAGAAAACAATTGGTAACACACTACACCATGAAGGACTGAAATCCTGCAGCGCCTGCAAGGTCCCCCTGCTCAAGAAAGCACATGTACACGACCATCTGAAGTTTGCCAGTGAACATCTGAATGATTCAGAGTAGAGCTGGGTGAAAGTGTTGTGGTCAGATGAGACCAAAATCGAGCTCTTTGGCATCAACTCAACTTGCCATGTTTGGAGGAGGAGGAACGCTGCCTATGACCCCAAGAACACCATCCCCACCATCAAACATGGAGGTGGAAACATTATGCTTTGGGGGTGTTTTTCTGCTAAGGGGACAGGACAACTTCACTGCATCAAAGGGACGATGGACAGGGCCATGTACCATCAAATCTTGGGTGAGAACCTCCTTCCCTCAGCCAGGGCATTGAAAATGGGCCATGGATGTTTATTCCAGCATGACAATGACCCTAAACACACGGCCAAGGCAACAAAGGAGTGGCTCAAGAAGAAGCACATTAAAGTCCTTGAATGTCCAA